>OV702300.1:3318863-3918863 GCA_916181665.1 Avena sativa
CTGTTGTTTGTTAGATAGTTGGACTTGTGCGTCGTAGTCGCTTGCTCAAGTGTTGTTGCGTGTTGTCATATGCCACAGTTGCTGATGTATTGCCGCATGTTGATGTTGGAGATGATTCTAGTTTTACTTATCGTCACTTTAATTTCTGTTTAACAACTAAAATTGAATAAGCAGAGGCATCGGTGGGTGATAGATAATATTTGGTTTCCGAACGCCCACTTGTGTCCCGTAAGACCCCGAGTACTTGATACCTGTTCCTTGATTTATCGCGCTATCCACATCCGGGAGGTATATGGGACCCCCCTTAGCCAGAGCTTGATTCAGTCTTATTTCTTGGGGCCACAAACTAGTTTGAGGTTTTATTTACTATCCTGTACCTATGCCATGCTTTACTGCTTTATTTACGATTGTGCGTGGAGCACACTGTACTGTTTAGGGTAGTGGCACGATTCCGCGGTGTCGACAAGCCCCGTTTGGGGTTCCCAGTCGTTCACAGCCGTCCCCACAGACCTTGAGGCCGTCTCGGAGCTTGCTTACTCCGTTGCGGGATCTACTTAAGGGGTGGCCCCCTGAAATATTTCTGAATCTTGTGATTGCTATGTCGTGAAGGCCTCGTTGGGTTTTGATTTGGTTTTTCCGAGGTTGATCGAGTGTGTGTTGCTATTGGTGCACCCCGGCCGGGTAAAACTTTCTGAAAGCCGTGTCCGCGGATATGGACGACTTGGAGCACAGTATCTCGATCATAGACAAGCATAACTAAAGTTTACTGCTATAAATTTGATTTATAATGACTAGTAATCAGCTTCACTATAATGGAATGGCTAATTAATACTGCCCACAATTGCTTGTTTGGTTGTCGCTTGCGACAATTGTATCTGACTAGTAAGTATTGCAACTACAACGGAATGGCTGAATAAAAGTACCAACAACTGCTGGGTTTTGGGTTATCTCATGCTAATTGTATCTGACTAGTAAGTGTTGCCACTATAACGGAATGGTTAACTAAAGGTGCCCACTGCCTACTTTATTCAGGACGATTATTTAAACCTGACTAGTAAGGAGCCGCAACTATAACTGAATAAATAAAAATGCCAACTGTGTGAGTTCCTCGGTTGACTTCCTCGATCGGTGTCGAGGGGGGAAACGCCAGGATGGGTTTGATTGGTGGTAGTATCAGGTTGGTTCCGAATAGGTCTTTCTTACCCCTCTCTGATAACCGCCGGTTGTATCGAGTCTCTATAGGTTGTTTAGTGCATGCTGCCGCTGCCGCTTCAGTCCACCATACCTATGTAGGCGAGGACCGCCGAATTCTAGTCTCGCCGTGTACTGGCCTCAGTACTGACGCTCCTCTTTTTCCTTTGCCCTTTGCCGGCACCCCTTTTGTTTAAACAGGTTTTGAGATCGACGCCGTTAGCAGGGTTACCCTTCCGGCTTGGCCTGGGCAGGGTTATGGACGCCATTGGTTATTCTTCAGGGCTCTTAGCCCCATTTGCATCTTGTCCGTAGCTGGACGCTCTATCGTTTTCAAGGTGATTTGGATCTTTGTATATTATATCTGTATTCTTGACTCATGGAGTCGCTGTTATATATATATCTGTTCTGTGGGTCCCATCGAGGACTGTTGTGTAATGTTATTACTTCGTTTTCCACCCGCACGAAAGTGCCTGGTGGGCACCTTTGAATCGTTTCTATGCGGGTTTGGCGAATTTTGCTCAAACTTGCATAGGTCCGATTCTGAGGGTGTCACAGAGTGGTATCAGAGCTCAGCAGTTGCGATACCCCACAAGTCCAGCCTGTAGGATAACCTAGCTAACGGCCGCAGTAGAGTGTCAAAACTATTTTTGAAAATCGGTTGGATAGTTCTGATTAGGTCTGATTTTACTCCTTACCCCTCTGCTGTTCTCCTCTTACCTCTACGTGTTTTGAATCCGCTCTCGTCTCTTTCTTCGAGTCCAGGAATTCTCGTGGTTGGGTTTCTGTCGTACCTTTAGGGTTTCGCCTCCTTCTTTGGTAACGGTGTTCTACCGTCCGGTGTTCAAGCTGCCTGATGAATCCGTCTACGGTGTTACCATTCTCTGTTCCTTGTTTGTGCCTTCCGGTGTTTTCCGACGCGACGACATCATCTACGCCAGATCCGATGCAGAGTCTGCATCACCCCCTTTTTGTTCCGAACCTCGCTTGTCGAGATCTTCAGTCTAATTCCGAGAGTTGGTTGCATAATCCGCCTATTCGTGTGCAGAGTAATGGTTTGGGTGCGCGATGGACTGATCACCATCCGACTACTTTTATCATTCGCTCTTGTATATCGAATCAGTGGATCCAGCAGTCTTACTCCGTCCACGAAAGTTAGGGGTGGCTTTATTTGTTTAATACCTCTATCTTCGTCCTTTGTTTCTCCGGAGTGTTCTCTCGACGATCAGGAACAACGACCCTTTGTTGGTGGTGTCGCCGATTTCAAGATAGAGGATGAACCATCGTTAGTGGTGTCGCGAGGATCTACACAAAGCGAGAAGACAGAGAACGCCGACCTTCTTCCCGGTACCATGAGGCGGATCTCGAGGGCGAGATCCATTGTTAGTGGTGTCGAATTGTGGCATCCCGCAAAACCACTACTAGAAAATCGCGTTGAATTTGTGCATTGCATCGTCATCATCATGCATTGTCTGCCAAAACTATGTTTGCAAAGCCCGTGTTGTTTTCTAAACGCCCCTCTTTATTCAAACATCAAAACCGGGTTCCCGGAATATTTTTATTTTGGCCGCTATCGGTTGCTTCGGCCCGTTTAAAACAAATACAAAGTTCAATTATTTTCAGTAGGGGCAGACGAACGGGCCAAATAGACCCGATCGACCGCCCCAGAAAAACTAAATCGGTCCACCTCTTTTAATCCTAGTCCCACCCAATCTATTCCTACCCACCAACCCCAGGCTGCCACCTCCCCCTCTCACCCCAAACATACCCACCTGCCACCTCATCCATCCAGCTCCCTCTCTCTCTCTTTTCTCACCCTAGCCATTCTACCCTCTCTCCCTCTACCCCACCGACACAGGGACCCCACCAGCTAACCCCCCCTCTCTCTCTTCCCTCCTACCCGCCTGGCCCACCCGCCACGTGGCCCCGGGCCACCTAACCCTCACCCAGCCGCCCCTACCCATCTCTCTCTGCCGCTGGGACCCTCGCCGCCCCTGGCCCACCTGCAGGCCAACCCCAGTCCCTACTCCCCCAGACCACCCCACGCGCCTGCCCAGCATCCCAACTTCCCCAGTCCGCGCCTCCCCTGGCCACCGACCCACCACACGGGACCCGCCTTGGCCCACCTGTCCCCCCACTCACGCACGCACACGTCCCGCACGCGCAGCGCCCCCCACCTCTGGTCCCGCACGCTCTCTCCTCCCCTCCGCCGCCGCTCTCCCTCTCTCTCTCCGGCGCGGCGCCGCCGCGGCCACGCTCGCTCCACGCCCCGCCGCTCTAGCACCCTCGCCTCCGCGGACCACCGCCCCACCTTCCCCGACCGAACCTCCGCCGTCACCGCACCGGCCCGCCGTCGCCTCTGCACCGCTGCTCCTCCGCCTCCCTCTCTGCGCTCCCCTCCGCTGCTCCTCCGCCCGCCCCCGCTGCGAGCTCCGCCCGCGCGCTCGCTCCCCTCTCCGCCCCGGCTCACCTTGCCGCTCGCCCCGCCGCCGCCGGCAAGCCACCGCTCCGGCCCCGCCTCCCTGCAGCGCTGCGGCGCCCCCCCCGACCTCTGCGGCCATCCCCGCGCGTCCCCGCCGCCGGGCGAGCTCCGCCGCCGTCTGCCCCAGGCCACCCCGAGCCGGCGCGCGCTCCCTGGACGTCTGCCGCCGCGTCGCCCTCCCTGGGAGCCGCCCATGGTCGCCCGCGCCGGTAGGGTCACGTCCGCGCCTCCGCTGGTCCCATCTCTGCCTCGACGTTCGCGTCCGCGGGTGGGCCCCTGCAGCTTCACCTCTCCCGAGCCTTGGCCGTGGCCGCGCCCCGACCGCGGCAGCTGGCCCCATCCTCCGTTTGGCGCGCGCCCCTTTGCGAGCTCGTCAGGTCGCCCTCCTCCTGTCAACGAGGCCGCCATCGCCCCCAAGCCCGCATCGGCGCTGCCTCGGCCACTTGCTTCTGTGTTGGTGCTCAAGAGCCGGTGAGATGTTCCAGCGTGTGTCCTGTAGCTGCTGACCGTGTCAAGGTCTTCGCGACGACATGGCGTGCCCGAAAGATCGATCCGAGGCGTCTGGAACCGAACCGGGAGTATGCCAAGTTCGCCGAGTCAGGGGCCTTCAAGATCTCCGTCACGGACACGGCATGTACTTCCCTGGAACGCCATGACTGGGACCCCGGACCCGAAGACCACATGGGACGACAAGTACTCCGACGTGGACCCGATTGAAGCCAACCCGAAGACGATAGATGCGACGAGTACTTCCCCAGATCCAATGCCCCGAGGACGCCGCGACCCGAACGCCAAGTCTCCCTCCCGAACCCCGAAGACCGAACCCGGCCCGACAAGTTCTTCCGCTCGGATCCGAGGACACCGAGACGCTGGACCCTCAAGTTCTCCTTCACGGACGCCAAGAACCCCGTCGAACACCAAGACCGCCTCGATGGCGCGGACCCGACAAGACCCTCGCAACGGCAAGACCGACCCCGTGGACCCGACAAGACCTACGCGACGATAAGAACGGCACCGACCCGGAAGAAGCCGATGCGCCCCGACACCGACCCAAGTTCTGCTCCCCGGACATCAAGACCCTGGATGCAGCAAGACCTACCCCGCTACCGAGAACGTTCCGCCGAGACCGTACCCGTCGAACCCTGGACCCTGAGACCGACCCTGAACCCCGGAAACCCCGGAACCCCAAGATCGTCGAGACCCCTAATGTGTGAACCCCTTATCCGAGAACCCTATTTTATAATATAATAACAATTGATGCATATTGAATTGTCATACTTGCATGCATAATCATGTGGTTTGGGGGCCTTATGCCGATTCACCTCTAATTAAATATGGGGCTCATATGCGGGCAAATCTAGTCTCATATTGGCCTCATTTAAACTTGTGTAGCGAACCCGTATTATCTTTTGCCATGTTAAAACAACATTAAATTGCGGGGGTTCTAAATAACTTGAACCATATAAATAAGTGTCGGGACCCCGGTTCCACTTAATATGATCTAATTGCATCGCACTTTGCCATGCCATGCATCATACATGCATCATGCCGATCTTCTGTCGTTGTATTAAATATTGCATCCGGTATTTCTTCTAGTGTTTTGCTTCTTCGCGGATAAGGCCGTTGAGTTGATGTGAGCTTCGCCCCGATCTTCGGTTGAACCCTTCGACAATGTTTTCAGGCGAGCATCTCCCCCTTTCTACCTATCTTACTTTTATAGTATTTACTTCCCTCCTGTGGATCTATTGCTATCTGTGTTGCGATGCTTTAGTTTCCGTACCTGTGATATTCCCTGCAGCCCTATATTGCCTTGGACACATCCTATTACCTGTTGTTTGGTAGATAGTTGGACTTGTGCGTCGTAGTCGCTTTCTCAAGTGTTGTTGCGTGTCGTCATATGCCACAGTTGCTGATGTATTGCCGCATGTTGATGTTGGAGATGATTCTAGTTTTACTTATCGTCACTTTAATTTCTGTTTAACAACTAAAATTGAATAAGCAGAGGCATCGGTGGGTGATAGATAATATTTGGTTTCCGAACGCCCACTTGTGTCCCGTAAGACCCCGAGTACTTGATACCTGTTCCTTGATTTATCGCGCTATCCACATCCGGGAGGTATATGGGACCCCCCTTAGCCAGAGCTTGATTCAGTCTTATTTCTTGGGGCCACAAACTAGTTTGAGGTTTTATTTACTATCCTGTACCTATGCCATGCTTTACTGCTTTATTTACGATTGTGCGTGGAGCACACTGTACTGTTTAGGGTAGTGGCACGATTCCGCGGTGTCGACAAGCCCCGTTTGGGGTTCCCAGTCGTTCACAGCCGTCCCCACAGACCTTGAGGCCGTCTCGGAGCTTGCTTACTCCGTTGCGGGATCTACTTAAGGGGTGGCCCCCTGAAATATTTCTGAATCTTGTGATTGCTATGTCGTGAAGGCCTCGTTGGGTTTTGATTTGGTTTTTCCGAGGTTGATCGAGTGTGTGTTGCTATTGGTGCACCCCGGCCGGGTAAAACTTTCTGAAAGCCGTGTCCGCGGATATGGACGACTTGGAGCACAGTATCTCGATCATAGACAAGCATAACTAAAGTTTACTGCTATAAATTTGATTTATAATGACTAGTAATCAGCTTCACTATAATGGAATGGCTAATTAATACTGCCCACAATTGCTTGTTTGGTTGTCGCTTGCGACAATTGTATCTGACTAGTAAGTATTGCAACTACAACGGAATGGCTGAATAAAAGTACCAACAACTGCTGGGTTTTGGGTTATCTCATGCTAATTGTATCTGACTAGTAAGTGTTGCCACTATAACGGAATGGTTAACTAAAGGTGCCCACTGCCTACTTTATTCAGGACGATTATTTAAACCTGACTAGTAAGGAGCCGCAACTATAACTGAATAAATAAAAATGCCAACTGTGTGAGTTCCTCGGTTGACTTCCTCGATCGGTGTCGAGGGGGGAAACGCCAGGATGGGTTTGATTGGTGGTAGTATCAGGTTGGTTCCGAATAGGTCTTTCTTACCCCTCTCTGATAACCGCCGGTTGTATCGAGTCTCTATAGGTTGTTTAGTGCATGTTGCCGCTGCCGCTTCAGTCCACCATACCTATGTAGGCGAGGACCGCCGAATTCTAGTCTCGCCGTGTACTGGCCTCAGTACTGACGCTCCTCTTTTTCCTTTGCCCTTTGCCGGCACCCCTTTTGTTTAAACAGGTTTTGAGATCGACGCCGTTAGCAGGGTTACCCTTCCGGCTTGGCCTGGGCAGGGTTATGGACGCCATTGGTTATTCTTCAGGGCTCTTAGCCCCATTTGCATCTTGTCCGTAGCTGGACGCTCTATCGTTTTCAAGGTGATTTGGATATTTGTATATTATATCTGTATTCTTGACTCATGGAGTCGCTGTTATATATATCTGTTCTGTGGGTCCCATCGAGGACTGTTGTGTAATGTTATTACTTCGTTTTCCACCCGCACGAAAGTGCCTGGTGGGCACCTTTGAATCGTTTCTATGCGGGTTTGGCGAATTTTGCTCAAACTTGCATAGGTCCGATTCTGAGGGTGTCACAGGTCTTATGGGCCATGAAAATCGCTATGGAACCCCAAAAATGTGGGCAATAGCTCATGAAAACGGCTAGAAAACACGAAAACAACGAGTTTTTGGTCATAACTCTCAAACATGTATAGGGTCTTAAGGTCGTTGTAAATCGCCCTGGAACCCTAGAACTGTGGGCAATAGCTCATGAAAACAATCATAAAATGCGAAAACCACGAGTTTCTGGTCATATCTCTTAAACTTGTAGCGGGTCTTACAAGCCATGGAAATCCGAATGGAACCCAAAAACGGTGGGCAATAACTCATGAAAAGGTCCATAAAACACGAAAACGACGAGTTTTTGTTCAGAACTCTCGAACATGTATTGGGTCTTAAGGTTGCTGTAAATCGCCCTGGAACCCCAAAATAGTGGACAATAGCTCATGAAAACGGTCATAAAACGCGTAAACTACGAGTTTTGGGTCATATCTCTCGAACATGTATCGGGTCTTATGCTCATTGTAAATCGCCCTAAAACCTCAAAACAGTGGGCAATAGCTCATGAAAATGGCCATAAAACGCGAAAACTATGAGTTTTTAGTCATATCTCTCAAACATGTAACGGGTCTTACAGGCCATGCAAATCCGCCTGAAATCCAAAAACTATGGGCAATAACTCATGAAAATGGCCATAAAACACGAAAACGACGACTTTTTGGTCATAAATCTCAAACATATAACGGGTCTTGTGGTCATCGTAAGTCGCGCTAGAACCAAAAACTGTGGGCAATATCTCATGAAACCGGTTATAAAACGTAAGAAGGATGATTTTTTTCTGTAATTGTCAAACATGTATCAGGTATTACGGCCGTTGTAAATCGCCCTAGAACCCCAAAATTAGGTGTAATAGCTCATGAAAATGGCCATAAAACGCTAAAACGACGAGTTTTTGTTCAGAACTCTCGAACGTGTATTGGGTCTTAAGGTTGCTGTAAATCGCCCTGGAACCCCAAAATAGTAGGCAATAGCTCATGAAAACGGTCATAAAACGCGTAAACTACGAGTTTTGGGTCATATCTCTCGAACATGTATCGAGTCTTATGCTCATTGTAAATCGCCCTAAAACCCCAAATCAGTGGGCAATAGCTCATGAAAATGGCCATAAAACGCGAAAACTATGAGTTTTTAGTCATATCTCTCAAACATGTAACGGGTCTTACAGGCCATGCAAATCCGCCTGAAATCCAAAAACTATGGGCAATAACTCATGAAAATGGCCATAAAACACGAAAACGACGACTTTTTGGTCATAACTCTCAAACATATAACGGGTCTTGTGGTCATCGTAAGTCGCGCTAGAACCCAAAACTGTGGGCAATATCTCATGAAACCGGTTATAAAACGTAAGAAGGATGATTTTTTTCTGTAATTGTCAAACATGTATCAGGTATTACGACCGTTGTAAATCGCCCTAGAACCCCAAAATTAGGTGTAATAGCTCATGAAAATGGCCATAAAACGCTAAAACGATGAGTTTTTGGTCAGATCTCTCAAACATGTATATGTTTTTATGGTTGTTGTAAATCGCCTTTTAACCCCAATAAGTGGGAATAGCTCATGAATTTGTCCATAAAACACGGAAACGAAGAGTTTATAGTCATATCTCTCAAAGATGTCTTACTGGCCATGCAAATCCACCTAGATCCCAAAAACGGTGGGCAATAAGTCACGAAAATGGCCATCAAACACGAAAACTACAACTTTTAGTTCATAACTCTCAAACATATATCGGGTCTTAAGGTTGTTGTAAATCGCCCTGGAACCATAAATCTATGGGCAATAGCTCATGAAAACAGCCATAAAATACGAAAACTCCGAGTTTTTGGTCATATCTCTCAAACATGTATCGGGTCTTACGATCATTGTAAATCGCCCTGAACCCCAAAACAGTGGGCAATAGCTCATGAAAATGGCCATAAAACGCGAAAACTATGAGTTTTTAGTCATATCTCTCAAACATGTAACGGGTCTTACATGCCATTTTCCTGGCACCCCCAAAAATGTGGGCAATAGCTCATGAAAACGGACAGAAAACACGAAAATGACGAGTTTTTAGTCATATCTCTCAAACATGTATCGGGTCTTACGGTTGTTGTAAATCGCCCTGGAACACCAAAAGAGTGGGAAATAGCTCATTAAAACAACCATAAAATGTGAAAACGACATGTTTCTGGTCATATCCCTCAAACATGTAACGGGTCTTACAGGCCATGCAAATCCGCTTATAACCCAAAATCTGTGGGCAATAACTCATGAAAATGGCCATAAACCACGGAAACGATGACTTTTTGGTCATAACTCTCAAACATGTAACGGGTCTTATGGTCATTGTAAGTCGCCCTGGAACCCAAAACTATGGGCAGCTCATGAAACCGGCCATAAAACATGAAAACGATCAGTTTTTGGTATAACTCTCAAACATGTATTGGCTCTTATGGTCGTTGTAAATAGCCCTAGAACCGCAAAACTAAGGGTAATAGGTCATGAAAACAGGTCATAGAATGCTAAAACGACGAGTTTTTGGTCACATCTCTCAAACATGTATTGGTTCTTACGGTCGTCGTAAATATCCCTGGAACCCCAAAAACAGTGGCCAATAACTCATGAATTTGTACATAAAACGCGAAAATGATGAGTTTTTGGTCACATCTCTCAACCTTGTATCGGGTCTTATGGGCCATGAAACTCGCCATGGAACCGCAAAATGTGGGCAATATCTCATGAAAACGGCCAAAAAATTAAAAAAACAACAAGTTTTCAGTCATATCTCTCAAACATGTAACAGGTTTTAGAGGCCATGTAAATCCGCCTCGAAACCAAAAACTATGTGCAATAATTCATTAAAATGGCCATAAAACACGAACACGAGGAGTTTTGGTCATAACTCTCAAACATGTATCTGGTCTTACTAGCCATGCAAATCCACCTATAACCTAAAAACGGTGGGCAATAACTCATGAAAACGGCCATCAAGGACAAAAACGACAAGTTTTTGTTCATAACTCTCAAACATGTATCGGGTCTTAAGGTTGCTGTAAATCTTCCTCGACCATAAAACTATGGGCAATAGCTCATGAAAACGGCCATAAAACGCGAAAACTACGAGTTTTTAGTCAAATCTCTCAAACATGTAACGGGTCTTACGATCTTTGTTAATCGCCCTGGAACCCCAAAACAAAGGGCAATAGCTCACGAAAATGGCCATAAAACGTGAAAACTACGAGTTTTTAGTCATATGTCTCAACATGTAATGGGTCTTACAGGCCATGCAAATCCGCCTGAAATCCAAAAACTATGGGCAATAACTCATGAAAATGGCCATAAAAACGGAAACGACAACTTTTTGGTCATAACTCTCAAACATGTAACGAGTCTTATGGTCATTGTAAGTCACCCTCGAACCCAAAACCGTGGGCAATAGCTCATGAAACCGGCCACAAAACATGAAAACTACGAGTTTTGGGTCCTATCTCTCAAACATGTATCGGGTTTTACGGTCGTTGTAAATTGCCCTGGAACCCCAAAATAGTGGGCAATTGCTCATGAAAACGGCCATAAAACGCGAAAACTACGAGTTTTTAGTCATATCTCTCAAACATGTAACGGGTCTTTGATGGCGTGCCTATTTGATGTAGGAGCGCTTCCTTGGGAACCCCAAGAGCAAGGTGTGAAGCAGCACAGCAGCAAGTTTTCCCTCAGTAAGAAACCGAGGTTATCGAACCGGTAGGAGGAAGGAAACGTCACACAAGTGTTGCAAGCAACGTGGAAACCTCCACAACATAAACTCAAGACTTTGCCCCAATGAATAAGTTAGGTTGTCAAGCTCACTGGTTTGCTGTAACAAAGGATTAAACGTATGGTGTGGAAGGTAATGATGGTTTGCAGCAAGTAAACAAGTAACAGTGGAAGATGTATCAATGGTAAAGATTGGACCGGGGTCCATAGTTCACTAGAGGTGCTCTCCTTAAATAAACAACATGACATGAAGGGTAAACAAATTACAGCAGGGCAATTGACAGGAACTGAGCAAGGCATAACAATGCAATACCAGACAAAAAGATCCTATGAGATTTGATTGGGAAATAAAACAATATACATAGACCGCCATCCAACTGCATCTATGACTAGAAGGCCACCTTCAGGTTATCATCCGAACCCCCTCCAGTATTAAGTTGCAAGCAACAGACAACTGCTTTAAGCAAAGTGTGTAAGGTAAACAATCCACTTGTTCCATGAACAAGAGACCGTTGTTTTCTCCCTAGTGCCAACATCACATCTACAACCGGAGAGATTTATGTCACTTCCCTTGGAAACTATAGGCATGAACCCACTATCGAGCATAAATACCTCCTCTTGGAGTCACTAGCAACTACTTGACATAAATCGCCCTGGAACCCAAAACAGTGGGCAATAGCTCATGAAAACGGTCATAAAACGCGAAAACTATGAGTTTTTAGTCAAATCTCTCAAACATGTAACGGGTCTTACGATCGTCGTAAATAGGCCACAAACGTGAAAACTATGATTTTTTAGTCATATGTCTCAAACATGTAATGGGTCTTATAGGCCATGCAAATCCCCGTCAAGTCACTCATTGAATACCCAGGAGCATTCTGATGCATTCTGGGAACCATCATCTACTTTTCCTCTTCTCTGTCTGAAAGGTTAGTACTTATAATAACAGGGAAGTTAGTGTTAGCTTCATCAAGAAACCTATATTTTAATTCCTTGGGTAAGGTTTTGAGTGTAGGAGGTGGAGATGCCTCGTTTCCTTTTCTTATAGGTTCTTCATAATTTTGATTTATCTCATAATTCACCACGGGTGTGGAGTCAAGATAATCATCTATTTCAATTTTATCCATATCTTGAGGCATATCATCATTAGCAACTAAACTCCTAACCAAATCATCATCAGGGGTTTCAATGATTATAGAGGCAATATTAATCATATTACATTCTTCCTCTTACCCAAACTCATATTCGTCTAAGTCCTCAATAGTAGGTTTATGTTGGGATTTTGAGAAGTGAAATTCCATTTTCTCTTCACCGAACTTGAGAGATACCTTCTCTTTATTGCAATCAATGTTTGCTCTGCAGTGTTTAAGAAATTTCTTCCAAAAATAATTAGACAATAAACATTAGTAGGCATGTCAACTAGTACGAAATCGACAGGATACTTGTAGGGTCCAATACAAATTAGGACATCTCTAATTGCCCCCATAGGAACTCTAAGTGTCTTATCAGCAATCATTATTGTCATATTGATACCTTCTAATTCGTCTGGGGCTAATTCTTTTTGGATTTTCAAATAAAAATTAAAGGGGATTACATTAACTGTTGTTCCTATATCATAGAGGCCATAATAAGAAGATCCACCAAAAGTGCAAGGGAGAATAGGTTTATCAACTTCTTTAGATTTTACCTTCCCTTCAACAAATTGCGAAGCTTCAGTATCTAGCTCTATTACGTTGCAATGTGCAAACATAGTTAAGATATCTTATTTTGTTGATTCCCCGGCCTTCTCCTTATTTACCCCATTAGATTTTCTTGCTTGTGTCTCTTCTAGAATTTTGAGGAACATTATTTCTTCCTCATGTTGATCTTCAAGTTGCTAGGCCATCATATGTTTCCTCTCAGTCATTTGAAAAGGAAGGGGTTCAACATATTGAGGTACCTCCCTCGATGGCTCTTCATGAGCTGCAGTTATTACATCAACATGTTCGCACTACTAGGAAACAGGTTGTTAGTGGCGCACCATAAATGCCCATCCGTGGCGCACTAGCAGTGCGCCACGGGCCTTGCGCTACGGCTATCTCTCAGCCGTGGCGCACTGCCTAGTGCGCCACGGTTGTGTAGAGATAGGCGTAGCGCACCTCCTAGTGCGCCACAGAAGTTTGGGATGGTGCGCTACCCCTGGGATCTTCTGTGGCGCACTACCTAGTGCGCCGCTAAACTTCCATAGTGCGCTTTAGGTGTAGTGCGCCACAGAAGGTAGACCATGTGCGCCATAGATGTATTTTTTGTTTTTTTTAATTTCCGAGCCAGATTATATGCAATACAGATTATATACAATATTACAGCAGATATACACACAGATACAAGATATACAATTATATATATAAATACTCAATATGAAAAACAAGATTGAAACAAATACATATAGATAAGTCTCATACATGAATACATAGTCTAAGTTAATTACATTGTTTCGATCATGTTACAAAGTAGTAGTTGGTGACATGCGAATACATGTGTCGATCGAACAAGTTAGAGCTCGGAAGCTCGCCTAGACATCTAAACTAGCTAGCTAGACACAAACGCGGGATAAATAACCAAAGAAGATAAGCATGATCACCGCCGCGACGAAGGTGTAGGTCTTCATCCGGTTCCTTGTCCTAACTCCCGCTAGATAGCGCGTGTATCTAGCTTCCGCCTCCGCCATAGTGTTGTACCCTTTGTAGCTATTGCCGCTGAAACGGTGCACCTGTCTCCGGCAGTCTTCCCAATCATCGTAGACTCCGGAAACTCGTCCCTTGTACACGACGTACCACGTCATCTATAAGTTGACAATAATAATTAACCGATTATTGAAAAAAACATATATAATTAAAGTCGCATATGAAGATACACTTATAGAAAGTACTCCTAAATCAAAAAGACCAAACTCAAAAAGCATGCCTCATATATAACTAGGTTGTTCGACACAGGAATATGCTACGATGGAACTGTTCGCCAAGTAGGATGCACAACACCTGGACCTGTGCATAGCACAAGGCGAACAATCCCATCGCAGCACATTCACATATAGTGTGCCACGACATTTTAATCATCGGCATTATTCTCGAAAAAGACCAAAGTAACTCAAAAAGCATGCCTCATATATATACATAGGTCGTTGGACACAGGAATATGCTACGATGGAACCGTACGCCAAGTAGGATGCACAACACCTGGACTTGTGCATAGCACAAGGCCTACAATCCCATCGTAGCACATTCACATATATAGTGTGCCACGACATTTCAATCATCGGCATTATTCTCGAAAAAGACCAAAGTAGCTCGAAAAGAATGCCTCATATATAACTAGCTAGGTCGTTGGACACAGGAATATGCTATGACGGAACGGTTAGCCAAGTAGGATGCACAATTCCTGGACTTGTGCATATCACAAGGCTAACTATCCCGTCATATCACATTCATATATATATATTGTGCCACGACATTTCAATCATCGGCATATTCTCGAAAAAGACAAAAATAACTCGAAAAGAATGCCTCATATATATACATAGGTCGTTGGACACAGGAATATGCTACGATGGAACGGTGAGCCAAGTAGGATGCACAAGACCTGGACTTGTGCATATCACAAGGCTCACAGTCCCATCGTAGGACATTCACATATATAGTGTGCCACGACATTTCAATCATCGGCATTATTCTCGAAAAAAGAGTAAGGAAAAAAAGAAGGACCAAAATGAGCAAAGGACCAAAGAGTAAGCAAAAAAACCAACCATTGATTGATATATAATAATAAGCAAAATAAGTTCACTTGTCGTCCACACACACACACAAAGGTCATCTATAGTTTGTAACTACAACTAGGCCAACATCAAGCCTTCTGGCTCGGCTTAGGGAACGGGAGGACGCCCTGTCTCGTCATGAACTTCCTATAGTCACCCTGCATCTCTAGGCGATCTTCTATGTCACGGTTATTCGGGATATTTCCTCCGTAGAAGACCCCCCCCCCCGAAGTCATGACATCACGAAAGATGATTGCCCCAAACTACTGTTGGATGCGATACATCTCTTGTCTAATATCCGAATCATTGATCTTGGCCTTTGCTTCGGCCCACTGTTTGAGATGATCTGGCAGCGTAGAATTTTGCTGGTCAAGTAGGAACGCCCTCATGTGATGGAGTGCGTAGTAGGCTTCCTTCTTACTGTTTTCCGGGTGCTTCACGCAGGGGAACTCCGTTACGTGGTTGAAGACGTGCCTGCCGAACTTGACCTTCGTACGCACGAAGGTGGTGCCTTCCGTCGAGGCAAAGCCAGTGAGAGCATCATCCAGAACTTCCTTGATCTTGTCGTAGTTTTTCTTCTTTTCTAGACTCCACGAGTCGAAATACGTGGCGTGAGAATGCTTCGGCGATAAGGAGATGAGCATGCAGTGTTCATCTCTGCGCAAAAAATTCAAATGGAATGTGTTGGAAAAAGAATGATGATCTAATAAAGCCAATCGACGGTGGCGAGTGAATAACGACTTACTCGGGAAAGTAAGGCACGAGAATGTATTCCTTTGTCTTGTTCGCCACGAGGATTCTTTTTAGGTACGAGGCCATGAAACGTCGTTCGGAGGGGGAACCCAAGCAGCCGTCACGCATGTAGTAGGGGTCCACTATAGCGATGCCCGGTGTGTTCTCTCTAATGATCTGCATGGCCAGGCTGAGAGAAAACAGACGGACCATGGTATAGTGCAGCAGGTATAGGTGGAACATATTGAAGATGTCGTCGAACCGCAGGAAGAACAGATCCGCAGGGGCATTGTCGACGAAGCCCAAGCATGGTGGCACCTTAACCACAAATACCGGGTGCGAGGGATCTTTCTCCGATAGAAGGCGTCTCTCTATCGTCAGCACGCCGTCATGCACACTCTGCAGTTCCGAACTGGCGAGCTTCCGCAAATTCTTAGGTAGCATGGGCTCACCCGCCACATGAATCCTCCACATAATTCCCTCGGGTCTTGGTGGCCGATCCCGAAACCTGATCGGATTCGCAGTTGTTGACGCCACCGGCTGGCTCGAGCTGCTAGATTTTCTTTTCCTGCCCTTTTTTCCTTTTGGAGAGCGGGCAGGCACCGCAATCTGAGAACCGGCCGCCCTATGTAGTGTGTCAGCGCTTAGAATAAAGGGCCGGTTGGTTGTATCAGCTGGCTCTGTAAAGGCGCAAGCTGGAGGCGTCTCCTGAGAACCAAACAGACGCTTGGTGATAGTGGCTTTCTCTGTGGGGCCACCAGCTAGGTCTTCTTCGTTGCCAAACTGAGTGCTGAAGAAGTGATCATTCCAGTCTTCGTCATCCTCGGCCGGATCCTGTGCCATGTGCATATCATCAACATGATCATCCGACCCACCGCGTGGAGGTGACGGCGAGGGCGGTAAGGGGGCCTTGCCAACGCTTGTCCATGGCACGACAGGCGGTGCTGTTGTCTGTGGCATGATGGCCCCCACCGTCCCCAAATGGATCATGCTCTTTGGCCATAGCAAGAATAAGCCGAAGCAACTTCTGAGGACATACGGCTCTTCTTCATCCGCTCCTGGGGGTTGAATGGGAGGTTCCAGGTCATCGCAGCCCCTTAGCACCCGACTAATTTTAACCCTGTGCACGCTATCTGGCATCGGCTTTGAGTGGAACGTGCGCTGCAAGGGTTGAACGATGGTACCCTTGGCAACATCCCTCAGCTCGTTGTTCACGTAGCATAAGAGAGTGCAAGGAACATCCGTCTGCGGAAAACATGTACGGCGTCGTCAGAGCGAGATGCCATAAGAGTAATAGATGGCATGAAAGGCGGTAATTAAAGCAATTTGTTTACCGTGATGGCGTCGAGATCGTCTAATGTCGACGCACCGCATACGGCGACGGGCGTGAAAGAGACGGAAGGGCTGCTTGATGGCGCGGTGCTGGCCGCCGGTGTATTCTCCCTACCGACGGGTGCTAGGAGCTCCGGTGCCGCCGCGACGATGGCAGGGGGGCACCAACATGTACTCCGGCGCCGCGGTGATGGCAGGGGGAGTCACCAACACTTGCGGCGCCGCGGTGCTAGCGGGCGGAGTCACGAACACGTAGTTCGCCTGATTCGTCGGCGCCGCGTTGTTCGAGTGGCTGCTGACCATGCTTGGAATCGGGCACGGCCCTACTCGACCACCCGCACTCCAGTTCGCTATTGACTCCACCAAGGTAGGCAGGAAGGACGTGAGGGTGATTGCCAGGTTGTCTTGGACGATCTGCGGGATCCGTGCCACTTGTGCCTTAAGTTCTTGAACCTCTCGGTTTTCCTCCTCGCTCCTTCCCGACGGCGCCACATGCGTCCTCGGCGGTGGACCAAAATGATCCACCCAATTCTTAACCCCGAGGCCGGCCAAACGGCCAGCCGACGACGGCTTCTTCGTAACCGGCTCTATTTTCTTGGCCCGTTTCATCGCCCTGTTAAAAGGGTTATCCCACTGGGTGGCCGCCATCGACCCCTGGGATGAGGAACCCTGGGATCCATGACTAGCAACAATTTTCTCCTCCTGCAGAAGAAGTAACAGTGAATCATTTAGATCATCGATTAGATTGCAATCGTGTTGATCCGCGGTAATTAGATTATACTTACCACAATTTCCTCGAATTCCTTCACCGCAGGATCCGCGGTGAGTTGTTTGGTTTTTGGGTCCACATGGTAACGGGCCCTGATGAAGTTTCGAACCTGCCCGGGTTCGAATTTAGCAAAGGGGTTTTCTATCCCCTTGGATCTATACTCTCCGTCCTCCTTATTCCATTTGGCCTCTGCGGTTCTGTATCCACCAGATCCGAGATGGTGATAACCTATATTCATCGCCTACAGCACCTTTCCCCGGTTACTATTGGCCAGGGCTCTTTCGGATTCACACCTCTCCTTGAACTCCCGGAACTGATCTTCGGTGATCTGCGGGTCAATCTTCTGGATCTCCTCGAGACTTTTGCCTTCTTTATAGATCTTCTTCTTTATCCGGGTTCTCCAGCTGGCCAGGGCGGTGCTCATCTTTGTGAGGGCGGATTTGTTTACTTCGTTCCCATGATAATTTGTATTCTGATACTTAGCGGGGAACTTGTATCTTGCGTGCAGCTTCTCGAAGAGGAGTGTGCGCAAGTGGCCATTATCTTTATGCCGGAGATTCTCGGTGTTGATCGAGATGGTTGTCCGGGTGATCGCCGCCACTTGCCCACCGTACCCTTTGACGACAAGGGCGGGCTCCAAAGGAACCCCTGATGGGCTCACTTCGGTAATTTCCTCCCTGACTGTGCCGACCGTGTTCGGGCGCCGGTCCTTCGGCTTCTTCTTCTTCTTAGGAGGGTTGCTACCACTCCCTGTGCCCTCGCCGCCATCAGTGGTTTCATCGTCCGTCGTTCCTTCGGCTTCTTCCTCCGCGTCTTCCATCTCATCATCCTCGCTCTCCTGGGGATGGTATTCTTCATCGTCTTCTAGACGCTGGGCCGCCTCCCAGAATGTCAATTGTTTATTCGGAGGTCTGAGTTCTCCTTCAGCGCTGATGCGCTTAGAACATCCAGCCTCGTCGTTGTCACACATCTTTGCACTAATAAAAAACAAATAATTGGTTAAATGCACGGAAAAATCCGGCATGACCTTTGCTAATTTTCTTAAACTAGGAGTACCCGATTTCTGCCAAAACGGAAGTTAATCAATATTCCGGCAAAAATCGGGACTCATTTCATACAAGAACCTGCATATATATGGCCAGCATAGCTAGCACACAATAAATGGTACACACAGGTTTGCACAAATAGTACACACAGGTTTCACAAATAGTACACACAGCAGCAAGCATAAAGGTTTCAGCAGTTTCAGGTTTCAGTATAGACAGCAGCACTACTACTCTAGACAGGTTTCAGGTTTCAGGTTTCAGTATAGACAACAGCACCACCACAGATGTATAAACAATAACAATTTAGGCTGGCTACTATATGCAGTTAAAAAAGAAATATTAAGATGCCTGAGTGGTTTCAGGGTCCACTATATAATAGATCAGGTCACTATTCGGCAAAAGGATCATATGCTCAAAATATTATAGCAAAACCCATTGAAAGCTCAAAACAAGATGAAGAAGTTTGCTGAAACTCACAGAACTGAGAGATCATTTGAGGTAGGAAACTTTGTATACCTAAAGATGCAGCCCTACCCTAAGACATCATTGGGCCTAAGGAATGCTTTGAAACTAACCTCAAAATGGCATGGACCATTCAGAGTGCTAAAGAAAGTGGGCAAGGTATCCTACCAAATTCAGTTGCCAGCAGAAGCCCAGCTACACAATATATTTCATGTCAATCAGTTGAAGAAACACATTGGGAAAATGAAATACCAAACACAAGATTGCCTCTGGTTACAAATGATGGAAAGATCAAAACAGCCCTACTAGCAGTCCTAGAACAAAGATAAAATACCAAGAAGTGCAGTAGCTTATGATATCGTAGTACAAAAATGGTTGATCCACTGGGAGAACATGAGTGTACAAGATGCAACCTGGGAAGATGCACCTTTGCATACCTATCAGTAGCATCTGGCAATGCATACTCAGTTAAAAATAGTTTTAATTTCTACCAAAAATAATGTGGACTTTAATTTTTTTGGATATTTTTGTATGTGACTCGAGTCATAGCTTCAGAGCTTACAGACATACTGGAAGAGTTACTGTGGAAGGTAAGATCCTGCATCTATTGTGTTTCTTAATTGTAAAGAGTAATTTAATTCATACATCTTTTGCAAGGGGGAAATCTTATCTGGAAATTTCTAATAGAACTGCTAATATTTTGAAGCAAATTTGCTAGAAAAATAGCTAGGCAATATTCCGAGTAAGCAGAACTTTGCAAGGGGTAAATCTTATCTCGGAATTTCGAATAGAACTGCTCATATTTTGAAGAAAAATTGCTAGAAAAATAGGTAGGCAATATTCTGAGTGAGCAGAACTATTACAAGATCTGAAGAGCTTAGAGTTAGTGGTAATGTTGTTCCTTCATGGCCATTGGTTATTGTCTGAATCATGTTTCTTAAAAAGTATATTTTTTATACTCGTGACCACCTTCAAATTTATTTAGGCCTCTTAATCATTGACTCACAACCTGATCCTGCAAAGGATTATCAATTTCCAAAAAGTGCAATAGCTGATGGATGCATCTGTTTGTGAGTCGCACGCCATCTATAAAATATAAAGGATCGGTTCACTCTTCTGATTTCGTAACTGAACCTAGTTTGTTTTATGTGCTCGCACGATTAGAATTATGGGTGTTTGTTGCAGGTCTGTGAGTGCTCAAAACTTAAGAGGATGATTTGTTTGGCTAATGAAATTGCATCTAACAGAAACCATTACCAACACAGAGATGAGGGAGAGAGGGAGAGAGAGGGAGAGAGGGGAGAGAGAGGGAGAGAGGGAGAGAGAGGGAGAGAGGGGAGGGGCGACGCTGACCTCTGAGATGAGGACGACGATGGCGGGCAGGCGGGCGGACGACGATGGCGGCGGGCCTCCTCCTCGAGCGGCGACGGGCCTCCTCCTCGAGCAGCGGCGGGCCTCCTCCTGCTCCTGCTCCACGGCCTCCTCCTGCTCCACGGCCTCCTCCTCGAGCGACAGCGGCTGGCGAGACGGTGGATGGAGAGAGCGGCGGCGGGGGCTCGGGATCGGGATCGACAACGGCGGCGGTGGGCGCGGTTGAGAATGGGGATGAGGCCGACGTGTACCTGCGTGAAAGTGGATAAGGCACAGATACGCGTAGCGTACTCTGGCATAGTGCGCTACAGATATCCGTAGCGCACTATGCCAGAGTGCGCTACGCCTATCTCCCCCAGCAATTGTATAAGAAAGGAGCGTCCCACTATCTAACAGAATCACTATCCTATCCCACTGGTTCTGCCCACTGCTCTATTCTAAACTTCAGAGCACCCAGGTTCGAATCTTGGTGCCCCCCTTTTTTTGTTTTTATTTTAAAAATATTTTTAAATGTTCCAAAATGCCCAAAAGTGGTAATATATTTCATACTTGTTTTGTTTTTATTTTATAAATACTTTAAATGTTCCAAAAATTCCCAAAAGTGATAATATATGTCATAAAAGTGGTACAAATAATATGATTTAAAGTATAACTAAATTTTATAATAATTTGTCCATAATAATATGAATCGGGCACGGCCCTACTCGACCACCTGCACTTTACAATCTTTTTCGACCACGCGTTTTACAATATTTTTTGAGCTAGCGTTTTACAATCTTTTTTCCCTTCTTTGTCGCGGTTGAATAATTTAGCCCCGGCACTTTAATGTTTCTTCTTTCGAACGGGCTACCTTTTTTGGGTAGGGTTGTCCTTTTTCTTCTTGTGATGTATGTTGCTGCATCATAGTCGTCGTCATCTTCAATATTTGGATCGCCGTACTGGTCGAAGTCTTGCTCATTGGCGACTCCATCCATTCCGATGATGTTTCTTTTTCCTCTCCTCACGACAACACGGCTAGGCTTTGTCGGGTCGGTAATGAAAAAACATTGGTCCACTTTGGTAGCCAGTACCCACGGTTCATTTTTCGCGGCCACGTTTGCACCGGCGGCCTTGGATTTGGCTGCTTCGGGTATAACCATGGTTGTGAAATACCGGTCTTCTCTTTCGACGCTCTTTGCCCATCTGACACGGAACATCGGCACCTTTTCTCCACAGTAGTCGAGCTCCCAGATCTCCTCGATTCTTTCGTAGAATCTTTCCTTCACATTGTCATCGGTGTAGAATTCCGACGTTATGCCTGAGTTCTGATAATTACACTTGTTGTCCTTTTCCTCCGTGTAGAATGTGTAGCCATTGATATCATACGCCTGATAGGTCACCAGGTTTTGCATCGGTCCCTGCGACAAGGTGAATATGATCTTTTCCGTGTCAGAAGAATGCGAGCGCGGGGGACTATCAAGGAGCGTCTGCCTAAACCAACGCGTGAAATCTGAGTTGTGCTCTTTGATTATTTCTCCCTGCGTCCTCTGTATGCCCCGGTCACTGTACTTCTTCTCGATTAACCTTTTTTGCTTCTGTACCCAAGGATCGACCAGTTCTAAATGCTGTGGCGCGACGAGGTTTGCTCGATCAAAGTCTGCGCGTCGAAAATCGAAGTCTGCATGCAGTATGCGACGACCCTCTCGGTGACCAGATCCGTCGAGCTTGCCAAGGTGTCTGTTGACGGGAAGACCGACAGGGTTCTCGATGTCTAGATAATTCGTGCAGAAAGAGATGCACTCTTCGGCCAGAAAGCCCTTGGCTATGCTTCCATCTGGACCGGACCTGTTGCAAACGTATCCTTTGATGTGTCCGTTCATCCTTTCGAACGCCATCATGCTGCGGAGGAACATCGGCCCGAGTTGTACGATGTCCTCCACGACATGGACCAGCAGATGCACCATAATGTCGAAGAATGCGGGTGCGAAGTAGACCTCAAGCTCACATAGTATCACCACGATCTCCTCCTGTAGCCTTCCGAGCTGATTCAAGCCAATCGACTTCCTAGAGATGACGTCGAAAAACTTGCATAGGCCAAATAACGTTTCACGGACGTGCTCGTCCATTATCCCTCTTAGTGCGACCGGAAGTACCTGCGTCATTAGCACGGCACAGTCGTGAGACTTCATGCCACCGAACCTCTGCTTCGCCTCGTCTAGGTATCTGCTTATCTTGCCCGCGTAGCCGTAAGGAAATTTGACTCCTAGAAGGCACTTGAAAAACTGTTTGATCTCATCCTGGCTTAGAGTGAAGCAAGAAGGAGGGCAGTAATATTCGTTCTTCTTGAACTTTTTACCCTTCCGACGACATTGTGTCGTCTCCGACTCATGATCATCGTCATCTTCCTGATCATCAGGAGTAGTGCGTCCTCCGTGAAGCTCCTTCCGGATACCCAAGCATATCAGGTCGTGCCTTGCTTTCGGACCATCTTTCTTCCTATCTGGCATGTTGATTATGGTGGCGACCAGACTCTCGCACACGTTTTTCGTGATATGCATGATGTCGAGGCTATGAGGCGTGCGGAGAAACTTCCAGTATGGCAACTCCCAGAAAACAGACCTTGTTTTCCATACCTTCATCAGCGGCTTGTCTTGTTGCTGCCTCTTTCGCTTCTTTCCAGGCTTAGGACAATCTTTCCAGTTTTTCAGCAACTCTTCCACTTCTTCGCTGCTCCTACGCTCTGGGATTCCTCGGGTCTCTGATTTGCCATCGAACAGGTCTCCACGTTTTCTCCATGGATCATTCTTGCCGAGCCACCTCCGGTGCGCCATGAACACGGTTTTCGATGACCCTGGATCTTTCTCTAGTTGGAGATAGCTTGTGTTATCCATGCACCTAACGCATGCGCAGAATCCTTGGATAACCTGACCCGAGATATACCCGCAACCTGGATAGTCTTGCACCATAGTGATCAACGCGGCTCTCATAGTGAAATAATCTTGTGCGACGGCGTCGTAAGTATTGGCTCCAGATTCCCATAACGTGGCTAGCTCCTCTTTCAACAGCCCGAGCTACAGATTGATGTCGGTACCAGGTTGTTTCGGCCCTTGAATTAGCATACTCATTTGTATGTACTTCTTCTTCATGCACAACCATGGAGGGAGGTTGTACATCCATACAAACACGGGCCAAGTGCTGTGCGTGCTGCTCTGGCTACCGAACGGATTGAGTCCATCGGTGCTCGCACCAAGCCTGATGTTCCTCGAATCTCCACCGAATTCTGGGAATTCGAGGTCCAATGCTTTCCACTGGCTAGCATCTGAAGGGTGCGTCAGCAGCTCATCCTTTTCGGGGTCATCATCATCTCCTGGCTTCTTCCTTTCCGCATGCCATCGCATGAGCTTCGCTTCCTTAGGGTCCGCGAAATAGCGCTGCAGACGAGGAGTGATAGGAAAGTACCATACCACTTTTCGAGGTGCTTTCTTTCCTTTCTTGTATCGACTCACGCCGCACACCGGACATGTGGTTTTCTCCGCGTCCTCACCCCGATAAATGATGCAATCGTTGATGCATACGTGATATCTAACGTGCGGTAGATCGAGAGGACAGACGATTTTCTTGGCATCCTCGATACTAGTTGGACACGTGTTCCCCTCCGGGAGACGATCGTGCCAGAATGCCATCATATCGTCGAAGCTTGCGTCGCTCAATTTGTGCTTTGCCTTCATCTCCATAGCCTTGAGCGTTACATTCAACCGGGTATCATCGGGCCTGCATCCTTCATACAATGGAGTAATCGCGTCTTTCTCAAGTTGCGCAAGCTTGGCTTTCTCTCTAGCGGCAGCACTGGCGTTACTCGTCTGCTTGAGAAGCAGCTCTTGCACATAAGGGTCCCGCACCCAGCCTGACGTTGTTCCATCGTCGTCTGCTCCTCCGGCATCTAGATCATCATCATCCCGGTCTGCTTCCGCACCTTCACCATCTCCAGGAGACTCTTCATCATCTCGCCCGTTCTCGCCGTGATGATGATCATCGTCATGTTGGCCACCTTCACCGTCTGCATCATCTACGTCATCGCTTATCCAACGAGTGTATCCATCCATGAAACCATGGCGGAGCAGGTGCGCCTGCAGATTTCCGGAATCTGGGTCGATCACCCAGTTGAGTTTGCATCTTCTGCACGGACATCTTATATCTGTCTTGTTATTTCGTATCATGTCGGCCGTCGCACATTTCAAAAATCTAGCCACAATGCCTTCGCTCATTATGCGGACCATTTTTGCCTGCACGGTGTACACGGTACAATTTTGAAGTCTATTAGAACCACATAATGAATGCATGCATGCAATGGTCGATAGAAAATTTCGGCATGACCTATCCTAAAATTAGGACCTTTGCTAAATGCCAAAGTCTTGCCAAAATGGAAATGAATCAACATTTTGGAAAAACAAATGGCAACTTGTTCACATACAAACACAAGAGAGAGAGATCGAGACCGATCCATACACACATGAACATATCATTATCCTCTCCATACGCACATGCATGAGCATCATCGATACTCTCCATATACACACACACATATGACCATCCTCTCCACATACACACATCATGAGCATCGATCATCTACATACATATGAGCACATCATCCATATACACATGAACACATCCTTACATGGACAACTTACCGAGATGAGAGACCGATCGCGAGAAAAGATGGAAAGGAGAGGTGCGCGCGTCGACCGAAGAAGGAGATGAGAGACCGGATACCTCCTCTATTACTTATGTAACATCCAAAGCAAGTTTTACATGCTAAAAATGGTGAATGGGTGGAGAAATTGAGGTGGGAAGGAGAAGATCCCGACTAGATCTAAGGAGGAAGAAGAAGGGGAAAGTGAAGTGTGGGGTGGTGGATGTGTGGTCACACATGTGCACATAAAGTGCTGTCCTAAAAAAATCGACACATCCGTGGCGCACACGGCCCTAGTGCGCCACAGGGAGTAGACACAACTGTGGCGCACTAGGCCATGTGCGCCACAGATGTTCCTACTCCCAGTGGCGCACTAGGCCGAGTGCGCCACAGAAGTTTGTGGCCGTTTCACAGCAGAGGGGGGCGTGCGCTTAGGCGTAGCGCACCCCCCCCCCCCATGTGCGCCACAGATGAGACTAACAACCGTCGCGCACATGACCCTAGTGCGCTACAGATGTTTGGCGTGCGGCCAATAGGCCCCTGGCCCACACACATCTGTGGCGCACTATAGTCATGTGCGCCACGGTTATTGTAGTTACTAGTAGGGCACTGCCCACAGGTGAGCCACGCCTGTTTTAGCCGTGGGGCACTTCAACCATGTGAGCCACGGATGTGCTGATTACCTATAGTCGTTTTCCTAGTAGTGTCGACTGGTTCAGGAGTATAATGAAGCCAGTCGTTCTTCAAAAAAAATGAAGCCAGCCTTTCTTGGGAGCTTCAATGTGTTCAGTAAACAACTAAAGGATTTGCACAATAATATCATCATCGAGTTACATCTCATCAACAGTTTCTTTTATCTTACTAGATTTATTATAAGCATTGAGACAATCATATTCAATTTCTACTCCACCTTTGCCACCTAAATCAAATCTCCATGTTTCTCTATTTCGGCTAATGCGTTCTAGGAGTTCCCAAGCTTTAATTATAGTTAGCTCCATAAAAGATCCTTTAGAATTTAGCTCATGTTTAATTTCTTGATTAAATCTCCCATAGAAAATGTGTAAAATATACCATTCGGGTAAATGATGATGGGGACACTTGTTAAGGATAGATTTGTACCTTTTGAAGGCCCTTACCAAGCCTTCACATGGGCGGTTTTTAAAATTTGTAATTGCCCTTCTCACTTTAGTAGTCTTTACCTTGGAAAAGAATCAGAATACGAATTTTGCTTTGAGATTTTCCCAGATATCAATTTTCTCTATAGGGAAAATTCTATACCAAGCTAAAGCAGTGTTGGTTAAAGATTGGCTAAACAATTTAAGCTTTAATTCATCATCAGAATAGCCTCCCAATTTAAGTGTCCAACATAACTCGGTAAAATGCATTAAATGATTGTAAGGATTCTCATACGGATCATCTCCTGCTAAAGTTTTTTCTTTAATAATAGCAATAAAACGAGGGTTAACCTCGTACTGAGGTTCAACCCCACTCGAGAATTCTTTGACAAGTCCTCGATTGAATTTACCGAGATGTTCAGCTGCATCAAGCTGATTCATTGGTCTGAGTGTAGCCATGGTGTTTACATAAAACTACTGAACAAATTTAGTAAAACAATTAATAGAATTAGAAACTAAGGACAAAGACCAAAAGCTCTTAGCTCCCCATCAATGACGCTAGAAAATAGCTTTATGACTGCAAGTGCAGAGATCAACTGTAGCTAGTTTCGAAATAAGAGTATCGAACCCACAGAGAGCTATTGGTTAGGGTCTTTATGACCCTCGTCACTATCTACCAAAGGATACTTGTAAGCTGCCTTTGATTTCAAGTAAAGGATGTTTGGAAGGTTTTTCGATTAAATGCAAGAAAGTAAATAAAACAAGTAAAAATAAAGGAAGTAAAAAGAGTGTTTGGAATGGTGGTTGAACTCAATAGGGCTAAGACATTCTCGGGGATGTAGGATACACCACTCGCATGTTGTAATTAATCATAATTAGGATAACCTATTTCTTGTGTCATGATATGTATGGAGAGAGTTCCGTCATAATATGTTAACCTCAAGGCTCGTAGGCAATAACTTTGTTGAGCCAAGAATTAGGTCATCTCTAAATAACCACTGCGATGAATGGTAGCAATTACCATGCAGACTGTAGCATCCCAATTGTCTAACAATTGCAATGCTACTAGCCTAGTCTATATATAATGCTACTTCATATGTATAATAGTTGCATCATCATTATATCATGCTCATGTCATCATGCCACATTGCATTTGAGCATCATAAAAAACCCTTTTTGTTTTGGTTCTTCTTTCATATGCATTATTAATTGTATTTGCCTCTTGATATTGTATTTGGTTATTGATATATTGTTTAAATGCCCAAGTTGAGTTGGGGGCATATCTTTTATTCCACTCCACCACCCTTTCTTTCACCACCTTATAATTCCACCATCCCATTATCCATGAGCTTGTATTTTATTTTCTCTTGGTATTTAATCTAGCTCATGGGAGATAGGATGGATCTACTTCTACAAATTCTTTTGCTTGGCCTTTATTCCACTTCTTGGGAATGCATAAGGATAATGCCATGCTATTATTTTGTTTTCACAAGAATTAATCATGGCATTTATTAAATTGCATGGGCCATGCAAGAGTACCTCCACCTTTAGCCAATTGTTGCTCTCTTGGTTTTTGATGGGTTTTCTCTTTTTGGGATCATCCCCATGACCATCTCCCTACCCTTCATGCTTGCTCAAGCTTATGTGGTTTATACCCATCTCCCTCTCTCTCTCTCTCCTCGTTCCTCATCAAAACCCTAAGCCACCCTCCCTTCCTCTCTCGGCCAGCAAGGGGCCACCACCTCCCCTCTCCACTCCCTACACCAACCCTAACCCGAGCCTCCCCTCCAACCCTAGCTCTAACCCGAGCTTCCCCTCCAACCCTAGCTCTAACCTGAGCCTACCCCTCCCTCTCTCTAGCTCTCTCTCTCTGCCACCCTAGCCCCACCAACCAGCCGTCCCCACCTGCTAGCTCCCTACTCTGCGCCTGCCCTGCTCCTGCCCGACCCGAGCACGTGAGGAGAGGAAGGAGAAAAAGGTGGACGAGCCACCTTTAACCCTACCCACTCCCCCACGGCACCCCCTCTCCCTCTCTGCTTTTCCACTTCCTCTCTCTCGTCTGCTGCCTCCCACAGATCTACCCCGGAGCGCCTGCCGCTCCTCCCCTCTCTTCTCCATCGCCACCACCTACCCCAACGCCGGTCACCGTCGGTCTCCACCGATCCCCCTCTTCCAGCCGGTGGCATGACGCTCTGGGTGCCGCGAAAGACCAAGGGCTCTCCTCTGCATCGTCCTGTACGTACCAGCGAGGAGGAGGAGTCCCAGAAGCGCTGAACCACCGCCGCCCCGACGCCAAGCCCTAGCCGCCGTCCGCGAGCCACGTCGACGATCGCCAGCTCCCCTGCCCGAACCAACCGCACCAACAGCCTCCTGGTGAGCAGCAGCATCTCCCAGACACCCTCTCTCCGCTTGTAGCTTCCTGGACGCGCCGTTCGTTTTATCGAACGCCTTCTGTGCATCGCGTTCGCGCACGCGTCCACGCAGTCGCGCCACAGAAGCTTGCCCTGTTGTGTTGCAGGAACCAGCAACCAACCCCAGCTAGCCGCAGCGGTAACCGCCGCCGAGCGCGAGCCCCAGGTCGCGGGTTCGAGTTCCCCCCCCCCCCCCTCCCCCCCCCCCCCCCCGCGTGCCGCGCTCTGCCTGTCGCGCATCGATCTCTCGTCAGTAAGTTCAAAGAAGAAGCACAGTGTCGCGCACTCGTTTTGCAGATAACCCCCTGCTGTTTTGCGCGCGCAACCCGCGGTCCAGCCTGGTCCCACCTGTCGGTCTCGGTGTAGTTTTGCAGAAAAGCCCCCTGTTTTCTCTGGCCGTAACCCGCGCTCCAGCTCGGCCCCGCCTGGCAGCCCCCGCGCGCCGTTCGCTGACACGTGGGTCCGCAGCGCATCGGACCCACCTGTCATCCTCTGTGACTGGGCGTGCTCGCGATGACATAAACTTTTCTGCGCGCTGTGGCGTCCAGTCAGCAGATGGCCCACTTGTCACTGACTGTGGCTAGAACTGGACTGGGTACCAAAAGACTTTCTGTTTCTCTGTTTAATTCAAATCTTTTTCAAATTAAATTAAATTCAAATTTCAAATCAGTTTTATAATAACTTCTAAAATACAAATCCAAATAATACAAATGATATATGTTTTGAAATCAGAAAAATGTGAGGAATTCAAATATGATATCCAAAATATATTTTGAACACTTTAAATTTCAAGTTGTTTAAAATTACAACAAAATGCCCTTTTGCCTTAATTAATTAATAACTTTTGTTTTATAACTCCAAATTTGACAAATGATATGTCTAAAATGATCAGCTCGACGAGACCTTTCTGTCTATGCATTCCATGTTCTGAATTGCAGCATGCATCATATAAATATAAAGTTTACAGCAACTTATATGAGGTTAAAATGTGACCAAAACTCAATAAAATGTTTATTTCTTGTATTCTACACCTCACTCATGCCATGCTACTTTATTGCCATGCAAATTGTGCATCATTCATCATGGCATGGTTGTTTGATTGTCGCATTTGATTCATATGCTTGTGCACTTTATTTATGTTGGCCCTTGTTTGTTTGGTTCTTCTTCGAATAGACGCTGAGCAGGGGATATATCAAGAAACCCAGGAGCACTACCCAGATCCTTCTCTCGCTTCAACTGAGTTGCCAGGCAAGCACTACCACATGCTTGCATACATATAGTACCTATTGCTTCTATCTTATTCTTGCATCATTGAGTCGCGATTGCATTAAACTGAATCCCAAGTATTGCATAGCCTTTACTTTTAAACCCCACCGAAGCTTGTTCCTCCATCCCATGAGCCATTACTACAGGAGTTGTTTGAGCCATGCGAGTCGTAGAACAGCATGTGTAGGGTATGTGAGTGTCTGATGGATAACGAGGTACCTAAACAACTTAACCTGAGTAGTATGGGATAACTAATGAAAGTGGCACCGGTGAGCAATATCTGCTATTTTGGTTTTTCATGCTCACTTGTGCCCCGTACTTGATTCCTGTTCCTTGAATATTCGCGCTATCCACATCCGGGAGGCTTATGGGACCCCCCTGAGCCAGAGCTTGATTCATTCTTATTTCTTGGGGCCACAAACTAGTTTGAGGTTTTATTTACTATCCTGTACTTATGCCATGCTTTACGACTTTATTTAAATTGTGCGATGTACTTCACCTGTACTGTTTAGGATCGGGAAACGTTTTCGCGGTATCGACAAGCCCAGTCACACTTTCGGGTTCCCAGTCGTTTACAGCCGTCCACCCAAACCTTGAGTCCGTCTCGGAGTCAGCTAACTTCGTTGCGGGTAGCTTAATGGGGTGGCCCCCTGAAATATTTCTGAATCTTGTGATTGCTTTGTCGTGAATGCCTCGTTGGGTTTTGATTTGGTTTTTCCGAGGTTGATCGAGTGTGTGTTGCTATTTGTGCACCCCTGCAGGGTAAAACTTTCTGAAAGCCGTGTCCACGGTTATGGACGACTTGGAGCACAGTTTCTCGATCATAGACAAGTATAACTAAAGTACCGCTTTTAATTTGACTAAGTAACTGACTAGTAAATAGTGCAACACTCATGGAATGGATAATAAAACTGCCAACGGATGGGGGGTTGTTCGTCCGCTTCCTCGTTGGTAAGCGAGGAGGAGGATGGATCTGTTAATATTACCGTTATAACTGTTGTCATTAATTCCCGGACATCCGTCTATCTATGGTTAGGCGGATGGTTAGCGAGTATCTATAGAACTATTAGGGTTTATCTTTTGCTGCAATTGCGTCACCCCAGGTTGTGTTCCCTTTAGAGGCATAAAGACTTGCTGAGTACCCCTAGGGTCTCACACGATAAATTGTTTGATTCAGATGAACAGGTAAACTCGCAAGATGGATACTGGGTGGAGGAGTCGGACGATGTGGGCAACGATCATTCGGTGTAGAGATTCCGGGAACGGGGATCCGTGAGATCTGTGGGCGGGATGTGTTTATTTTATGGGGCATCTTATGCCGATTTGCTTCTTATCCGTACTCGGATCTTGTTTGCCGCTTCCGCCTGATACTCTGATGTTTGATGTATGAGGAGATATCCTAAACTATTATATCTATCTAGGATATTTGGATCTTGCCATATGGCGTTGCAATATTTCTATTTCTTTTAGATGGAATGGCTCTGATGTACTGTTGTATGGTGGCTTGCATACATACTCATTTTTGTATGTAGTTGATCCCTTCGCCTGCCGATTACGCCGCCCGTTCTTGTCCCGATGTTTGGAAATGGTTAGGACGGCCGAAAGGTCTACTTGTGAGTGGCATTTGGGCCCCACCGTACTATTTTAACTATTTCCGCTCATCCAGGCTTGTAACTAGGAGCGTAATTCTCCGAGGTAGTTACAATTGGTATCAGAGCCATCCCGCCCTTCAGGGTCTCAGCCAAATGGTCGTTGTCAGTCTAGCAAATATTTTGGTAGCTATGTATACTAGGGAAAAACAAAACGCGAGAGTAGGACTGCTTCCACTTTTCTTCTTACCCACCCACCCACCCTTTTCTAGTAAGGAAGTGTAACGTTTTCAATCCTCTTCTTAAAATTCAAACTAGGATTCACGTGTTCTGGGTTTCCGTAGTACCATAGAATGTGTGTGTGTGTGTGTGTGTGTGTAATTCCTTGTCTATCTGTTGCATCCAACATGTTATCTTTATCTGCCTTCGGTTATCAACTGTTGGTACATTCCATACTGACAGGCTTTTGAATACCGGCGCGAGCTATCTGACTCCTTGTTAACCGGTGCCATCTTCTTAAGGGTGTCCTTCCTTCTAGCAACTCCACATTCTGTGAAATCATCAGTTGCTAATCGCTACCTGATAAGTGTTTTTGCGCATCTATTGGTATTTTAATGCCGAAAAATGCGGAAAAATTTTCTTTGATACATCTGTGCTTCCACACTCCTTTTTAGTCGTGTGTGAAACATTATCTATCTCCCTTTTATCAGCATGGCCATGCTAACTCATTCTTTTGTCACCGGCGCTTAATCCTAGAGTTTCATTTCATCTCCAATTCTCTTGGGCTAATTACATGACATGTGTCGATCCGATGCTGGTGATTGTAATTTGGTTCTCGGCATAGCTATATGACACTTGTCTTGAGTGGAATAAGGAAAATGCAATCACCACTATCCTCCAAATGGTGACGGTTATCTCCTGTGATTTTGAGTACACCGCGATCATATCTATGCATATTCAAGCATCTTTGGCAATCCAGAGTTTCTCCAAGCACTACGGCGGTCTATCATCTGTCCATCATGCTGCACATCCTTTTGAACCCCATATCTGCACAATTCTCCTGGATACGAGGGAATTGCATCTTTTCGTTTCTGATAGCTTTGCTTAAGGTATGAGCTATCATCGGTTCTTATCCAAGATCTCTTTATCTTTGCAACCGGTGATCCGATCGACAATGTGAACCAGGTGACATCTCTTTTTCTTCCGAAGGACCAGTTAACCTATTCTGTCAGCGCATCTTCTTCAACAGGAATCCTTACTCGTAACGTTGATCTTTCAAAGAGCGTTGAGCTCAGAAAGTGTTTCGAGCATTTGTTCGTTTCTCTCGCCTTTTGAACTTGGTATTCTGGGAATATCCTGTTAATCCATGGTGGTATATGTTGATAATATGCTTGCCTATTCGATATCTATGGAAGGACATGGAAGATCATCTGTGTCTCTTTCTCTCGAGCTTCGTGAGCACTGCCTGTGTGCAAAGTCTCAAAGTGAGAATTCTGACTTTTTGAAGTCACATATCTCGACCACGTCCTTCTGCTAAATACATTACTTCAACTCTGGAATCAGCAAGTCCATTGTTAATTCCATCCTCCATCTTCAACCAATCCGGAGTTGTTCCTTGTTGGCAAGTTATCATCGTCGTTCCGTTGAAGATTTCCTCAAGGCTGCTAAATCTCTCTCAATCATTTCAAGAACAACATGGAGTTCTTTCCACCTCCATCTCGTTAAGTAATCTCTTGAAACCCTCTCGCTCTATCGTCTATGCTCAATCCACCGGAGGCCATGAAGACCTTCCAGATCTTGTATTCCGTCTGTTCAAGTGGTGCTATCTTTTTCTATATCTGTGAAATTTTGCAGTTGTCTCCGTGATCTTCCTTTATATCTTTCCGGTGGCTTGGTACTTCCGACATGACGACAACATCATCATCTTTATCTATCCATGAATCCGGCAAATTGTTTGCATCTATCCTTGTTTTCTAACGGAGTTCTATGAGTTTTTGCCAACACCTTCAGTCTGTTTCGGTAGTTGGGTTGCATGATTTTCTTATTCATGTGCGGAGTAATGCTTTGAGTGCGGGATGGAGTAGCTACCATACCACTACTCTTATCATTCGCTCTTGTACATTGAATTGGTGAATTAATGTGATTTCACTCATTCCACGGAAGTTAGAAGTGGCCTTTATCCCTTGATACTTTTACTTCCGTCCTTGTTTTTCCGGAGTGCTCTTTCGAAGAAAGTAATCAATAATCTCTTGTTGGTAATCTCACCCTTTCTACACGGAGCAAAATCCTCAATTATCTGGTGGAAACAAATGCAAACCTTTTTCTATCCTCGTCTTTCTACCGATGCTCGATATCCCCAAACAAGATGAAAGGAAACTATCTCTATTTTTGTTTAATCAATTATTTTTCTGTGGTAAAGCCAATTATGGTTGATGCCATCAGCCGCAAATCTATTGCATTAGCCTCAAGGTTAAAGAAAGCAATAAGTATATCTACAATAAACTCCAGATCCTGCATATTCTTTGCTTCTCGGGATTCCACCATGATCTGGCTTCACATCCATCTCTGGAGGTTATATCCGCGTACCTCAATTGCGTGATCCTTGGTTCTTACCGGCGCAACAAGAATCTAATCCGACAATGTCTAACTAAATCTTTCTGTTGATATCAAGGGACTCTATTGTTTGAAGGCAATATTGTTTCCGAACTTCATTTCTCAAATCCGAGAGAAGATACGATGCTATTGTCATAGTGGTTCAAAACCTCTCCAACCTATCTCCTTTCTTCCGGCGAGACAAAGATTCATCCTCTCGCGTATCGGTAAATCTTTAATCTTAATGGTGTGTCTTTCTTTATCCATGATACATCATCTTCTCCTTTTCTTTCACAAGTGGTTATATTCTTTTATCATGATTCTTGGGAAAACTGGAGCTATGCCCATCCTATCCTTCTTGTCTCACGACAATCCTTCAACTCTTCTAACCCGTTGTTTCTCAAGCAAAACGCAAGACTCGCAACAAGTCTAGCAAGTTTTGCAAGGTGTAGTGGTCACACCATTCTGTTGTTCATCAACTTGGGAACGTGAGGGTCACCTTCGTTCGAACACCCGCCTCTCCTTGTGTTGTTTTCTTTTTCCTAGGAATCTCGGGGCGAGATTCTTGTTTAGTGGGGGAGAGTTGTAGCATCCCAATTGTCTAACAATTGCAATGCTACTAGCCTAGTCTATATATAATGCTACTTCATATGTATAATAGTTGCATCATCATTATATCATGCTCATGTCATCATGCCACATTGCATTTGAGCATCGTATAAAACCCTTTTTGTTTTGCTTCTTCTTTCATATGCATTATTAATTGTATTTGCCTCTTGATATTGTATTTTGTTATTGATATATTGTTTAAATGCCCAAGTTGAGTTGGGGGCATATCTTTTATTCCACTCCACCACCCTTTCTTTCACCACCTTATAATTCCACCATCCCATTATCCATGAGCTTGTATTTTATTTTCTCTTGGTATTTAATCTAGCTCATGGGAGATAGGATGGATCTACTTCTACAAATTCTTTTGCTTGGCCTTTATTCCACTTCTTGGGAATGCATAAGGATAATGCCATGCTATTATTTTGTTTTCACAAGAATTAATCATGGCATTTATTAAATTGCATGGGCCATGCAAGAGTACCTCCACCTTTAGCCAATTGTTGCTCTCTTGGTTTTTGATGGGTTTTCTCTTTTTGGGATCATCCCCATGACCATCTCCCTACCCTTCATGCTTGCTCAAGCTTATGTGGTTTATACCCATCTCCCTCTCTCTCTCTCTCTCCTCGTTCCTCATCAAAACCCTAAGCCACCCTCCCTTCCTCTCTCAGCCAGCAAGGGGCCACCACCTCCCCTCTCCACTCCCTACACCAACCCTAACCCGAGCCTCCCCTCCAACCCTAGCTCTAACCCGAGCCTACCCCTCCCTCTTTCTAGCTCTCTCTCTCTCTGCCACCCTAGCCCCACCAACCAGCCGTCCCCACCTGCTAGCTCCCTACTCTGCGCCTGCCCTGCTCCTGCCCGACCCGAGCACGTGAGGAGAGGAAGGAGAAAAAGGTGGCCGAGCCACCTTTAACCCTACCCACTCCCCCACGGCACCCCCTCTCCCTCTCTGCTTTTCCACTTCCTCTCTCTCGTCTGCTACCTCCCACAGATCTACCCCGGGGCGCCTGCCGCTCCTCCCCTCTCTTCTCCATCGCCACCACCTACCCCAACGCCGGTCACCGTCGGTCTCCACTGATCCCCCTCTTCCAGCCGGTGGCGTGACGCTCTGGGTGCCGCGGAAGACCAAGGGCTCTCCTCTGCATCGTCCTGTACGTACCAGCGAGGAGGAGGAGTCCCAGAAGCGCTGAACCACCGCCGCCCCGATGCCAAGCCCTAGCCGCCGTCCGCGAGCCACGTCGACGATCGCCAGCTCCCCTGCCCGAACCAACCGCACCAACAGCCTCCTGGTGAGTAGCAGCATCTCCCAGACACCCTCTCTCCGCTTGTAGCTTCCTGGACGCGCCGTTCGTTTTATCGAACGCCTTCTGTGCATCGCGTTCGCGCACGCGTCCACGCAGTCGCGCCACAGAAGCTTTCCCTGCTGTGTTGCAGGAACCAGCAACCAACCCCAGCTAGCCGCAGCGGTAACCGCCGCCGAGCGCGAGCCCCAGGTCGCGGGTTCGAGTCCCTCCCCCCCCCCCCCCCCCCCCCCGCGTGTTGCGCTCTGCCTGTCGCGCATCGATCTCTCGTCAGTAAGTTCAGAGAAGAAGCACAGTGCCGCGCACATCGTTTTGCAGATAACCCCCTGCTGTTTTGCGCGCGCAACCCGCGGTCCAGCCTGGTCCCACCTGTCGGTCTCGATGTAGTTTTGCAGAAAAGCCCCCTGTTTTCTCTTGCCGTAACCCGCGCAAATGGAGGAGTTGTGACAGTTTACATATCAATGTTTCGATAGGGTTGTATTTACTCAATGTTTCACAACTTTGAAAAATATTGCGTTTGCTCCCACTTCAAACGAGTTGTGACAGTGCAGGCTACAGTTTGTTGAATAGGCACATTTTATTATCAATTTGTGAAAAAGACTTGTGCAGTATAGATCTTATTCTAGCTACCTCTGGCTTAGAAGTCTTCCTCACGAGGTAGGCTTTGACATAGGACTGCAACAATCAGTTAGGCGAATGTCATTAAAAAAATTGTAATTACAAATTGGCTTTCTTCTTTTTTTTATGAGATGAAGGATATTTGTATAGTTAAATCATGTTTATCACATTTGAAATCGGAATAGATGCATGAATATTCGTTTATGTTTATCCAACTAACAGAAACAAGCATATAGAATAGAAATCGGTATTGTATATGTATTGTAGTAATATTTTTCTAGTTGTGAAAACAAATTGCTATGCTATACAACCATGGAAACGAGCCTGGATAACTAAACAATTTGGTCCCTCATTAAAGCCTTTGTCGCCAACCAGCCACGAACAGAATACTGAATTTTGGTCAGAACTATTATTTTGACAGACAGCGAAGTAGAAACTTCCCCCACCACCTCTGTCTGCTCGTTGTCTACACTCTGTCACAAGGATACAAATGTGGTGAAGAAAATTCCTGCTGTGCCAGTCTATCTAAACAATAGATGTGACCAATTCAGTCTTCTGTTTGTGGCTAGTTGGCGAGAAAGGCTTTAATAATAGACCGAGTTGTGTTAGTTATCCATGCTCATTTATGTGGTTGGATAGCACGGCAACTTGCTTTTACAACTAGAAAAATATTATTATAATAGAGATACAATACCGATTGCTATATGCTTGTTTCTGTTAGTTGGATAAACAGAAAACCAACATTCATGCATCTATTTAGATTCCAAATGTGAGAAAACATGTTTACTATATAGATATCCTTGGTTTCATAAAAAAAGAGCTAATTTGTAATTATAACTTTTTATTGGCATTCACCTAACTGATTGTTGCAGTCCTATGTCAAAATCTACCTTATAAGGAAGGCTCGAAGCCAGAGGTTGCTAGAATAAGGTATATGTTGTACAAGTCTTCTTCTCAAGTTGATGATTGAATGCGTCTGATCAACACAATGTGGTCTGTAGTGTCACAACTCGTTCAAAGTGGGAGCAAACACAAAAAATTTCAAAGTTGCAAAACATCGAGTAAATACAATTGATTCTAAGCTTCTATTCTAGAGGTGCGAAACAAAAATATGCATAGAGGTGCTATATAGGTTGCTTCTAAGCTTTCAGAATCTGGTGGGAGAAGCTCTAATGCATCGGCAACATCAATTGATTTCCACTTTTCGATCAATTCAACTTCTTGCTTAGCTTCCTGCAGATTATCCTGAACATAAGAAGCTGCCAGCATTTACAAACTAGATCAAGATAAATGTGGAGTAGATGGCTCAATTTTTTCTATAACAAGATAAATGTGGAGTAGAAGCTAGATCAAGATAAATGTGGAGTAGAAGCTAGATCAATAAAATGTGGAATCAAGTGATTAGAAGTTACCACATATATTCCTTTCAACAAAATATGAACTGAGATATAGCAGTACAAAACAGAAACAACACAGAGATATATGGAGTATGGGATGCTGTAACTAACTTGGATATAGCACCAGTTCACCAAGCGGGTGGATTTTGTAAGAGCTTCCTTCTCAAGCATCAAAGAGAAACAGACCTTCCACACTAATTGCTTTTCATGCATGTGTATAGCACATGTACGAACTTTGATGATTCTTTGAACCGACCTAGATAGAAAGCACAAATTGACTGAGCTAGAAAAGCCACAAACGTACAACAGTGTCATGTTAAACAACTGAAAAAAATTCTATCATGGAGATAACCACATCAAATTGGTAAGCACTACTTTTTAAACAAGAAAATGGTACTACCTCTGATCCAAATTAATGTTCTCAAATTTATCTAGATTCGTATATGTCTAGCACTAAAACATGACTACATATATCCGAATCTAGACAAATCTGAGAAGATTATAATCTATCCCTACACGGCAAGAAAAAAATCAATCTCACAACCAGTGGTACTATCACGTGCAGAACCCGCAATAGCATGAAAACGAAACAGCGATGTTACCAATTTATTGATCCCATATTCACTCTGCTACTCATTGATGCCTCTCAATTTCAGAAATATTTCATATTACATACAGGTCTTGGGTTCAACATATTTATTCAGTACAAATCTGGGATTTAGGAAGAGAGAAGTAAAAACCGAAAATTAGACAGAGGAGACGGGTAACCTGGCGCTCCGTCGTGCTCTCCTTTGTGCTGGCCGACGTCGCTGGATCGCCCTGGTGCGTCGCCTGCGAGTGAGAGAGAGAGGGGCAGAGGCGGCGGCGGCGGCGTGTACGAGGGATGAGGCGAATAGACTAGCGATGATCGAACGATCTAGGCGTCTATAACGGGTCGTGCCTGTGTATTTTCTCAAGAGATCTTGTTGCAATTCAGTTTTCACAAATGAGTCCTGGTGTATATCTATATATAATAATAAAGGAAGGAGTGTTTTTTGTAGTTCCTACACTTTTTTAGACCATATTACCCCCATCAATTCGGATATATTACCCACCATGCCACTCATAAGTTGATTAACGGTCTGTTGTTTTTTCCCTTCCATAATTTCCCCTAGCGCGTCCACAAGCCGCTGCAATTTTTGTATCCCGTAGCCCTATTTTCATTCATGTCCATGGCCGGTCCACTTTCATCCGCGTGCCACAGGATTTAATCTTGCCACATCGTCTGCACCATGTAGCTGTGCATATGATGCATTAGTTGATTGATGGCTTGTCTCATGCGTGCCCCGGCCCATGTATTCTGAAAAAAGCGAGATCGCTCGAAGGTAGATTTGTTTGATGTGCACAGCCACATAGGCATAGGCTAGAGTCTGGTAATAGCATGTGACCATATTTTCGATCCAAGGTGGACTTGTCCGATGTGCACAACCAGATATATAGCTTAGCGCTAGGTAAAGACACGTGATCTTTTTTGTTTTGTTTTTACTATGCTCTCTCTATTTTTGTACCATACAACATACAATCTCCAGAACTATGTCGGCTTCAGCAAACGTAGGATGAGAGATCCGCGTCTATTACCATTAGAATGTGACAAAAAGATTAGTGGTACAAATTGCTATGTTCCTAATTCTATGGCATAGAAAATATGAATTATGTTTTTGAAATGATTGACCCAGTCGGATGTAGAAGACGAAAGAGCTGCTTGAGATTGACGAAGACTGACACGACTGCAAGTAGCTTGGTGAATAAGAGGGCCAGTCGGCTGTACTCCGCTTGATGCGGACGAGCGTGAGGGGCAGCAGACGAAGCGAGTGAGGGACAGGAGATCACTCGAGGAAAATCTATGTGTGTTTGTTGTCCAAGCGGGCGACGAGGGAAGGAGTGAGGTGTGTGGCGGTGGGTCATGGATCAATAGTGTGGTGTGCATCTGGTTTAGCTAGGGTTCATGATTTTTCACAACTGTGGTTAGATTTGTTTATACCAACTAAAATATTTATTAATTGAGTAACATTTGTAAATTTTATTATTCCAAAAGATGCATCAATTTTTTTTGTTTAAAAGTTGTGTTTCCTCTCCCGGTGCAACGCACGGGCACGTTTCCTAGTATATTAAAAGAAGGGAAGCTGGACTAACTTTGTACGTAGATATTATCAACGTCCCACGAACTTAATTAGTAACAAATCTCTATTCGAACTTGCATGCCCTGGAAAACCTAGCAGGCGACCTTTTTTGAGCCCGGAAATTTTTTCGACCCTTCTGACCCATTTAGTTGTAAGAAATTCCATCGAGGTTTGAAATCGGCCGTTTTCGAAAACACACAAGTGTCGGAAACCCTAACTTCTTGCTAGCTTTCTAACGGCTGGTAATTCGCCTCGAGCGGACCTCGCACAGATTCGCTATGGCCCTCCCAAAATGATATCTACCCATGAATTCTCCAGGCGAAATGTTATGCATTAGCACCATAGAAGTATGTGTGCGCGTTCGGGCGCGTAAAATGTGGCGAGAGGGCTCCTGGACAAAAACCATGGCTTCCTGGGAGCTTCCCTGCACCACCGGATTTGCCTCGACATGCATGACTACGCAGTGACACGGCATAAAAAAATCATTGGTATTCGTATAGTTCGGTATCACATGCCTGTATGAAAACCCCAAATCGCCGAGGAGCGGAAAGAATAGTCCGGACTCCGAATCGAGTGATTCTCTTCGCGTTTGAAAGTTTTAAGGGCCCTGTAAAAAGTTTTAATGGCCCGTTTTTCCAGGGTCTAATTCGGGCCACTTTTAAGGGCCCTGTAAAAGGAGATTGTGGTGGCGGAAGCTGTGAAACGGGAAACGGCGGAGGTGAAATGTCCCTCCCGCCAATCTGTAGGGGTTCGTAGCATGGAAAACAAAAAATTTCTACCGCATGCAAACAAACAAGCCAAGATCTATCTACTAGATTGTAGCAACGAGTCGATAGAGGAACTCACCCTTAAAGATTCCAAAGCGGTTAACGAGAGCAGATTCTCGTGGGTGATGTAGTCATACTCTTGCCGATCTCAAGATCGCGTAGACGATCCTTCCGGCGCTGCGTTCCGGCAGCGCTTCCGCAGTCGGTCACATGTTCGGTACTCGATGAAGACCTTCCTCTCCCTTGTTCCAGCAGGCAGCGGAGGTTGTAGCACTCTCCTCGCGATTCCGGTAGCACGACGGCGTGGTACCGGAAGTAGAGGGAAGATCTCGCAGGGCTTCGACTTAAGCCGGAGCGAGTATGGTGGACTATGAGAGAGGCCTTGGCGATCTAGGGTTTAGAGGGCACCAAGGGGAGAGGCTAGCCGGCGGCTAGGGTTTGGGATCACCCCAACTCGGCGAGTTGGTGGTGCCCTAGGCGGCGGCAGCAGGGGTTGGTGGCGCCGGCGGCTTAGGGCTAGGGTTTTGGTGGTGTTGGGTGTAGGGAAGAGGGGCAGCCCCTGCCCCTTCTTTTATAGGTGGGAAGGCGCCGGTTGGGAGGAGGGAGTCCTCCCCCAACTCGGCCTCCTTGGCCGGCGGGTGGAGGGAGGAGGACTTCCTCCCCAAGTAGGTTTCCTACTCTCCCTCCACCAAGCAAAACTGTCGTTTGACTTTTCAAATTGGCGTTTGACTTTTCAAACTAGGATTTGATTTCTCCCTTTATTTTGCTCAGCCATGATACCTAGTACATGATGCAACCATTCCACATTGTTATGACACATTCATGTACCCTCCCCCTCCGGAGTGCCGGACCTTCCGGACCCTTCTAGAACATTCCCGGTGAAAACACCGGAATCATTCCCCAACTCCGAAACAGGACTTTCCTTATATGAATCTTATTCTCCGGACCATTCCGGATCTCCTCGTGATATCCCGGATCCCATCCGAGACTCCAAACAACATTCGGTCTCTTACTCATCATTCCATAACTACTCAACAACATCGAATCCTTAAGTGTGTCTCCCTACGGTTCGTGAATTATGCGGACATGATCGAGACACTTCTCCGAACAATAACCAATAGAGGAATCTGGAAATTCATATGGCTCCCACATATTTCTACGATTACTTTGCGATCGAATGAACCACTTACATACGATACCAATTTCCCTTTGTCTCACGATAGTTTACTTATCCGAGGTTTTGATCGTCGGTATCTCTGCATACCTAGTTCAGCCTCGTTACTGATAAGTACTATTTTCTCGTTCCCGTGGTATGTGATCCCTTGTGAACCAGTCACATGCTTTCAAGATAATTGGATGACATTCCACCGAGAGGGCCCAGAGTATATCTATCCGTCATATGGATGGACAAATCCCACTCTTGATTCATGTGTCTCAACCCATACTTTTCGAACACTCAATGCCACCTTTATAACCACCCAGTTACGGTGTGGTGTTTGATGTCATCAAAGCATCCTTCCGGTGATGGTGATAAGCATGACCTCATGGTCGAAGGAATTAGGTTACTATGTATCAGAAAGCTTATAGCAATTGAACTATTAAAATGACTTAATCTTTATGCTACACTTATCTATATGAGTATGTCCATCATACCATTCTCCTAATGATATGATCTTGTTGTTAATAACATCTCAATGATCATGATAGGGAAACCACAATCATCTATTAACCAACAAGCCAGTAATATGAAGAGGCTTTACTAGGGACTCTAATTTGGTTTAGAAATCACACAAGTATTAATGTTTCCTGGTTAATACTGTTATAGCATGAATGCAAACATTTATCATAAACACAAAGATATAATAATAACTACATTTATTATTGCCTCTAGGGCATATCTCCAATAGTCTCCCACTTGCACTAGAGTCAACTAATCTAGATTACATGGTAATATACCGAACACCCATGGCAGTTTGGTGTTGGTCATGTTTTTCCCTCGGGAGAGGTTTAGTCCACGGATCTGCCACATTCAGATCTGTGTGTACTTTGCAAATCTTTATGTCACCATCTTGGACATGTTCTCGAATAGGGTGAAAATGTAGCTTGATGTGCTTCAGCTTCTTGTGTGACCTTGGTTCTTGCGCATTGGCTATGGCGCCCATGTTATCACAGTAGATAGACATTGGGTCCAGCGCACTTGGAACCACACCGAGCTCTGTAATGAACTCCTTTATCCATATCACTTATTGTGAAGCCTCCGAAGCAGCTATGTATTCCGATTCAGTTGAAGATCTCGCCACAATGCTTTGCTTTGCACTCCTCCAGCTAACTGCTGCACCATTCAAAGTAAATACGAGTTTGCATCGTCTGGATCGGTGTTCCAACTAGCATCGGTGTAACCATTAACAACGAGTTTGATATGGAATCCCTTGTGGGATTGACCCTAGGGTGGCCCGATCTTCACGGATTTGAGGCAGGGAGTGAGGGAAAACCCGATGAACATGATGAACGCAACACAAATGCAAGGTAAAGATACAAACGCACGCAAACACAACCCGATTCGATTTGCTCCCATTGGCTCGAACAACCAATCCAATAGAATCCTCGGCGAGAGACCATTAGGTAGAATCACCAAAGGAGAGATCGGCAAGCAGATGATAGAATCCAAATCAAAGGAGAGAGTAGCAACCAAGTAGAATCCCAAAGGGGAGAGACCTAGCACTACTAGAATCCTTGATGAGGAGAGACCAAACACTTGAGGAGGGTCTTGACGACTTGCATGGAGACGAACACTGAACTCCAAGGCCTTGTACAACTCATAGATTAACTATAGAGAGGGGTTCCCATCTAGGGTTAGGCATAAGCCTTCATTCATCATCAACTCTAGGGTTTCAAGAAAGGGGTGGGGGCTTATATATAGGCCAGCCACGAGCTAAGGGTAAAACAGGCATAAACAGGAAGTTCTGGGCGTTACATGGGCTAGGCCCAACTCGAGGCGCGCAGGCCCGATACACTTGGTCCGGAGACTCTGGTGTGATGGCCGGAGACTCCGGTCTGGACCGGAGACTCCGGTCAATCTCCGGTGTCGTCTCCGGAGGGGCATACAGACTATCCCGGGCGTTGGTTCTAGGGTCGGTCTGGAGATGGACCGGTGACTCCGGTGTGGTAGACCGGAGACTCCGGTCTGGCTCCAGCAACTTCTTGCGTCTTCTCTTCCAGGCCTCTTGCTTGGGGGTCTTGGTTTCTAGGGTCTTCTTGTCATCTCTTGTTGGTGTCATGGTCATGGGCCTGGGCATAGCATGGGCACTTGTCTCAAGTAGGATCCCATTCACATGATAACCAAAGGAGGGTAAGATATGGAATGAGTTCACCTTTGAGGGTATGGTTGATGTAGCATGGTGTGGACCAATGGTGAATGCCATGTGTTGGGCTGCATCATCTCCCCCCGCTTCAAAACGAGTCGTCCTCGACGAAGTTCCATCATCATATAGGGAGAGAGGTGTGCACATGGCCTTGAGCTTGTAAGTTGTTGGATCGTCGGTGTCGTAGCCTTGTTCAAATTGGTTGAAGATCTTGAAGTTGAGCTTGTCATCAAGATGTGGTTGGAGATCTTGTAGCGTGTTCCTTGCAGGTGGTAGGTGAGGTTGTTTATCCTGCAAAACCGACAACAAGGAGAAAGAGTTATATGATGGATTGTTAGTATTGGTCACACTCAAATCACTCTTCTCACGTATGGTGGCATGCGACGCGGCACTCATGATTTTCCACTCATTTGGGGCTTGTAGCACTCACTCACGTGTTGGTGGATCACTCTCTCACCACTCATCTCACAAGGGTCCTTAGCTTGTTTTATCTTGGGCAACGACGTCATGTTGGAAGTGATAATTTGGCTTGGCGTCATAGGTTGTAGCACCAAAGTCTTGTCATTCCACTTAAAGGAGTATTGGTTGGAGGTACCATCATGTAGTATTGCCATGGTCTTCCAAGGAGCATGTGACACACGGTCATAGGCATGACATCACACTCGACGGTGTCTTGATATGGACCAATCTTGAAGGAGACGTTGACCTTGTGTTTGATTTGAATGGTGCCATTGTCATCAAGCCACTTGACATGATAGGGACGAGGGTGCTCCATGTATGGTAACTTGAGTTTCTCACAAAGGTCGATGCTCGCAAGGTTGTGACAACTTCCTCCATCAATGATAACTTTTATAGACTTGCCATCAATTTCGGCTCGGGTTTGGAAGATGTTTAGGCGTTGGTCCTCTCTAGGGATGGAGTTGGTGGTCAAGACTTGGGAAATGACAAGTGAGGGGCTTGGATCATGTTCACATAGAAGCGTGTCCTCATCTTGCATTGCGGCATCCTTTGTGATAGCGACTTGAGTCATAGCTTCAAATTCATCTTCACTCACGGAGTATGTTGCGCCGTTCTCATCCGTTAGCATGACTCTTGTGTTGATGCACTCATAATACTTGTGGCCCTTTCCTCCACACTTGTAGCAAACTACTTGACTTTCCGTTGTTGTGTTGGAGGAGGATGACATAGATGTCTTGGATTGCTTGGAGGAGCTTGTTGCTTGGTTTGTTGGCTTGGAGGGGCTACTTGAGTTGATTGAAGCGAAGTACGCCCTTTGCTTCTCGTAAGCATGTTCCTTTTTCAAGTGGCGCTCGGCCTTGGTTGCTTGGTGAAGAAGGTTCACGAGAGTCTTGTAAGATTGGAAATCGACTATCTTGCATATTGGGCGGCTCAAACCATTGAGGAACCGTGCGATCGTTTGCTCTTCGAGCTCCTTCACATCGGCTCTCATCATAGTCATCTCCATCTCCTTACATAACTCTTCAATTGTCTTTGTGCCTTGCTTCAAGTTTTGTAGCTTGTCGAAGAGGTCTTGGCGATAGTGCTCGGGGACAAATCTTGCATACATCACATTCTTCATCTCGGTCCAAGTGGTGACCGGTGGTTCTTCTTGCTTCTCACGATTGCTTTGGTAGTCTTCCCACCAAACATTGGCGTAGTCCTCAAACTCAAGAGATGCCATTGCCACTTTCTTCTCTTCGGAAAAGTTGTGGACTCGGAAGATCTTATCGACTTTGAGCTCCCATTCAAGGTATGCATCGGCATTTTCTTCCCCTTTGAACTTGGGCATAACGAACTTGAGCTTCCCAAACTTGCCATCCTGACGCTCATGGTGGTTGTTGCGACGTTCTTGGTGCATAGTTGCGTCACTTGGAGGGCATGGAGGCAGAGGAGGCTCTTGATTGCCTTGAGGTTGTTGTGGTGGATGAGCTTGATGATGCTCGAAGTCTCTCCTTCGCCGTTGGTCGGCATCATTGACATTCATAGCTTGACGGCGGCGGTGGTGGTGTTGTGCATGCCGGTTATTGCGTCGAGCTTGGCGTGCATCCTCATCATCATCACTTGTGTCCCATACCGGTTCTTGATTTTGTTGACGTTGCTCACGGTGGTTATGAGGAGGATGACGACGCCTATCATTGTGGTTCGCTTCATCATGGCATTCTCGAGGTTGGTGCATGTCGATGATTGCTTGTTGTGGTGGTGGACCATGCTCTTGTCGTTGTTGTTGAGGTTGAGGAGCATTTGGGTCCACCGCTTGAGGGCGACGATGACGAGCTTGTTGGTCCCCATTATGGTGGTGGGGTTCTCCGCGTCGGGAGTGTGACCTTGAAGACTCGCCATGTCGACTTGAAGCTTGCGTGCGGGAGGAACTTGACGAGCTTGAGCGATGACCGTGTCGGTTGCCAAGGTTGGCAATAGCTTGGTGAAGATCTTGGAATTGAGCATGGTTCTCCTCTTGACGTTGCCGCTCACGGTACTCAAATTCTCGAAAAGTATCATCAAGACGGTGCTCAAGTCGCTCAAATTGATTGCTGAATTCTTGGTGTTGCGCCCATAGGTTGTGGCGCGTGGCAAAGCCATCTTGGTTGTTGAAATTGCTATCTCCACTAGCTCCACTTGCCCTATACATGGTGCACAAACACACTTGATAGGTATGGTGAGATTGGTGTAATGTTAATTGCTACCTTGCCTCACCGGAGTCAAAAATTGTAAATATTGTTCTTGCCAAGAGCAAAGCGAATAGCGAGTACACAAGACACACACACAAAGGCCTATGGTGGTGGGTTAGAAAGGTGGATAGAAAATGGAACAACCAAAAGAAAAGGATATTGTCAAAAGTGGGTAAAATCCAACAAAAACAAAGTCAAAGGAAAGGGTCAAAAGGGGTGACGAGAACCTACGACTATACACACACGGTGGAGATTAATGTGGCTAGCACGACTATGAAAAATGAGCAACGAACAAAATTGGACCTAACGAAGACTAATGCTCGGTGTCGTGCCAACGCTAGGAGAGACCGTAGCCCGTTCGCATAAGATTGAGAAGCAACGGATTTGTACGCTTGCCTTGCTCTTGCTCGTACTCTTGCTTAGAAGCTTTGGACTCTCTTTAGCTATTGGTATCTTTCTTTGTTTCTTTTGCTTAGAAGCTTTTTTTTGTACTATTGAGTCAATTTTGTTATTGCCTCTATATCATTACTATGCAAGAGCAAGCGCACAATGCTTCGGCAAACATAAGAGCGCTACTCTCGATAGGTTAGGTAACACACACAGGAAGAAGGGGGGTTAACAACGGTTGTGCAAGTTAAACCTTGTGGTGATGTAGTACTTGCAATCGTTGGTGTAGGGATGGTTCGAGTTCCGCGGTGTCGATGTCGAGCATGAGGTGTTGTTGGCGTTGTGGAAGCTTGTTAGTTGATAGACACTCAGGCGAAACACAAACACACAAAGGAAATTAGTCGAAAAAGGAAGAGGGGTCAAAAATTTTGTGCAGGGCCGGAGACTCCGGTGTGTTGGGGCCGGAAACTCCGGTGTGGTCCCGAGACTCCGGTGTGATGGCCGGAGACTCCGGTCTGGTTCCAGCACGACGAACAGATCGAGTTCCTGAGCGGAAATTCGGCCCTTTAACCCTCAAATCTAGAAAATTTCGACCAAATTGGGCTAGGAAACGCAGGGCAAAGGTAGACCGAATCCAAGGACAAGTTTCTAATGGACCAAAACCACAATCAACTCACCAAATCAAGAGATCGATCCAAAAGCAATTTGGGCTAATATTTTTGGTATTTTTGAATTTATGGTGGAATCGGTGAGCGAAAGTCAAATCCGTGGCAACCAAAAGCTGCTAATACCAGTTGATATGGAATCCCTTGTGGGATTGACCCTAGGGTGGCCCGATCTTCACGGATTTGAGGCGGGGAGTGAGGGAAAACCCGATGAACACGATGAACGCAACACAAACGCAAGGTAAAGATACAAACGCACGCAAACACAACCCGATTCGATTTGCTCCCGTTGGCTCGAACAACCAATCCAATAGAATCCTCGGCGAGAGACCGTTAGGTAGAATCACCAAAGGAGAGATCGGCAAGCGGATGATAGAATCCAAATCAAAGGAGAGAGTAGAAAACAAGTAGAATCCCAAAGGGGAGAGACCTAGCACTACTAGAATCCTTGATGAGGAGAGACCAAACACTTGAGGAGGGTCTTGACGACTTGGAGACGAACACCGAACTCCAAGGCCTTGTACAACTCATAGATTAACTATAGAGAGGGGTTCCCATCTAGGGTTAGGCACAAGCCTTCATTCATCATCAACTCTAGGGTTTCAAGGAAGGGGTGGGGGCTTATATATAGGCCAGCCACGAGCTAAGGGTAAAACAGGCATAAACAGGAAGTTCTGGGCGTTACATGGGCCAGGCCCAACTCGAGGCGCGCAGGCCCGATACACTTGGTCCGAAGACTCCAGTGTGATGGCCGGAGACTCCGGTCCGAACCGGAGACTCCGATCAATCTCCGGTGTCGTCTACGGAGGGGCATACAGACTGTCCCGGGCGCTGGTTCTGGGGTCGGTCCGGAGATGGACCGAAGACTCCGGTGTGGTAGACCGGAGACTCCGGTCTAGACCGGAGACTACGGTCTGGCTCCAGCAACTTCTTGCGTCTTCTCTTCCAGGCCTCTTGCTTGGGGGTCTTGGTTTCTGGGGTCTTCTTGTCATCTCTTGTTGGTGTCATGGTCATGGGCCTGGGCATAGCATGGGCACTTGTCTCAAGTAGGATCCCATTCACATGATAACCAAAGGAGGGTAAGATATGGAATGAGTTCACCTTTGAGGGTATGGTTGATGTAGCATGGTGTGGACCAATGGTGAATGCCATGTGTTGGGCTGCATAAAAGTTGTTCATCACCTCCATAAGAAAGAACCATATCCTTAGTTCTTCTCAAGTACTTAAGGATGTTTTTGACCGTTGTCCAATGATCCACTCCTGGATCACTTTGATATCTGCTAGTCAAACTAACAGCATATGCAATGTCGGGTCTAGTACATAGCACGACATACATTAGAGATCCTATGGTTGAGGCATAGGGATTCTTACTCATCCTTTCTCTATCTTCTGCCGTCGCTGGACTTTGAGTTTTACTCAAGGTCGTATTGGGCAACATGGGCAAGAACCCTTTCTTGCAATCTTCCATTCCAAACCTCTTTAGAACTTTGTCCAAATATGTACTTTGTGACAATGATATTAGGCGTCTCGATCTATCTCTATAAATATTTATGCCTAATATGTAAGCTGCTTCGCCAAGATCTTTCATTGAAAAACTATTATTCAAATATTCCTTGACACTATTAAGAAGGTCTACATCATTCCCAATCAACAATATGTCATCTACATATAGTATTAAGAATGCTACAAAGCTCCCACTCACTTTCTTGTAAATACAAGCTTCACCATAAGTTTGTATAAAACCAAAGCTTTTGATTACCTTATCAAAACGTTGATTCCAACTTCGGGATGCTTGCTTCAATCCATATATGGACCGTTGAAGTTTGCACACCTTGTTAGCATCTTTAGGATCGACAAAACCTTTGGGTTGCATCATATACAACTCTTCATCAATGTCTCCATTGAGGAACGCTGTTTTGACATCCATCTGCCATATTTCATAATCGTAATATGCAACAATTGCTAACATAATCCTCACAGACTTTAGCTTCGCTACTGGTGAGAAAGTCTCATCGTAGTCAACTCCTTGAATTTTTTGAAACCCTTTTGCGACAAGTCGAGCTTTATAGACAGTAACATTACCATTAGCATATGTTTTCTTCTTGAAAATCCATTTGTTCTCGACAGCCTTTCGACCATCCGGTAAGTCCACCAAAGTCCATACTTGGTTTTCGTACATGGATCCAATCTCGGATTTCATGGATTCTTGCCATTTATTGGAATCAGGGCTCATCATTGCTTCCTCATACGTCGCAGGGTCATCGGTGTTGTCCACCAACATGACACTCATAACGGGATCATACCAATCAGGAGTGGTACGATTTCTCGTTGACCTGCGAGGCTCTGTAGCAACTTCAACCGAAGTTTCATGATCTTCATCATTAGCTTCCTCTCTTATTGGTGTAGGCGCCACAGGAACTACTTCTGGTGATGCGCTACTCGCAAGTTCGAGAGAAGGTTCGACAACCTCGTCGAGTTCTACTTTCCTTCCAGTCACTTCTTTCGAGAGAAATTCTTTCTCTAGAAAGGATCCATTCTTGGCAACGAAGATTTTGCCCTCGGATCTATGATAGAAGGTATACCCGATAGTTTCCTTCGGGTATCCTATGAAGACGCATTTTTCCGCTTTGGGTTTAAGCTTCTCCGGCTGTAACTTATTTACATAGGCTTCGCAACCACAAACTTTAAGGAACGACAATTTAGGTTTCTTCCCAAACTATAATTCATACGTTGTCATTTCAACGGATTTAGATGGTGCCCTATTTAAAGTGAATGCGGCTGTTTCTAATGCATAACCCCAAAACGATAGCGGTAAATTTGTAAGTGACATAATAGAACGAACCATATCTAAGAGAGTTCGATTACGATGTTCGGACACACCATTACGCTGTGGTGTTCCCGGCGGTGTCAATTGTGAAAGTATTCCGCATTTCTTCAAATGCTCACCAAACTCATAACTTAGATATTCACCTCCACGATCAGAACGTAGAAATTTAATCTTCTTGTTACGTTGATTATCTACCTCACTTTGAAATTCCTTAAACTTCTCGAAAGTTTCGGACTTATGTTTCATGAAATAGATATACCCATATCTACTCAAGTCATCCGTGAAGGTAAGAACATAACGATAGCCACCGCGCGATGCTACACTCATTGGTCCACACACATCGGTATGTATGATTTCCAATAATTCTGTAGCTCGCTCCATCATACCAGAAAATGGAGTCTTAGTCATTTTACCCATCAGACATGCTTCGCATCTTTCAAGTGATTCGAAATCAAGTGATTCAAGAAGTCCATCAGAATGGAGTTTCTTCATACGCTTCACTCCGATATGACCAAGACGACAGTGCCACATATAGGTCGAGTTATCGCTCAATTTCAAACGTTTAGCCTCAATGTTATTTATGTGTGTATTACTAAAATCGAGATTCAATAAGAATAGACCATCTATCAAAGGTGCATGTGCATAAAACATATTACTCATATAAATCGAACAACCATTATTCTCGGACTTAAACAAGTAATCGTCTCGCAATAAACAAGATCCCGATATAATGTTTATGCTCAACGCATGCACCAAATAACAATTATTTAAGTATAAAACTAATCCCGATGGTAGATGAAGAGGTAGTGTGACGACCGCGATCACATCAACTTTTGATCCGTTTCCCACGCGCATCGTCACCTCGTTCTTCGCTAGCTTCCGTTTATTCTGCAGCACCTATTTCGAGTTACAAATATGAGCAACCGAACCAGTATCAAATACCCAGGCACTACTACGAGTACTAGTGAGATACACATCAATAACATGTATATCGGATATACCTTTCTTCTTGATGTTGCCGTTCTTCAAATCCGCCAAGTACTTTGGGCAATTCCGCTTCCAGTGACCTTCTCCCTTGCAGTAAAAGCACTCAGTATCAGGCTTAGGTCCAGCCTTGGTCTTCTTCGTTGGCGTGGTAACTTTCTTACCACCCTTCTTGAAGTGTCCCTTCTGCTTAGACTTGCCTTTCTTGAATTTGGTGGTCTTATTGACCAACAACACTTGGTGCTCTTTCTTGATCTCCACTTATGTAGATTTCAACATGGCAAAGAGTCCTGGCAACATCTTGTTCATGTTTTGCATGTTGTAGTTCATCACAAAGTTCTTGTAACTTGGTGGTAGTGATTGGAGGACACGGTAAATCCCCAAAGGATTAGGAATCACTATACCCAAGCTTTGAAGTTTGTTTGCGTGCCCAGACATCTTAAGCACATGCTCACTGAAGGAGCTGCCTTCTTCCATCTTGCAGTTAAAGAACTTTTCAGAAGCCTCATAACTCTCAACTGCTACGTGAGCCTCAAATATCATTTTGAGTTCACGGACAATATCATGTGGGTCATGGTTCTCAAACCTTTCTGAAGCTCCGATTCCAAACCATACAAGATAGCACACTGAACTGTGGAGTACTGATTCTTCCGAGTGAGGTAAACATTCTTTACTTCATCGGTAGCAGTAGCTGCAAGCGGGTCACCCAGCGGTGCATCCAGCACATAGGTCAAATTACCTGCATTGAGGACAATCCTCAAATTGTGAAACCAATCCGCGAAGTTGCTTCCATTGTTTTTCAACTTTTCTTTCTCTAGGAACGCATTAAAATTGATGGTAGGGGCCGCCATTGATCTACAACATATTTGCAATAGTTTAGACTAAGTTTATGACAAATTGAGTTCTAATTAATAGTTAAATTAATCTAGGTGAACTCCCACTCAAAACAATATCCCTCATTGTTTTAGTGATCACACGAACCAAATCCACCACATCAAAACCGATCATCACGAGAGTTGATGTGGCTTCAATGGTGAACAACCAACATGTTCATCATATCTACTATATGACCCATGCTTTACCTTTCGGTGATCCGTGTTCCGAGACCATGTCTGTACATGCTAGGCTCGTTAAGATCAAACCTTAGCTTCTGCATGAGCAAAACTGGCTTGCTCACGTTGTACACACTTGCAGAATCTAACACACCCGATCATCACGTGGTGCTTCGAAACAACAAGCTTTAGCAACGGTGCTAACTAAGGATGAACACTTTAAAACTTGAAATTTGTGTGCTTGAGGGATCATCTTATAATGCTACCGTCGTTAACTAAGCAATACGAGATGCATAAAGGATTAACATCACATGCAATTCATAATATGTGATATGATATGGCCTTTCTTCTTTGTGCTTCCGATCTCCATCTTCAAGCACGAACATGATCTCCATTATCACCGCCATTGCATCAAGGTCAATGACGTCGTTCCATGGTTGTCATCCACCAGCTTCAACTATTACAACTACTTTGAATAGACACGCGGGTCTTAACAGAATTTAAAGACAACCATATGGCTCCTGCCGGTTGCCAACTTACAATAAGGAACATTGCATACATCAAATATAATCACAATCATGGCCATATCTCATCACAGCACACCCCTGCAAAACAAAGTTAGACGCCTATAATTTTCTTTGCATATTTTACGTGGTTTGGGGCTTTCAATAAGTGTCGCTCTAACTTACGAACAAGAACCACAATGTTGATGCTGGAACTATCAAGTGCCCGTTGTAAATTGGATCTATACTATGATGGGAGAGACAGACACCCGCAAAGCCACTTATGCAATACAAGTTGCATGTTGAGCGTGGAGCAAGTCTCATGAACGATGTCATGTAAGGTTAGCCCAGACCGCTTCATCCCATCATACCGCAAGATGCAAAGTACATAAGAAGAAATTGATAATAAAAGCACCACCGCCCATAATGACCATTGTGTTCTACTCGTGCAACAGATCTACATATAGACACGGCTCTGATACCACTGTAGGGGTTCGTAGCATGGAAAACAAAAAAATTCTACCGCATGCAAACAAACAAGCCAAGATCTATGTACTAGATTGTAGCAACGAGTCGATAGAGGAACTCACCCTCGAAGATTCCAAAGCGGTTAATGAGAGCAGATTCTCGTGGGTGATGTAGTCGTACTCTTGCCGATCTCAGGATCGCGTAGACGATCCTTCCGGCGCTGTGTTCCGGCAGCGCTTCCGCAGTCGGTCACACGTTCGGTACTCAATGAAGACCTTCCTCTCCCTTGTTCCAGCAGGCAGCGGAGGTTGTAGCACTCTCCTCGCGATTTCGGCAGCACGACGGCGTGGTACCGGAAGTAGAGGGAAGATCTTGCAGGGCTTCACCATAAGCCGGAGCGAGTATGGTGGACTATGAGAGAGGCCTTGGCGATCTAGGGTTTAGAGGGCACCAAGGGGATAGGCTAGCCGGCGGCTAGGGTTTGGGATCGCCCCAACTCGGCGAGTTGGTGGTGCCCTAGGCGGCGGCAGCAGGGGTTGGTGGCGTCGGCGGCTTAGGGCTAGGGTTTTGGTGGTGTTGGGTGTAGGGAAGAGGGGCAGCCCCTGTCCCTTCTTTTATAGGTGGGAGGGTGCCGGTTGGGAGGAGGGAGTCCTCCCCCAACTCGGCCTCCTTGGCCGGCGGGTGGAGGGAGGAGGACTTCCTCCCCAAGTAGGTTTCCTACTCTCCTTCCACCAAGCAAAACTGCCGTTTGACTTTTCAAATTGGCGTTTGACTTTTCAAACTAGGATTTGAGTTCTCCCTTTATTTTGCTCAGCCATGATACCTAGTACATGATGCAACCATTCCACATTGTTATGAAACATTCATGTACCCTTCCCCTCTAGAGTGTCGGACCTTCCGGACCCTTCTAGAACATTCCCAGTGAAAACACAGGAATCATTCCCCAACTCCGAAACAGGACTTTCCTTATATGAATCTTATTCTTTGGACCATTCCGGATCTCCTCGTGATATCCCGGATCCCATCCGAGATTCCGAACAACATTCGGTCTCTTACTCATCATTCCATAACTACTCAACAACATCGAATCCTTAAGTGTGTCTCCCTATGGTTTGTGAATTATGCGGACATGATCAAGACACTTCTCCAAACAATAACCAATAGAGGAATCTGGAAATTCATATGGCTCCCACATATTTCTACGATTACTTTGTGATCGAATGAACCACTTACATACAATACCAATTTCCCTTTGTCTCACGATAGTTTACTTATCCGAGGTTTTGATTGTCGGTATCTCTGCATACCTAGTTCAACCTCATTACCGATAAGTACTCTTTTCTCATTCCCGTGGTATGTGATCCCTTGTGAACCAGTCACATGCTTGCAAGCTAATTGGATGACATTCCACCGAGAGGGCCCAGAGTATATCTATCCGTCATATGGACGGACAAATCCCACTCTTGATTCATGTGTCTCAACCCATACTTTCCGAACACTCAATGACACCTTTATAACCACCCAGTTACGGTGTGGTGTTTGATGTCATCAAAGCATCCTTCCGGTGATGGTGATAAGCATGATCTCATGGTCGAAGGAATTAGGTTACTATGTATCAAAAAGCTTATAGCAATTGAACTATTAAAATGACTTGATCTTTATGCTACGCTTATCTATAGGAGTATGTCCATCATACCATTCTCCTAATGATATGATCTTGTTGTTAATAACATCTCAATGTTCATGACAGGGAAACCACAATCATCTATTAACCAACAAGCCAGTATTATGAAGAGGCTTTACTAGGGACTCTAATTTGGTTTACAAATCACACAAGTATTAATGTTTCCTAGTTAATACTGTTATAGCATGAATGCAAACATTTATCATAAACACAAAGATATAATAATAACTACATTTATTATTGCCTCTAGGGCATATCTCCAACACAATCTTCCTCTGCGAGTACAGTACATTGGAGGTTAGGCCGTGCACCCCGGAAGTGTAGAGGTTGCCGGGGGGAGAGGGGTTGAACCCTATAAAAAATTAAGGGCTAGGCGCTTTTGCGGGGTCTGATAGGGCCATTTTTTCCGTCAACATGAAGTCTATCCAGGCCAGACCTTTATAATCACCAATACTAAAAGCAGCATTCTTCACGTCTTCTGGAGAGAAAGGAGCAAGTAATCTCTCATTCATACCATGCGTAACCTTCCATAAAATTTTGTCCATCATAGCTGGATCAACCTCATGGACTTCAGAAGTAAAGAGGTGTAGCACCCCGATAAAACCACTACTAGAAAATCGCTGTTGTTTATATTTTGTACATCATCACGACATCAGCATGCATCTTTTTGCCTAAAACTATTTTGCTAAAAGCCCTATTTTGTTTTCTACAAATACCCCTTCTCTAATTCAAATATAAAACCATGTTCCTCTCGGATCCTTACTTTTGCCTAAGACATATTTGTAAATGTTTTGTTTTAAATAAAAGAAAAGAAGATAAATAATATAAATATTTTGTTAGGGGGGAGGCAGTCCATCCGGTCGGGCCCGAAGGCCCAACCAGACAGACCACCTACTACCCCATATATAAAACCCTAGACATCACCCTGCCTAACCCTAGTCCTCACACCCCCACCCCGCCGCCTACTCCCTTCCTCCAGCCGCCAACCACCCCGGCCACACACACCACAGTACACACACGCACACAACACCACGCGACACCGACACATGCCACCACCACACAGTGCACGCAACGCACCTACCCCGGCCCCGCTCCTGGCCCACCCCGCACGCGACCGAACCGCCCAGGTCGCCCACCCTCTCCCCTCGCGATGTCTCTCACCCCCTCGCCGCACGACCCCCTTCTCCTGACCCCGCCGCCGCCCACCTTGATCCACCTCGGCTGCACAGAAGCCTCGCCTCGATCCCCTCACGCGCCTGCTGCCCTTCCCCTCCCCAGTGCCGGTCGCCGCCGTTCTCCTTCGTCCCCACCTCTAGGGCCGCCCGCTTGCGCCTCCGCTCTTCCCCTGCCTCCCGTCGTCACCCTGGTCGACCTCAACGTCGCCTCCACCTTCGGGGACGCCTGCCCGTCCTTGGCTTGACCCGCCTTCCCTGTGACTAACGCCACTTCGGCCTCACCGGCCCCACCTCTGTCCCGCGCGCCTCCTCGCGAGCGTTTCGTCCGCTGCGCTAGGGAGCCGCCCGCCGTCCCCGCTCTGCCTCCGCCGTCTGGCTTCCTCCGCCACCGCAGTATGTAAGGCACCGACGCCAGCGTTGTCTCTACGGGTTCTCTAGTCTCCTAGGACATCTGAGTTGATACTCGCATGGCCTCGTATCCTTTGGGCTGCATGCCGCTAGCCGTGCTCTGCTAGTTTCCATCTCTCTTTGGTCGTCGGGAGGATTCCTCCGTTTGATCCTTGCAATGTATGGTTGCTCTTTGGCAGTGCAATGCTCGTCTGTAGCATGTTCGACACAAGTTTTGCATCGCCGAGACCTTCCATAGACCCAAGTACCACCAAGACGCTCGCGACCACCTGACAGGACCGCATCGACAAGTTCGCAGTTAGAGGTCGCATGAACCCAAGGATCTCGACAAGACCTTCCTCCCGTCAAGACCGGAGACCATGTGATGGATCGAAAAGTTCCCCGACGACCGAACCCTGGAACCCCAAGATCTTCGGACCAATGTGTGACCCCTCCCGAACCCCTACTTTATAAATTGATATATCATACTTGTTGCATATAATTATTCATGCTTGCATCTCATCATGTGGTTTGGGGGCCTTATGCCGATTCACCTAAATTAAACATGGAGGCCATATGTGGGCTTTTCTAGTCTAATATTGGCCCCATTTAAATTTGTGCATCGAACCGGTGATATAATTTTGCCTTCTTAAGACAACAATTAAATGGCTGGGTATCTAAACAATATGAACTTAATAATTGTCGGGACCTCGGTTCCGCTTAATATGGCCTAATTGCATCGCATGCTTGCTATGTCATACATCATATATGCATCATGCCCGATCTTCTGCCGTAGTATTAAATAGTGTATCCGGTGTTTCCTCTAGTGCTTTGCTTCTTCACGGATTAGGCCGATGAGTGGATGCGAGTGTCAACCCGATCTTCGGATAAACCTTCGGCAATGTTTTCAGGCGAGCATTCTCCCCCTTTCTACCTATTTTACATTTCTAGTCTTTATTTCCTCCTGTTGATCTATTGCTATCTGTGTTGCGATGTATAGGTTCTGTACCCCGTTATACTTCCCTGCAGCCCTTATATTGCCATGGACACATCCTATTACTTGTTGTTTGGTAAATAGTCGGCCTTGCGAGTCGTAGTTGCTTGCGCAGGTGTTGTGTCGCTTCGTCGATCTTCCACAGTTGTTGGAGTAATGCCTTATGTTTAATGTTGGAGACGATTATAACTTTAATTACCGTTTAATAACTAAAATTGAAGTAGGTAAATAATGCACAGGCACAGGTGGGCAATAGATGTTATTTGGTTTTTAACCGTCCACTTGTGTCCCATAGGACCCCGAGTACTTGATACCTGTTCTTTGACTATTCGCACTATCCGCATGTGGGACCATGAATCCCCCTAGCCAGAGCTTGAGTCATATTTATTTCTTGGGGCCACAAAGTAGTTTGGGTCTTTATTACTATCTTGTACTTATGCCATGCTTTACTGCTTTATTTATGATTGCGCGTGGAGCGCCTGTACTGTTTAGGTAAGCGGAGTGTTTTCGCGGTATCGACAAGCCCAGTCACACTTTCGGGTTCCCAGTCGTTTACAGCCATTGACGCAAACCTCTGGGTCCGTTTCGGAGCCGGCCAACTTCGTCGCGGGTAGCTTGGTGGGGTGGCCCCCTGAAATTTATATGAATCTTGCAATTGCTCTATCGTGATGCCTCGTTGGGTTTTTATTGGTTTTTCTCGAGTTTGATCGTGCGTGTGTTGCTATTTGTGCCCCCCTGCAGGGTAAAACTTTCTGAAAGCCGTGTCCGCGGTTATGGACGACTTGGAGCATAGTATCTCGATCATAGACAACTATAACTAAAGTAGTGCTATAAATTTGACTTTATAATGACTAGTAATCAGCTTCACTATAATGGAATGGCTAAATAAAAGTGCCAACAATTGTTGGTTTGGGTTGTCACCTGTTACCATTGTATCTGATTAGTAAGTATTGCAACTTCAACGGAATGGCTAAATAAAAGTACCAACAGCTGCTGGGTTTTGGGATACCTCATGCTAGATGTATCTGACTAGTAAGTACTACAACCACAACGGAATGGTTAATTAAAACTGCCCACTGCTTATTATATCAGGATGACTCATGCTATCTATATCTGACTAGTAATTGCCGCAACTATAACGAAATGAATAAAACTGCCAACTGTGTGAGTTCCTCGGTTGACTTCCTCGTTTGGTCTCGAGGGGGAATTACCAGGATGGGAATGTTTGGTGTTAGAATCAGGTTGGATCCGAATAGGTCTTTCTTATCCCTATCTGATAGCCGCCAGATGTATTGAGTCTCTATAGGTTGTTTAGTGCATGCTGCGTTGCCGCTTCAGTCCACCATACCTATGTAGGCGAGGACCGCCGAATTCTAGTCTCGCTGTGTACTGGCCTCAGTACTGACCGCTCTCTTTTTCCTTTGCCCTTTGTCGGCACCCCTTTTGTTTAAGCAGGTTTTGAGATCGACGTCGTTAGCAGGGTTACCTTCCGGCTAGGCCTGGGCAGGGTTATGGACGCACTGGTTATTCTTCAGGGCTCTTAGCCCCATTTGCATCTTGTCCGTAGTCGGACGCTGTATCATTTTCAAGTTGATTTGGATCTTGTATTGTATATCTGTATTCTTGACTCATGGAGTCGTTGTTGTATATATCTGTTCTGTGGGTTCCATCGTGGACTATTGTGTAATGGTATTACTTCGTTTTCCACCCGCACGAAAGTGCCTGGTGGGCACCTTTGAATCGTTTCTATGCGAGTTTGGCAGGAATCGCTGAAACTTGCATAGGGCCGATTCTGAGGGTGTTACAGAGTGGTATCAGAGCTCAGCAGTTACGATACCCTACTGGTACAGCCTGTAGGATAACCTAGCTAACGGACGTCGTAGAGTGTCAAAACTATTTGAAAAATCGGTTGTATAGATCTGATTAGGTCTGCTTTTACTTCTTGCCCTTCTGCTATTCTCCTCTTATCTCGACGTGTTTTAAATCTGCTCTCTTATCTTTTCTTCGAGTCCAGGAATTCTCGCGGTTGGGTTTCCGTCGTACCTTCAGGGTTTCGCTTCTTCCTCTGATAACGGTGCTTTGACATTCGGACTTCATGCTATCTGATGAATCTTTCATCTGTTGTATCATTCAGAAGGACCAAAAATTCACTAAATTTTTTCTTCCTATCCTCCGGTGTTTCCGATACGATGAAGTCAAGTACATCAGACCTAATGAGAATCTCCATCCCTCCTTAATATCTGAACCTCGCTTGTTGAGATCTTCAATCTGAATTCCGAAAGTTGGTTGCATAATCCGTCTGTTCATGTACATATGTAACACCGCGGTTCTGAAAAGACCGAGGCTTCTATGTGACATTCCAATCCCTGGATCGGTTCATTGGCCCACAATAGAATAAGATGAATAACATAGCAAAATATCTGTGTATCATAGATAACGAAGATCCAGAGTACCATTAGTACAATAAAAGCTTAGCCCAAAGCTAGCTCAAATTATTCAGGTAGCAACATAAATAAAGTAAATCCTCCATTCTTCAATTTGCCCACAAGTGAACAAGTGCCGACTGGAGTACCGTGGCCTATATCGATTACTCAGAATCGGAATAACCTGCAACATGAAACGTAGCAGCCCCGAAGGGTCAATACATGGAATGTATGGCAAGTAGAGCTAGTAAAGGAGACAATAGTACTAACATCTACATGCATATTTGGCAAGTGGAGCTGTGTCTGGCTTGCATTTGCAAATACCTTTGTCCTAATTTCGTAAACAGTTTTAGATTTTCTTTGAAAAGATCCCAATTAAGTGAAGGGAATATGCCCGAGAGGCAATAATAAAGTGGTTATTATCGTATTCCTTATTTATGATAAATGTTTATTTTACATGCTATAATTGTATTAATACGGAAACGTTAATACATGTGTGTTTAATAAACAAAAAGAAAGTTCCTAGTTATGCCTCTCTCATAAACTAGCTCGTTGATTAACAAGATGATCAAGGTTTCCTGATCATGGACATTGGATGTTGTTAATAACGGGATCACAACATTAGTGTAATGGTGTGATGAACATTCATCCGAAGTATAGCATTACGATCAAAGTCATTGAGTTTATATTGCTATAACAACTTACGAAGTGATGCTAATCCTTAGACCATGAGATCATGTCAATCACTAACACCGGAAGAGTTTCTTGATAACATCAAACGTCACACCGTAACAGGGTGATTATAAAGATGGGTTCAGAACTACTAAAGTGTTATGTTGAGGCCCATGGATCGAGAATGGAATTTGTTCATCCCGATGACGGATAGATATGCTCTGGGCCCTCTCGGTGATATCACATTGATTAGCTTGCAAGCAAGTGATTTGATCACTAGAATGTTATATCACGGGAACGAGAAAAGAGTGCATGTCAGTAACGAGATCAAACTAGGTATGGAGATACCGATGATCGAATCTCGGACATGTAATATATCGCGAAACAAAAGGATTAAGATACGAGCGTAAAAGGTTCCGACGATCACAAGAAAGTCATCGTTGAATGTGTGGGAGTCAGTATGGGTCTCCAGATCCCGCTTCTGATTATTGATCCGAGAGGGGTCTCGATCATGTCCGCGTTATTCGCGAACCGTAGGGTGACACACTTAAGAGACACCGACATCCATTTGGAGCAAAAGTTTCATGCCGAAAAGAATAACAAGCGCAGAAATTTATTTCACTAGATACCGAAACGGGTTTTCGGGTGAAATTGCAGAAAGTGTTTCTGCATGTGAAATGAAATACTAGCAAGGGGTTATATGTGAATGTTTGTCATTAAAGTAATTGACAAAATTCTGAATAAATAAAAGGAGTTTTATTTAATGAGAGTTTGCATTAAATTTGGTGGAAATTTAATGGGAATTTGAGTGGGTTTTTGAGTGGAGAAAATTGAAGGGCCATTTTGTGAGTGGAGTGTCCACCCACATGAATGAGGGAGAGGTGGGGCACCCTCCATGGCCGGCGGCCATGCCCCCTTGGGCTGCCCCCCTCCCCTATATAAGGAGCCCCTCCTCTCACTTCTCACTCACACCTCCTCGTGAAGGATCTCTCTCCCCCTCTAGAATTTATCCCCCATGGTCTCGGACTAGCGAGATACATGTTCCCGGTGGCTTTTCGGCAAAAAAGAGTTGTGCTTCCGCTGCATCGCTGGAGCGAGGAGGCGGAGGTTGCTCGGTGCCTCGAACGTGTGTGCGAGCACGGATGCGCTGCTGTTTTGCGGCGCTAGGACTTCCTCTCGATCTTGAGATCGGCAAGAGATCGTCTACATCAACCACGAGTTTGGACTCGTTAAGCTTTGTCGGTCTTCAAGGGTATGTTCTCTACGGATATACATCCGCCCGTTGTTTGTATCTAGTAGATAGATCTTGGTACATAGTTGTTCCCAACGTAGGAAAATTTTTGTTTTCTATGCTGCGAACCCTACAGTGGTATCAGAGCCGGATCTATGCGTAGATACTTTGCACGGGTAGTACACATATGAGTATGTGGGCGATGATGATCATTTTATTGCTTCTTTGTTGTACTTTGGATATTGGTGGCATAGTGGGATGAAGCGGCCCGGACAAACTTTACATGTCCTCGCACATGAGACCTGTTCCACGCTTGACATGCAACTAGTTTGCATAAGTGGCTAGCGGGTGTCTGTCTCTCCTACTATAGTCAATATCTAATTTGCAACGAGTTGTCAACAATTTGGTTATCCTCGTTGTGGTTCATGTTCGTAGGTAAGAACGGTTCTATCTTCGAAAGCCCTAAACCACGTAAAACTTGCAATGGATAAATTAGAGGCGTCTAGTTTAGATTATTGCTGGGCTAGTGTTATGATATGGTGATGTTGTAAGTAGAAGTATGAGATGATACTCTTACAACATACATAACGTGTAAACTGCATAGACCTTGGATTTACACATAAAGCTATGATAGTGATCATACCACGATGCACATGATAGAAATCATATGCGGGAACCATATCATTCCACTAATAAACATGTGATGTTTGATAGCATCTTATATTGCTTGTTTGGCGTTTTATTAGCATAATAAGATGATCCCTCATTTAGATATCAAGATAAAAATGTGTTCTTCCTTAAGTATGCACCGACAATGTTTCGTCGCTTCAAGACATCACGTGATGATCGGGTGTACTTGAATCCATGAGCATATCTCGGGTGTAAGACAGTTACACACGCGAATACTAAGGTTCTTACTTGACGAGCCTAGCATGTACAGACATGGCCTCGGAACACGGACCGAAAGGTTAAGCATGAGTCATATGTTTTGATATGATGACCATATGGATGCTCGCCTTTGAAGCTATACCGACTCACGTGATGATCGGACTTGGTGTAGTGGATTTGGTTCATGTAATCACCAAAAAGACACGAGGGATGTCGTTTTTGAGTGGGAGTTCATTTCTAATTTGGATTAGTAGAACTCAATTTATCATAAATTATATCAAAGTGAATTTGCATAATTTGTTGTAGTCATTGGCATTCGTTCACCACCTTATGCATAGTTGTAATTGAGATAATAGAACTATAGAATTCTGTATATATACTTTACGAACTGGTATCGTATTGTGTTGAGTGTCAATCCAAAGTTTAAAGTCCTATTGCAAACTTTCAGCAAACTCTATTTACTCCGTGAAATTTAATAGTTGGTATTAAATCGAGAGTAACAATTCCAGTGTCAGTATCTTAAGTATCATGTTTGCCTCCATGATTCTTGATTGGTTTGATATCAAGTTTATCTAGGAGCTGAAAGAATTGTTTCAGAAACCATCATGTGTGGCAGATATAACGATATCTGAAACAATGTTTTGGTTGCAATATGATAGAGTATAATATATGTTCTCATATTGGATGAGAATTTACGAAGGTTGGAGATGCTAGACATCCTAATCATCCAAAAGGGTTTTGGAAAGTAATGTTATACTCACGATTCGCCTTTATAAGCTAAAGTAGCTTGATCATGAAAGTCGTCATGATAAGGGTGAATAGAATATGTATGTAAAATGTTTACTACACTAAAAGATTACTAAAGAATGGATTTTGAAAGAATACCGATCATTTTGATGATGGTGATCTACTTCAAAGTGCAATTCCAAAGGTATTATTATTTGAATATACACGCTTTGGACTATGTGTCATGTATATGGCACCACTGTTGATGTTGATAGATTCTTTTAAAAAGGAAAAGGAAATGCTGAAAGAGAATCTATAAAATATATTTGGCAGAAAAGAAAAGATTGGAAATATCCAATTTAGGTATATATATGATATACATGTTATGGTTGTATTCTTTGCTTGTTAAACAATGTGGTTCTTGGGTATTGGATACCGAATTGGTTGGTATGAAATGTCATACAGAACGACGCAATTCATGAACTACAATGGCCTAAGTAACTAGCAAGAGAATATGTGATGATGTTCATCGAAAACAAACAAACCGTTGTTTGTATTTCTCGTTGACATCAAAGCTTGACTTCAAGATTTGTTTTAATAATTGTTATTTAAATCAGGTATTATGAGAACAAAGGTTGTTCAAATAATTACCGTATTCCATATAAGATGGATGATTTACAAATCTAGTTGGAGAAATCACATCCATAAAACCTAATGCTAAAATGTCGCAAGACAAATGATTGAAAGATCACTTACGAAGTGACATCGCTGTTTAAATTATATTGGAAAGAAAACATGAAGAATCTCCATATTCATGGATTTTTGGAGTCTTTGATTTGATCAAGTGACTCTTGTGAGACTTTCCTCGAGATAATTAAAACTTCGTTCAAAGGCCAAAGAAGAACGATCGACTAAAATATTGGAATTTATACATGTCGATGTATGTAGTCCATTATGTGTAGTCGTAAGCGATGGGTTTTAACTTCATATGCTTTCTCCAGAAATTTGAGTGAATATTCACTTAATGAGAAAGAAGTGTGAAATATTTGAAAACGTTCAAAGACTTTCAAGATGAAGTGAAAATCATTGTGACAATAAAATAAATGAATTATGATTTATCATAAAGGTATTTATTTGAGTTACAAGTTTAGCAAAACACCTAGATTTACATCTCCCAAAACACCATAGGAGTATGGAGTGTTTGAGATTTGTAATGAAACCTTGTTTGACATGGTTGGATCAAAGGTGTTGTTTATAAAACTGCCATTATGTTTTAAAAGATTAAAGCTTTAGAGACTTCCACTTTTACACTGAAAAGAGCTCCATCTTGATCCGTTGAAATGACACCATATGAGTTATGTTTTGGGGTAAAACCCAAGTTGTCATTTCTTAAATTTTGGTATGCTAAACATAAGATGTTTACAACCGAAGTCGGATGAGCATGTCTTTGTAGGTTATTTCGAATAACAATTGGTTATTCCTCCATAACACCGAGGACAAAGGGGTTTGTCACTTGAAATATGAAGTTTCTTGAAGAAGGAATTTTTCATAAATGTTAAGTGGGAGGACAATAGAACTTTGATAAGGTTAACGAACCTTAGCTAAATGTGCTGAGTTGCACAGCGCCGAAAATGGTTCCGGAGGCTGCCATAATGCTCATAGCTTATGTGCCTCAAAGGTTGTGGTCACGGAGATCTAAGTTCTTATTGAACCAAGTAGGTCGGTTAAACAATCAAATGCTAAGATTTGAGAGTAAATCATTATTGTTTTACAATTATGAACCGAATACATACAAAGAAGCGATGATGGGCCCTGACTCTGTCAAATGCTTAAAGCCATAAAATCCGTGATAGTTCCATACACGAGAAATCAAGTTTTGAACTTGGAAGACCCTCCGGAAAGGTGTAAAAACCTATTGGTCGTATTTGGATCTATAAAGAAACAGACATGGATGTTTCACATCTATGAAATAGTCGACATGTCGGTAAAGTATTTTACGACAATGTTCAAGGTGACTATGACAAGATTTGATCTTTCATAGCGATATTTAGTCTGGACGGATTAAAGTAGCAACCACTACATATAATTTGTTATATGGTAGATGAATAAACAAAAGAAAGTTCTTTTAATATAATGGTTACCTCGGACGTGTACATGACACGATCCAAAGGGTTTTGTTAATTCAAAGGATGCTAAAAGGGCATGCAAACTTCAATGGTTGAAGTAAGCATCGCGGAGTTGGAATCTTCACCGTGATGAAAAAGGAGTTTTCATCAGGAGACAATGAAGATGCTTGCATTTGCAAGAAATTAAGTGGGAGCGCTAAGACATATTTCTAAAACATTATGTGGAGGACATCTTGTTGATTAGAAATGATGTATCTTTTATTGACAAAGGTTAAGAATTTCATTTCGATGAAACACTTAGGCAAAACCCGAATATTTAGCATGAATGTCTATAGTGGATAGACTGTGACGCTAATATGGTTGTGCCAAACGTACATATATGAGATATTGAAAGAGTTCAATATAGAAACGACAAGAAACATTTATTGTTGCATGGAAAGGAATTGAATCAAGATTCAAGTGTATCGACACTTGATAAGTGAAACAAGATTCAAGTGCTTTGACACTTGATGAGTGAAATCACGAGAATGTTTTGATCAATCATACCATGATATGTACACATCCAGATATGTCCTATGCTCTAAGTGTTATGAGCATATACCAGAATGAATCATAAAATGATCATTGGACGATAGTGAGGATATTCTTATGATCTTTTTGAAAGAACTAAGAATATATTTGTGTAGAGGTGACAAACAATTACATATAGTTCATTGTAAAGCGTTACATTGATACTAGGTTTGTCACAAGATACAAATTAAGTTTATCTCAATTTAAACTATGGGTGGCACAATGTAATGGAAAGGAGATTCCATGATGGATTTGGAAGATTTCCAAAGTTAAGACATTGTGACGAATACTACAACAAAAGGCTAAGTATATGACTGCTATAGTAGCAGCAAAGGAGGGAATTTGTGTCAAGTAGTTTGTTATCAAACTAAGGTGTGGTTCGCAACGGGCTAACACTAAAGATATATTGTGTGACAATAGTATCGACGTGTTTTAACCCCAAGGAACTAAAGGTCTCACCAAAAGACCAAATTTATACAATGCCATCTCATTGGAGAATGAGTGATGCGTGAAGACGCAAAGACATGCAAATACACACGGACCTGAAGCGTCAGATCCATAGATTATGTTAACCACTTGCAATTGCGTATATGGAACACCGGAAAGCCATAAGTGTTCAATACGCAAAGTTCTCAAACTAGATTATTGTCTCTAGTGCAAGTGGGAGACTGAAGGGAATATGCCCGAGAGGCAATAATAAAGTGGTTATTATCGTATTCCTTATTTATGATAAATGTTTATTTTACATGCTATAATTGTATTAATACGGAAACGTTAATACATGTGTGTTTAATAAACAAAAAGAAAGTTCCTAGTTATGCCTCTCTCATAAACTAGCTCGTTGATTAACAAGATGATCAAGGTTTCCTGATCATGGACATTGGATGTTGTTAATAACGGGATCACAACATTAGTGTAATGGTGTGATGAACATTCATCCGAAGTATAGCATTACGATCAAAGTCATTGAGTTTATATTGCTATAACAACTTACGAAGTGATCCTAATCCTTAGACCATGAGATCATGTCAATCACTAACACCGGAAGAGTTTCTTGATAACATCAAACGTCACACCATAACAGGGTGATTATAAAGATGGGTTCAGAACTACTAAAGTGTTATGTTGAGGCCCATGGATCGAGAATGGAATTTGTTCATCCCGATGACGGATAGATATGCTCTGGGCCCTCTCGGTGATATCACATTGATTAGCTTGCAAGCAAGTGATTTGATCACTAGAATGTTATATCACGGGAACAAGAAAAGAGTGCATGTCAGTAACGAGATCAAACTAGGTATGGAGATACCGATGATCGAATCTCGGACATGTAATATATCGCGAAACAAAAGGATTAAGATACGAGCGTAAAAGGTTCCGACGATCACAAGAAAGTCATCGTTGAATGTGTGGGAGTCAGTATGGGTCTCCAGATCCCGCTTCTGATTATTGATCCGAGAGGGGTCTCGATCATGTCCGCGTTATTCGCGAACCGTAGGGTGACACACTTAAGAGACACCGACATCCATTTGGAGCAAAAGTTTCATGCCGAAAAGAATAACAAGCGCAGGAATTTATTTCACTAGATACCGAAACGGGTTTTCGGGTGAAATTGCAGAAAGTGTTTCTGCATGTGAAATGAAATACTAGCAAGGGGTTATATGTGAATGTTTGTCATTAAAGTAATTGACAAAATTCTGAATAAATAAAAGGAGTTTTATTTAATGAGAGTTTGCATTAAATTTGGTGGAAATTTAATGGGAATTTGAGTGGGTTTTTGAGTGGAGAAAATTGAAGGGCCATTTTGTGAGTGGAGTGTCCACCCACATGAATGAGGGAGAGGTGGGGGCACCCTCCATGGCCGGCGGCCATGCCCCCTTGGGCTGCCCCCCTCCCCTATATAAGGAGCCCCTCCTCTCACTTCTCACTCACACCTCCTCGTGAAGGATCTCTCTCCCCCTCTAGAATTTATCCCCCATGGTCTCGGACTAGCGAGATACATGTTCCCGGTGGCTTTTCGGCAAAAAAGAGTTGTGCTTCCGCTGCATCGCTGGAGCGAGGAGGCGGAGGTTGCTCGGTGCCTCGAACGTGTGTGCGAGCACGGATGCGCTGCTGTTTTGCGGCGCTAGGACTTCCTCTCGATCTTGAGATCGGCAAGAGATCGTCTACATCAACCACGAGTTTGGACTCGTTAAGCTTTGTCGGTCTTCAAGGGTATGTTCTCTACGGATATACATCCGCCCGTTGTTTGTATCTAGTAGATAGATCTTGGTACATAGTTGTTCCCAACGTAGGAAAATTTTTGTTTTTTATGCTGCGAACCCTACATTAAGTTAACCCAACAATATTAAAACAATTATGAAATTGGAATGAGCGAGAAACATGTCATGGAATCAATATCAAGCAACTCAGTTGTCCATAACCGGGGACACGGCTAATCGATTAGATTATACACCCTGTAGAGGTTAGTACACTTTACCCATGTGACTTGGCCAGCCCAGCTCGTACCATCACTCTCATTTTGGGTGATGATAGGGAGAAGTCCAAGAAGAGACTGTTCGGGAAGTAGCACCCCAATCCCGACGCGCACCGGTCCAACCTACCAAAATTCTACATCTCTGGATACGCGGGTTCGGGTTACCACAACCTACTAAGTCCAACCAACCGCCCATTTCATTATTGGCACATGGTTGTACACGTAAGCTACCAAATAAAGAAGCCAATCAATTTCTCTAGATACCTGGGTGCCTTTCCGCCATGAAACCACAAAAAATTATCAATACCATCACACCCAGGGGATTCATTGATTAAGTTGTTTTAGTTTTCACAAACCAATACTTTTAGAAACAAGTCTCAATGATGTAACCCAGCCCTCGTACATCATAGCATGGCTAAGCACATCTACCAACGGTGGTTCATCTACAAGGAAGGCCCTACCACATAATAGGACATAGCATAGCGATAGTATCATCCTACACATGCATCTACAAAATACACGACAATGCATTGAAAATAGTAGGACGATATCATGAACAAAGTAGCATCTACTTGCCTTGGTTGTAGCGGTCGGAAGAACAATCCACACACGAGCAAGCGTTGCACTCGTCACAATCTACACGATATAATTGCATTCATAAACAAACAATTCACAATCATATGCAACAAAGATGATGCATGAAGGTATGCAAGGCAAGTGAATTGGTGCTACAGCTGCACCACATAATCCTATTCAATAATACTACTGATTGCATGCATGGAAAATAGTTTTAGCGCAAGGAAAACTATTACGCAAAAAGTAATGCTCAAAACTAGAGCTAGAACTCAAATAATTCGCTACCGATAGTATACTGTTTGTAAAATCTTGGAAAAATTCTACAGTATGGGCATAGCTATTTAAGAACAGTACCAATTGGAATTACTCAAAAAGGAATTATAAAACTCCCCGAGTAATTAAAACACTGCAGAAAGCCACTAGATAGTTTCTGCAGAAGTTTTTACTGTAAGCCTATCCTTTTAATTAACGATGAGATTCCCCTCGTTCCACTGAATCCAGGGACATATCATACGCAAATTTTGGAGTTACATATATTTTTCTACTAATTAATTACTCCAAAAAGACCATTAACTCATTTGATTAAACTGTACTAAATCTTTCTGCAAAAGTGTGAAACAACGGTACAGCAAGATTCTACACGACTCACTGAATCTACACATATTTTATTTGCAATTTTTGGCCCAGCGGTTTAAGTTTTACGCAATTTACAAGTTTCTACCGAAATCTGCCAACTAAAACGATTAAAGAATAAACCCAGTCAACTGTGTCTGTTGACTGGTCAACGCAGCTGCTGACTGGGCGCTGACTGGGCGTCTGACTAGTCAACGCCTGGGGCTGACCGGTCAACGGCTGATCTGGACCGCTGATCTGAGATCCAACGGTCCCAAGAGATGACGGTTGCGGGCTTACCGGAGACGAACGGCGGCGGGCTCGGGATGGTGGCGGCGATCGGCTCCGGCGACGGCGGTACCTGCGCGGAAGGAAGCGGTCAGCGTGCGGATCGAGGCAGTCAACACGACGGCGGCGCGAGGCGGCGGCGCGGGGCGCGGCGCGCGAGGCGCGCGACTGTAGGCGCGCGGGGCGGGAGGCGGCTGCGGCGGAGCAGCAGCAGCGCGGCGTGGCGCGGAGGCGGGCGAGGCGGCACGCAGGCGGCGGGGTGCGGCAGGCGGCGGGCGGCGGGCTCACCTGGTGGCGTCGGCGGGCGCGGAGGCCGAGGGCGGCGGCGGCTCGGAGATCGAGGCGCGGGGGCGGGCGCGCGGGTCGAGGCGGTGGGAGAGGCGGCGGCGGCTGGGTGGGGTCCGCCTTTTGTGGGCCCCACGCGGGTTCCTAGTTGGATATGGCGCGCGGTTGGAGGCGAACACGGCGAAGTCGGTGCCGATTTTTTTGATCTTTTAGTAAAACGGCCGTAAGTTTTCCGTACGAGCTCCGAATCGAGCGTTTCTTGCTCCTAAGTTTTTGTAAAAACGAGGGGAACAACCTAGGGTCAAGGAATGAGTGAAACCACTAGGCTACTAGGATGGACAACACAAGTCCTACTAAAGCCTCCCGCAGGAGCCTCGTCGTAAAATAGAATAGGGTTTTGAAAATAATGTTTTGCCGAATCTTTCCATTCGATGGTTTTGCATGGAAGAGTATGATGCAATGACATGCATGATATGCAGAACCAAATCTAAAATTTGGGATGTGATAACATAGTAATGCTTTGAGTGCGGGATGGAGTCGTGACCATACCACTACTCTTATCATTCGCTTTTGTACATTGAATGGAGGATCGATGCAATTCTTACTCCTTCCATGGAAGTTAGAGGTGGCCTTAACTTTTGAGACCTCTTCCTTTGTCTGTGTTTTGCCGGAGTGTTCTCCCGATGAACCTGAGCACCGACCCTTGTTGGTGGTGCCGCCGATTTCAAGATGGAGCAAGGATCATTGTTAGTGGTGTCGCAAGGATCTACACGGAGCGCGAAGGATCAGATCGTCGGCCTTCTTCCCCGTACCATGAGGCGGATCTCGAGGGCGAGATCCATTGTTAGTGGTGTTGAATTGTAGCACCCCGATAAAACCACTACTAGAAAATCGCTGTTGTTTATATTTTGTGCATCATCACGACATCAGCATGCATCTTTTTGCCTAAACCTATTTTGCTAAAAGCCCTATTTTGTTTTCTACAAATACCCCTTCTCTAATTCAAATATAAAACCATGTTCCTCTCGGATCCTTACTTTTGCCTAAGACATATTTGTAAATGTTTTGTTTTAAATAAAAGAAAAGAAGATAAATAATATAAATATTTTGTTAGGGGGGAGGCAGTCCATCCGGTCGGGCCCGAAGGCCCAACCAGACAGACCACCTACTACCCCATATATAAAACCCTATACATCTCCATGCCTAACCCTAGTCCTCACACCCCCACCCTGCCGCCTACTCCCTTCCTCCAGCCGCCAACCACCCCGGCCACGCACACCACAGTACACACACGCACACAACACCACGCGACACCGACACATGCCACCACCACACAGTGCACGCAACGCACCCACCCGGCCCCGCTCCTGGCCCACCCCGCACGCGACCGTGTAGGATTTCGTAGCATGGAAAACAAAAAATTTCTATCGCATACAAACAAACAAGCCAAGATCTATCTACTAGATTGTAGCAACGAGTCGATAGAATAACTCACCCTCGAAGATTCCAAAGTGTTTAATGAGAGTGGATTCTCGTGGGTGATGTAGTCGTACTCTTCCCGATCTCAAGATCGCGTAGACGATCCTTCCGGCGCTGCGTTCCGGCAGCGCTCCCGCAGTCGGTCACACGTTCGGTACTCGACGAAGACCTTCCTCTCCCTTGTTCCAGCAGGCAGTGGAGGCTGTAGCACTCTCCTCGCGATTCCGGCAGCACAACGGCGTGGTACCGGAAGTAGAGGGGAGATCTCGCAGGGCTTCGCCTTAAGCCCGAGCGAGTATGGTGGAGTATGAGAGAGTCCCTCGAATATCTAGGGTTTATACACGCCGAGGAGGGGGCTAGGCCGGCAGCTAGGGTTTCACCTAGGCGGTGGCGGCGAGTGCCCTAGGGCCGGCGGCGGCTATGGAGGCGGCGGCGGCTTGGGGCTAGGGTTTGGAGGAGAGGATCTTGTGTGTCTCTAGGAGGGAGCCCTGCCCCTCCTTATATAGGTGGAGGGGCCGGTCGGCCAAGGGGAGGGAGAGGAGTCCCTCCCCAACTCGGCTTGGGTGGTGCGCCGGCGGTGGGGAGGAGGGACTCCTCCCCAACTCGGTTTCCTCCTCCTTTCCTCTTTCCAAAATTAGCCGTTTGACTTTCAAACTAGCCGTTTGACTTTTCAAACTAGGATTTGATTTAATCCTTTATTTTGTTCAGCGATGACACTTAGTACATGATGCAATCATACCAACTTGATATAACACATTCATGTACCCTTCCCCTCCGGAGTGCCGGACATTCCGAAACCTTCTAGAACATTCCCGATGAAAACACCGGAACCATTCTCCAACTCCGAAACGGGAGTTTCCTTATATGAATCTTATTCTCCGGACCATTCCGAATCTCCTCGTGATATACCGAATCCCATTCGAGACTCCGAACAACATTCAGACTCTTTCTCATCATTCCATAACTACTCAAACAACGTCGAATCCTTAAGTGTGTATCCCTACGGTTCGTGAATTATGCGGACATGATCGAGACACTTCTCCGAACAATAACCAATAGAGGAATCTGGAAATTCATATGGCTCCCACATATTTCTACGATTACTTTGCGGTCGAATGAACCACTTACATACGATACCAATTTCCCTTTGTCTCACGATAGTTTACTTATCCGAGGTTATGATCGTCGGTATCTCTGCATACCTAGTTCAACCTCGTTACTGATAAGTACTCTTTTCTCGTTCCCGTGATATGTGATCCCTTGTGAGCCAGTCACATGCTTGCAAGCTAATTGGATGACATTTCACCGAGAGGGCCCAGAGTATATCTATCCGTCATATGGATGGACAAATCCCATTCTTGATCCATGTGTTTCAACCAATACTTTCCGAACACTTAATGCCACCTTTATAGCCACCCAGTTACGGTGTGGTGTTTGATGTCATCAAAGCATCCATCCGGTAAAGGTGATATGCATGATCTCATGGTCGAAGGAATTAGGTTACTATGTATCAGAAAGCATATAGCAATTGAACTATTAAAATGACTTGATCTTTATGCTACGCTTATCTATAGGAGTATGTCCACCATATCATTCTCCTAACGATATGATCTTGTTGTTAATAACATCTCAATGTTCATGATAGGGAAACCACAATCATCTATTAACCAACAAGCTAGTATTATATAGAGGCTTTACTAGGGACTTCAAATTAAGTTTACAAATCACACAAGTATTAATGTTTCCTTGTTAATACTATTATAGCATGAATGTAAACATTTATCATAAACACAAAGATATAATAATAACTACATTTATTATTGCCTCTAGGGTATATCTCCAACAGACTCCCACTTGCACTAGAGTCATCTAATCTAGATTACGTGGTAATATACCGAACACCCATGGCAGTTTGGTGCTGGTCATGTTCTGCCCTCGGGAGAGGTTTAGTCAACGGATCTGCCACATTCAGATCTGTGTGCACTTTGCAAATCTTTATATCCCCATCTTGGATATGTTCTCGAATAGCGTGAAAACGTAGCTTGATGTGCTTCAGCTTCTTGTGTGACCTTGGTTCTTGCGCATTGGCTATGGCGCCCATGTTATCATAGTAGATAGACATAGGGTCCAGCGCACTAGGAACCACACCCAGCTCTGTAATGAAATCTTTCATCCATATCGCTTCTTGTGAAGCCTCCGAAGCAGCCATGTATTCCGATTCAGTTGAAGATCTCGCCACAACGCTTTGCTTTGCACTCCTCCAGCTAACTGCTGCACCATTCAAAATAAATACGTATTCAGATTGTGATTTAGAATCATCCGGATAGGTGTTCCAACTAGCATCGGTGTAACCATTAACAACGAGCTGTTCATCACCTTCATAAAAAAGAACCATATCCTTAGTTCTTCTCAAGTACTTAAGGATGTTTTTGACCGCTGTCCAATGATCCACTCCTGGATCACTTTGATATCTGCTAGTTAAACTAACAGCATATGCAATGTCGGGTCTAGTACATAGCATGGCATACATTAGAGATCCTATGGCTGAGGCATAGGGAGTCTTACTCATCATTTCTCTATCTTCTGCCGATGTCGGACTTTGAGTTTTACTCAAGGTCGTATTGGGCAACATGGGCAAGAACCCTCTCTTGCTATCTTCCATTCCAAACCTCTTTAGAACTTTGTCCAAATATGTACTTTGTGACAATGATATTTGGCGTTTTGATCTATCTCTATAAATCTTTATGCCTAATATGTAAGCTGCTTCGCCAAGATCCTTCATTGAAAAACTATTATTCAAATATTCCTTGACACTACTAAGAAGGTCTACATCATTCCCAATCAACAATATGTCATCTACATATAGTATTAAGAATGCTACAGAGCTCCCACTCACTTTCTTGTAAATACAAGCTTCTCCATAAGTTTGTACAAAACCAAAACTTTTGATTACCTTATCAAAACGTTGATTCCAACTTCGGGATGCTTGCTTCAATCCATAGATGGACCGTTGAAGTTTGCATACCTTGTTAGCATCTTTAGGATCGACAAAACCTTTGGGTTGCATTATATACAACTCTTCATCAATGTCTCCATTGAGGAATGTTGGTTTGACATCCATCTGCCATATCTCATAATCATAATATGCAGCGATTGCTAACATAATCCTCACAGACTTTAGCTTTGCTACTGGTGAGAAAGTCTCATCGTAGTCAACTCCTTGAATTTGTCGAAACCCCTTTGCGACAAGTCGAGCTTTATAGACAGTAACATTACCATCAGCATCTGTTTTCTTCTTGAAGATCCATTTGTTCTCGACAGCCTTCCGGCCATCCGGTAAGTCCACCAAAGTCCATACTTGGTTTTCATACATGGATCCAATCTCGGATTTCATGGCTTCTTGCCATTTATTGGAATCTGGGCTCATCATCGCTTCCTCATATGTCTCAGGGTCATCGGTGTTGTCCACCAACATGACACTCATAACGGGATCATACCAATCTGGAGTGGTACGAGTTCTCGTTGACCTGCGAGGCTCTGTAGCAACTTCAACCGAAGTTTCATGATCATCATCATTAGCTTCCTCTCTAACTGGTGACGAGGTTTAATCTCGTCAATGCCCATTGTTATGGACTTGGGTTTTGGAGAAGATGGGGATGCTGGAGATCGTGGAACGGTTAACAGACAAGCAACCAGGGGACACGAGATTTACCCAGGTTCAGGCCCCCGGAGGGAAAACCCTACTCCTGCTTGTCTGCTCTTGATTACGGCGGAACCGAAGGTTACAGGGTGCGCAGATTCGATCTGGCGTGGATGCGTGAGCGAAAGTATGAGTTGTCTGATCTAGGGCGTACCCTCCTGGCCTTTATATAGACTTTAGGCAGGTCTCGGGCATAGTCCTAGTCGGTTACAAGTTCTAGGGCGTTGCCCTTTTGAGTTTCCTATCTATACTAGTCTTGTTCTCCAAGGATCCGAAGATGTCATGGGCCTTGGTCACCCAAAAATCTTCATGGGCCAGCGTATATCTGCTGTGGGCCTTCCTTGGGCTGGACCGGGTATGCTAAAGTCACGTACCCGTAGGGTATAACTATGTCAGTAGCCCCCGAGTGATCAGTCGAATCGTAGATTCGGCTGAGGACTCTTCCATCCTTCGGGTGCAGTTATATGTTAATAGTATATGTGTGTAGGGATTGTTGATGCGTGTGCCTGACTCACCCGACGGATCAGGGTCAGTTAACTGTCTTAGGACGAAACAACACGATCTTCTTCAGGTTCGGGTCCCTCAACCCGGACCTGGAACATATGCTGACGTAATTCGACTCAGGCCGCGGAGGACTTACAGGAGTGGAATTTCAGTGATTTTAATTGGTGTACCCAACGCGTCCGTCGGGATTTTTCATCGTACCTGCTGGTACGGATTCATACTAGCAGAGCGCAGTCAGGTGCGTTGCCAGGCCATCAGATGATATATGTAGGTCTTATCTTTGCGTCGCAGACACAGCATCCGAACATTTATCACCTCGGAGGTGCTTCGGGTGGCCTAGGAGATTGACGCTCACTCGGCCGTTTTGTTGGGGCATAGTTGCCAAAAAGTTTTTGCGTGCTAATCCGGAAGATCGCAGTCGAAGATTTCATAGGGTGCGCGACCAGCGCTCCCTATGGGAGTAGCCCCCGAGTGTCTGTTCGAGTCGTAGACTCGAGCGGAGACTTTAATTAAGTGTTGTTCCTTGTCATTAAGTCCGGGGGACTCGAAAATTTTCGGATGCTTGAATCCATTCTCCCTATGGGAGTAGCCCCCGAGTCCGTAGTGGAGTCGTAGACTCGACGGAGGACTCGAATAAATGCCTTCTTGTTATTTATCTGTCGGGAGCGCGGCCAGCGCTCCTGATAGGAGTAGCCCCCGAGTATTTAGTCGAATCGAAGATTCGAGTGAGTACTCTTCAGATGTGGAGCCGAAGTTGGTGCTAGTATAGCTTTTGATGACGTCAGTGCTTACGATCGATGACCTCAAGCGTCTGCTACGCCAGAGATGACTTGACTGGACGAAGCGTGGGTCCCACTTGCTGACTTTGATTTGACCGGTCACGCGAGGCGTGGAGATGATTACGGCGTCTCCTCGATTTCCGCGCGTAGTGGACGGCGTGGTAACGACGGTTCGTTTTGGTGCTGACACGTGTGCGGCCAGATCTACCGTTGGCGTTAGGTCTTCTCGATGGACGGCCAGCGTGCGTCGTCTTCGCTGTTATAATCCTTGGTGAAATCGTGGTTTGGTTTTCGCCGTACCAGTTCATCTATTCACTGCCTCCTTGTTCTTGAGCTATTCTTGCTGCGCTCTGAGATTTTCTTCAACATTTCCTCTGTTCTTTCTGCTTGGGCATCGTCACCACCGCCGTAGCGCCATGGGGAAAACAAAGAAGTCCTCATCTGCGGTTGGGACCAGCGCCGCCGCAGGCAAGAAGGGCACCGCCACTGCTCGCATCACCGATGGTGGCTGGCGACGATCAGAGACGCGGGAGAGCGATCTCCGCAAACTGCGCGAGCGGGGCCTGATCCCGCAAGATACGACGGCCGTGAGACTCCCCGGCAATGAGGTAATCCCCCGTCCCCCCTCTGGGTTTCGGGTTATGTTTGTCGCCTTCGTTTTGCGTGGGCTTTCGTATCCAGTCCACAACTTCCTCCGTGGACTGCTCTTCTACTATGGGGTTCAACTCCATCATCTGTCTCCCAACTCCCTTCTCCACATTGCGTGTTTTATCACGCTTTGCGAGTGTTGGCTTGGCATTGAGCCTCACTTTGGCCTCTTCCGGAAGCTTTATTCTGTGAAGAGGCAGTCTGGTTCGGATGGTGTGTGTCCCATTGGGGGTTTCATCATCTCCCTCAGCCCCAATGTGCAATTCTTTTCCTTTTCCATGTCCGAATATGTCCAGTACTGGCGGAGGCGATGGTTTTACATCCGCGACTCCGTATTGCCTGGGCAAGATTTTGGTCTTGTTCCCTTTGACCCCTCCCAAAAGATTGAGAAGAAAAGGTCGTGGAAAAACCAAATCTTAGACAGTGAGGTGGAGGAGGTAGAGGCCCTTTACCGTCGGGTGAAGGATCTCCAACTGATTCCTGAGAAGGAGGTGAACGGCGTGGACATCATCCGGACATTTCTTGAGCGTCGGGTGCAGCCTCTCCAAGCGAGGGCGCACCCGATGTTTCTTTATTCTGGGCGCCGTGATCTGACGAGGGTTTTGAGTGAGAAAATCTCCGAGTCTAGTCTTGACAAGGATCTTCGCGTGCTGCTGAAGTTCAAGGCCAGAGAAGAACTTCCGGGGAAATCGCTGACTCCCCCTTTTCTTCGACGTTGGCCGTGCCGAAGGTGTAGATTTGTGCACGCAGTGCTCCCCCCTTTTTTTGTTGGGTGTGTATTTCCTTTGTTTGCTAACAAAGTTCCTTCTCATCTTGCAGAGCTTCAAAGTGCCGGGCATGGTACCACCATTGCCCGAAAGGTATCCGAATGCCCCGGATAATGAAGTGGTGGATTCCGTGTCCGAGCTTCCGTCGGCGTGATCTCCGACGGAGGATGCCGACGAGTCGAGTGAGGACCATACGCGCAAGCGATCACGGAGATCGAGCGAGTCTTCGGATGCCTCAACTCCTCCGACTCCCATAAATCCTCTGGGCCTTGAGCGTCATGATGATGGTCATGGAGGTTCTTCCTCTCCCCTTCCTGATATTCCTGTGCGGGCTGTTGCGCCGCACCCGCCAGCAAAGCGGAAGAAGGAAGAAAAGAAGGAGGAGAAGAAGGAAGAGAAGAAAGAGGAGAAAAGGGGCCCGAAGGGCTTCTCCTATATTCGACCTGAGCGCATTGGGCTCGTAAGTTTTCTTGTTGTATTTTTGTTCTTTGCCCTTTATGATTTTTGCACCTGTGTTGATTGGTTCGTATGCAGGCAATCCTCCCACGACTCCAGTGATGGTACGCGAGAGATGATGGGGGAGTCGAACATTGCGTCGGCTCCTCCTCAGATGGTGGCCACTTCGGGTGGCGCCGCTCCAGATCCTCCTGTGCGGGAGGGGATGGTGGTTGTGCCTCAAAATTTCGCAGGCGGGCCTTCGGGCTTGCCTTCGGAGCATGTAAGTTTTCTGCTTCCTGTCGCGGGGGGAGCTCCCGAGTGTCTTCGTGTGCTGATGTTGTTTTTGCTACTTTGTGTTGGGCGTAGCCCCCAAGTCCTTGTCTTACTGCTATTGGCTATTTCTGCAGCCTTTTGTCCAAGAGGCCAAGCGACTGGTGGAGGAGTGCCTGACGCTGGAGGCGAAACTGCGGCAGCTTCAAGGTATCCGTCTGCCTTTTAGTACCTCTCTTGTTTATCCTGGTCTTGTTCTTTGATACTTGCTTGTCTTAAATGTAGAGGAGCATAACGACTCTCTCCGTGAGGTCGATGCTCTTAAAAAGAGCCTTGGCCAATCGGAGCAGAAGGCCGAAACCGCCGCTGGTGCGAAAGAGCGCCTTGAGCTGGAGCTGACGAAGGCAGCCGAAGCAAAGGAGCGTCTGCAGCAGGAGGCCGCAGATCGTGAGAGAGTGGTTGCGGAGAAACTCATGGCTGATGCCAAGGCTGTTTCGGGTGAGTACCATCTTTGGTACTTGTTTCTTTTTCTGCGGATCTTCTTCTACGCTGCCTTTCTTCATGTTTTTCTTCGTTTTTGTCTCAGATGCTGCAGGCATCGAGTTCGACCGCGGTGCTCTGGAGCACGGGAGTGCTCTAGATGATGCCACTGTGGCGGTCGAAGACCGCTGCAGCACCGTCGTCAACTCCCTTGCCAAGGCGAAGGAGGTCCTTGGTCGCTTCTACCAGGAGCTCTTCCCGAAGGGCGCAACCCTGGATGATGTGGACGCTCTGGCAGAGGCTCTGTCAGCTGAAGAGCCTGCGGCGTACAAGCGCAAGCAGAAAGGCATCGGCGCGTCCGTCGGGCTGGCGATGGCCTTGGCGGCTGGAGCGGAGCTGGACCTGCCCCAGATTACTTCTCGGATGCCGACGGCTGCGGATGGATCCGAGGTAGCCTTCGCCGCCTACTCCGCTCGCTGCAGACGATATGGGCCCAAGCTCATTGACTTGCTGTCTGAGTACGCACTGCGGCAGCAGGGCGAGGCCAAAGCTAGGCAGTCTGGTTCTGAGGCGACTCAGTGTCCTGCACCTTAGGCATAGTATACGTAGGGTAATTTGTAGTCTTCTTTTGTTGTAAATATCTTGTGTAGTACCATCCTTGTGCCACGTAGTGGCCTTATCTGTTTAATGAATTCTTCCGGGTTGTGCCCTATCCTTGGCTGAATGTCTGTGTGCCTTCTTTTTCTGCTGCTATAGGTTCCTTCGGGTGCTGACCCGGCTGATACTGAACCCGCAAGGCCCGTGCGACCATCGTTGGATGATTCTTCGCAGCTCTCTTTTCTTCGAGATCGCGTGCGTAGCTTGGAGAGGGAACTGCTCGGGTTGCGTGGCCGTGCCGACGTTTGGAGGTCCAAGGCGGATCGTGGTGCAGTCAGAGAGGAGTATTTGATGGCGGAGTTGGGTCGGCTGTCCGAGCAGCTGCAATGTAAGTTGATCCTTCTTTCGGGTTGTAGCTCAGTTCTTCGGGTGGGCCTGCTGGCCTTATTCTTGTTTTGTGCGGTTGTCGCAGGTGCCAATCTTGCTCCGAGGAAAGAAAAGGAGCGCGTCGCTGTTCGGGTCAACTGCTTGACTCAGCAGGACATGGAGGCCGGCGGCTTCTTCTGGATGGACCGCGATCGCGCCGTGGTTCTGGCGACGGTGCAGGATCGTGTCTATCAAGTGTCGCGGGTGCTCTGCCAGGTGCAGACATCTCTGTCCTCGGTGTTGCACGTCATGTTTCCTTTGGATGCCGTGTCGACGACCCTCGCAGGTCTTCTGTCGAGGTTTCGGAGTGCCACCAATGTCAAGGAGCTGGTGCGGCAGCAGCTCGTCGCAGGGGTGAAGGCTGCCTTGTCTCTTGTGAGGGTGCACCGCCCTGACGTAGATTTGGCTGCTGTGGCAATTGGGCCACCTGTTCGACCAGATGGTGGCGAGTGGAAAATGCGTCCGCATTACGCGGCTGTAAGGAAGTATGCCGAACAGATTGTAGATTTGTTTGAGCAGCGTGCTCAGGTTATTCTTCAGAATAGGTAGGACCTGAAAATAAACAGATAGATGTAAAATTTGTATATTGCGGCTGGGCGTTTTTGTGCCCTTTGTTGTAAAGGTTTGCTTGTTTATGAGCACGCAGTGCTTTGATTGAGTACGTGCCCTTTTCGTTTGCCTGACGTGGTCAGCTACTCAGGTGTACACGTTTGGTCCTCAGTCGATGAAATCGTGAGGTGGGGGGAGCCCCCGAGTGCGTTTGTAGCATGTAATAATTTTGCAGAAAATAGTCAACCGAAGGTTGGGAGCGAGACACTTAGCTTTTATTTATGTCGTAATGGAGGAGGTACATGGTTCGGCTGAGTAGCCTTGGCTGAGAGCCTTGTTGAAAGTAAAAGTGGGTAGGTTACTACGGGTAGAATCGTCGCAGGTGCGAGATGTTCCATGGGTTGGAGTATGCGAATCCAGACTCCACGTGTTTGAGGCGATAGGCGCCACCTGGGATGACTTCGGTGATGACATAGGGTCCTTCCCATGGTGACTCGAATTTATTCGGTCGCTTTTGCTTGAGTCGCAAGACGAGGTCTCCTTCGACGAAGGACCTTGGGCGCAGCCGGTGGCTGTGGTAGTTGCGGAGACTCTAGTGGTACACCGCTGATCGAGCTGCTGCTATATCCCGTGCTTCGTCGAGTGTGTCGACGGCATCTTCGAGTGCAGCCGTGGATTCGGCTTCGCTGTAAGTGACGACTCGTGGAGCCTGGTGGCGTACTTCGGCTGGTAACACGGCCTCAGCACCATGCACCATGAAGAACGGTGTGTAGCCGGTGGAGCTGTTTGGCGTAGTACGTAAGCTCCACAGGACAGACGGTAGCTCTTTCGTCCAGTTTCCAGCTTTGTGCTCGAGTGAGCTCATGAGGCGCTTCTTGATGCCGGCGCCGATGAGGCCGTTGGCCTTTTCCACCTGCCCGTTTGTTTGGGGGTGTGCCACTGAGGCTTACGTGATGTTGATCCCGAGGCCTTCGCAGAAGTCCTGGAATTCTTTGGAGATGAAGTTCGACCCGTTATCGGTGATGATGCTGTGCGGTACGCCGAACCTGTAGACAATGGATTCGAAGAATTTGACGGTGGTTTTGCCCTTCTGGTTGGTAACTGGCATGGCCTCGATCCACTTGGTGAATTTGTCGACTGCGACCAGGAGGAAGACGTGTCCCCCTTTCGAGGACTTTGGAAATTTGCCGATCATGTCGAGGCCCCATTAGGCAAAAGGCCAAGCTATGGGTATGGGTCGAAGTTCGGACCCTGGCGCGTGTGGTTTGTCGGCGAACCGTTGGCACCCATTGCATCTTCGGACAATGTCCTCCGCGTCGCTCATGGCCGTTGGCCAGTAGAATCCTGCTCGTAGAGCTTTGGCGACAAGGGAGCGGCTGCCTACGTGGTGGCCGCAGATGCCCTCGTGGATGTCTTGGAGTATGGCCTTGCCGTCGCCCATGGTGACGCACCGTTGTAGCACACCCGTAATGCTGCGTTTGTACAGTTCGCCGTTGATGATGGTGAAGGCTTTTGACCGACGAGATATACGCCGGGCATATGTCGGGCTGTCAGGTAGTTCTCCGTTTATCAGGAACTGGAGGTATGGTTGCGTCCAAGTTTCTTCGACTACCATGACCTGCATCAGGTTGATCATGGCAACTTCGGTATCCAATTTTTCGGGTCCTTCGTGACCTTCGGGTAGCGTAGCCCCCGAGTGTTCTGCTTCTTCAGGTGATCCCTTGGGGAATTTTCGCTTGATGGATGGCACGCAGATCTGTTCGAGGAACACACCTGGTGGCACTTTTGCACAAGTGGAGCCGATGTTGGCGAGTCTATCGGCTTCCTCGTTGCTCTCTCTTCCAACGTGCCGAAGTTCGCAGCCGTCGAATTCTCCTTCGAGTGCGTTGTAGAGCGCGCGGTACGCGATCATGTTTTCGGCGTGTGCGTTGCACTCATTCATCGTCTGTTGTACGACAAGGTTGGAGTCACCGTAGATGACCAGGCGCGTTGCGCCGCATATTTTTGCCATCCTCATGCCATGGATGAGGGCTTCGTATTCGGCCTCATTGTTAGAGGCTCTGAATTTCATCTGAAGAACGTACTTCATCTTGTCACCTTGCGGGGAGGTTAGTATTACTCCTGCCCCTGCTCCGGTTTCGCGCTTGGAGCCGTCGAAATGCATTGTCCAGGATTGCAACATGTCTGGGGTGTCTGGCAGCTGCAGCTCCATCCAGTGCACCAGGAAGTCCGGAATTACTTGAGATTTGATTGCGTGTCGCTTCTCGTAGATGATGTCCAAGGGTGATAGTTCGATTCCCCACAGGGCCACCCGTCCTGTGGCCTCGGGGTTATTCAGGATGCTGTTCAGGGGTGCCTTGTTGACGACCATCACCTGATGCTCCTGGAAGTAGTGGCTCAGCCGTCGAGCCGTCATGAACACGCCGTAGGCTAGTTTCTTGTAGTGCGGGTACCGCTGTTTGGTTGGAGTGAGAACCTCGCTAAGGTATTAAATTGGGCGCTAGACCCCGTGGGTCTTGCCTTCTTCGGGTCGTTCGACCACGAGTACGGTGCTGACCACCTGGTGTGTGGCTGCTATGTACAGCAGCAGGGGTTCGCGCTCCTTTGGCGTGACCAAAACTGGCGAGGTGGAGAGTAGTCGCTTGAGGCTTTCGAATGCATCGTCGGCTTCTGGTGTCCACTCGAACTTGTCTGCCTTGCGCAGCAACTGGTAGAATGGTAGGGCCTTTTCACCCATGCGGCTGATGAACCTGCTTAGTGCCGCTACTCGTCCTGCGAGCTGCTGGACGCCCTTGAGGCTTTTCGGCTTCTCCATTGTCATGATGGCTCTGATTTTCTTCGGGTTTGCCTCAATCCCTCGCTGAGAGATGAAGTACCCGAGTAGCTGACCCGAGGGGACGCCGAAGGCGCACTTTTCTGGGTTGAGCTTGATCCTGTAGCGATCGAGGTTGTCAAACGTCTCGCGGAGATCGTCGATAAGTGTCCTTGCCTCCTTGGTTTTTATTACTATGTCGTCGACATAGACTTGGACGTTGCGGCCGATCTGGTCCTTAAGGCAGGCCTGCATGCAACGCTGGTACGTGGCACCCGCATTCTTTAGCCCGAAAGGAATTGTGTTGTAGCAGAATACTCCGAACGTTGTGATGAACGCCGTTTTCTCTTGATCTTCGACCTTTAGTCGAATCTGGTTATAGCCTGAGTAGGCGTCGAGGAAGGAGAGCTTCTCGCAACCTGTAGTCGAATCGATGATCTGATCGATCCGAGGAAGAGGGAAGTGGTCCTTTGGGCAATGCTTATTTAGTGATGTGAAGTCCACGCACATCCGCAGGATGTCCGTGTCCTTCTTCGGGACCATCACCGTGTTTGCCAGCCACTCGCTTTCCTTTATTTCCCGGATGAAGTCCGCTGCGAGTAATCTGTTGATTTCCTTGCCGATAGCTTCGTCTCGTGGCTCCAACAATCTTCGGATGGACTGCTTTACTGGCTTGGTGTCTGGAAAAACTTTGAGTGCATGCTCGGCGAATTCCCTGGGAACTCCTGGCATGTCCGCAGGACACCAGGCGAAGATTTCCCAGCGCTCACGGAGGAATTCGACGAGCGCGCCTTCCTATGTGGCGCGGAGGTCGTTGGCGATCAGCGCCGTCTTGGAGGCATCCGTCGGGTGGACCTGCACTTTCTTGGTGTTGACGGTTGTAACACCCTCAGAATCGGACCTATGCAAGTTTGAGCAAAATTCGCCAAACTCGCATAGAAACGATTCAAAGGTGCCCACCAGGCACTTTCGTGCGGGTGGAAAACGAAGTAATAACATTACACAACAGTCCTCGATGGGACCCACAGAACAGATATATATAACAGCGACTCAAGGAGTCAAGAATACAGATATAGTATACAAAGATCCAAATCACCTTAAAAACGATAGAGCGTCCAGCTACGGACAAGATGCAAATGGGGCTAAGAGCCCTGAAGAATAACCAATGGCGTCCATAACCCTGCCCAGGCCAAGCCGGAAGGGTAACCCTGCTAACGACGTCGATCTCAAAACCTGCTTAAACAAAAGGGGTGCCGACAAAGGGCAAAGGAAAAAGAGGAGCGTCAGTACTGAGGCCAGTACACGGCGAGACTAGAGTTCGGCGGTCCTCGCCTACATAGGTATGGTGGACTGAGCGGCAGCGGCAGCATGCACTAAACAACCTGTAGAGACTCGATACAACTGGCGGTTATCAGAGAGGGGTGAGAATGACCTACCCGGATCCGACCTGATGCTACCATCAAACAAACCCATCCTGGCGTTTCCCCCTCGACGCCGATCGAGGAAGTCAACCGAGGAACTCACACAGTTGGCAGTTTTACTTATTCAGTTATAGTTGCGACACTTTACTAGTCAGGTTTAAATAATCGTCCTGATAAAGTAAGCAGTGGGTACTTTTAGTTAACCATCCCGTGATAGTTGCAACACTTACTAGTCATATACAGTTGACATGAGATAAACCCAAAAACCCAGCAGTTGTTGGTACTTTTAATCAGCCATTCCGTTGTAGTTGCAATACTTACTAGTCAGGTACAATGGTCGCAAGCGACAATCCAAACAAGCAATTGTGGGCAGTATTATTAGCCATTCCGTTATAGTGAAGCTGATTACTAGTCATTATAAGTCAAATTTATAACAATAAACTTTAGTTATGCTTGTCTATGATCAAGAAACTGTGCTCCAAGTCGTCCATATCCGCGGACACGGCTTTCAGAAAGTTTTACCCGGCCGGGGTGCACCAATAGCAACACACACTCGATCAACCTCGGAAAAACCAAATCAAAACCCAACGAGGCTTTCACGACAAAGCAATCACAAGATTCAGAAATATTTCAGGGGGCCACCCCTTTGAGTAGAACCCGCAACGGAGTAGGCAAGCTCCGAGACGGCCTCAAGGTCTGCGTCAATGGCTGTAAACGACTGGGAACCCGAAAGTGTGGCTGGGCTTGTCGATACCGCGTAAACATTCCGCTTCCAAAACAGTACAGTGTGCTCCTCGCACAATCGTAATTAAAGCAGTAAAGCATGGCATAAGTACAGGATCGTAAATAAAACCTCAAACTAGTTTGTGGCCCCAAGAAATAAGACGGAATCAAGCTCTGGCTAAGGGGGGTCCCATATACCTCCCGGATGTGGATAGCGCGATAAATCAAGGAACAGGTATCAAGTACTCGGGGTCTTACGGGACACAAGTGGGCGTTCGGAAACCAAATATTATCTATCACCCACCGATGCCTCTGCTTATCAATTTTAGTTGTTAAACAGAAATTAAAGTGTCGATAAGTAAAACTAGAATTATCTCCAACATCAACATGCGGCAATACATCAGCAACTGTGGCATATGACGACACACATCAGCACTTGAGCAAGCGACTACGACGCGCAAGTCCAACTATCTGCCAATCAACAGGTAATAGGATGTGTCCAAGGCAATATAGGGTTGCAGGGGTATCATAGGTACGGAAACTAGAGCATCGCATCACAGATAGCAATAGATCAACAGGAGGGAATAAAGACTATAAAAGTAAGATAGGTAGAAAGGGGGAGATGCTCGCCTGAAAACATTGTCGCAGGTTCAACCGAAGATCGGGGCGAAGCTCACATCAACTCAACGGCCTTATCCGCGAAGAAGCAAAACACTAGAATAAACACCGGATGCAATATTTAATACAACGGCAGAAGATCGGCATGATGCATGTATGATGCATGGCATGGCAAGGTGCGATGCAATTAGGTCATATTAAGCGGAACCGGGGTCCCGACACTTACTTAAATGGTTCAAGTTATTTAGAACCCCGCAAATTAAATGTTGTTTAGCAATGCAACAGGTGGAACCGGTTCGCTACACATGTTTGAATGAGGCCAATATGAGACTAGATTTGCCCGCATATGGGCCCCATATTTAATTATTAGGTGAATCGGCATAAGGCCCCCAAACCACAGATATGCATGCGAGATGAATGATTTAATGCAACAAGTTGATATCATTTATAAAAATAGGGTTGGCGGGAGAGGGGTTCACACATTAGGGTCTCGACGAACTTGGGGTTCCAGGGGTTCGGGGTCGGTCTCGGGGTCCAGGGTCCGACGGAACGGCGGGAGCGTTCTCGGTGTCCGTGAGGTAGACCTTGGCGTTCACGAGGGAGTACTTGTTCTGGCGTCGGGGCATCGTATTCGCCCTGATTGGTGTCGATCTTGTCGGGCCCGCGCAGATCTTGTCGAATTCGCGGTCGTTGGGTCGTGTAGACGGTCATGGCGTTCCGAGGGGGGGAGGTCTTGGCGTGGCCTTTGGATCACCGGGATCGGGCTTCGGGGTCTCGCCGAACTTGGCGTCCGGGAAGGAGTGCTCGAGCGGTATCGCCTTCGGGTTCCGTGAAGGAGATGCTTTGGGGGCCTCGGTCGTCAGACTTGTGTACGGCGCCGGTGTTTCATCGGGCTCATCGGGTCTCTGGGTAAGGTCGTAGGTGAAGTCGGGGCACGTGTGATCTTCATACTAACCTGTTTTCACCCAAGCTTGCAACACACACAGCCTCGCAGAAGCTGAGCAACACAACAGCCACATAGACATGAATATACAGCATTGGTTAACAGGGACAGCGCCAACATCAACAGATGAACCACATTGACGCCCTAGAGCAGGGACTCGCGGCGACAGGTGCTCGAGGATGAGACGCGGGCCGAGGCCGAGCGATGCGGGCGACGACACGGCCTGACACGGGGAGGTCGCTGGCGGGAGGTGTGGCCGGACGGTGAGGTCGAGCCGGGCGAGGCAGAACGAGGCGGCGGAGGAGGAGCGATGCCGCGGCGGCCTTGGCCAGAGAGGGGAGGCAGAGCTGGCGGTGCCGGGGCCCACGGCGGTGACGGGACGGCGGGAGAGGGAGGAGGTCGAGGTCGCGCGGAGGTCGACGGAGAGGGGCCACGGGCGGCGGCGCTCGCTCAGGAGGGGGCGGCGGCCGGAACCGGCGAGCGGCGGGGCTCGGGCCGATGCGGGGCGGAGCGGCGAGGCGAGCAGGCGGGGTGACGGGGGAGGGGGAGCGCCGGCGCGGGCGCTCGCGCGCGTCGGGGGCGGCAGGCGCGAGGCAGGCGGAGGCTCGGGACGGCTCGTCCGCGGCCGAGGCGGCGCGGAGGACTCCGGCGGCGGGGCGAGCACGGGACCGGGGCGAGGGCGGGGTGCGGACCGAGGAGGAGGAGGGGCGCCGTGGCGGGCGAGCTGAGGGGAAGCGGGGTGGGGGAGGGAGGAGCCTGGCGCGGCGGCCGGAGGGGGCCGCGTCGGCTGCGAGGGAGGTTGCGGGGAGAGGGGATGCGGGAGGAGGAAGAGAGGAGGAAGCAGGCGGGTCAGGGGGGCCAGGGAGTGGGTCCCGCGGGCAGGTGTGTGTGCGTGAGTGTGAGTGGGTTGGGGCGGGGCCACGCGGCAGGGAGAGGGGGGGTTGCCGCGTGGGTGCAGCGTGTGCGCTGTGTTGTGTGCGTGTGTGTGTGGCTGTAGGAGAGGGAGAAGGGGGTTAGGCTAGGTGGCAGACTAGGATTGGAGGGGGAGAGGGAGAGGGTGAGGTGGAGGCCAACGATTGGGTGGGGTGATGTGGCCAAGGAGGGTGGGTAGGATAGTTGGTTACTCTAGGATTTAGGAGCGGGACAGGTTGGGCCGTTTTATATTTTCTGGGGTGGTCGTTCGGGTCAATCGGCCCGTCCGACTGCCCCGCCCAAAATAATTAAACCTTTTTATTTATTTAAACGGGCCATATGCAAACCGATAGCGGCCAAAACGAAATATTCCGGGGACCCGGTTTTGATGTTTGAATAAAGAGGGGCGTTTAGAAAACAACACGGGCTTTGCAAACATAGTTTTTGGCAAACAATGCATGATGATGACGATGCAATGCACAAATTCAACGCGATTTTCTAGTAGTGGTTTTTGCGGGATGCCACAACGGTGGAGTCGAAGGACATGTCAGGTGCGTTCTGCCTTGTGACTGGGGGTAGCCCATTGTCCGTCACCTCGCGGAGTCTTACAAGCTCGTCTTGCATGCCGAAAGACTGGGAGATTGTGTTGAAATCCCTGTCGCATTGGTCCGATCGGGTGAAGCTCCCGTGGACTGTGATGACGCCCCTTGGTCCTGGCATCTTGAGTAGTAGGTATGCGTAGTGTGGGACGGCCAGGAACTTTGCAAATGCTACACGTCCCAGGATGGCGTGGTATTGCGACGGCCAGTCCACCACTTCGAATTCTAGGCGCTCCTGCCGAAAGTTGTCCGGCTTCCCGAAGATGACGTCGAGCCCTATTTTGCCCAGGGGGAAGATGCCCTTACCTGGGACAATGCCGTGGAACGTTGTGTCTGATTGTTCTAGGCTGCATTGCGGGATCCGCATAGCCGCTAGAGTGCTTGCGAACATTAGGTTGATGCCGCTGCCGCCGTCCATGAAGACACGGCTCATCTCTAAACCTCCGATCTGCGCCTCCAGCACCAGGGCAGCATGACCTGGGCGAGGGATCTGGCAAGGGTGATCCGCGCGAGTGAATATGATGCAGGACTCCGATCCGCTGAGGTACTCAGGGATTGCAGGCGGAGTTGCCACAGCCAAGTTGATTTGTCGGGTGATTTTCTTCTGCACCCTGTTTGTGGGGCGTCCCTTCTGGATCATATTTAGTGCTCCTTTTGGTGGGGGTATGCGACCCCGGCGTTGTTTTGCGCTGGTGCGACTGGTTGATTTGGGCCTCCAATAGGCGGCGGTGGAGGAGCTCCGTGTGCTATTTCACCTGGCGCAGGTGCGTTTCCGAACGCAGGAATTGGAGCTTGTTGACTCATCTGCACCATGCCTTCGCTGAGTTTCTGGAACTCGCAGCAGTCTTTGAGCATGTGGCTGGCTTTCTTTTTGACATCCTGTTTGTCGATGTAGAAGTGGATGGTGCATGGACCCGAAAGTTTGTCGAATGCTGAGGGTCCGTTGTCGCGGTCGCGGCGTTGCCACGACTGCGTTGGTCGTCCGTTGTCGCGGAAGTTTCCGCCACGGTATCCTCCGCTGTTGCGACTGTTGTCGTTACGGCGGTCGGCGTAGCCGGCCGCGACCATGTCGGGTCCGTCGCGTTCCTCGTAGACGCGCGATCTCCTCTTGCCGCGGCGTTCACGTCTTCGACCGTAATCGTCCTCTTCATCTGATTGCGGTCGCTGGATGCAATCTTCGCCGTCTGCCCAACTATTAGCGATTTCCATGAGGTGGTCGAGTGTCTTGGGATTTACGCGCCCGAGTTCCTCCTTGAAGTCTTGGCGCTTGACGCCGTCCCTAAAGGCGTCGATGGCCCTCTCTTCGGAGATGTGTGCTGCGGAGTTTTTGGTTGTAGACCAGCGTAATATGTACGAGCGAATAGATTCACCCGTTCTCTGAGTGCAGGCTCACAACTCTTCGATTGAGGCGGGCCTCTTGCTGGTGCCTTTGAAATTTCGGATGAAACTGTAAGCAAGCTCCTCCCAGCTTCGGATGGATCCTGATGATAGGCTGCTAAGCCAGAATCGTGCCGCGCCTGTTAGCTGCAGCTGAAGGCATTGCATGGCGGTTTCTTTGTTGCCTCCGTGAAGCTTGACGGATGACAGATGGTCGCTGAGCCAGGACTTTGGATCTTGCGTGTCGTTGAACTTTGGAGTATCCGAAGGAAGCTTGAAGTTGCGTGGCATCTGTGTTCGCCGAACGGATCTGCTGAAGCATCGAGCTCCGCAGAGTTCTCATTCGTCTTCATCCATCTCAGATTCAGACGAGCATGTGCGCTTAGCGCGTGCTTTGTCGATCTTGCGCTGTGTAAGCTTGTCTCTAGCGTCGTAGTCGCGTTTATTGCGGTGCGAGCTCTTATTCCTTCGAGGAAGACCGTGCTCCTCTTCCTCTTCGGATGAGGGGGTGGGGCTCTGGTCACGCCTGGCCGGGGCTTTCTTCTTCGGCTCCGTAGGAGCGTCTTCGTGGAGCGCAGCTCCGACAAGTCCCAGTCCGGTGAGTGCAGACTTATGCATGGCTCTTTTCGGATCCCCCTCCGGTGGTGGGTGAGCCGCGAGATACGCAGTGGCTGCCATGATCGCAGCTTGTGGCGTCTTCGGGATGACTTTGCCGTCGGCGTCCATATCCATGAACGATGTGTGGAGAGTTCGGGTCACGTCACGGCGTTCTCTAGGGTCCATGTTTTCCACCCGAGAGCGGTGTTTGTTTCCCTGGTTTCCGTTTGTGCTAGAGCCGGGTCCCATGGCGGAGAGCGCAGCTCGGCGTGCGCTGACTCAGAGGTTGCTTGCTTGCGCTTGTCGAGCGTCTCCTGCATCTTGACTTGTTTTTTGCGCTCCTCAATGAGGAGGTAGTGGTATGCCCTTAGCAGGTCACGTGGGGAGTCCAGAGGTAGGACTATTTCGCCTGCGACGGCGCGGCGTGCTTCGACCCATCCTTCTTTGCTAAGTTGGATGAGATGGCCGCCGTTTTCCCTGTTGGGTGGGGGGACTGGCTTCTTCTGTTTTCGCCGTTTCGATTGGTCGGCGGGTTAGGCGTTTCTTCGTTGGTTTGGATGACTGCGGCGCACAGATAGCGCTTGTAGATTGGTCGGCTGCTGCCGCAGCTTTCGGATCCAGAACCGTAGGTCCCTTCATCCGAAGGTGGATCGCACAGATCGGAGTTGCAGCTGCTACTGCTGTAGAACTCATCTATCGATGGTGACGTGCGTAGCACGGGGTGTGGAGCCCAGGAGGCGGGCCTGATTGACGGCACGGGCACCCGCTCAGGGAGGCGGAGGGTGCCAGTTTGTCCCACCTGGAAGCAGAAGCTCCCGAACAAAATTTCGAGTCCGTCGCCTATGGGCTCGAAATCCTTTATGGTGGCCGGCGAGTGGGCGGTGAAGTCGAAAGCGCCGAAGAGGAGGTGATTCTCCGTCGCCGCCGAGTTGTAGATCGATCGGGTCGAAACCGTCACGACCGCACAATCAGCAGCCCCAGTTTCCACAGACGGCGCCAATTGACGAGGTTTAATCTCGTCAATGCCCATTGTTATGGACTTGGGTTTTGGAGAAGATGGGGATGCTGGAGATCGTGGAACGGTTAACAGACAAGCAACCAGGGGACACGAGATTTACCCAGGTTCAGGCCCCCGGGGGGAAAACCCTACTCCTGCTTGTCTGCTCTTGATTACGGCGGAACCAAAGGTTACAGGATGCGCAGATTCGATCTGGTGTGGATGCGTGAGCGAAAGTATGAGTTGTCTGATCTAGGGCGTACCCTCCTGGCCTTTATATAGACTTTAGGCAGGTCTCGGGCATAGTCCTAGTCGGTTACAAGTTCTAGGGCGTTGCCCTTTTGAGTTTCCTATCTATACTAGTCTTGTTCTCCAAGGATCCGAAGATGTCATAGGCCTTGGTCACCCGAAAATCTTCATGGGCCAGCGTATATCTGTTGTGGGCCTTCCTTGGGCTGGACCGGGTATGCTAAAGTCACGTACCCGTAGGGTATAACTATGTCAACTGGTGCAGGCACCACAGGAACTTCTTCCGGTGCTGCGCTACTCGCAATTTCGAGAGAAGGTTCGACAACCTCGTCGAGTTCTACTTTCCTTCCAGTCACTTCTTTCGAGAGAAATTCCTTCTCTAGAAAGGATCCATTCTTGGCAACGAAGATTTTTCCTTCGGATCTATGATAGAAGGTATACCCAATAGTTTCCTTCGGGTATCCTATGAAGACGCATTTTTCCGCTTTGGGTTCAAGCTTGTCCGGCTGTAACTTCTTTACATAGGCTTCGCAACCCCAAACTTTAAGGAACGACAATCTAGGTTTCTTCCCAAACCATAATTCATACGGTGTCGTTTCAACGGATTTAGATGGTGCCCTATTTAAAGTGAATGCGGCTGTTTCTAATGCATAACCCCAAAATGATAGCGGTAAATCTGTAAGTGACATCATAGAACGAACCATATCTAAGAGAGTTCGATTACGACGTTCGGACACACCATTACGCTGTGGTGTTCCCGGCGGTGTCAATTGTGAAAGTATTCCGCATTTCTTCAAATGCTCGCCAAACTCGTAACTTAGATATTCACCTCCACGATCAGAACATAGAAATTTTATCTTCTTGTTACGTTGATTCTCTACCTCACTTTGAAATTCCTTAAACTTCTCGAAAGTTTCGGACTTATGTTTCATGAAATAGATATACCCATATCTACTCAAGTCATCCGTGAAGGTAAGAACATAACTTTAACCACCGCGCGATGCTACACTCATTGGACCACACACATCGGTATGTATGATTTCCAATAAGTCCGTAGCTCGCTCCATCATACCAGAAAATGGAGTCTTAGTCATTTTACCCATCAGACATGCTTCGCATCTTTCAAGTGATTCGAAATCAAGTGATTCAAGAAGTCCATCGGAATGGAGTTTCTTCATACGCTTCACTCCAATGTGACCAAGACGACAGTGCCACATATAGGTCGAGTTATCGCTCGATTTCAAACGTTTAGCCTCAATGTTATTAATATGTGTATTTCCACTATCGAGATTCAACAAGAATAGACCATCTATCAAAGGTGCATGTGCATAAAACATATTACTCATATAAATCGAACAACCATTATTCTCGTACTTAAACAAGTAACCGTCTCGCAATAAACAAGATCCCGATATAATGTTCATGCTCAACGCAGGCACCAAATAACAATTATTTAAGTATAAAACTAATCCCGATGGTAGATGAAGGGGTAGCGTGCCGACCGCGATCACATCAACCTTTGATCCGTTTCCCACGCGCATCGTCACCTCGTTCTTCGTTAGCTTCCGTTTATTCTGCAGCACCTGTTTCGAGTTACAAATATGAGCAACCGAACCAGTATCAAATACCCAGGCACTACTACAAGTACTAGTGAGATACACATCAATAACATGTATATCAGATATACCTTTCTTCTTGATGTTGCCATTCTTCAAATCCGCCAAGTACTTTGGGCAATTCCACTTCCAGTGACCTTCTCTCTTGCAGTAAAAGCACTCAGTATCAGGCTTAGGTCCAGCCTTGGTCTTCTTCGTCGGCGTGGTAACTTTCTTACCACCCTTCTTGAAGTGTCCCTTCTTCTTAGACTTGCCTTTCTTGAATTTGGTGGTCTTATTGACCAACAACACTTGGTGCTCTTTCTTGATCTCCACTTCTGCAGATTTCAACATGGCAAAGAGTTCTGGCAACGTCTTGTTCATGTTTTGCATGTTGTAGTTCATCACAAAGTTCTTGTAACTTGGTGGTAGTGATTGGAGGACACGGTAAATCCCCAAAGCATTAGGAATCACAATACCCAAGCTTTGAAGTTTGTTTGTGTGCCCAGACATCTTAAGCACATGCTCACTGACGGAGCTGCCCTCTTCCATCTTGCAGTTAAAGAACTTTTCAGAAGCCTCATAGCTTTCAATTGCCGCATGAGTCTCAAAGATCAATTTGAGATCCTCGACAATATCGTATGGGTCTGAATTCTCAAACCTTTTCTGAAGCTCCGATTCTAAACCATACAAGATAGCACACTGAACTGTGGAGTACTGATTCTTCCGAGTGAGGTAAACATTCTTTACTTCATCGATAGCAGTAGCTGCAGGCGGGTCACCCAGCGGTGCATCCAGCACATAGGTCAAATTACCTGCATTGAGGACAATCCTCAAATTGTGAAACCAATCCGCGAAGTTGCTTCCATTGTTTTTCAACTATTCTTTCTCTAGGAACGCATTAAAATTAATGGTAGGGGCTGCCATTGATCTACAACATATTTGCAATAGTTTAGACTAAGTTTATGACAAATTGAGTTCAAATTAATAATAAAATTAATCTAGGTGAACTCCCACTCAAAACAATATCCCTCACATTGTTTTAGTGATCACACGAACCAAATCCACCACATCAACACCGATCATCACGAGAGTTGATATAGTTTCAATGGCGAACAATCGACATGTTCATCATATCTACTATATGATTCATGCTTTACCTTTTGGTGATCTGTGTTCCGAGACCATGTCTGTACATGCTAGGCTCGTCAAGATCAAACCTTAGTTTCCGCATGAGCAAATCTGGCTTGCTCACGTTGTATACACTTGCGGAATCTAACACACCCGATCATCACGTGGTGCTTCGAAACAACAAGCTTTAGCAACGGTGCTAACTAAGGGTGAACACTTTATGATTTGAAATTCATGTGCATGAGGGATCATCTTATAATGCTACCGTCATCTACTAAGCAATACAAGATGCATAAAGGATTAACATCACATGCAATTCATAATATGTGATATGATATGGCCTTTCTTCTTTGTGCTTCCGATCTCCATCTTCTAGCACGAACATGATCTCCATCATCACCGACATTGCATCAAGGTCAATGACGCTTCTCCATGGTTGTCGTCCACCGGCTTCAACTATTACAACTACTTTGAATAGACACGCGGGTCCTAACATAAATTAAAGACAACCATATGGCTCCTGCCGGTTGCCAACTTACAATAAGGAACATTGCATACATCAAATATAATCACAATCATGGCCATATCACATCACTGCACACCCCTGCAAAACAAAGTTAGACGCCTCTACTTTCTTTGCATGTTTTACGTGGTTTGGGGCTTTCAATAAGTGTCGTTCTAACTTACGAACATGAACCACAACATTGATACTAGTATTGTTAATCACCCGTTGTAAATTGGATCTTAACTATGCTAGGAGAAACAGGCACCCGCAAAGCCACTTATGCAATACAAGTTGCATGTCAAGCGTGGAGCAAGTCTCATGAACGATGTCATGTAAGGTTAGCCCGGGCCACTTCATCCCAACATACCGCAAGATGCAAAGTACACAAGAAGCAATCGACAATAAAAGCATCAACGCCCACAATGACCATTGTGTTCTACTCGTGCAACAGATCTACATATAGACACGGCTCTGATACCACTGTAGGGTTTCCTAGCATGGAAAACAAAAATTTTCTATCGCATACAAACAAACAAGCCAAGATCTATCTACTAGATTGTAGCAACGAGTCGATAGAATAACTCACCCTCGAAGATTCCAAAGTGTTTAACGAGAGCGGATTCTCGTGGGTGATGTAGTCGTACTCTTCCCGATCTCAAGATCGCGTAGACGATCCTTCCGGCGCTGCGTTCCGGCAGCGCTCCCGCAGTCGGTCACACGTTCGGTACTCGACGAAGACCTTCCTCTCCCTTGTTCCAGCAGGCAGCGGAGGTTGTAGCACTCTCCTCGCGATTCCGGCAGCACAACGGCGTGGTACCGGAAGTAGAGGGGAGATCTCACAGGGCTTCTCCTTAAGCCGGAGCGAGTATGGTGGAGTATGAGAGAGTCCCTCGAATATCTAGGGTTTAGACACGCCGAGGAGGGGGCTAGGCCGGCAGCTAGGGTTTCACCTAGGCGGTGGCGGCGAGTGCCCTAGGGCCGGCGGCGGCTATGGAGGCGGCGGCGGCTTGGGGCTAGGGTTTGGAGGAGAGGATCTTGTGTGTCTCTAGGAGGGAGCCCTGCCCCTCCTTATATAGGTGGAGGGGCCGGTCGGCCAAGGGGAGGGAGAGGAGTCCCTCCCCAACTCGGCTTGGGTGGTGCGCCGGCGGTGGGGAGGAGGGACTCCTCCCCAACTCGGTTTCCTCCTCCTTTCCTCTTTCCAAAATTAGCCGTTTGACTTTCAAACTAGCCGTTTGACTTTTCAAACTAGGATTTGATTTAATCCTTTATTTTGTTCAGCGATGACACTTAGTACATGATGCAATCATACCAACTTGATATAACACATTCATGTACCCTTCCCCTCCGGAGTGCCGGACATTTCGGAACCTTCTAGAACATTCCCGATGAAAACACCGGAACCATTCTCCAACTCCGAAACGGGACTTTCCTTATATGAATCTTATTCTCCGGACCATTCCGGATCTCCTCGTGATATCCCGAATCCCATTCGAGACTCCGAACAACGTTCGGACTCTTTCTCATCATTCCATAACTACTCAAACAACGTCGAATCCTTAAGTGTGTCTCCCTACGGTTCGTGAATTATGCGGACATGATCGAGACACTTCTCCGAACAATAACCAATAGAGGAATCTGGAAATTCATATGGCTCCCACATATTTCTACGATTACTTTGCGATCGAATGAACCACTTACATACGATACCAATTTCCCTTTGTCTCACGATAGTTTACTTATCCGAGGTTATGATCGTCGGTATCTCTGCATACCTAGTTCAACCTCGTTACCGATAAGTACTCTTTTCTCGTTCCCGTGATATGTGATCCCTTGTGAGCCAGTCACATGCTTGCAAGCTAATTGGATGACATTTCACCGAGAGGGCCCAGAGTATATCTATCCGTCATATGGATGGACAAAACCCATTCTTGATCCATGTGTTTCAACCAATACTTTCCGAACACTTAATGCCACCTTTATAGCCACCCAGTTACGGTGTGGTGTTTGATGTCATCAAAGCATCCATCCGGTAAAGGTGATATGCATGATCTCATGGTCGAAGGAATTAGGTTACTATGTATCAAAAATCATATAGCAATTGAACTATTAAAATGACTTGATATTTATGCTACGCTTATCTATAGGAGTATGTCCACCATATCATTCTCCTAAAACGATATGATCTTGTTCTTAATAACATCTCAATGTTCATGATAGGGAAACCACAATCATCTATTAACCAACAAGCTAGTATTATATAGAGGCTTTACTAGGGACTTCAAATTAAGTTTACAAATCACACAAGTATTAATGTTTCCTTGTTAATACTATTATAGCATGAATGTAAACATTTATCATAAACACGAAGATATAATAATAACTACATTTATTATTGCCTCTAGGGCATATCTCCAACAGACCGAACCGCCCAGGTTGCCCACCCTCTCCCCTCGCGACGTCTCTCACCCCCTCGCCGCACGACCCCCTTCTCCTGACCCCGTCGCCGCCCACCTTGATCCACCTCGGCTGCACAGAAGCCTCGCCTCGATCCCCTCGCGCGTCTGCTGCCCTTCCCCTCCCCAGCGCCGGTCGCCGCTGTTCTCCTTCGTCCCCACCTCTAGGGCCGCCCGCTTGCGCCTCCGCTCTTCCCCTGCTCCCGTCGTCACCCTGGTCGACCTCAACGTCGCCTCCGCCTTCGGGGACACCTGCCCTTCCTTGGCTTGACCCGCCTTCCCTACGACTAACGCCACCTCGGCCTCATCGGCCCCACCTCTGTCCTGCGCGCCTCCTCGCGAGCGTTTCGTCCGCTGCGCCAGGGAGCCGCCCGCCGTCCCCGCTCTGCCTCCCCGAGCTCCCTCGCCGGCCTGAGCGCCTCCGCCGTCTGGCTTCCTCCGCCACCGCAGTATGCAAGGCACCGACGCCAGCGTTGTCTCTACGGGTTCTCTAGTCTCCTAGGACATCTGAGTTGATACTCGCATGGCCTCGTATCCTTTGGGCTGCATGCCGCTAGCCGTGCTCTGCTAGTTTCCATCTCGCTTTGGTCGTCGGGAGGCTTCCTCTGTTTGATCCTTGCAATGTATGGTTGCTCTTTGGCAGTGCAGTGCTCGTCTGTAGCATGTTCGACACAAGTTTTGCATCGCCGAGACCTTCCATAGACCCAATTACCACCAAGACGCTCGCGACCACCTGACAGGACCGCATCGACAAGTTCGCAGTTAGAGGTCGCATGAACCCAAGGATCTCGACAAGACCTTCCTCCCGTCAAGACCGGAGACCATGTGATGGATCGAAAAGTTCCCCGACGACCGAACCCTGGAACCCCAAGATCTTCGGACCAATGTGTGACCCCTCCCGAACCCCTACTTTATAAATTGATATATCATACTTGTTGCATATATTTATTCATGCTTGCATCTCATCATGTGGTTTGGGGCCTTATGCCGATTCACCTAAATTAAACATGGAGGCCATATGTGGGCTTTTCTAGTCTAATATTGGCCCCATTTAAATTTGTGCATCGAACCGGTGATATAATTTTGCCTTGTTAAGACAACAATTAAATGGCTGGGTATCTAAACAATATGAACTTAATAATTGTCGGGACCTCGGTTCCGCTTAATATGGCCTAATTGCATCGCATGCTTGCTATGTCATACATCATATATGCATCATGCCCGATCTTCTGCCGTAGTATTAAATAGTGTATCCGGTGTTTCCTCTAGTGCTTTGCTTCTTCACGGATTAGGCCGATGAGTGGATGCGAGTGTCAACCCGATCTTCGGATAAACCTTCGGCAATGTTTTCAGGCGAGCATTCTCCCCCTTTCTACCTATTTTACATTTCTAGTCTTTATTTCCTCCTGTTGATCTATTGCTATCTGTGTTGCGATGCTATAGATTTTGTACCCCGTTATACTTCCCTGCAGCCCTTATATTGCCATGGACACATCCTATTACTTGTTGTTTGGTAAATAGTCGGCCTTGCGAGTCGTACTTGCTTGCGCAGGTGATGTGTCGCTTCGTCGATCTTCCACAGTTGTTGGAGTAATGCCTTATGTTTAATGTTGGAGACGATTATAACTTTAATTACCGTTTAATAACTAAAATTGAAGTAGGTAAATAATGCAGAGGCACGGGTGGGCAATAGATGTTATTTGGTTTTTAACCGTCCACTTGTGTCCCGTAGGACCCCGAGTACTTGATACCTGTTCTTTGACTATTCGCACTATCCGCATGTGGGACCATGAATCCCCCTAGCCAGAGCTTGAGTCATATTTATTTCTTGGGGCCACAAAGTAGTTTGGGGCTTTATTACTATCTTGTACTTATGCCATGCTTTACTGCTTTATTTATGATTGCGCGTGGAGCGCCTGTACTGTTTAGGTAAGCGGAGTGTTTTCGCGGTATCGACAAGCCCAGTCACACTTTCGGGTTCCCAGTCGTTTACAGCCATTGATGCAAACCTCTGGGTCCGTTTCGGAGCCGGCCAACTTCGTCGCGGGTAGCTTGGTGGGGTGGCCCCCTGAAATTTATATGAATCTTGCAATTGCTCTATCGTGATGCCTCGTTGGGTTTTTATTGGTTTTTCTCGATTTTGATCGTGCGTGTGTTGCTATTTGTGCCCCCCTGCAAGGTAAAACTTTCTAAAAGCCGTGTCCGCGGTTATGGACGACTTGGAGCATAGTATCTCGATCATAGACAACTATAACTAAAGTAGTGCTATAAATTTGACTTTATAATGACTAGTAATCAGCTTCACTATAATGGAATGGCTAAATAAAAGTGCCAACAATTGTTGGTTTGGGTTGTCACCTGTTACCATTGTATCTGATTAGTAAGTATTGCAACTTCAACGGAATGGCTAAATAAAAGTACCAACAGCTGCTGGGTTTTGGGATACCTCATGCTAGATGTATCTGACTAGTAAGTACTACAACCACAACGGAATGGTTAATTAAAACTGCCCACTGCTTATTATATCAGGATGACTCATGCTATCTATATCTGACTAGTAATTGCCGCAACTATAACGAAATGAATAAAACTGCCAACTGTGTGAGTTCCTCGGTTGACTTCCTCGTTTGGTCTCGAGGGGGAATTACCAGGATGGAAATGTTTGGTGTTAGAATCAGGTTGGATCCGAATAGGTCTTTCTTATCCCTATCTGATAGCCGCCAGATGTATTGAGTCTCTATAGGTTGTTTAGTGCATGCTGCGCTGCCGCTTCAGTCCACCATACCTATGTAGGCGAGGACCGCCGAATTCTAGTCTCGCCGTGTATGCTGCGCTGCCGCTTCAGTCCACCATACCTATGTAGGCGAGGTCCACCATACCTATGTAGGTTGTTTAGTGCATGCTGCGCTGCCGCTTCAGTCCACCATACCTATGTAGGCGAGGACCGCCGAATTCTAGTCTCGCCGTGTACTGGCCTCAGTACTGACCGCTCTCTTTTTCCTTTGCCCTTTGTCGGCACCCCTTTTGTTTAAGCAGGTTTTGAGATCGACGTCGTTAGCAGGGTTACCTTCCGGCTAGGCCTGGGCAGGGTTATGGACGCACTGGTTATTCTTCAGGGCTCTTAGCCCCATTTGCATCTTGTCCATAGTCGGACGCTGTATCATTTTCAAGTTGATTTGGATCTTGTATTGTATATCTGTATTATTGATTCATGGAGTCGTTGTTGTATATATCTGTTCTGTGGGTTCCATCGTGGACTATTGTGTAATGATATTACTTCGTTTTCCACCCGCACAAAAGTGCCTGGTAGGCACCTTTGAATCGTTTCTATGCGGGTTTGGCGGGAATCGCTGAAACTTGCACAGGGCCGATTCTGAGGGTGTTACAAGAGGTTAGCAAATAATTGGTGAATAAGGGGTTTAAACAAAAAAAAACAGTTATTGTACTGTCCCGGCATTTTGAAGGGATCTGCTAGAGATGCTCTAAGGGCCTTCCAATGAAGTATTGTTAGTGGAACGTCAAGAAACAAAAGTTGGACTAAGAGGTGTCGATTCTAAAATCTATGTTGGTAATATTGACAATGGGTAGTTGTACAACCCAATACTAGCTAGTAAGTAGGATAGCCGAAAACCTGTCCTCCTCTGCTCCTCCCTCTCCCCCTGTTTCTGACCGACCTCCACCAAAAATCGGGTCCCTCCGTTGGCCCCTTCGCCGGAATAGCCTGTTGGAGATGGGAAGGAGGTGGCACCGGAGTAGTTAGGTTTAGGTGTAGCTGCTTGTTGTCGGTAGTGGGACCTATGCACGGCGATGTGGTTCCTCCAGGCGGGTGCGTCCAGATCTGGAGAGTAGGGTTCAACCTCTTGGTCCTCAGGATCCTTTGGCCGGAGCTAGGGAAGACGAGGAAGACCACCACATCTTCCAATAAAGCCGTTGTTGGTTGTTTCCTCTACCTCGTCGTCGTGGTGCCCTGCTATCTTCCTCTGGCCATCCTTGGTGGCGGGGGGGATGGAGGTGGAGAGCATGTCGAGATGCGGTTCGGGTCACGGAGGGAGTTTCTCCTTGCTGGCGTATGCGCGCGACACTAGAAGGCGGTTCTTCTGGCCATCTGCCTCTCTTCTTCTTCCGGTCGGCCGTGGCGGCAAGGAGATCAAGAAGGATGGGCGATGGCGGAGGACCAACTCCCTCTGCATCTCGCGCGGCTGCTGCGCTGCTGGTGGCGGCCCTTCTGCAGCTCCAGAACACCTGGCCTGCCGTGGCGGCGAGGAGGTGGACTCGAGCGTGTAGTGTGATGTCAGTACTGCCTAGGGCTCTAGGGAGCTTCCGGAGTTTCATCTCCCCCGCGGCGTTTTCCAAGCAATAGCGAGGATCCGCCGCCGCTATCCATGGCCAGATGGGTGGCCGCGCCGTGCTCGGCATCGTGCCTTGTCCGAGCTATTCTATCCTCTTCGGGAGGATTTTCTACAGCGGCGGAGTAGCATCGAAGTCCCTCGCCCAGCCAAGTGGTTTCGTCCCCGGCCGGTGCAGAGGTGGCGCCACCTCGCCGTTGTTCATCGCCAGCGGTTTGATTGGACTCGATTGCTTTTTAGCAATCTCTGTTAGGGTGTTTCTTACATTATGTGAGGGTCAAGTTGTAATTTTTCCTTTCTTTCTAGACCTCTTTGTATATGTTCACCCACCGGCTGGAACGAAACTCCTAGGCCCTGAACCGTTCAAAAAAAAAAGCTAGTAAGCAGGATAGGTTGTGTGGGTGCCTAGTATTAAATTCCAATAGTATTTCGTTCTGTTTGGCTTTATGAAATGCCGGTGGTTTAGTATTCATTCATCTAAATAAATTGTTGAGAGTTGTGTGTATTATATTCCGTGGAGATGCCTACTTGAGGGAGTGAGGCGAGACGAGAGCATGCATATGCATGTACCCGATCTCAACCACGATGATGAGTCGCTCGATCTCACCAACACATGCGAATAATAAAACTAGGGATCGAACCGGACACACAAGTTCGCAGGCTCTTCCTTCCTGTCAGGTTTTACCGACGAAAATGAGGTTAAACTGACGAAACGGAGCTGTGTGGCAGCAGAGATAGAGATGGATTTCTGCTTGATATTGATAATGATGTTTTGGTCTCCATCACATGGCAGCAGAACTATACTATTTGAACAGTTGTTTGTGGTCGATCTAACAAAAAGAATTCTCACGGAATCCTTTATTGGCCAATTGCTTATTCTTGGAGAAACTAGATATGCCTATACATCTTCATCAGTTGTCTGTCTGATGCTGATGCCTAGTTTAGCCCAGTAGAACATTAGTTACCTATAAGCAAGTGCAGGACAGATACTGAATTAACTGTTTAACTGTATTCCTCACACCTTTTCTACTAGCTCATATATAGCACTCTGTGACGATGATACTGCCTGGCATGCAGTTCAGGGGCCCTGAATTAACTGTTTACAAGAAGTCCTGACCGGTAGATGAAGATTGATCTAGAATTCATGCACATCAGCTTCTCCCATCTAAAATTTCGTGAGGGCTAAGTTCTATACTCCCTTTGTACATACTTCTACTACTACTGCAATTATAATAATTCATAGAAACGGCCCATCCGTGGATTTTCGCTACTCCGAACCTGAAGAAGATATAGGTATTCCCAAACGTGACATTTTCCCAGCTTGTATGCGTAATCTGGACATGTACTGAACAAGGCAACATCACAGTTTAGAAAGTAATTAATCTGAAGAAGATATAGGTCAACTCCAAATCCATTTTACCCTACCCACTTTAATTTGTACACATATATGTACTGCTGCAATATAAATCTATCCAAGCTGCTGCATGGATATTCCAGAAAGGAAAACCTGCACCATAGTCGCGAGAATGCTTCAGTTAGCATAGTAAATAGGGCCAACAAATGTTGGCAAACGTGACATCTTCCCAACTTGGACTTAATCTGGACAAGTAGTGAACCAGGTAATGTTAACAGATTCAGCTGTTACCTCGAGAAGTTATAGGTCGACATCTCAACCAAGTAAACGGCACTAAAACAAGATAGCTAGCAAATGTCAGAATCCCAAGTTCTACTAAATTTGGAAAATGTCCAAGGAGATGATAAATTCACGTTACAAGTACTATCTAAACAAGATAAGAGTGCAAAGTTCGACAAAGCCAACACTAACAACCATGACATAACCCAGTTACATTATTTCAAGCAAACAGAATGCAAGCCCTTTCCATGTAGTTCTCGCCCCGTTTTACTCAGTTAACTAGGCAACATTATTCAGCTTCCTGCCTCTCTGGCCTGCCTCATCAGCTCGGCCCTCCGCTTGGCCTGCTTCCTCCGCTCACGGACCAGTCTTGGTATCTCCTTCCATGTCTTTGGTTTAGATGCCATTACTGTATATATCACAGATGATTTCAGACAAAGTTATACAAACTAATGCCACATGGCATTAAGAAAGATGGAGAATTTAGGCTGAAAACAAACAGCTGCTCTGAGTTCTTATTGTACTACCCATGTCATAATATCTCCATCTAGCTCAGTCAGTTAAAATATGTGCTGCCAAATAGTTTTTGCTTTGGGGTGGATATGGACGTATAGTGAGCAACATGATGTAAAAAACAATCTTCAAGTTACAGTTCTAACAGATTCTGCTTGTATGTGTTTCTACTTGTCCTATACATGTATGCGTGTTTTCACTACTTAAAAAACTTACAAATACGATTTTTCACTATGTCGCAAATATCATAATCATGTGGTACTACTATCAGATTGCTATTTCTCTTCTTCAAACAACATAATGCTAATGCTAACGGGAGATGGCGTGTTGACAGTGGTACATAGATGGGATGGATGGTTGCATTTGTTGGTGAAATATGTCAAAGAGAGAAAGAAATACATGCGTACCTTCATACTGGGCATCTAGATCTTTTTCCTGGATGCTGCACAGTCGCTGCTGCAGGCATCTAGGGAGCTTCTTCATAGCATGACAGTCCTTAATTTCAAGCTGTTGGAGAGACCCGTATGCTTGTGGCTCGTTCGGTAGGGATGCCAGGGTACTGCAGTCATAAAGAATAAGCTGTTCCAACGATGGGGGCTCTCCTGACAGAGACACCAGCGATGTCAGCCCACTGTTGTCTTTAATGACCAGTTTCTTGTGGGAGGTGGGCAGACGGAGAATGCCCCCCAACATGCCAGCACAAGACTTTATATATAAATCTTCGAGAGAAGGAGGAAGAGAATGCTCTCCTGTTGCTGTAGCTGCTGATGGGCCCGGTGCATTTATGGAAGCAGTGACCCGTGGTTTTGGGAGCCCGTCCAACTGACATGACATGACTTGAATACTATTGCAGCTCTCAATAGATATGGCCTCTAAGGACGGTGGAAGATGTAGAACCCCTGATAAACTATCACATTTATATAACCGTAGATATTTTAGGCATGGGCGAAAGTGATTGACGGGTGATACAGCTGTGGGCATGATTGCCTCACTGCAGGAAGACCCTTGAACTAACTCTGACGTGCCTAGCTGCTGCTTGCCGAATATAGACTCGAGCTTACTGCACCCTAGAATAGTCATGATCTTGAGAGATGCTGGGACATTGAATATCTCTACCAAACTTGTGCACCCTCCTAAAAAAAGAGACTCCAAAGCTGGTAGGTGCTGACTTCTTTCGAAGGCTGATGGCTCAAGAGGAGTTTCGGCATACCCAGTTAGATTATTGCAGACTGCGATCGCCAATCTATTCAAGCATACCAAGCTCTGGAACACCACCTCTGGCCAGTGGACGAGCACATCACAACTCTCAATTGTCAAAACTCCAAGATGTACAAAATAGCCCCACGGCTCTAGTCCACCCAATCCAAAGAAAGAGTTGCAGCATCCTAACTTCATAACTGTAAGAGGGGATTTCTGGTTCCATTTCTCCCTGCTGTCCACCATTACAACTGAAGTGCACTCAGCCTCTGATGTCGTTCCTGCGTTTTCTAGCCTCAGTGTCAGCTCGGTCAGTGAAGACAAATATATGTCCACCCAATGGAAGAGCTCCTTCTTTCCATCTTTAATCTCTAATACACTGAGTTTTGGTGCTTCAGGTAGATCCATCAGCTGTGGAAATAACATTTGTTCACTTCCGGCTTTAGCATCCCATTTGTGGAAGCTCTCCAATTTTTCCATTTTGAGTACCTTTAGGGCAGGAAAGGTTGAACATGTTTCTTGCAGCAAAGGTGCTTCAGGTAATGCTATCAGCTTTCGGCATCTCTCGATTGATAGTTTCTCAAGCTGAGGAAACAATATCTCTACTCCTTCAGCCGCGGTATCCCATCTCTGGAAGCTCTCCAAATTTTCCAATTTGAGTACCTTTAGGGCAGGAAATGCGGAGCGCTCCAACCTATAACCACCTCCAGTACATGTTTCTTGCAGCAAAGGTGCTCCAGGTAATGCTACCAGCTTTGGGCAATTCTCAATCGATAGTTCCTCAAGCCGAGGAAACAATATCTCTACTCCTTCAACTTCAGCATCCCATCTCTGGAAAGGAAATAACATTTGTTCACTTCCGGCTTTAGCATCCCATTTGTGGAAGCTCTCCAATTTTTCCATTTTGAGTACCTTTAGGGCAGGAAAGGTTGAACATGTTTCTTGCAGCAAAGGTGCTTCAGGTAATGCTATCAGCTTTCGGCATCTCTCGATTGATAGTTTCTCAAGCTGAGGAAACAATATCTCTACTCCTTCAGCCGCGGTATCCCATCTCTGGAAGCTCTCCAAATTTTCCAATTTGAGTACCTTTAGGGCAGGAAATGCGGAGCGCTCCAACCTATAACCACCTCCAGTACATGTTTCTTGCAGCAAAGGTGCTCCAGGTAATGCTACCAGCTTTGGGCAATTCTCAATCGATAGTTCCTCAAGCTGAGGAAACAACATCTCTACTCCTTCAACTTCAGCATCCCATCTCTGGAAGCTCTCCAAATCTTCCAATTTGAGTACCTTTAGGGCAGGAAATGGTGTGTGTACCATTCTGTAACGTCCACTACATAGTTCTTGCAACAATGGTGCTTCAGGCAATGCTATCAGCTTTCCACATTCCCTAATAAACAACTCCTGAAGCACAGGAAATATTATCTGTCCTTCTTGCCTCTCATTTATTTCCCACCATCTCTCAAAATCCAACAGATGTTCTAGTGTAAGCTGCTTTAGGTTTGGAAAAGTGAAGGATGTACCGCATCTGAACAAAACATGCAATCTTTCACAATGGAAAAGATGGATCTCAACCATATTCTGCAACATACCCATACACTTTCCTCCATAGGAATATATCCTCAAAACCTGGAGCCCATCATGAGGTTTGAAATTGTCTAGAACCTCGCTGTCACAAACAGAAGTCCATGTTAATCTCAGATCTCTGAGATCCTTCTTGGTTCCAAGATTTGCCACTTTTGCCTCTGCTTCTGTAACATTCTCTACCTGACTTAGCTCTAGCTGACCACAAAGGTTTAAATTTTGCAGCTCTGCAACATCACTGCAATCAGGGCTATTAACTGCCGCTACAAAATATGTGAGTGTTTGCAGCTCAGTTAGTTTTCCAAGTTCTGGAGGCATGCTCTTCAACTTTGAACACCCATGAGTGTAGAGGTGACGGAGGGAAGTCATGTACTTAATTTGCCTCGGAAGCTGAACAAGAAAGTAGCAGTTGGAAAGGTCCAACATTTGCAGGTTATATAGAATACCTATATCTCCAGGAAGTGATTCGATATTGCTGCATGAGAGATCAAGGTATCTCAGCTGATGCAGGTACTTTGGTTTCAGTAGAAATGATTCAGTCCTTATAACGAGCTTCAAGGCACGCAAAAAACTGTACTTTGACAGATGTTGCAATGACATTCCCACATATCTATCGCATAATAGTGTTTGGATAGAAGGGGACATTTTCTCCATAGAAATATTCAAAATACCTTCTGTTTCTTTGCATGACAAAAATAAATGCCTAGCAGTATCCGGAAGCCACTCGGTTTGACTTGATTCCTCTGTTGCAACAACACATTCCTTTTCCATAACCGACATTGCAATATCATGCATAAGATCATGGATTTTGCATGTTGTTCTGGAATAATACTTCCCGCTATTTTTATCTTCCTCTATTTCCAGAAAAAATGACCTTGAGGCCAGCTCATTGAAAATATGTCTTCCAGTTGTTTCAAAACTATCTTCATTGTGTTTTGGGATAAAGGCATTTGCGATCCATAGTTGGATCAGCTTCTCCACATCAATCTTGTAATCCTTGGGAAATATAGCACAGAAAGCAAAACACTGCTTCATGTATGATGGCAAGTCATTGTAGCTAAGCTTCAGTATTGGCAAAATTCCAATTTCCTCGGTGCAAATGCTACTTCTGGATGATATAGCCTTCCATTCATTGACGCTGGTCTTGGTACGAAGTACAGAACCTAGTGCAGTTGCAGCTAAAGGTGAGCCACGACATCTCTTCACAATCTCACCAACCATCTCGATTAGCTCGGTAGGCTTTTGTTTCTCCAAACTGAATGCTCTAGTCTCAATAATTTCCTTTAAGAAGATATCATCCAAATCATTGAGATGGTAGGCTTTACCTGCACCCATCATTTCAGCAACTTGTTTATCACGAGTTGTTGTCAATACCACACTACCGATGCCACCATGTTGAAGACACACCTTAAGCCTTTCCCACTTATGGAACTCTCTATTGTTCCAGACATCATCCAATACAAGCATATACCTCTGCCCGCTGACCAATTTTTGAAGTCTATCCAGTGGTGGTTTTTCTATATCTTCATTCTTCTTGGGAGATGCTTCAACTATACTCTTTGCTAGGGAGTTCACATCAAAGTTATCAGAGACACAAACCCACAACAGCAATGGGAAATGCTTCTGAATTTCAGGCTCATTGTATATGAGCTGCGCTAATGTGGTCTTGCCAAGGCCCCCCATTCCAACAATGGGAACAACTGCAAGATCTGCATTGCTAGCTTGACCAAGTAGTATATCCACACTTTGCTTCTTATATTTGTATCTGGATCTTCTAGCAATATCATGTGGGTCGACGATAACATAATCTGTCTGCCTCCACTTCTTGAATACCGATGGTTGTGGTCGGTACTTGAACCTAAAAGCATGCATTTCTGTTACAAGGACCTCGATGTCTTGCAGAACCTGGCAGAGCTTGCGACTCATTTTGCGACGGAACACAACACGATTGTGAGTAGGGAACAGCTTAACCGCACGGAAGCCAAGGTTTCTGTAGTGTCCATTTTTCTTGGCTTCACGGCGGAGTGCTTCGTACTTGAACTCGTCGAAGACTTCATTCGCCTCATAGGCCACCATCTTGAGCTCCCGGAGCCAGGCTTTCGCCCCTTCTCTGTGGGCTGTCGCCTGCTCCTCGGCATCGGTGATGACATCGAGGATGGCTGGAAGCTTGCGTTTGAGAATCTTGTGCTGCTCCTCCATTCCCTCCATCACCTGGTACTGGTCGAGGAGGTAGTTGGACGCCTTGTCCTTGAGCATGGACATCAGTGGCCCAATGGCCATGGAGACCACCAGCTCCGCCATTGGAACGCCCAAAAGAATCTCCCTCGATGCACGCGATAGAACACAGTGAAACAGAGGTCCACTGCAGAATGGGAGAGAAAATGTTGTGAGGAAGCGCGTATAGAGCTTGAGATCTCCAATATATAACAACAGTTGATTATAAGCTTACGATCTGTTCATGAACCAAACACAAGTCAACTACTCAATCTTGCAACAGCTCAACAATGGCCATTCTTTTTGGGCTGAGGTATATAGTAATAAGAACAACTAGCAGGAGGTATCTTTATTTGGTAATAGGGCACAGAAAGAGAAGCATGGTAACCTTATGATGCGACTGATGCAAATTGTAGTTACAATCCTCTTAGTTTGTACGAACAAATGTAGAATTCAATCTGTTGACACATCAAAACACGTAGACAGTAAGCAATAGCTCCAATGATCAAGATTATATGCATCATTCTTTCAACTGGAAACGGCACAGAAGAGCTAGCCCTGCTAATATTAACATAAGAATTACAGAAAAGGATAATACAATACAAACTGAAAGATAAGAACCAGCCAGGCAGGCCTGGCACCGACAGCCATATGAAGCAATTTTCACTTCAATTACAAAAGGCCCATTTGTAGATAGGAAAATGATTTTTTTTTAATATGTAAATGCAGGGCCGAGCCGATAAGAGCCGATAAAATCCGGGTCCCCGTGCAAAACTCTAAGATCGGCCCCAATTTTACTTTTTTTGATAAAGGGCGCTTTAGCCCCCTATTTTACTAAAATAATATAACTAATAAATAATTATAATGTGGGTTTTTAAAGAGAACAATAAGAGGCAACAATACCAGAAAAAACATAAAATAGAGATTACTTTGGTTTTTAAAGAGGCAACCATTGGAATAACAAAAAGAAGAAAATAGAAAAGGAGTTTGTTATACACTTGTGACTTGTCTTGGATGGATTTTTCAACAGAAGAATTACTCTCGGAGCCACTCTTGGTAAAATCATCTTACAAAACCATTTAAAAGGAAACACATAGTTTAAAAAAACATACAAGACCGATGAGAAAAAACAATCTAAACTAGATGCTATTTTGGTTTTTAAGAGGCAACAATTGAAATAGCGGAAAAGGGGGAAAATAAAGAATTACTCTCATCACCACTCGGTAAAACATCTTACAAAGCCGTTTAAAAGGAAACACATAGGTTAGAAAACCATGCAGCACCGACGAGAAAAAAATCTAAACTAGAGACTATTTTGGTTTTTAAGAGGCAACAATTGGAATAGCAAAAAAGGGAGAAAATAAAGTATTACTCTCAGCACCAATCGGCAAAATCATGTTACAAAACCATTTAAAAGGAAACACATAGTTTAAAAAACCATAGAAGACCGGCGAGAAAAAATATCTAAACTACAGACTATTTTTGTTTTTAAGAGGCAACAATTGGAATAGCAAAAAAAAGGAAAAATGAAAAAGGAGTATGCTAGGCAGCAGTAATCGAACTTCAGACCCCTATCTCAGGCAAACCGGATATGACTGAGACCCTTTACCAACTGGACTGAGACGGTTTTATGATTGCACATTGAAGTATACCCTATATGATGTAAACTTGAAATTCTGGGCCCTGTGCAGCCGCACGGGCCGCACTCCCATGGGCTCGGGCCTGTGTAAATGCATCAGGTGAACATTCACATGCTTGTCACCAAAGACGAGAAACAAAGTTACATTCATGAGAGACACGGATTCATTCCTTCCTACTAATGGTGGTGATGTAAATGGAAGATAATTGCACAGGTTTGAATGGTTGTGACATGAATGATGAATTGACGAATTGAATCACAGAAGAGACAGACGGGACAGAATGAGAATACCTTGTGTTAACAGGAAGCCCGAATTGGATGCCGCCAATGTAAAGCTTGCACTCTACAAGGAGCTGGGAGACCTCCTTGTCGACACCATCTGCTAGAGTAAAAGTGCAATCAGAAGAGAATACACGAGATCTTTGGGGGAAAGAAAGGGGGTGAGGAATGAGAGTTACTACCTTGAGACGTGGTGGTGGTGGGAGGTGGGATGGGGGTTTGGAACACAAGCAATACAGAATGGAGAAGAGAATGGTGTGAGCAAGACGTGTATAGAACTTGAGATCTCTTCTCGAACCAATCACAAGTCAACACTCCAATCTTGCAACAGCTCAGCACTAGGCAAACTTTTTGGGTTGGCATACATAGTAAGAACAACTAGCTGGGAGTATCTATATTTCTTAATATGGCACAAAGCGAGAATCGTGCTAACCTTATGCCGTCAGTTGTTAGGATTAACAGTAGAGTTTATCTTCTTCGAAATAGGCTTTCGCCCCGCTATATTAATATAGCAACCACGGTACAACCAACGATATTGCTAGGACAACAACACAATCCGCCCAAAAGAAAAGAAAGAGAAAGAAAAGAGAAACATCAAATAGCTCCAGTAATTGAGATTGTATGCATCATCTTTTAATTTTGAAAAGGTACAGAAGAGCTCCGCTATGATTAATATAAGAGTTGCAGTACAGTACAAGAGTGGACAACAAAGAAATGGAGGCAACGAGCAGCCAACCATATACAGTGTGCAAATAAACAAAGTACTGTTATTAAGGATGCAGGTTTTAAATTAATCAGATGGCCTGATCGAGGCACAGCCAATGTGCACTGCAATGTCAAAGCATTGATTTGCAGGTAGGAAAATCATTTTTTTATCTATACATTAAATGCATCGCGTGAATAGATAGTCACATGCTTCTCACCGAAGACGAGGATGAAAGTCATTCATTTTGATAGGCCTTCATTGTACCCCAAGTAGAAGGAATCCACTCGCTTCGTGACACGGTTCTTAGCTATGAATACACCGACGCAGCCACTAACCTTGCCATCACAATATCGTCCTGTTTCTTTCTTAGATGTCAGTATTAAGATTTTCACTAAGGTGTGAGCAATACGTGTATAGATCTTGAGATCTACAATATACAGCAACAGCTGTATACAGCTTCAGATCTGTTCTCGGACCAATCACGAGTCAACTAACCAATCTAGCAAATGGGCATTCTCTTTGGGCTGGCGTATATAATAAAAACAACTAACAGTGGGTATCTTCATTTCTTAATAGGGCACAGAGAGATAGGGATGCTACCTTATGCTGAGACCGATACAAGTTGTAGTTACAATCCTATGCTCACTTTGTAGGAATAAATGTAGGAGTTTTAATCTGTTGACACAACAACTAAGCGTAAACAGGTAGCAATAGTTCAGATGATCGAGATTATATTCAACATCTTGTAAATAGAAGATCTAGCCTTGCTAATACTAACTGAAGAGTTGCAGAAAAGAAATGGGGGCAACGACCAGCCAGCCATACATAAAGTGCGAAGATAAAGAAAACAGTGTTATTATCGATGCAAGTTTTTAACTAATCAGTTAGCTTGATTGATGCCCCAACAACCATATGAGCCAAAGTGCACTGGAATTATACAAAACATCGATTAGCAGGCAGGAAAATCATTGTTTTATCGATGTGTTAAATGCATCATGTGAAAAGTCACATGCTTATCGCAGAAGACGGGGAAGAAAGCCATTCATTTTCACAGGCCTTCCTTGTACCCAGGTAGAAGGAATCCACTCTCATCATGATGTGGCTTCTTAATTACGAATACGTCGGTGCAGCTACTAAGCCCTTGCCATCAAAATACTGTCCATTTGCCTCTTAGATGCCAGTACTATGGTTTTCACTTAGGTTGTGAGCAAGACGTGTATAGAGCTTTTGATCTAGTACAATATATGGCAACACTTGAGATCTGTTCTCGGGGCAATCACAAGTCAACTAACCAGTCTTGCAACTGGGCCGTGGTATACAATAAGAACAAATAGATATAAGAATGAACGTTACGGACCATCTTGGTTTCTTAATAATTATGTCAGAGGTTAGATATAATAATGAACGTACTGACAATTAACCAACCAGTCACTAGCTGCAACTGGGGCATTCTCTTTGTGCTAGCTGGGAGTATCTATTTTTCGTCACAGGTAGACATAACAAAGAACCAGTCACTGAATTAGAACACGGTGAGGAGGCAAATGCCACCGAAATGTGGTGTTCAGACATTGCATCAAACAGATGCTGAGCAGGCCACCGGAATAGCCAGAGTCGGTAATGTATGAAGGGGATTATTACCTGGCTGGCATTCTAGGCGCGCTTCGGCCGAGTGAGCGTTCATCTCGCCCAGAACACGCGCTCTCCATCGCCGCCGTCGCTTCAAACGGCCGCCGCCGCCGCCGATCTTTGGTCCTTGGCCGCCTGCTTGCGTCGCAGCTCTCCCCCCTCTGCCCCCGGCCCCGGCCCCCATACTCATCCTCTCCTCAGATCGAAGAAGCAGTCCCTTGGGGTCGAGATCGCGCCGCCGGCCCTCTGCCGTAGCAAAGATTTCTGTTTGTCTGATGAGTTGATTTAGCTAGACTAGTGAGTGAGTAACCTACAGTTCATCCAGAAGCGACCCCACACGAATCCGAAGCAAGCGGTTATTTTCATGTCCATTTTTCTTTTCTCTAATAACACCGCTAATTACTAAGATTCACTATCGGGTCCTACTTCTCTTAATAATCATCAATTTATTAAGATTCAATTTTATCCAAATAGTACTTGGATAAATGTGGATTGTTTTTGCTAAATACTGCATATAATTAAATCAGTATATAGGTCTCAAAACAAAAATATAAATCGTCCTACGCTCCTATGCTCCTGCGCTCCTAATTACTAAGACTCACTATTGGGCCAACTCAGCTCCTACGCTCCCAACTATTGTGACAATGAGCTCCGACGTGTTCCTTGCGATTCAGCTACGTGGCTAGGAGGATCGTATGAGCGTGGGTGCTGGCTCCTCTAACAATAACTTCTAAAAATGTGTGAGGACCCCTCTGTTGACCGGTGGAGATTGCTTGGTTTAGTCTCATCTCGCATACGGGAGGAGGCCACATCCAGCTTATAAGAGAGAGATTCCTTCCTCCCATCAGTCCGGGTTTTTGGGATGGATTGGGCTCTCTTCTTATTGTTGGCTGTGAGCGCATGAACGTCTAGAACGTAGGCCGAGTACTAGGCTGGCCAAGTGCACGCTAACATCTGGTATCAGAGCTAGCGATCGCCATGCCTTCCTGAGGGGCTTCTCAGGGGGATAGGATGTTAGGCTGCTTTGACCGGTGAGGCTACACGAAGTTTAGTCCCACCTCGCCTATGGGAGGAGGCCACACCCAGCTTATAAGGGAGAGATTCCTTCCTCCCTTTAGTCCGGGCTTTTGGGATGGAGTGGGCTCTCTTCTTTATTGTTGGGCCTGAGCATATGAACGTCCAGAACGTAGGTTGAGTGCTGGGTTGGCCAAGTGGACGCTAACATCTGGTATCAGAGCCAACATTGTCATGCCTTTCTGAGGGGCTTCTCAGGGGGGGTGGGATATGAGGACCCCTCTGTTGACCGGTGGAGACTACTTGGTTTAGTCCCACCTCGCCTATGGGAGGAGGCCACACCCAGCTTATAAGGGAGAGATTCCTTCCTTCCTTCAGTCCGGGCTTTTGGGATGGAGTGGGCTCTCTTCTTATTGTTGGGTCGTGAGCACATGAACGTCCAGAACGTAGGTTGAGTGCTGGGCTGGCCAAGTGGACGCTAACATCTGTATCAGAGCCAGCATTGTTATGCCTTTCTAAGGGGCTTCTCAGGGGGATGGGATATGAGGACCCCTCTGTTGACCGGTGGGGACTGCTTGGTTTAGTCCCACCTCGCATACGTGAGGAGTTCACACCTAGCTTATAAAAGAGAGATTTCTTCCTTCCATCAGTCCGGGCATTTGGGATGGATTGGGCTCTCTTCTTATTGTTGGCTGTGAGCGCATGAACGTCCAGAACGTAGGCCGAGTACTGGGCTGACCAAGTGGATGCTAACAAAATGACCATAAAACACAAAAACGACGAGTTTTTGTTTATAACTTTCGAACATGTATCTGTCTTAAGGTTGTTGTAAATCACCCTGAAACCATAAAACTATGGGCAATAGCTCACGAAAACGGCGATAAAACGCGAAAACTACGATTTTGGGGTCATATCTCTCAAATATGTATCGGGACTTACGGTCGTTGTAAATCGTCCTAGAACCTTAAAACAGTGAGCAATAGCTTATGAAAACTGCCACAAGATACAAAAACTACAAGTTTTTAGTCATATCTCTCAAACATGTAACATGTCTTACAGGCCATACAAATCCGCCTGGAAACCAAAAACTGTGGGGAATAACTCATGAAAATGGCCATAAAATACGAAAATGATGAATTTTTGGTCATAACTCTCGAACATGTATCGGATATTACGGTCATTCTAAGTCGCCCTGAAACCCAAAATTGTGAGCAATAGCTCATGAAACCGGCCGTAAAACATGAAAACGATTAGTATGACCTGTAAGACCGGATACATGTTTGAGAGGTATAACTAAAAACTCGTCGTTTTCGTGTTTTATGGCTGTTTTCATGAGCTATTGCCCACGGTTTTGGCGTTCAAGGCGCATTGCATGGCCTGTAAGAACCGATACATGTTTGAGAGTTATGACAAAAAACTCGTCATTTTCGCGTTTATGGCTGTTTTTAGGAGCTATTGCCCACGGTTTTGGGTTTCCATGGCGATTTGCATGGCTCTTAATACCCGAGCTTGCCCACAATTTTTGGGTTCCAGGGGATTTGCATGGCCCGTAAGACCCGATATATGTCTAAGAGTTATTACCAAAAACTCATCATTTTCACGTTTTATGATCGTTTCCATGAGCTATTGCCCACTATTTTGGGGTTCCAGGGGGATTTGCATGGCACATAAGACCCGATACATGTTTGAGAATTATGACCAAAAACTCATCGTTTTGGTGTTTATGGCCATTTTTCATGATCTATTGTCCATGGTTTTGGGTTCATGGGGGATTTGTCTGGCCCATAAGACCTGATACATGTTTGAGAGTTATGACAAAAAACTCGTCATTTTGGTGTTTATGGCCATTTTTTATGAACTATTGCCCATGGTATTGGAGTTAATGGGGGATTTGCATGGCCTGTAAGACCTGATACATGTTTGAGAGTTGTGAATAAAAACTCCTTGCTTTCGCGTTTTGTGGCTGTTTTCATGAACTATTGTCCTTAGTTTTCGGGTTCCAAGGAAATTTACATGTTTGAGAGTTATGACCAAAAACTCGTCGTTTTGGTGTTTTATGGCCGTTTTCATGAGCAATTGCCCATGGTTTTGGGGTTCCATGGGGATTTGGATGGCTCGTAACAGCCCGAGCTTGCCCACAATTTTGGGGTTCCAGGGGGATTTGCATGACCCGTTAGACCCGATATATTTTTGAGAGTTATGACCAAGAAATCATCATTTCCAGGTTTTATGGCCGTTTTCATGAGCTATTGCCTACTGTTTTTTGGTTCCACAGGATTTGCATGGCAGGTAAGACCCGATACATGTTTGAGAGATTTAACCAAAAACACTTTATTTTCAAGTTTTATGTCTGTTTTCATGAGCTATTGTCCACGGTTTGGGGTTCATGGGGGATTTGCATGGCCCATAATACCCAATACATGTCTTAGAATTATGATCAAAAACTCATCATTTTGGTGTTTTTTGGCTGTTTTCATGAGCTATTGCCCACGGTTTTGGGGTTCCATGGGGATTTGCATGTCTCGTAAGGCTCGAACTTTCCCACGGTTTTGGGGTTCTAGGGGGATTTGCATGGCCCGTAAGACCCGATATATGTTTGAGAGTTATTACCAAAAACTCATCATTTTTGATGTTTTATGATCGTTTTCATGAGTTATTGCCCACTAATTTTGGGGTTCTAGGGAGATTTGGATGGCACATAAGACCCGATACATGTTTGAGAGTTATGACCAAAAACTCGTCGTTTTGGTGTTTATGGTCATTTTTTATAAGCTATTGCCCACGATTTTGGGTTCATGGGGGATTTGCATGGCGCGTAAGACCTGATACATGTTTGAGAGTTTTGACCAAAAACTCGTTGTTTTTGTGTTTTATGGCTGTTTTCATGAGCTATTGTCCTTAGTTTTGGGGTTCCAAGGAAATTTACCTGTTTGAGAGTTATGACCAAAAACTCGTCGTTTTGCTGTTTTATGGCCGTTTTTATGAGCAATTGCCCACGTTTTTGGGGTTCCATGGCGATTTGTATGGCTCGTAAGACCCAAGCTTCCCACAATTTTGGGGTTCCAGGGGGATTTGCATGACCCGTAAGACCCGATATATGTTTGAGACTTATGACCAAAAACTCATCATTTTCACGTTTTATGGCTGTTTTCATGAGCTATTGCCCACTCTTTTGGGGTCCCATTGGATTTGCATGGCACGTAAGACCTGATACATGTTTGAAAGATTTAACCAAAAACACTTCATTTTCTCGTTTTATGGCCGCTTTCATGAGCTATTGCCCACGGTTTTGGGGTTCTAGGGGATTTGCATGGCCTGTACGACCCGATTCATGTTTGAGAGTTATGACAAAAAACTTGTCGTTTTCCTGTTTTATGGTCGTTTTCATGAGCTATTGCCCATGGTTTTGGCTCCCAATGCGATTTGAATGGCCCATAAGTCCCGATACATGCTTGAGAGTTATGACCAAAAAATCGTCGTTTTGTTATTTTATGGACGTTTTTCATGAGCTATTGTCCATGGTTTTTGGGTTCATGGGGGATTTGCATGACCCGTAAGACCCAATAGATGTCTTAGAATTATGACCAAAAACTCGTCGTTTTGGTGTTTTTGGCCGTTTTCATGAGCTATTGCCTACGGTTTTGGGGTTCCATGGGGATTTGCATGTCTCGTAAGACTCGAATTTTTTCCCACAATTTTGGGGTTCCAGGGAGATTTGCATGACACGTAAGACCTTATACATGTTTGAGAGGTATAACCAAAAACTCGTCGTTTTCGTGTTTTATGGCCGTTTTCATGACCTTTTAGGGATACGGGTAGGATACACTAGCGCAAATCAAAATTTTCTACCGCGTAAACCAGGAATACTGTTATCATAGATCACAAGATTACCACTAGATGCGCAGTTGCGAAATCGATGAAGCGCGTCGAGGCAGTGCAGACGTTCCACGTCTCCTTCTTGTCCTCGTCCCACGAGAAGCTCCCCTTGCGCGGATCGTCCAAGTGCCACAGATGCAGCACCTCCGAGGTATCCACACGTGCGGGGTGGAAGCGTCAGACGCCGGACTGCTAGTTCCGCGCGTGCAACACAGGCGTGAGGTGTGGCGGCTGGGTGGAATGGTCTGAGATCTAACCCTGGTCAGCTCGCCCCACCCTCTCTTATATAGGCGTCCCTAGTGGGCTTCTACATTAGCAGCCCATTAGTAGCCTAAGCCTGGTTTAATTCGGATCTAATCCTCATTAGGCTTCTAGCCCCTTAAGTGTGTGACCCTATAGGTTCATATGCGTATAGACATGACACGAATACACTTATTCTGTCAATAGTTGGTAGTGGCCTCTAGCAAGACGTGCCAACTCCTAAACGCATACAAAGATCATATCAGACGAACCATCACAAGGTTTAGTACATGTTTTCCTTTTGCCACATGATATTTGGTCTAGCTCCAAGCTGACCTCTCTTTCTCAATACCGTAACTCGGAATCCCTTTACTAGGTTAACTATTAACCTTATGTAGCACGGCCATGCATTTCTGGATCCGATCACTCGAGGGGCCCAGAGATATCTCTCTCAAGTAGAGAGGGGCAAATCCTATCTTGATTGACCATGCCTTGCAGCATGCTTCAGGACAAACCCGAAAGCTACCTTTATAACTATCCAGTTACGGTGCAGCGTTTGATAGCCCCAAAGTAGGTCAATCCACATCTCAAGTACATGCGACAATCTCAGGTCTAAGGACAAAACGTACACGATGTGTAGAGAGAGAGCTTCCAGTCTCAAGTTGGGTCAGTCCAACCCCATGTTCATAACATGTGTCCACATCATTGGTTTGACATCTCCATGTCTATGACTTGCGAAACATAGTCATCAACCAATCGATGTGCTAGTCTAATATTCACGTGTGGCCTCACATGAACTCCGACTAGGGACAACTATTAAATAACCATACAAGTAAAGAGTTTCACAAACAATTCACATAATTGTCAATCAATACAAGTTGCCTGATATGGATATCCAAGGAACATTACAATAACTCATGGATACATATGAAATATAATCATCTCTATGATTGCCTCTAGGGAATATTTCCTTCAGACCTATTGTCCACGGTTTGGGGTTCATGGGGGATTTGCATGGCCCGTAATACCCAATACATGTCTTAGAATTATGACCAAAAACTCGTCATTTGGTGTTTTTGGCTGTTTTCATGAGCAATTGCCCATGGTTTTTGGCTATATATCTATCCGTCATCGGGATGGACAAATTCCACTCTTGATCCATGAGCCTCTACATAACACCTTCATAGCACTGAACCCCCACCTTTATAGTCACTCTATCACGGTGTGACGTTTGATGTTATCAAGATATTCTTTCAGTGTTAGTGATTGACATGATCTCATGGTCTAAGGACTAGGATTACTTCGTATGATGTTATAGCAATATAAACACAATGACTTTTATCGTAATGCTATACTTCCGATGAATTTTCATCATATCATTCCAACAATGTTGTGACCTCGTTATTAACAACATCCAATGTCCATGATCAGGAAATCTTGATCATCCTGTTAATCAACGAGCTAGTTTATAAGAGAGGCATAACTAGGAACTTTCTATTTGTTTATTAAACACACATGTATTAACGCTTCCATATTAATACAATTATAGCATGTAAAATAAAAATCTATCATATACTTGGAATACATATAATAACAACTTTATTATTGCCTCTCAGAACATATTTCCTTCACCGACATCCTTTTATGGACTAAGTGAGTACTATATTACCTCTGTTTTAAAAAAGAAGGCGTATAATTTTTTCCTAAAGTCAAACAACATAAGGTTTGACCAAGTTTATAGGAAAAATATCAATATCTATAATACAAAATGTATATCACTAGATAAATATTGTAATATAATTTAATATTCTATTTTTTTTGTCTTTTAATACTCATGGTGATCAAACTTTACACCGTTTGACTTCAAACAAAATGTATGAACGCTTTTTTTAGAATGGAGGTACTCCCTCCGTTTCATAATATAAGATGTTTTAGCCTTTTTCTGCAACACATCTACCGACAGAAAAAGGCTAAAACATCTTATAACATTTGGATACATGTGTTTAAAGAAAAGCTAAAACATCTTATATTTTGAAACGGAGATAGTAGTAGTAGTAAAAAAAGTCTCGAGGATAAAATTTTGACATCACATTAACAGACCATAGGACCACCTGACTGACAAATCATTCTAGGATCCCAAGGTTGTGTGTTATAACTCAAAAAAACGTCCACAAACGTAAATATGGCATTTTTAACGACGGAGAGTAATTAAGACCCGATAGAATCTACTCACTATGTTCTACAATATAAGGCTTAGCTTTGCCAAAAAAAACTTGCTAAACAGACTTAAATTTTGAAACGGAGGTAATAATATACATGAAAATAACCCATGGAAATGACGAGTTTTTCCAACATACCAGGAGATGTTTATCAAGATCTTCCGTAATAGGAAACTAATCAGGACCGAAAAGTGTCACGTTATCGCCCAAGAATATGACCAGACAAAGTGAGCAGGACAACTCGTCATGATGTCCCGTTAATAAGAACCCAAATATCCTCCTTTCCTAGAAATCATTGATGGACGTCAAACTAAGGAATCAACATTTTTTCTCAAAAAATAAAAAAAGCAAACAACATTTTTTCTAACGTTCCATTAACGGACTATCAAATCCACAAGCCCTGGAAATCGTCTCGAGGCCACAACAATGTGTGGTCTGCTATAGCCATGAAAATGCCCATAAACATTTAATGGTGAGTTTTACCAATGCCATTAAGCAGAATTGGAGTTCATCTGAAGCCAGCCCGACAAAAGAGTAAAAATATGTTATGCTAAAATTTACAGAGATGTTGTCCAGGAAACAAAACACTACCCCGAAGGTAATCACCAACTTTGTACCGCAAAAGGTTACTTCCGAGATGAACACACATCTGTGTGCTCCTTATTATGATATGGAAATAGAAAAGGTTCTTTTATGATGCGCCCTAACAAATCTCTTGATCCGGATGGATTTACAGGTGGATTTTATATCAAACATTGGAGTATATTAAAGAAGGATGTGTGTAGCTGTCCAGATTTTTTGGACAGAGGAGAGATGCATGAGATTGTGAACGGTACTGTTCTTGTTCTTATACCCAATGTGAAGCGGTCACAAGAAATTTCCAATACCGTCCTATTGCTCTATGCAATGTTCATTGTAAAATAGCCTCAAAAGTTCTAGCACTTCGGCAGAGACCCGTCTTGGATGAAATAATATCGGAGGAACAAAGACTTTTGTCCCTGGTCGGTTAATTACCGGTGTTCTCACTGCTCATGAGAGCATGCATTATTTGAAGAAGAAGAAGAAGGGGAAAATGGATCGTTTGCAATTAAATTGGACATAGCAAAGGCTTACAATCGGATGGAATGGATCTACTTGAGATATATAATGGAAAAGATGGGTTTTGCGAAAGAGTGGGTAAATTTGGTGGTAAATGTGTTTAGGCAGTTTCTCTATCTGTATACTATTTTTCAATCTTTACGAGTCAAGGGCTAATTCATGAAATATTTTAAACCAGCGAAGGGAATTCGCCAGGAAGACCCCAGATTCCTAATACCTATTTCTTCTTTGTGCGGAAGAAGTGAGTTGTTTGCTCAAAATCTCAGGAACTCGGAGAACCAACCCGTGGTTGGATGGTTAGGAGGGCAGTGGTACCCCTAGCCCACCAGAGTTCAAACCCCAGGTTTGACGCTTTGGTGTCTCATAAAGGCGGAATATTCTTTCAGTGGGAGGCGACGTTCCCGTCGATAGCGAGGCGCCTGCGGTGACTTTGCGAATCTCAAGACTAGCCGGCTCGGTCTCTCGGAGGTGCTAATAGGGATAGGCTGTGCGTGCGTGTGTTCATAAGGGTGAGTGTTTGTACGCATTGTTAGTCTGCGTTTGTACTGTGTTTCTCAAAAAAAAAATCTCAGGAAGTCAATACCTTGCACGCGGACGTACGCTGGCCCTGAAAAGGTTGATCAGGAGGTTGGCTCGGCATTCCCTACCATTGATCAGCTGACGTGGCAAGACGACGTGGAGCGCGTGTGGATGTTTCGTACGTACGCACCAACACGGTAGCAATCCTGGCCATTGATATGAAGCAGCGTGAACCGTTGGATAGCTAAAGACTAATAGATCACTTCTCCCTGCAGTGTCGTGGTTCCAGAAACATTATTCAGACACTCTGTACCCGCTGGTCGAGCTTCCAAGGTGAGTACCAAGATGGCTTTGACGTTGAGCTTGACGTTCTCCTAACAGCTACGAGCATTTTTGCAAAAAAAAAAAAAAAACAGCTAGCAGCAGCTTATACAGTTTCATCAGTGCGTGTCTGACAATCTCCACGATTCGTCTGGATGCCCGTTGTTTTTCGTACAGTTTCATCAGCAACCAATAGGTACCTTATGAGTTCATCTAATGTCCAATGGCAGTTTGTTACATGTTACAGTTGATTACAAGAGGAAATAAAAGGACGCCCAATAGAGAGGAGCCAAATAGATCGTGCACAGCTTGTGACCTTGCTCTGCATGCAGTTACGCTGAACACCTTCACTTCTCATATCAGACAGGCCTGAGATTTCCCTAGCTAGCTTGTAGTTGTTCACAGCTTCCACAGCAACCTGATGAAGAAGCTAAAAGGTCAATCTCTGGACCAAGTAAAGGACGCTGGCTGAAAAGAGAGAGCCAAAGGAATTGTACTTGTACCGATCTGTCTAGATGAGGCCTGAGTGGGATGTCCTTGGATTTAAGGGTTCCTTGTTACATGGAAGGTGAAATTGCAGGTGCAGATTTAGGCGTCTCGACGAGTACGGAAAGCTGTTGTTTTTTCCTTCAACATTCTCCTTGATTTGCTGTCATGCCGTGGTTTTCCTTTCTAGCTTTACCTACATCATGTCCCCTAATCACAATATTTAGCATATCAGTCCATGTCAAGTGGATCATAATCCTGACAAGCAAAAAGTGTCGGTGCCTGGTTTACTCTAAAATTTTGATTCTGTTTCCAAGCTGTGTAAGAACGTTCCAAAATGAGCATCAGACCATTCGAGTATGAAAGAAGCAGGTTCATTATGCACATCAGCTGCAAATGGAACTCCTGTCATCAATGCTGCTTCTGTTCTCATATCAAACGGGACCAGCAAATGTTCACAAGCCTGAGATTTCGACAACTTGTACTGAAAGTATTGAATCAGACAACATCACAGTTCACAAAAGTAATCTGAACAAGTTACAGGTCAATTCTGAACTAAGCAAAACAACGCTCAAACTAGGTACTCCCTCTGTTCCACATGTGAGAAAGGTCAGAGTTTACAAAGCCGGTACATTATTTGAAGCAAACAGAATGCATGTCTCTTCAGTGTGGTCTTCATCCAGTTTATGCTATTCTCCCGTGTGAACTGCAGGAGCTTCCTGCTCTTCAATTGCGCGCCTCCTCTCCCAGGCCCTCCACTTGGCATCCCTCCTCCGCTGACGGACCACTCTTGGTATCTCCTTCCATGTCTTCGGTTTAAATGCCAAAACTGCATATACCTAAGATGGTGTCAGACAAAGTCGTACTATAAACTAATACAACATGGCATTAAGAAAGATGAAGAATTTAGGCTGAAAACAAACAGCTGCTTTCAGTTCTTATTGTACTACCCATGTCGTAATATCGCCATCTAGATCTTTCAGTTTACACCCCGTGTAACACAACTACTAGCATGTCCATTTTTCGTAACTTGCTATGTGCTCTTTTCCTAAAACATGTGCTACCAAACTGGTTTTGCTTTGGGTGTGGACAGGGACATATAGTGTGCATCATGATGTAAAAAACAATCTTCAAGTCACAGCAGGATACAGATCAGATACCATAATTGAGTTTAACAAATTTCGCATCTATGTGTTTATAGCTGTCCTATACATGTATGCGCGTATCCACCACTTACTTAAAAAACTAACAGGTATGAATTTTCACTATGTCACAATTATCATAATCATGTGGTACTGCTATCAGATTGCTATTTCTCTTCTTCAAACAAGATAATATTAATGCTAAAGGAAGATGACGTGATGACAGTGGTACATGGGATGGGATGGATGCGTGTATTTGTTAGTGAAGTATGGCAAAGAGAGAAAGAAATATGTGTGTACCTTCATACTGGGCATCTAAATATTTTATTTTGATGCTGCCCAGTCGCCGTTGCAGGCATCTAGGGAGCTTCTTTAAAGCAGGACAGTCCTTAATTTCAAGATTCTGGAGAGACCCGTATGCTTGTGGCTCGTTGGGTAGGGATGCCAGGGCACTGCAGCGAACAAGACAAAGGTCTTCCAATGACAGGGGCTGGCCCGACACAGGCTCCAGAGATGTCAGCCCGCTTGTGTCTTTAATGGTCAGTTCCTTGAGGGAGGTGGGCAAACGGAGAATTCCCCCCAACATGCCAGCACAGGAATATATATCTAAAGATGTGAGACAAGGAGGAAGTGAATGCTCTCCTGCAGCTGTTGCTGCTGATGGGTCCGGTGCATTTATGGAAGCAGTGACCTCTGGTTTTGGGGGCCCATCCAGCTGGCATGACAGGACTTGAATACTACTGCAGCTCTCAATAAGTATGGTCTTTAAGAACGGTGGAAGATGCAGAACCCCTGATAAACTATCACAATGATATAACCGTAGATATTCTAGGCATGGGCAAAAGTGATTCACGGGTGAAGATGACAGATGTGATACAGCTGTGGGCACGATTGGCTCACTGCAGGAAGACCCTTGAACCAACTCTGACGTGCCCACCTGCTGCTTGCCGAATATAGACTCAAGCTTACTGCACAGCAGAATACGCATTTCCTTGAGAGTTGCTGGGACATTGAACATATCTACCAAACTTGCGCACTGTTCTAAATAAAGAAACTCCAGGGCAGGCAGGTGCTGACTTCTTTCAGATGCTGATGGCTGGAAAGGACCTTGTGTGTATCCAGTCAGATGATTGCACCATGTGATATTTAATGTCTTCAAGGATACCAAGCTATTGAACACCACCACTGGCCAGTGGACGAGCACATCACATCTATCAATTCTCAGATCTCCAAGATGTACAAAATAGTCCCATGGCTCTACTCCACCCGATCCAAAGAATGTGTTGCAGCATCCGAACTCCAAAACTGTAAGAGAGGATTTCTGGTTCCATTTCTCCCTGCTGTCCACCGGTAACATTGAAGTGCACTCAGACCCTGATGTTGTTTCTGTGTTTTCTAGCCTCAGTGTCAGCTGGGTCAGTGAAGACAAATATCTATCTACCCAATGGAATATCTCCTGCTTGCCATCTTCAATCTCTAATACACCGAGTTTTGGTGCTTCGGGTAGATCCATCAGCTTTGGGCATTTCTTAATTGATAGTTTCTCAAGCTGAGGAAACAATAAATGTTCTCCTCCAACTACAGCATCCCATTTCTGAAAACTCTTCAAGTCTTCCATTTCGAGTACCTTTAGGACAGGAAATGCTGAGCTACAACCACCATTATATGGTTGTTCAAGCAATGGTGCTTCAGGTAATGCCACCAGCTTTCTACAACACCTAATAAACAACTTCTCAAGCACAGGAAAGATTATTTGTCCTTCCTGTCTCTCGTTTATTTCCCACCATCTCTCAAAATCATACAGATGTTCGAGCGTAAGCTGCTTGAGCTTTGGAAAAATGAAGGATGTACCGCAGCTGAACAAAACTTGCAATCTTTCACAACAAAAAAGATAGATCTCAACCATGTTTTGTAACATACCCATGTCCTTTCCTCCATAGTAATATACCCTCAGAACCTCCAGCCCATCATGAGGTTTGAAATTGTTGAGCACCTCGCTGTCACAAACATAAGTCCATCTTAATTTCAGTTCTTTGAGATCATTTTTGTTTCCAAGATTTGCCACTTTTGCCTTGGCTTCTATATTAATATTCTCCATCTGACATAGCTCTAGCTTACCACCAAGGTTTAAATGCTCCAGCTCTGCAACATCGCTGCAATCTGGGCCAGTAACTGTTGCCACAAAACATGTGAGTGTCTGCAGCTTGGTGAGTTTTCCAAGTTCTGGAGGCATGCTCTTCAACTTCAGACATCCATGAGTGTAGAGGTGACGAAGTGAAGTCATATACTTCATTTGCCTTGGAAGTCTTTCAAGATGAAAGCAGTTGGAAAGGTCCAACATTTGCAGGTTATATAGAATACTTATATCTTCAGGAAGTGCTTTGATACCAAGACTGTTTGAGAGATCAAGGTACCTCAAGTGATGCAGATACTTTGGTTGCGGTAGAAATGATTCTCTCCATGTACAAAGCTCCAAGGCATGCAAAGACTTGTATTTTGATAGATGCTGCAATGGGCTTCTTATAGATCTAAACAACAACAATGTTTGGATAGTAGGGGATCTTTTCTCCATAGAATCATTCAATATACTTTCTGTTTCATCACACGACAAAAACAAATGTCGAGCAGTATCTGGAAGCCACTTGGTGTCACTTGGTTTTTCATTTGCAACAACACATTCGTTCTCCATAACAAACATTGCAACATCATGCATGAGATCATGGATTTTGCATGTAGTTCTGGAATAATCCTGTGTATAGTCTTTAGACTCCTCTATGTCCAGAAAGAATGACCTTGATGCCAGCACACTGAAAATTTGTTTTCCAATGGTTTCAAGACTATCTTCTTTCTGTTCTGGGATGAAGCCATTTGCGATCCATAGTTGGATCAGCTTCTCCACACAAATCTTGTAATCCTTAGGAAATACAGCACAAAAAGCAAAACACTGCTTCATGTGTGATGGCAAGTCATTGTAGCTAAGCTTTAGTATTGGCAAAATTCCAATTTCCTCAGTGCAAATGCTACTTCTAGATAATACAGCCTTCCATTCTTCCACGCTGGTCTTGGTCCTTAGTACAGAGCCCAGTGCATTTGCAGCTAAAGGGGAGCCACGACATCTCTTCACAATCTTATCTACCATCTTGACTAGAACGGCATGCTTTTCTTTCTCTGAACTGAATGCTCTAGCCTCAATAATTTCTTTTAAGAATATATTCTCCAATTCTTTGAGATGGTAGGTTCTATCTGCACCCATAACTTCAGCTACTTGTTTATCACGAGTTGTTGTCAACACTGCACTTCCACTGTCACCCTGCTGAAGACACACCTTTAGCCTTTCCCATTTATGAACCTCTCGGTTCCATACATCATCCAATACAAGGAGATACCTCTTCCCACAGACCAACTTTTGAAGGCTATCCAGTGGTGGTTTGTTGCTCGCAGTTGTACCTCCTGCTGTTTCAACTATACTCTTGGCTAGGGAGTTCACATCAAAATTTTCTGATACACACACCCAGAGCATCAACTGGAAATGCTTCTTAATTTCAGGTTCGTTGTATATGAGCTGTGCTAATGTGGTTTTGCCAAGGCCCCCCATTCCAACGATAGGAACAACTGTGATATTTGTATTGCTAGCTTCACCAAGTAGTATGTCAACAATATTCTTCTTATCTTCATATCTCGATCTGCTGGCAATTTCTTGTGGATCGATGAGAACGTAATCTGTCTCCCTCCACTCGTGGGACACAGGTGGCTGTGGTTGGTACTTGAACCCAAAGGCCTGCATCTCTGCTATCAGAACCTCAATGGCCTTCAGAATCTTGCAAAGCTTGCTACCCATTCTGTGACGGAACACCACGCGGTTGTTGGCAGGGAAGAGTTTAATTACATCAAAGCCAAGCTCGCGGTAGTGCCCATTCTTCTTGGCTTCACGGCGGAGTGCTTCGTACTTGAATTCGTCGAAGACTTCGTTCGCCTTATAGGCCACTGTCTTGAGCTCCTGGAGCCAGGCTTTGGCGCCTTGTTTGTGTGCCGTTGCCTGCTCCTCTGCGTCGGTGATGACGTCCAGGATGGCCAGAAGCTTGCGTTGGAGAATCTTGTGCTGCTCCTCCATTCCCTCCATCACCTTGTACTTGTCCAGGAGGTAGCTGGACGACTTGTTCATCAGCATGGACACCAGTGGCCGGATCGCCATGGTGGCCACCACCTCCCCCATTTGGAACGCTCAGAAGAAACTCCGCGGCACAGGCACAACACACGGGCACTGCAGAATTTAATGGAGAAGACAATAGTGTGAGCAAGAAGTGATCTTTTCTTGAACCAATCACAAGTCAACAAATCCAATCCTGAAGTGGCCTTTACCTGATTCGTTGGAATGGCCTTAGGTTGCCTCAGGAGCTCGCCCCTGAGCACCCAGGACACCGAGCAGGAGCAGCTGCGGGGGCGGCGGCAGCCCCAGCGCCTGTGGGCTTGGACTTTAGGCAGGGTTCTACCGCGATGCTTTGGCCTCTGGAGTTGGGGGATTCTTGGGATATCTTGATGCAGCGTAGCGGAATGTGGACTTGCTGTGGGGAATTTCCCTTGGAGATGAGGATGCTCACGGATGGATGGAGACATGGGAATGGATGACTTTGACTTCTCCACTGACATGTGGGTCCTTCACAGGAATTATTATGACATTTTTCTGTTGGATATTTATTTAAATCTCATACTCCTAAAAGACAATGCAACGAAAGTAACCTCAAATTCGTATGGCAACTGTATGGAAACTAGATGTTCGCAACTACATGGGAAATTGCTCAGCAACTACATTGATGTGAACGTACTATGAATATTCTTCCCAAATGCAAAAAGTTGCAGGAATGGAAATTAAACAAATACCTCCACCAATGACTAGACGTGTGACAGCACACTGCACACCTACTGTGCAACTACAAGATATAATACATCTGGAGTACCTACAAGACATCACATGCTTCCTGCCAGAGAAGAGAGAAGAGCCCGGAGAGAAGTGGTTATTTTCTGAATGTCCTTTTGGTGAGAGAATTGTACTACCTTATGCTGAAACTTATGCAAGTTGTAGTGACAATCCTCTGCTCAATTCACATCAAAGGTATTCAACATCCATAAAACTGCCAGTAGGAATAAACATAGAGTTTTAATCTTTTGACACAATAACTAGACGTAACCAGTTAGCAATATATAGCTCCCCAATAATTGAGAGGTGCAAGCAAACCAAGTGGTATTATCGACGATGTAGGTTTTAAATTAGCCAGGGGTGCCGACAGCAATATGAGACAATGTGCACTTGAACTACAGAGCAACCGGCCATATAAGGCCTTCCACAACGTGGTCGATGCCCAAAGAGTGAAAAGTTTTCCACCTAATCATCGATGCCCTGAAATATTAGTTGGGCACCGGTATCAGAGCGTTTGGGAAAACTATCGATGCCTCAAAATAAATTGCGGGACCTACCTCTCCTTGCATGAATCATTTTCTCCTCCAGTTCTCTTCATTGCAAGCGATTGTTAGCTAATATTTTATACGCTGCCGTGTTTGGGCATCGAAGCACCTAGCTGCTCCGATTCCATGAAAAAAGTTTGGGGCACCTCCTACACAGCGGAGGGCACCGGTGCTCGATGCTGAAAAACTAGTTTAGGCACTGATTTGGTAAACGCTGTGGAAGGCCTAAGTGCACAAATAAAACAAGTGGTATTATTGGCTCCACCGAGGCATCGACAGACAGACGAGACAATGTGCACTTCTACTACAGAACATCAATTTTGCTGGCAACAATGCAATCTTTTATAGCTGAGCACTAGGCATTCTTTTTGGGCTGAGGTATATAATAAGAACAACCAGCAGAGGGTATCTTCATTTCTTAATATGGTTGTTAGGATTAACAGTAGAGTTTTAGTCGGTTGACACATCAAATAAACCTAGTCAGTTGGCAACAACTCCAGTGATCGAGAATATATGCATCCAATGTAGTTTTCCAAAAAGAGACATTCCACTGCTATGAACTTGGGCGGAAGGTTAAAAGGTCGCCAGAAACGAAAATTAATCAATTAGGTCCGCACTAGACATTTAACAGCACACCTACCGCAACTATAAAATACTTATCTCGAGTACCTGCCACCCAGGATGGGGCCAGAATATTTGTTTTCTTGGATCGATTGAATCTTGAATGCCATAACATACTTAACTCTGAAGCAAGTTGCTTTTGGGTACCGGATGATGATCGGCTGATAAAAGACAACTAGGCAATCCCCTATTCTTTGATGATGAAAGATGGGTGCATGAGTACGCGATTCAATTTGATCAGTTTAATATGTTCGGTTGTGATTAAAAGTGAAACCCAACGAGTAAGGAGCTTAAATGTGTAACTCAAAGTGATCGGCTTAACTAACTAAAATCGGAAGAAGCCTAACTTTATGCCAAGACTGAAGCGAGTTATACTAGTTGTACAAGTTCTTACAATAGGCCAACTATCTGTTGCTACATCAAACAAATGCAAACAGTTAGCAATAGCTCAACTATCCGTTTACCTTGCGGATTACAGCATCATTTTAATTGTATAAACGCTACAGAAGAGCCCTACTATTATATTAACAAAAGAGTTGCACAAAGGAATATACGGGGGGGACAATACAAAATGAATGACAAAGAAAAAGGGGGACAGACCAGCCGGCCATATCAGATAGAAAAGGTGGCGTTATTAACAATGCAGGTTCTAAATTAATCAAATGCATCCACCAAGGTGTCGACAGCCATATGAGACAATGTGCACTTCGATTAAAAAACATCAATTTGCGCACAACAATCCATCTTTTACAGCTCAGCACTAGACATTCTTTTTGGGCAGACATATATAAAAAGAACAACTAGCTGGGGGTATCTTCCTTTCTTAATAATAAGAACTAGCTGGGGGCACAGAGACAGAGGCATGCTAACCTTCTGCTGAGACTGATGCAAATTGTAGTTACACACTCCTCGGTTCTTAGGATTGACAGTAGAGTATTAATCTGTTGAGACACATCAAAAGTAGACAATTAGCAATAGCTCCGTTAATCGAGATTATATGCACCATATTTTCAGTTGGAAATGGTACAGAAGGGCTAGCACTGGTAATATTAACAAAAGAGTTGCAGAACAGGTTATACAATACAAAACTGAAGGACACAGAAAAGGGGGAAATGGCCAACCATGGCTTGTTCGAGGCACCAAGAGCCATATGAGCCAATAAGCACTTCAATTACAAAACATCCATTTGCAGGTAGGTATGAAAACAACTGTTTTTAAATATGGCTTTAAAGATGACGGACAAAGGAAAGGGGGAACAGCAGTGTGCAAATAAACTAAGGCATGATGCAGGTATCAAATTAATCAAATGGCTCCAACAAGGAACCGGCCACAATATGAAACAATGTGCACTTCAATTAGATATGTTAAATGCATCATGGGAATAGTCACATGGTTGTCGCCAAAGATGAGGATCATTCCTTTTCATAGGTTTTCACAGTACCCAGGTACACAGAATCCACTCTCTTCCCTACATGGTTTCTTGGCTATGAATAAGTTACCACTACCATTTGTCCTTTAACTCCTGTTTAGGCCCTTTGATCTGTTTTTCTTCTTCTGTTTCCTTTTAGGTCTTCGCTTTGTCAGTTTTGTAGTTTGCCTATTTTTGGTTTGGCTCTTATAACTTGTTGCCTTCTTGGTGTTTCTCTTCTAACAAAATGACATAGATTTAGACGTGTGTTCAAGAAAAAATGGTAAATATCAATTTTTACGATTATTGCGAGGGTAGCAAATAAATGAACCAACAGTGTTGCAGACCATGTGGCCCGGGCAACTCCAACTGCCTTCATGCAGAGTAGGAACATTCTCGAGGTCATTATTAACATTACTTTCTCGGGCCGATCAAGGGGAAATAATATGTGGTTATAAGTTGATCTGCTCTTTACAAAAACTGCTCAGACTTGTAAAACTAATTAATTTCTTAAAGGTCTCCATTTCCCTCGGAAGAGATATCAGGAATATTTGATCTTCCCATCAAGTTAAAGAGATTCAGTATAAGGATGCTGTTATTCCTTAAAATATTATTTGTTTCGCAGCAGTACAACTTGAATCTCGTCTAGAATTGACTGAAATCAAGAAAAAACAAGTTATAGTGGTGCAAAAATTGTGAGGTAGAAAATGAATAATAGTCCAAGTACTAATAGAATTGATCAATGAATTACCTTTCTGTGCCACCTGTAGTTCCAACTATTTCTTTGCTTAGTTTCACTGGAGGTGAAAGTGGCTTTGGATCACAATCCAGAATAAAAGAAAAAGGGGGAGAACATTATGATGTCCACTGAGAGAAGGGGGAGAAAATCATCCATTTGCTACTGAGGAATTGCGCACAGCTAAATAATGTAGCATGGTTAGAAGCAACATCAGTACTCTAGAAAAAAAGGCATAAAATGGATGATATTGTCAGCCAACAAGACCCTCACTATTGATGAAAGTGCTATAGAAAATTTCCTGACACTAGACAGAATTCCAAAAATGAGGGGCACTAGCATACTCAACAAACTACATGATGTAGGACTAGGCTTCAAATAATTCAGAATGATGTTCACAAATAATGAGCACCTAGTTCCGCTATAAAATCCCTACAAAATGAAGCACGGGAAATAACCATTTTCATTGCTGAAGTTAATCAGTAAGAATAAGAATGTAGTAGGGAATGCCAATAAGTTCAATTTCCTCATAACCAAAATAGAATGGTCTCGGAGATGAGGCACTAGATTATTGATGGTTGAGGATTGCTCGATTTACAGTGAACTAAAAGAAAAACTTTTGTATATTTGTTTCTAATCATAAAAGGTTAGCTATCTTTATTCCTACAGATACTTCAAGCCAGAATGCAAACACCAACCTGTCTCTAACACCAATTATATGACAAAGAAACTGGGACAGCTTTTTGTAAAAGTACCAAGCATTGGGCGGTTATACTAAAAGGACCATCTTTATCAGGATGGAACTTCTGTAGGTAACTTATAATACTGCAACTTCTGACAAAACAATTATCTTAAATCAACAAAAGTAAAGCTACTAGAGAACTGAAGCTAGAATGTGCAGAATAATTTTAGACGATGGAAAAGATAACAAGTGTCATTTGGAAAATCAGCACTGGCTACTAGCGTCCATAGTCCTTAAATATCATGTTACCCGTGCAAGCGAGCTGGAGTGAGTAAATTCAATGATCCCTTCATCTTGTCCATTTGCACGAACTTGATACAGAGTAAGGTGCAAGTCCATATTTTCCAGTTTGAGCAACCGGTCCACTAAGGATCCATTTGAATAACCTACAAAGAACATCACAAATTAGTTATGATATCCCTCCCGTTCAGGAAAGTATGTACTGCGATCAAAAGGATAAAATGTGCAGTTGGCGGCTCAGTATACTGTATAAAAGGCTATCCGGTCCTTTAGAAATTTGATCAAGAAAATCTGGAATTGACAGATCCAAGGTTAGCACATAGATTCCTTTTGAATACAAACAGCTTCCAAATGATAGAGCATTCCTTCTAGATAGCAAAACAACCACTACAATTTGCAGTATGAGATATGTGATTTTTTGGGGAACAGGTTACAGGAAATTCTTCACATGGGGAATGGAAACAAGACACATATACGCCCAATGGTAAATCGGTGCTAACCTAGAAGACAGCTCTGTGTTGGAAACTGCAGAGCGGCCGTGGTGGAACTCGCTGCTTCTGCCACTTCTGTCTCCCTCCGCCGCCCGCCGCGCTGTTCCTTCTGTCTCCTCCGCCAAGGACGGCTGGCTGGCCGGCCGGCGAGCAGTGGTGTTAGGATTCGTGGGAATCCCCGCTGCTCCTGCTGACGCCGGCAGTCGCCGCCCCCATGGATGTATGGCCTTGGAGTGGGTGGTGGAATTCGCGAGACTCCCTTCGCCGGCTAGCAGACGCCATGACGAAGGGTTCCCGCGGGCGTGCGGCGGTGATGGCTTTCCTCGTCTCCACTCCTCTCTTTTTTCTCGCCTCCACTCGGTTGGCTGGGCTTGCGATCCGTCAGAGAACAAAGCCCAGTTGGAATTTTGGTGCCCGGTGGTTCTTTATGTTGGGCTCACTCACTCCAAACGGAGAACTAATAACCCAGAAAACACTACCTCAAAAAAAGTAACCCACAAAACAAAAAACAAAAAAGCTATCTGGTTCCACGGTCAATCAGCTCATATTTTTAGGGACGGGCTGTCAGCTCTTGATCTGGTAGAAAAAAGTACTAGAAAAAATCCTATTAGTAGCCTCCATCTGCAACTAAAGATTGTAAGAAGTTCATATTTATGTGACAATTCTGCTCATCCAACCTTGAGATGTCCCGTTCTTAAGCAGCCAAGGCCTACCCGGTGATATCTGGTATTACAATGAGTTGACTTTGTTTTCTCAGATTCCTGATTCTGTGGTGCGGGACCATCTTGGGGCCAACCTGACCCCCATAACTCTTGTTCAGGTCACTGGACCGATGATCCCTACAGATGTGGTTCAGCGACAGATCGCCAGGAGATGCCCGGTTCGTAGTCAGTGGAAGTGGGAAGTGATGCCCTATGGAGACTCTGCCTTTCTTGTGAGTTTTCCCTCGATGGAGGATTTGGACAGAGTGGATGGGATCCAGGTGTCGGTGCCGCTGTGTACCTCTCAGCTCTCGTTTTCTGTTTACCGGACACAGGAGGTGCCCCACAAGCTTGAGCTGCAGCAGGTTTGGTTGCATGTTGAGGGGGTGCCACATTGTGTGCGGTCTTTCTTGGGTTTATGGGCGGTCGGTGGTCTCATGGGCACTACTTTGGATGTGGACCTTTTCAGTTTGAGGAGGCGTGGTGTCGTTCGGATTCTTGTTGCTATGACAGATACTAGTGTTTTCTTGAGGCTGCATGATTCCCTGGGACATTACATTGTGACTAATGTTGTGGTGGGTCTCAAGGCTTATGAGCTTCGTTTTCGTTTGGAGCCGAAGGGTTATGTTCCAGAGCCTGAGTTTTCACCTTACTTATGGAGGAAGAGGGATGATGATCAGGATGATGATGCGAATGAGAAGCCTTTTGATGATGCTATGGATACATCTGACACGGGGGTGGCTCACAGGCGGTTGGGGATGGCTCTTCTTCGACTACTGCTAGGCAGGGTGGCTCGACGAAGCCGCCTACCAGGCAGGTTGTTCAGCTGGAATATTCAGTGCCTTCGGATCCTGTGTTACTGTTTGCTGTTACTCCTTTTAATGCTAACCCTGCCACTCCTCGCGGTAAGGAACTTTTGGAGGCGCTTCCGTTGGACTCTCCCCTGCGTGGCTCTGGACCAGTGTTGTGATCTCCTCGGGTCTCTCCTTCACAGCTTCGGGAGGCTTTGCATGTGGCTTGTGGTTCTTTGGACAAGACTTGTGTTTCTTCGCTTCCGGCTTCCCCCACGCGTGGGAGACCTAACGTGATGGGTCGTTCAATCCCCACGCGTGCGGATCCGGTGCTACAGGAGGTGGTACCGGTCGTGCAGGAGGTCATCTCTAGGTCTTCGGGGCGGAGGCGGGCCCAGGTGGGGCTCGCCGACCGCGGGGCTGTTGGGTTGGCTGCCGGGGCGCAGGGTGCTTCACCTATGCCCCTAGCGGTGCAACCCCCTTCGACTCTGGCGCGGGACTCTGGAGGCCCCTCCGATGGTGCTTGTCCAGTGGACATGGAGGGGCGCTCTAGCTCGGATGGTGGACCTGTGACCGGGGGATTGACCTGACCCAGGAGGGGTTGGGTTTGTCCCCAGCCGCAGATGGTCCTGACTTCGTGGTCGAGACCCCAGCTCACAGGAGCTCTCGGCATGCTGTCGACGCTTTGGGGGCCTCAGCTACGGATGAGGACTCCTTGGGCAAGGACATGCGGAGGAAGGCGGAAAAGAATTTGGACACCCCGGGTATATCTTCTAAATCCTTTCTTTCTTTCTCCAACAACTCTATTATGGATAAATTGGCTAACGTTGGTGTTAGTTTGGGGAGATCTGTAAGTAAAGTTAATCTTTCTAGTTCTGTATTGAGACATATGGAGGTTGACCGTCTAACGGTTACTCCTAAAATCTCTGTTGTTCCTGACTCTTCACCAATGGAGGAGGAGGAGTTGCATGCCACAGTAGATGGTCAACTCTTATCTCACTTAGTTGGTGAAGTATCAGAAGTGGGATTTGATGAGACTGAGCTGGATTCATTATATGATCTTACAGCTTCTAGTCGGAAATTAAAGAGCCAAAGGTCCCGTAAGAAGTCACGTGTATCCAAATCTCCAATCGTTTCTCAATGAATGGCATGTTCTCAAATAGCAGAGGTCTTCGTGACTTGGCTAAACATTTGTTCTTTGCCGATTGTGTGAGAGATCATAAGTTGGATTTTTTGGGTATTTCTGAGACTGGTAGACGTGATTTCTCACAAAGTCAACTCAATCGCCTTTCTGGTGGAGTGGATTTTTCATGGGTATCACGTCCGCCGCGGGGGAGATCTGGGGGAATTCTGTTAGGCGTCAGAGATGAGACTATGGAAATCTTAGCCAGTTCGGTTGGAGATTTTTTTATTAAACTCCATATCCAGAATAAAGCTGATGATTTCGTTTGGTCTCTAGTCGCCGTATACGGGGCTGTCCAGGATGTTTATAAAGCTGATTTTTTACGTGAGTTGGTAAATCTAGCTAAGGACAATCCCTATCCTATCCTTATAGGTGGGGATTTCAATTTTCTAAGATTCCCTCATGAGAAAAGTCGGGGCAGGTTTGATGAACATTGGCCTTTCATGTTTAATGCTGTCATTGACAGCTTGGACTTAAGAGAGGTTACAATGTTAGGAAGACAGTTTACTTGGGCTAATAGTCTTCCGGAACCTACATACGAAAAATTAGATAGGGTGCTTATGGATACCGAATGGGAAGATAAATTTTCTATGGTAACTGTTCGCGCTCTAGAGCGTATTGAGGCTTTGTCGGATCATGCTCCATTACTGTTATCTGTCGGAACACCACCACGAAAATCCAAAAACAGTTTCAAGTTTGAACTGGGATGGATTGATCGTGATGGTTTTTATGAACTGGTGAAGGCTATTTGGGAAAAACCAGTTAGTGGTCGCACACCCATACAATGTTGGAACAACAAAATACGTGCCTTGCGCAAATTCCTCCGTGATTGGGCTAGACATACTGCTGGTATTCTTAAAAAGGAAAAAATACGCCTTTCTGCTATTATTAATGATTTGGAGGTCTCAGCGGAGGTTAGGTTATTAACTGCACAAGAGATTGAGCTTAACAAGCATTCGAATGCAGAAATTGCCAGACTTCTGCGTGAGGAAGAACTCAAGTGGTACCAACGGACTAAAGCTAAATTCATCCTTGAAGAGGATGCGAATACAAGATACTTTCATGCTGTTGCAAATGGCAAGCATAAGAAGAAACTTATTCACTCTCTAATTCAGGATGATGAAGGATAGAAGGACAACAACATCTTAAATCTTATATTACCAATTATTATAAATCCTTGTTTGGGGCACCACCAGAAAATTTATTTTTGTTGGATGAGTCCCGGACGGAGGATATTCCTCAGGTTTCTATTGAGGAAAACAAATTTCTGGCTGCCCCTTATACTGAGGAGGAGGTTAAGAAGGCTGTATTCCAAATAGAACACAACAAAGCGTCAGGGCCTGATGGCTTTCCAGCAGAGTTTTATCAAAAATTCTAGAAAGTTATCAAGGTGGATTTGATGCGCTTGTTTGAGTTTTTGCAGGTTGGTCAGCTGGACCTATTCAGGTTAAATTTTGGCAACAAAATTTTACTACCTAAGGTTAACAACGCAGAACGTATACAACAGTATCGTCCAATCTGCCTTCTTAATGTTAGTTTTAAATTTTTTACAAAGGTTGCTACGATTAGACTGCATTCAGTGGCTGGTCATGTTGTTCGACCTTCTCAAACTGCTTTCATGCAAGGGAGAAACATCTTAGATGGAGTTGTAATCCTGCATGAAACGATACATGAACTGCACTCTAAAAAACTAAATGGTGTATTGTTCAAGATTGATTTTGAGAAGGCATATGATAAAGTTAATTGGTTTTTTCTACATCAAACACTCCGTATGAAAGGTTTTTCAGAAGAGTGGTGCGCTCTCATGCAGTCTTTTGTGTCTGGTGGAAGTGTTGCCATAAATGTCAATGATGACACATGTAATTACTTTCAGACCAAAAAAGGGCTGAGACAAGGGGATCCACTATCGCCTATACTATTTAATATAGTGGCAGATATGCTGGCTATCCTTATTGAGAGAGCAAAGACTGATGGCCAAATTGAAGGATTGGTTCCACATCTTGTTGATGGTGGACTATCTATTCTTCAATACGCCGATGATACAATACTATTTATGGGACAAGATCTGGAGAAAGCCAAGAATCTGAAATTAATACTATCAACATTTGAGCAGCTATCTGGATTGAAAATAAACTTCCATAAGAGTGACTTGTATTGTTTTGGCGAGGTTAAAGACGAGGCCCACCTGTATGACGATCTCTTTGGCTATGGTCAGGGGCATTTTCCAATCAATTATCTGGGAATACCGATACATTATCGGCGGCTCACGATTGCTGAATGGAAACTCGTCGAGGAAAGACTTCAGAAACGTCTTAATAGTTGGAAAGGTAAATTTCTATCCCTCGGTGAAAGACTGGTACTCATTAATTCAGTACTCACCAACATGGTACTATATATAATATCATTCTTCCAGTTACCAAAAGGTGTCTTGTCAAAAGTGGACTATTTCCGCTCAAGATTCTTTTGGCAGGGGATAGTGAGAAAAAGAAATATCGATTGACCAAATGGAATGTTGTTTGCCGACCCAAAGAATATGGTGGATTGGGCATACATGATTTAAAAGTCAAAAACACCGCATTATTGGGTAAATGGTTATACAAACTTCTTACCGAAGAAGGGGTATGGCAAACCATTCTATGGAGGAAATATGTTGGCTCAAAAGCGGTGTCTAAACTGGTTTGGAAACCAGGTGACTCACACTTTTGGGCTGGGCTAATGGCTTCCAAAAAGCATTTCTTCCATTTTGGCAATTTTAATATTAAGGATGGTTCACAGATTAGGCTCTGGGAAGATAAATGCCTTGGCTAAAATTCTCTTTGTGAAAATATCCAGCTCTATACTCAATTGTTAGGTACAAAGGGGATACTCTCGCTGAGGTAATGGAAACCAATCCTCCTAATGTGTCTTTCAGAAGAAGTCTCTTAGGTCCTAGACTGGTGTCTTGGAATAATCTTTTAGTGAGATTATCCAGGATACAACTATCTGAGGGAATGGACGAATTCAAATGGAAATTACTACATAGTGGTAAATTTTCTGTTGATTCATTTTATAGATCTTTGATCCAACCTAATATTCCAGTTGATGACAATAGTAAAATTTGGAAAATGAGGATACCCCTTAAAATGAAGATATTCGATTGGTATATCCGTAAAGGGGTGATTCTCACAAAAGATAATCTTGTTAGGAGGAATTGGCATGGTAGCACTGAATGCGTATTTTGTCATCATAATGAGACAATACGTCATTTATTCTTCCATTGTAAATTTGCTCGTGTTATATAGTCAATCATCCAAATAGCCTCTGGTTTATCTCCTCCTCGATCGGTAGTCAATGTATTTGGCAACTGGATGAATGGGATTGAGGATAAATATGAGAATTTATTTAGGGTGGGAGCGCTTGCCATTATTTGGTCGCTATGTAGAAATGACAAGATTTTTAATAATATTATATCTTCTCCCTTACAGGTTATCTATCGAGCTACGGCTGTCCTCCGATCATGGACTTCTCTACAACGAAAGGAGTTCCGCGACTTGTTTGCGGAGGGCTGTAGGCGGCTGGAGGAGATGGCGCGAGATATCTTCTCCCGGCATGGATGACAGCAATCGCTGCGGATAGATCTTCCTTAGCTAGTTTGGAGAACTGTGTTTTCATTTACATTATTTTGTAATCCTGTTTTTTATTGCCTTGTTCGAGACTGCGTGATTGATCGGCTGTGTGCATCCTAGATATGCAGAGGCCGGGTGTAAACTTACTGTTAAGTAATAAAGCGCCTATTTCCAAAAAAAAAAATCTTGTGCTTAGAGCATTTTTAGCAGGCTGACCCATTCAAACTATTGGTTGTCCGATATATATGTCTCTTTGAGCTCACGATAGAATATAGCGTGCATCCTGCGCCTCTAGACTCTATAGTAGACGTGGAACTAAGCCATCCGCGCCCTTATTTCAGGGAGGCCAAGTTATTTGCACATTTTTATTGTTAATATAGGCAAAACAAAATATGCAATAGTTTATAGTTTTACGTAAATTGTCACGATCCTAGTGACACAAAGCATGGTTAATAGTTCATCAACGCAAGTGATCAAAAAATTGTACCGTCTTCTCATCATGCCAAAGATGACCGCACCGAGCAATACCGTTATCGCCAAGGTCACCATAGGCATCTCCACTGCCACCACCACACATCGGAGACTCACCAAGACCATTTGTTGATCCACCACCACTTGCCGGAGCACAACCACCAAGAAGCCCTTGCTTTCTTCTTTCCAGGCTCTCTATCCTTGCTAGTTTCCACCACTTTAATGGTGTGAATCCATTTTGCTTTGATCCATCAACATGGTCTTATTCCCCTCGGCAATGAGTTTCTTCACTGCCTTCTTCTCCTCGAGTTGGACTCTCCTCTCCTCCAAATCGGCCCTGCGCTTGGCATATTCCCGGATTGTTTTCCACCTTGCATGTTTCATTTCATTCATCTTATCATTCATGATCATCTTTGCCTCCAATGCCCTAATCATCATTTCCTTTGACTTGACCATTTCATCAATTGTGTCCATCAAGCTTGATGATTCAGTCAAATTCCTTAACCTCTCCTCTGCCTTCTTGTTTCCTCGGGGTTGCCTTTATTCCCTCCACCCTCATTGCTATTATCATCCAATTGGATCATGCCCCGTTTCTTTGGTGGTGCTTCTTGCTTGCTCAACCTCCATTTGTCACTCTTCTCGAGCAACTTCCAAAAATGTTTGAAGGACAAATGGCTTCTTTTTGGAGGCTGCCATGTCATTGTACCTATCCATTGCTATTTTTCCTACAATCATAAGCCAATTCATATGTGATCAATATGATCATTTGGTATGCACATATTACAAATGACTCACATATTCATCAATGGTGACACCATTTGGAGGTGCATTTCGCAGTTTCTCCATTCAACCACTCCAACAGCTGCAACAAGCTTTAATGACGTCCCAACGGCCTTGGAGTGATCTTTATGTGCGAGGAGTTGAATGGGAAAGTCAAGGACTCGGTTGGAAGAACTTCTTCCTGATTTTACCATTGATGGGGACCGCGTCGAGTGACACTTGCTTCCATGCCCTCACCAATGTAACATCTTCAATTTCGGTGTAATTCATCACTCTCGGTATCTTCTTGCATTGAGAGCCATCGAATACACCCTCCTCTATCTCATCCACCTCACCCTCACCTTCCTCACCCTCATCCTTACCGTCGAATGCCCCAAGTGGCGTAGCGGAAATGCCAATCACATTGTCATTCAACAAATCAGTGAACGAGGTTGGTACGTCATGCATATTGTAACTACATCACTGAATATTATCTTTACAATTTAACATATAACAAACGAGGTTCGAATGGATTCGGATAAAGATTGGTACCTTGGGGACAAACACGTTGCAAGCGGCGAACGAGTTCGCGTGCGGGCAGGGACAGGGACAGTGGTGGCAGTGGCCTGAGCGGGGGGAGGCGAGCCGATGTGGATAATGGAGAACCTTCTTCGCCAGGGAGGAAATATGCTTAGAGACATTAATCCCTACCTTCTTCCGGATCCGAGGACAGGCGTGGCCGACAATGGGCTCTTCCGGCGGGCGCCCGAATGACGGGGATGCAAAAGCAAGGGCAACTCCCTTCACGACGTGCTGATCTGCGAGCTTGCGCTTCGGCGCGCCGGTGGTGGCAATGGCTTCGGCGGGTGGGGGAACCGTGGCAGACGTGAGAGCCACGAGAGGCGTCAATGGGTGTCGCGTGTCTTGGTCAGTGACTGGCTAGATCTAGGAAGGGTCCATGGCGGTGACTCGCGGACACGGCGAGGTCGGACAGCGAGTGGGGCGGGAGATCGGCGGCAGCAGAAGCTGCGAAGCGGGAAACGATGGAGGTGAAATGTCCCTCCTGTCAATCTACTGATGCGAGTACAGTGTGATGACGGTTTGGTCGCGCACCCCGCGATTGTAGAGGTTGCGCAGGGGTTTTTTCGAACCTTGTAAAAAAAATTAAGGGCCGGATGTTTTTGCGGGGTCTGACCGGGCCACCTTTTCCACCGAAAACCAAAAAAACAGTTACTTTACGGTTTCGGCGCTTTGACGGGATCCGCTAGAGATGCTCCGAGGGATTTTCAATAAAGTATTATTAGTGGAACGACAAGAAACAAAAGATAGACTAAGAGGTGCCCATTCTAAAATCTCTGTTGGAAATATTGACAATGGGTAGTTGTACAATCCAATACTATGGATAGGTTGTGTCGGTGCCTAGTATATTCTAATATTTCGTTTTGTTTGGCTTTATAAAAATATCAGTTGTTATAGTTTTCATCTAAATAAATTGTTGAGAGTTGTCTGTATATATTCCGTGGAGATGCGTTGGAGGGGTGAAACGACATATGTAAACTGTAGCGTAGGTGGTATCAGATAGACTGATAGAGCATGCTCGTGAGTGCGTACGTGTGCTCGATCTCAACCACGATCGGTCGCTCGGTCTCAGGAACACACGCAAAGAACAGAGAAAGATTAGCTGCTGAATTACTGAACATTAGCTGCTGAATATGTCTGTTGTGCTTGCTACTTTGTGTTCGTTGTGCTTGTCAAATACTGTATAATCGGAGTTCGTTTCTCACAACCTCTACGATCCGTCGGATGGCCGTGCAATGTTTTAATTTATAGGAGCAGAATGCCGACATCCACGGTGCAATGTTTTAAGTTCTATTGCAAGATGTTCAGTTCTGTACAGCGATTGATATGCACGGCTTGTGGCCTGCTTGTTAAATGTTACAATAGGTTCGCAGCCGAACTTGGACGCCTTGTTAATCAGCTGTGCCTCAAGTTCTGAGTAGTTTTTTTGAAGAAAAAAATGCGCTTCTCATATGGTTTTCGCCCTTCTTTCCATCCTATTGACATAACATAGTACTCACTCCGATTTATAATAAATAAATGTTGTTTATTTTATACTTAATCAGCGACACTTATTATGGATTGAAAGGGGTAGTTTTTTTTTTGAAGAAAAAATCCATGCGCTTCTCATATGGTTTTCGCCCTTCTTTCCCTCCTCTGATTCAGTCCTGGTATCTTCCTTCGGTTTAAGTGCCAGGTGATGTCAGACAAAGTTGTACAAACTAATACCACGTGTCATTAAGAGAGATTGAGAATAATTCCAAGTCTAAAGGTAACAGAATTTCCCCTATATATAATTACAAGCTATTACATGGGCAGGGCTGAGCTCAACCCAAGACATGGCCTTCAAGACATCCAGGTGCACACTTGGTTTTGTTGGCCCTCCTGGCTTGGCTGGTCTCACTGCTACGGTGCAGGTGGAGCCGGGACACTGACGGTACTGCAGCGCCATGTGTGTCACTGGGACACGTACAGGTTACTAATCTAGCGGAGTAGCCCTGTTGCCTTTATGGAAAGTATGGCTGGAGCATAGCAGGTCTACATCAAGGTAGCAGGGATCGAATCTTACTGTAGCACGTCACGAGGGAGCAAATGCATTCTGTAGCAGTTTGTTCTTCAATATTTAATACCGTTCGGACTGGGCGCGCACACGGGATAATAGCTCGGACTGTGCACACACGGGATAAGAGCAAGTCCAGCAGGCCCAATAGCCATCCTAATAAGAACTATAGGGAAAAGAGAGTGGAAAACAAGGCTCCAACAGCTCTTCTATACACGTCTCTGACGAATCTGTGTCCCCAATCTAGCCCTCCTTCTCCCCTATGTATTGGGGGAGTGGAGGCCTCCCCTATATATTGGTTCTATGTGGATGGGTGAGTTATTGGGTAAAAAAACTAATAAAGTGGGCTCTCCCCTATTAGAATATATGTGGTTATGATATAGGGAAGATAATTTAGGATAGCTTCTAGAGATAAGCAAAATTTAAAGGAAGAACATTTTTAGGGGAGGCCCCTACATACACATATAGGGGAGAAAATATTGGGATGCTACTGGACTTGCTCTAAGATAAGACCGATCTAAAACAGTATGTTTCTATCTATTTGCCTCGAGTCGCGGTCGTTTTTGGTCATTGTCTATTCTATTTGGCGAACCGTGTTCAGTGACGTGATTTATCTGTTCGTGTTTGGCAAATGGGTCTTACTGTGGCCACCGATGTCGACACCGGTGTATTTTCGGTGTGTTTCCGCCGCCTCGCTGTTTCCCATATTTCTTTCCTACCGCTTTTCGTCTATTCTGGGTATTTCCCGTCGCGTCTAGGCGCAGCCATAAAAAAAGATAGGCTAGCCAAGATAGAAACAACCAGAAAACCCCTCCCCACAAACCACTATGCCTGGTTGTCCGCGTCGCCGCACTAGCATTCATGGCAACCCCAACGTCAGCAGAGAAGAGCCCGACCGTGACTTGCTGTCGTGGTGACCGGACCCGCTGGAGTGACCGGACATGTTGATGCCTCCGATTCCGGGGCGGCCACAGATATTCAGTATGTTCCGCAACTACCGGCCACAGTGCACTCACTTCGATTGCAACATGATTGCTGGCGAGCCTTTCATGTGGGAGGTGATGGATCGCGACTTTCTGCCAGAGCACCAGTGGCGTGTAGTGCTCGTAGATGTGCGCGACAAGCTCTGGACAGCGGTGCGGGCCAGCCTCAACAACGCTTACCTGCGTGACCGCCTCACCCAAGCTGTAAGGAGTTGCAGACGCAGGAAGCAATCTACCGCTCTCTCGAAGAAGAAAGGGGTATTGTCGACCCGCTGGCACCGCCGCCAGCGCCATAGCAGCGCATAGTTAGATTGTTGTTCTAGGTTTGGGTTTGCTTGTAAAATATTTCTAGACTTGAATGGAAAATTTTCATTGCAAATTGTCGATGATCACATTGCAAATTTGATTCCAAAGACGATACACGATGAGTACACATCTTAGTCTAGTGCTAAGCGTACTCGTCGGAGTCGGTGTCGGAGTGGTAGCAGCGACGACACATGGTGTCATCGAAGACGCTGGCGGAGCATGGCTTCGCTATCATACTTGAAGACGACGAAGTGCTGACTTCGATTTGGTGTCGTCGGACGTACTCCTCCCATCCATTGGTAAGGAACATCTGGCCGAGGCGGTCTAACAACACCTCCACCGTCCACGCACCAGTTTTGAAACCGACTGCCTGTAGCATGACCTACTGGGGCTCTGCGCTGTCGACCAGCGACCAGAATTTGTGGGGAAGGAGCATCTTGTCCCACATCATTGTGGCATCCCGCAAAACCACTACTAGAAAATCGCGTTGTTATTGTGCATTGCATCATCATGGCCGCATGCTCATGTCATCATGCCCCATTGCATTTGAGCATCGTCATCATCTTGCATCTGCTTGCATTAAACTATTTGCAGAAAAACCTATTTTTTGTTTTCTAAAAAGCCCCATCTTTATTCAAACCCCAAAACCCCGGGTCTTCGGATTATTTTGTTTTGTCCGCTATCGGTTTGCAGAAGCTTTGTTTTAAACAAATAAAATATTAAATTATTTTAGTGGGGGCAGTCGAACGGGCCGATTCGACCCGAACGACCACCCCCAAAATAAATCGGTCCACCCATAATCCTAAAGCTACCCAATCTAATCTACCCACATCCCCTCCACCTCACCCCAACCTATCCTATGTCGCCACCTCACCCCTCCCCAAACCCCCACCACTCCAATCACGCCACCTCACCTCTCTCTCTCCCTCTCCCTCTCAGGCCACACACACACAACACACCCAACGCACACAACACCACACACACCCACAACCGCTGCCCCACCTGCCAGTCCCACCACCCGCCTGTGGCTGTAACACCCTCAGAATCGGACCTATGCAAGTTTGAGCAAAATTCGCCAAACCCGCATAGAAACGATTCAAAGGTGCCCACCAGGCACTTTCGTGCGGGTGGAAAACGAAGTAATAACATTACACAACAGTCCTCGATGGGACCCACAGAACAGATATATAGCAGCGACTCAAGGAGCCAAGAATACATATATAATATACAAAGATCCAAATCACCTTGAAAACAGTAGAGCGTCCGACTACGGACAAGAAGCAAATGGGGCTAAGAGCCCTGAAGAATAACCAATGGCGTCCCTAACCCTGCCCAGGCCAAGCCGGAAGGGTAACCCTGCTAACGGCGTCGATCTCAAAACCTGCTTACACAAAAGGGTGCCGACAAAGGGCAAAGGAAAAAGAAGGAGCGTCAGTACTGAGGCCAGTACACGGCGAGGCTAGAATTCGGCGGTCCTCGCCTACATAGGTATGGTGGACTGAAGCGGCAGCGGCAGCATGCACTAAACAACCTATAGAGACTCGCTACAACTGGCGGATATCAGAGAGGGGTAAGAATGACCTAACCGGATCCAACCTGAAGCTAACACCAAACAAACCCATCCTGGTGTTTCCCCCTCGAGACCAAACGAGGAAGTCAACCGAGGAACTCACACCGTTGGCAGTTTTATTTATTCAGTTATCGTTGCCGCAATTACTAGTCAAGTACAGATACTCGTCCTGTTAAAGTAAGCAGTGAGCACTTTTAGTTAACCATTCCGTGATAGTTGCATCAATTACTATTCAGGTACATATATCATGAGATAAACCCAAAACCCAGCAGTTGTTGGTACTTTTATTCAGCCATTTCGTTGTAGTTGCAATACTTACTAGTCAGGTACAATTGTCGCAAGCGACAACCAAACAAGCAATTGTGGGCAGTATTAATTAGCCATTCCGTTATAGTGAAGCTGATTACTAGTCATTATAAGTCAAATTTATAGCAGTAAACTTTAGTTATGCTTGTCTATGATCAAGAAACTGTGCTCCAAGTCGTCCATATCCGCGGACACGGCTTTCAGAAAGTTTTACCCGGCCGGGGTGCACCAATAGCAACACACGCTCGATCAACCTCGGAAAAACCAAATCAAAACCCAACGAGGCTTTCACGACTGAACAATCACAGGATTCAGAAATATTTCAGGGGGCCACCCCATTGAGTAGATCCCGCAACGGAGTAAGCAAGCTCCGAGACGGCCTCAAGGTTTGCGACAATGGCTGTAAGCGTCTGGGAACCCGAAAGTGTGGCTGGGCTTGTCGATACCGCGTAATCAATCCGCTTACCTAAACAGTACAGTGTGCTCCTCGCACAATTTAAATACAGAAAGTAGCATGGCATAAGTACAGGATAGTAAAAACACCTCAAACTAGTTTGTGGCCCCAAGAAATAAGAATGAATCAAGCTCTGTCTCAGGGGGGTCCCATATACCTCCCGGATGTGGATAGCGCGATAAAACAAGGAACAGGAATCAAGTACTCGGGGTCTTACGGGACACAAGTGGGCGTTCGGAAACCAAATATTTTCTATCACCCACCGATGCCTCTGCTTATTCAATTTTAGTTGTTAAACAGAAATTAAAGTGACGATAAGTAAAACTAGAATCATCTCCAACATCAACATGCGGCAATACATCAGCAACTGTGGCATATGACGACACACATCAGCACTTGAGCAAGCAACTACGACGCGCAAGTCCAACTATCTACCAAACAACAGGTAATAGGGTGTGTCCAAGGCAATATAGGGCTGCACGGTATATCACGGGTACGGAAACTAAAGCATCGCAACACAGATAGCAATAGATCAACAGGAGGGAAGTAAATACTAGCAAAATAAGATAGGTAGAAAGGGGGAGATGCTCGCCTGAAAACATTGTCGAAGGGTTCAACCGAAGATCGGGGCGAAGCTCACATCAACTCAACGGCCTTATCCGCGAAGAAGCAAAACACTAGAATAAACACCGGATGCAATATTTAATACAATGGCAGAAGATCGGCATGATGCATGCATGATGTATGGCATGGCAAGGTGCGATGCAATTAGGTCAGATTAAGCGGAACCGGGGTTCCGACAATTATTAGAGGGTTCAAGTTGTTTAAATACCCCGCAATTTAAATGTTGTTTAACAGGCAGAAGATAGCACCGGTTCGCTACACAGATTTAAATGAGGCCAATATAAGGCTGGATTTGCCCGCATATGGGCCCCATATTTAATTATTAGGTGAATCGTCATAAGGCCCCCAAACCACATGAATGTATGCGTGCATGGACAATTCAATATGCAACAAGTTGTATATATTATAAAATAGGGTTTACGGGAAGGGGTTCACACATTAGGGGTCTCGACGATCTTGGGGTTCCGGGGTTCGGCGGAAGCGTTCTCGGATTCCGGGGTAGGTCCTGGCGTCCGGGTAGAAGGCTTGGTTCCGTGCCGGGGCGCATCGGGTTTTTTTCGGTCGGTGCCGTTCTTGTCGTCGCGGCGATCTTGTCGGATCCGGTCTTCGTCTCCGGGAGCGGGTCCTCAGGGTCTCGACAACTTCGGTTCTCTGTGGCGATCTTAGCACTCGATGTCCGTGAAATAGAACTTGTCGCACCTACCGTCTTCGGGTTCGCTCCAATCGGGCCCATGTCGGAGTACTTGTCATCCCATGAAGGAGATCTTGCGTCTAGGGTCTCGGCGAACTTGGCGGTCCCGAGGGTTCGGTTCGTGAGGCGGTCTTGATGCTCCGTAATGGAGAACTTGTCGCATCCGTGGCGATCTTGTCGGCCCTCGGGTCAACAACTCCGTGAAGGGGAACTTGGAGCGGCGCCGGGGGTTCACCGGATCTGTTGATTCGATGTCGATCTTGGCGACGTCGCGATGGGGTTTTTCCACGGAAGATGCTTAGAGGCCGGACTGGCCAACGCTCATCTTGGCAACAACATGTTCTAGGGTGGAACTTGTACCCGACCAAAAACACAAGCAGAAAAAGATTGGCCTGGCAGCAGCACATCCATCCCTGTCGGTACACACCAAGACACGCGCAGCCTGCGGGCGGGTTCGTCGGAGACGGCAGAGCGCTGGGCGACGACAAGACATGCGGGAGGCGCTGGCCTGCGGCGGCTCTGCGCGGATGGTCGGGAGAAGGGGCGGAGGAGAAGCCCGCCCGGCGGCGGACGCGGGCCGGCGTGCTGGGGGGACGCGGCGCCGGCGGCGAGGATCCCAGGGGCGGCGCTGCGGAGCTTGCTGGGCGGGGTCGGCGAGGTGGTGAGCGGGAGCGGCGCGCTGCGGCGAGAGGTGGAGGCGGAGCCGCGGGAGCAGCGAGGCAGGCAGGAGGGTCGCCGGCGAGGTGGTGAGCGGGAGCGCGCGGGCGGAGCACGGGGAGGACGGACCGGAGATGGGGCGAGGCGAGCCGGTGGAGGGGGCGGTGCTTGGGGTAGGTGGGGGCGCAGCGGGGGTGCGGTGGAGACGAGCCGGCGAGGCGGGGAGGGACGCCCGCGGTCGGCGGCGGAGGGCGCATCGGGGCAGGTATGAGGGCGCGAGGTGGGGGCGCCGGCGGAGCTCGCAGAGAGCGGCGACGGTTGCGCGAGGTTGGGTGAGCGGGGCCGCGCGCTGGGCGGCGGAGCCTGAGGGGGAAGGTGGAGGGACGGCGGCGAGCGGAGGTTGGTGGGGAACGCGCGGAGGGGAGCAAGGGCGGAGGGGAAGGAGCATGGCGGGGCGTGCCTGGGACGCGAGCGGAGGAGAGGGAGGAAGATGAGCAGGGGCAGGGGGTGGGGCCGGGCTAGCAGGTGCGGGCCCAGGTGAGGGGGTTGGACCGGGTGAGTGGCCTGGGTGGAAGGGCGCGCGCGCGCGGGATTGGGTGGGTGGTGTGCTGGCAGGTGAGAGAGTGGGGGAAAAGGAGAGAGGGGGTGGGGGTGGACCAAGTGGCAGTTTTAGATTGGTTAGGGGGGAAGGGTGAGAGGAGGTGGCACACACTGATTGGATGGAGTGAGGTGGAGGGGAGAGTTGGGTAGGAAGATGGGTAGGTTTAGGAATAAAGGGTGGGCTGGTTGGACCGTTTATTATTTCCTGGGGTGGTCGATCGGGTCAATCGGCCCGTTCGACTGCCCCTATTAAAATAATTTAAATTTTTATTTATTCTAATTGGGCCGTTTGCAACCCAATAGCAACAAACAAATTAACTCCGGAGACCCGGGTTTTTGCGTTTGAATAAAGATGGGGCGTTTGGAAATTCAAAACAGGTTTTCGAAATTAGTTTTTGACAAACAATACATGATGATGACGATGCAATGCACAATTCAACGCGATTTTCTAGTAGTGGTTTTGCGGGATGCCACAATTCGACACCACTAACGATGGATCTCGCCCTCGAGATCCGCCTCATGGTACCGGAAAGAAGGTCGGCGGCCTGATCCTTCGCGCTTCGTGTAGATCCTCGCGACACCACTAACAGGGGTTCATCCTCCATCTTGAAAATCGGCGACACCACCAACAAAGGGTCGTTGTTACTGATCGACGAGAGAACACTCCGGAGAACAAAGGTCGAAGGTAGAGGTATCAAACGATAAGGCCACCTCTAACTTCCATTAGAAGAGGGAAAAGTTACATTGATCCACCAGTTCGATGTACAGAGCGAACAGTAAGAGTCGGGTAGGGTGATCAGTCCATCCCGGACCCAATGCTATCAACTCTATACATGGGTAGGTGAATCCGGCAACTCAACTCTCGAGATTTAGACTGAAGATCTTCATAGGCGGTATCCGGAACAAAGGGATGATGCCAGCAAAAATCGTATGAAAGACACAATGATTAGGTTTCGCGATGGTTCCATTGGCATGAACAACACGTGCTCAAGGTCGACTCCAACTTCACCAAAGCTCGTCCTTCTCATATGTTTTTCAACGACGCTGATATCCATCAAGGAACACATATGGATAAAGAGCTCAAGAACAAGAGATTGGAGGAAGGGTACAACAGACAAGTTGCAGATCGATGATCGTAGCACCTCCGTTACAAAAAGGGAGAAAGCGAAACCCTGAAGGTACGACGGAAACCCAACCACGAGAAATCCTGGACTCAAAGAAAAGATAAGAGGGTAGGTTCAAAACACGTCGAGATAAGAGGAGAGTAGCAGAGGGGTAAGGAGTAAAATCAGACCTAATCAGAACTATCCAACCGATTTTGCAAAATAGTTTTGACTCTCTACTTCGGCCGTTAGCTAGGTTATCCTACAGGCTGGACTTGTGGGGTATCGTAACTGCTGAGCTCTGATACCACTCTGTAACACCCTCAGAATCGGACCTATGCAAGTTTGAGCAAAATTCGCCAAACCCGCATAGAAACGATTCAAAGGTGCCCACCAGGCACTTTCGTGCGGGTGGAAAACGAAGTAATAACATTACACAACAGTCCTCGATGGGACCCACAGAACAGATATATAGCAGCGACTCAAGGAGCCAAGAATACAGATATAATATACAAAGATCCAAATCACCTTGAAGACAGTAGAGCGTCCGACTACGGACAAGAAGCAAATGGGGCTAAGAGCCCTGAAGAATAACCAATGGCGTCCATAACCCTGCCCAGGCCAAGCCGGAAGGGTAACCCTGCTAACGGCGTCGATCTCAAAACCTGCTTACACAAAAGGGTGCCGACAAAGGGCAAAGGAAAAAGAAGGAGCGTCAGTACTGAGGCCAGTACACGGCGAGGCTAGAATTCGGCGGTCCTCGCCTACATAGGTATGGTGGACTGAAGCGGCAGCGGCAGCATGCACTAAACAACCTATAGAGACTCGCTACAACTGGCGGATATTAGAGAGGGGTAAGAATGACCTAACCGGATCCAACCTGAAGCTAACACCAAACAAACCCATCCTGGTGTTTCCCCCTCGAGACCAAACGAGGAAGTCAACCGAGGAACTCACACCGTTGGCAGTTTTATTTATTCAGTTATCGTTGCCGCAATTACTAGTCAAGTACAGATACTCGTCCTGTTAAAGTAAGCAGTGAGCACTTTTAGTTAACCATTCCGTGATAGTTGCATCAATTACTATTCAGGTACAGATATCATGAGATAAACCCAAAACCCAGCAGTTGTTGGTACTTTTATTCAGCCATTTCGTTGTAGTTGCAATACTTACTAGTCAGGTACAATTGTCGCAAGCGACAACCAAACAAGCAATTGTGGGCAGTATTAATTAGCCATTCCGTTATAGTGAAGCTGATTACTAGTCATTATAAGTCAAATTTATAGCAGTAAACTTTAGTTATGCTTGTCTATGATCAAGAAACTGTGCTCCAAGTCGTCCATATCCGCGGACACGGCTTTCAGAAAGTTTTACCCGGCCGGGGTGCACCAATAGCAACACACGCTCGATCAACCTCGGAAAAACCAAATCAAAACCCAACGAGGCTTTCACGACTGAACAATCACAGGATTCAGAAATATTTCAGGGGGCCACCCCATTGAGTAGATCCCGCAACGGAGTAAGCAAGCTCCGAGACGGCCTCAAGGTTTGCGACAATGGCTGTAAGCGACTGGGAACCCGAAAGTGTGGCTGGGCTTGTCGATACCGCGTAATCAATCCGCTTACCTAAACAGTACAGTGTGCTCCTCGCACAATTTAAATACAGAAAGTAGCATGGCATAAGTACAGGATAGTAAAAACACCTCAAACTAGTTTGTGGCCCCAAGAAATAAGAATGAATCAAGCTCTGGCTCAGGGGGGTCCCATATACCTCCCGGATGTGGATAGCGCGATAAAACAAGGAACAGGAATCAAGTACTCGGGGTCTTACGGGACACAAGTGGGCGTTCGGAAACCAAATATTTTCTATCACCCACCGATGCCTCTGCTTATTCAATTTTAGTTGTTAAACAGAAATTAAAGTGACGATAAGTAAAACTAGAATCATCTCCAACATCAACATGCGGCAATACATCAGCAACTGTGGCATATGACGACACACATCAGCACTTGAGCAAGCAACTACGACGCGCAAGTCCAACTATCTACCAAACAACAGGTAATAGGGTGTGTCCAAGGCAATATAGGGCTGCACGGTATATCACGGGTACGGAAACTAAAGCATCGCAACACAGATAGCAATAGATCAACAGGAGGGAAGTAAATACTAGCAAAATAAGATAGGTAGAAAGGGGGAGATGCTCGCCTGAAAACATTGTCGAAGGGTTCAACCGAAGATCGGGGCGAAGCTCACATCAACTCAACGGCCTTATCCGCGAAGAAGCAAAACACTAGAATAAACACCGGATGCAATATTTAATACAACGGCAGAAGATCGGCATGATGCATGCATGATGTATGGCATGGCAAGGTGCGATGCAATTAGGTCAGATTAAGCGGAACCGGGGTTCCGACAATTATTAGAGGGTTCAAGTTGTTTAAATACCCCGCAATTTAAATGTTGTTTAACAGGCAGAAGATAGCACCGGTTCGCTACACAGATTTAAATGAGGCCAATATAAGGCTGGATTTGCCCGCATATGGGCCCCATATTTAATTATTAGGTGAATCGGCATAAGGCCCCCAAACCACATGAATGTATGCGTGCATGGACAATTCAATATGCAACAAGTTGTATATATTATAAAATAGGGTTTACGGGAAGGGGTTCACACATTAGGGGTCTCGACGATCTTGGGGTTCCGGGGTTCGGCGGAAGCGTTCTCGGATTCCGGGGTAGGTCCTGGCGTCCGGGTAGAAGGCTTGGTTCCGTGCCGGGGCGCATCGGGTTTGTTTCGGTCGGTGCCGTTCTTGTCGTCGCGGCGATCTTGTCGGATCCGGTCTTCGTCTCCGGGAGCGGGTCCTCAGGGTCTCGACAACTTCGGTTCTCTATGGCGATCTTGGCACTCGATGTCCGTGAAATAGAACTTGTCGCACCTACCGTCTTCGGGTTCGCTCCAATCGGGCCCATGTCGGAGTACTTGTCGTCCCATGAAGGAGATCTTGCGTCTAGGGTCTCGGCGAACTTGGCGGTCCCGAGGGTTCGGTTCGTGAGGCGGTCTTGATGCTCCGTAATGGAGAACTTGTCGCATCCGTGGCGATCTTGTCGGCCCTCGGGTCAACAACTCCGTGAAGGGGAACTTGGAGCGGCGCCGGGGGTTCACCGGATCTGTTGATTCGATGTCGATCTTGGCGACGTCGCGATGGGGTTTTTCCACGGAAGATGCTTAGAGGCCGGACTGGCCAACGCTCATCTTGGCAACAACATGTTCTAGGGTGGAACTTGTACCCGACCAAAAACACAAGCAGAAAAAGATTGGCCTGGCAGCAGCACATCCATCCCTGTCGGTACACACCAAGACACGCGCAGCCTGCGGGCGGGTTCGTCGGAGACGGCAGAGCGCTGGGCGACGACAAGACATGCGGGAGGCGCTGGCCTGCGGCGACTCTGCGCGGATGGTCGGGAGAAGGGGCGGAGGAGAAGCCCGCCCGGCGGCGGACGCGGGCCGGCGTGCTGGGGGGACGCGGCGCCGGCGGCGAGGATCCCAGGGGCGGCGCTGCGGAGCTTGCTGGGCGGGGTTGGCGAGGTGGTGAGCGGGAGCGGCGCGCTGCGGCGAGAGGTGGAGGCGGAGCCGCGGGAGCAGCGAGGCAGGCAGGAGGGTCGCCGGCGAGGTGGTGAGCGGGAGCGCGCGGGCGGAGCACGGGGAGGACGGACCGGAGATGGGGCGAGGCGAGCCGGTGGAGGGGGCGGTGCTTGGGGTAGGTGGGGGCGCAGCGGGGGTGCGGTGGAGACGAGCCGGCGAGGCGGGGAGGGACGCCCGCGGTCGGCGGCGGAGGGCGCATCGGGGCAGGGATGAGGGCGCGAGGTGGGGGCGCCGGCGGAGCTCGCAGAGAGCGGCGGCGGTTGCGCGAGGTTGGGTGAGCGGGGCCGCGCGCTGGGCGGCGGAGCCTGAGGGGGAAGGTGGAGGGACGGCGGCGAGCGGAGGTTGGTGGGGAACGCGCGGAGGGGAGCAAGGGCGGAGGGGAAGGAGCATGGCGGGGCGTGCCTGGGACGCGAGCGGAGGAGAGGGAGGAAGATGAGCAGGGGCAGGGGGTGGGGCCGGGCTAGCAGGTGCGGGCCCAGGTGAGGGGGTTGGACCGGGTGAGTGGCCTGGGTGGAAGGGCGCGCGCGCGGGATTGGGTGGGTGGTGTGCTGGCAGGTGAGAGAGTGGGGGAAAAGGAGAGAGGGGGTGGGAGTGGACCAAGTGGCAGTTTTAGATTGGTTAGGGGGGAAGGGTGAGAGGAGGTGGCACACACTGATTGGATGGAGTGAGGTGGAGGGGAGAGTTGGGTAGGAAGATGGGTAGGTTTAGGAATAAAGGGTGGGCTGGTTGGACCGTTCATTATTTCCTGGGGTGGTCGATCGGGTCAATCGGCCCGTTCGACTGCCCCTATTAAAATAATTTAAATTTTTATTTATTCTAATTGGGCCGTTTGCAACCCGATAGCAACAAACAAATTAACTCCGGAGACCCGGGTTTTTGCGTTTGAATAAAGATGGGGCGTTTGGAAATTCAAAACAGGTTTTCGAAATTAGTTTTTGACAAACAATACATGATGATGACGATGCAATGCACAATTCAACGCGATTTTCTAGTAGTGGTTTTGCGGGATGCCACAGTGGCCCACCCCGGGCCCCACCCCGACCGAACCGCCTCTCCCCACCCGCGCCTCCTCCCTCCTCTGGCTTCTTCTCCCTCCCTCTCCCCTTCCTCCCCCCCCCCGCCCCTCGCCCGAGCGCGCCACCCCCGTCGCTGGAGCCCCGCCAGGCACCCCGCGCCGCCGGCCTCTCCGGCCCTCACGCCGCCCGCGTGCTCCGGCCGCCCCCGCTCGGCCCGTCCGCGCCCCTTCTGCACCATCCAGCCGCCCGGCCCTCCGCCTCGCCCGCCTCGCCGTTCGCCCCACCGGCCGCCCGGCCCCCCGCCTCGCCCGCCTCGCCGTTCGCCCCACCGGCCGCCCGTGCTCCCTCCGCCTCGCCCGCCGCCGGTCGACCTCGCTCTCGCCCCTGCGGTCTTCCCCCTCCTCGCCAAGCTTGCCACGGGTCCGCCTCACCGCGCCGCCGGGCCTCCCCTCCTCCCGCGCCGCCCCCTCTCGCCGGCATCCTCACCGCCTCCACCGCGGCTTCCCCTCGGCGCCGCTCGCCTCTGCAAGCCCCACCTCGCCGTCGCTCTTCCTCCCCGACGCCACCGCCGCCGCATCCTCCCACCCTGCGCCGCCGCCGCGTCTTCCCTCCGCGTCTGCCGGCCGTCCCCGAGATCCCCTCGCCGGCCTCGCCCTCCCCGCGGCTCTGCGACCTCGTCTGCATGCCCCTCCCTCCTCGCCTCCGGCGAGCCGCCGAGCCCGCCATCAGCCCTGCTGTCGCCGAGCTCGCCCGCCGCCGGCGCCCGCAGTCCGCGGCCTCGCCTCCATCCCCTCCGGCCGGTCTCGCCCCGTGCCAACGACCTCGCCCATGCCGCGTCCGCCCCCTGTCCAGGAGCTCGCTGCACCGCGCGCGTGTTGGCTGCCAAGTTCTACATCGCCTGAGGTAGTAGTGCATCTGGTGCCCTTCTTCTTGTGGGGCGATGTGGTACCCCATCCTGAACCGACGCCGCGCTAAGTCCTCCTACCGGATTCGACACCCCGAGACCATCACGAGGATGTGAAACGCCAAGGCCCGAACCCGATGACCCCATGATCTCCGCTACAGAACAACGAGTCCTTCGGAATGTTACCAAAAAGATCTACCGCCGTATGCCAAGGTCTTCAATCGGTCCGAGAACACCGAAACCCGACGCGACGAGTACTCCTTCCCGGACCCGAACCCCGGTACCGGACAAGTTTGCCATCGACCTCGAGAATGCCTACACGGAACGCCAAGATCGCCTCACGGACGCCATGACCTCCTTCAAGGATCCGATGGCGGAGACCCTGAGACCGAACCCCGAACCCTGGAACCCCAAGATCTGCTGAACCCCTAATGTGTGAACCTTTTCCCGAACCCTATTTTATAATATAATACAAATTGTTGCATATTAAATTGTCATACTCGCATGCATATTTGTGTGGTTTGGGGGCCTTATGCCGATTCACCTCTAATTAAATATGGGGCCCATATGCGGGCAAATCTAGCCTTATATTGGCCTCATTTAAATTTGTGTAGCGAACCGGTGCTATCTTTTGCCATGTTAAGACAACATTTAAATTGTGGGGCTTCTAAACAACATGAACCTATTATTTAATTGTCGGGACCCCGGTTCCGCTTAATCTTGCCTAATTGCATCGCACCGTTGCCATGTCATGCATCATACATGCATCATGCCCGATCTTTTGCCGTAGTATTAAATAGTGCATCCGGTGTTTATTCTAGTGTTTTGCTTCTTCGCGGATAAGGCCGTTGAGTTGATGTGAGCTTCGCCCCGATCTTCGGTTGAACCGTCGACAATGTTTTCAGGCGAGCATCTCCCCCTTTCTACCTATCTTACTTTTATAGTATTTATTCCCTCCTGTTGATCTATTGCTATCTGTGTTGCGATGCTCTAGTTTTCCGTACCCGAGATATCCCTTGCAGCCATATATCGCCTTGGCCACATCCTATTACCTGTTGTTTGGTAGATAGCGGGACTTGCGCGTCGTAGTCGCTTGCTTAATTGCTGTTGCGTGTCATCAAGTACCGCAATTGTTGGAGAATTGCCGCCGGTTCAATGTTGGAGATGGTCGTGGCTTTAATTATTGATCACTTTAATTATTGTTTAACAACTAAAATTGAAGTAGGTAAGCAGAGGCATCGGTGAGCGATAGATAATATTTGGTTTCCGACCGCTCACTTATGTCCCGTAGGACCCCGAGTTCTTGACACCTGTTCCGAGATCGAGCGCGCTAACCACATGTGGGGAGATATGGGCCCCCCATCGATTTAGTACCTGATTTCAAAGTATTGTACTGGGGGCCACAACTAGTTTGAGGTTTTATTACTATCCTGTACTTATGCCATGCTTTACTGCTTTATTTACGATTGTGTGAGGAGCACGATGTACTGTTTAGGATCGGGACACGATTCCGCGGTGTCGACAAGCCCGAGTTTTCGGGTTCCCAGTCGTTCACAGCCGTCCACCCAAACCCTAAGTCCGTCTCGGAGACCGGCCGACTTCGTTGCGGTTCTACTTAGTGGGGTGGCCCCCATGTACTTGCTTTGGGTCTGGGAAACATCATGACTTAGGCCCCGCCGACATACCGATGGGTGTATGTTAACTGATCTGGCAAAAAGGGTCGAAGTGCGTGTGGATACTTTGGTGCACCCCTGCAGGGTTTAATCTTTTCGAGAAGCCGTGTCCGCGGTTATGGACGACTTAGAGCACAGTGCTTGATCATAGACAACTATAACTAAAGTTTACTGTTATAATTTGACTTGTATCCGATATGACTAGTAATCAGATTCACTACAACGGAATGGCTAACTAAAAGTACCAACGACTGCTGGGTTTTGGGATTATCTCATGCTAATTGTATTTGACTAGTAAGTGTCGCAACTACAACGGAATGGATAACTAAAAGTGCCCACTGCTTATTTTATCAGGACAACTATCTACACATGACTAGTAATTGTTGCAACGATAACTGAATAAATAAAACTGCCAACTGTGTGAGTTCCTCGGTTGACTTCCTCGTTTGGTCTCGAGGGGGAAACGCCAGGATGGGTTTGTTTGATGGTAGTATTAGTTTGGATCCGGATAGGTCTTTCTTACCCCTCTCTGATAGCCGCCAGTTGTATCGAGTCTCTATAGGTTGTTCAGTGCATGCTGCCGCTGCCGCTTCAGTCCACCATACCTTTGTAGGCGAGGATCGCCGAATTCTAGCCTCGCCGTGTACTGGCCTCAGTACTGACGCTCCTCTTTTTTCCTTTGCCCTTTGTCGGCACCCCTTTTGTTTAAGCAGGTTTTGAGATCGATGTCGTTAGCAGGGTTACCCTTCCGGCTTGGCCTGGGCAGGGTTATGGACGCCATTGGTTATTCTTCAGGGCTCTTAGCCCCATTTGCATCTTGTCCGTAGTCGGACGCTCTATCATTTTCAAGGTGATTTGGATCTTTGTATATTGTATCTGTATTCTTGACTTTTGAGTCGCTGTTATATATATCTGTTCTGTGGGTCCCATCGAGGACTGTTGTGTAATGTTATTACTTCGTTTTCCACCCGCACGCAAGTGCCTGGTGGGCACCTTCGAATCGTTTCTATGCGGGTTTGGCGGGTTTTCGCTAAAACTTGCATAGGGCCGATTCTGAGGGTGTTACAGAGTGGTATCTGAGCTCAGCAGTTGCGATACCCCACAAGTCCAGCCTGTAGGATAACCTAGCTAACGGCCGAAGTAGAGTGTCAAAACTATTTTTGAAAAATCGGTTGGATAGTTCTGATTAGGTCTGATTTTACTCCTTACCCCTCTGCTATTCTCCTCTTACCTCTACGAGTTTTGAATCCGCTCTCTTCTCTCTCTTCGAGTCCAGGATTTCTCGTGGTTGGGTTCCGTCGCACCTTCAGGGTTTCGCTTCCTCCTCTGATAACGGTGTTCTATCATCCGGTGTTCAAGCTGCCTGATGAATCCGTCTACGGTATTACCATTCTTTGTTCCTTGTTTGTGCCTTCCGGTGTTTTCCGACGCGACGACATCATCTACGCTAGATCCGGTGCAGAGTCTGCATCACCCCTTTGTTCCTGAACCTTGTTTGTCGAGATCTTCAGTCTGAACTCCGAGAGTTGGTTGCATAATCCGCCTATTCGTGTGCAGAGTAATGGTTTGAGTGCGGGATGGAGTAGCTACCATACCACTACTCTTATCATTCGCTCTTGTACATTGAATTGGTGAATTAATGTGATTTTACTCCTTCCGCTAAATTTAGAGGTGGCCTTACCTTTAACTTCGTCCGTTGGTTATCCGGAGTGTTCTCTCGACGAACGTGAGAAACAAACCTTTGTTGGTGGTGTCGCTGTTTTCAAGATGAAGAAGGAACCCTCGTTAGTGGTGTCGCGAGGATCTACACGAAGCAGGAAGACGTAGATCACCGACCTTCTTTCCGGTACCATGAGGCGGATCTCGAGGGCGAGATCCATTGTTAGTGGTGTCGAATTGTGGCATCCCGCAAAACCACTACTAGAAAATCGCGTTGTTTTTGTGCATTGCATCATCATGGCCGCATGCTCATGTCATCATGCCCCATTGCATTTGAGCATCGTCATCATCTTGCATCTGCTTGCATTAAACTATTTGCAGAAAAACCTATTTTTTGTTTTCTAAAAAGCCCCATCTTTATTCAAACCCCAAAACCCCGGGTCTTCGGATTATTTTGTTTTGTCCGCTATCGGTTTGCAGAAGCTTTGTTTTAAACAAATAAAATATTAAATTATTTTAGTGGGGGCAGTCGAACGGGCCGATTCGACCCGAACGACCACCCCCAAAATAAATCGGTCCACCCATAATCCTAAAGCTACCCAATCTAATCTACCCACATCCCCTCCACCTCACCCCAACCTATCCTATGTCACCACCTCACCCCTCCCCAAACCCCCACCACTCCAATCGCGCCACCTCACCTCTCTCTCCCTCTCCCTCTCAGGCCACACACACACAACACACCCAACGCACACAACACCACACACACCCACAACCGCTGCCCCACCTGCCAGTCCCACCACCCGCATGTGGCCCACCCCGGGCCCCACCCCGACCGAACCGCCTCTCCCCACCCGCGCCTCCTCCCTCCTCTGGCTTCTTCTCCCTCCCTCTCCCCTTCCTTCCCCCCCGCCCCTCGCCCGAGCGCGCCACCCCGTCGCTAGAGCCCCGCCAGGCACCCCGCGCCGCTGGCCTCTCCGGCCCTCACGCCGCCCGCGTGCTCCGGCCGCCCCCGCTCGGCCCGTCCGCGCCCCTTCCGCACCATCCAGCCGCCCGGCCCTCCGCCTCGCCCGCCTCGCCGTTCGCCCCACCGGCCGCCCGGCCCCCCGCCTCGCCCGCCTCGCCGTTCGCCCCACCGGCCGCCCGTGCTCCCTCCGCCTCGCCCGCCGCCGGTCGACCTCGCTCTCGCCCCTGCCGTCTTCCCCCTCCTTGCCAAGCTCGCCACGGGTCCGCCTCACCGCCGCCGCCGGGCCTCCCCTCCTCCCGCGCCGCCCTCTCTCGCCGGCATCCTCACCGCCTCCACCGCGGCTTCCCCTCGGCGCCGCTCGCCTCTGCAAGCCCCACCTCGCCGTCGCTCTTCCTCCCCGACGTCACCGCCGCCGCATCCTCCCACCCCGCGCCGCCGCCGCGTCTTCCCTCCGCGTCTGCCGGCCTTCCCCGAGCTCCCCTCGCCGGCCTCGCCCTCCCCGCGGCTCTGCGACCTCGTCTGCATGCCCCTCCCTCCTCGCCTCCGGCGAGCCGCCGAGCCCGCCATCAGCCCTGCTGTCGCCGAGCTCGCCCGCCGCCGGCGCCCGCAGTCCGCGGCCTCGCCTCCACCCCCTCCGGACGGTCTCGCCCCGTGCCGCCGACCTCGCCCATGCCGCGTCCGCCCCCTGTCCAGGAGCTCGCTGCACCGCGCGCGTGTTGGCTGCCAAGTTCTACATCGCCTGAGGTAGTAGTGCATCTGGTTCCCTTCTTCTTGTGGGGCGATGTGGTACCCCATCCTGAACCGACGCCGCGCTAAGTCCTCCTACCGGATTCGACACCCCGAGACCATCACGAGGATGTGAAACGCCAAGGCCCGAACCCGATGACCCCATGATCTCCGCTGCAGAACAACGAGTCCTTCGGAATGTTACCAAAAAGATCTACCGCCGTATGCCAAGGTCTTCAATCGGTCCGAGAACACCGAAACCCGACGCGACGAGTACTCCTTCCCGGACCCGAACCCCGGTACCGGACAAGTTTGCCATCGACCTCGAGAATGCCTACACGGAACGCCAAGATCGCCTCACGGACGCCATGACCTCCTTCAAGGATCCGATGGCGGAGACCCTGAGACCGAACCCCGAACCCTGGAACCCCAAGATCTGCCGAACCCCTAATGTGTGAACCTTTTCCCGAACCCTATTTTATAATATAATACAAATTGTTGCATATTAAATTGTCATACTCGCATGCATATTTGTGTGGTTTGGGGGCCTTATGCCGATTCACCTCTAATTAAATATGGGGCCCATATGCGGGCAAATCTAGCCTTATATTGGCCTCATTTAAATTTGTGTAGCGAACCGGTGCTATCTTTTGCCATGTTAAGACAACATTTAAATTGTGGGGCTTCTAAACAACATGAACCTATTATTTAATTGTCGGGACCCCGGTTCCGCTTAATCTTGCCTAATTGCATCGCACCGTTGCCATGTCATGCATCATACATGCATCATGCCCGATCTTTTGCCGTAGTATTAAATAGTGCATCCGGTGTTTATTCTAGTGTTTTGCTTCTTCGCGGATAAGGCCGTTGAGTTGATGTGAGCTTCGCCCCGATCTTCGGTTGAACCGTCGACAATGTTTTCAGGCGAGCATCTCCCCCTTTCTACCTATCTTACTTTTATAGTATTTATTCCCTCCTGTTGATCTATTGCTATCTGTGTTGCGATGCTCTAGTTTTCCGTACCCGAGATATCCCTTGCAGCCATATATCGCCTTGGCCACATCCTATTACCTGTTGTTTGGTAGATAGCGGGACTTGCGCGTCGTAGTCGCTTGCTTAATTGCTGTTGCGTGTCATCAAGTACCGCAATTGTTGGAGAATTGCCGCCGGTTCAATGTTGGAGATGGTCGTGGCTTTAATTATTGATCACTTTAATTATTGTTTAACAACTAAAATTGAAGTAGGTAAGCAGAGGCATCGGTGAGCGATAGATAATATTTGGTTTCCGACCGCTCACTTGTGTCCCGTAGGACCCCGAGTTCTTGACACCTGTTCCGAGATCGAGCGCGCTAACCACATGTGGGGAGATATGGGCCCCCCATCGATTTAGTACCTGATTTCAAAGTATTGTACTGGGGGCCACAACTAGTTTGAGGTTTTATTACTATCATGTACTTATGCCATGCTTAACTGCTTTATTTACGATTGTGTGAGGAGCACGATGTATTGTTTAGGATCGGGACACAATTCCGCGGTGTCGACAAGCCCGAGTTTTCGGGTTCCCAGTCGTTCACAGCCGTCCACCCAAACCCTAAGTCCGTCTCGGAGACCGGCCGACTTCGTTGCGGTTCTACTTAGTGGGGTGGCCCCCATGTACTTGCTTTGGGTCTGGGAAACGTCATGACTTAGGCCCCGTCGACATACCGATGGGTGTATGTTAACTGATCTGGCAAAAAGGGTCGAAGTGCGTGTGGATACTTTGGTGCACCCCTGCAGGGTTTAATCTTTTCGAGAAGCCGTGTCCGCGGTTATGAACGACTTGGAGCACAGTGCTTGATCATAGACAACTATAACTAAAGTTTACTGTTATAATTTGACTTGTATCCGATATGACTAGTAATCAGATTCACTGCAACGGAATGGCTAACTAAAAGTACCAACGACTGCTGGGTTTTGGGATTATCTCATGCTAATTGTATTTGACTAGCAAGTGTCGCAACTACAACGGAATGGATAACTAAAAGTGCCCACTGCTTATTTTATCAGGACAACTATCTACACATGACTAGTAATTGTTGCAACGATAACTGAATAAATAAAACTGCCAACTGTGTGAGTTCCTCGGTTGACTTCCTCGTTTGGTCTCGAGGGGGAAACGCCAGGATGGGTTTGTTTGATGGTAGTATTAGTTTGGATCCGGATAGGTCTTTCTTACCCCTCTCTGATAGCCGCCAGTTGTATCGAGTCTCTATAGGTTGTTCAGTGCATGCTGCCGCTGCCGCTTCAGTCCACCATACCTTTGTAGGCGAGGACCGCCGAATTCTAGCCTCGCCGTGTACTGGCCTCAGTACTGACGCTCCTCTTTTTCCTTTGCCCTTTGTCGGCACCCCTTTTGTTTAAGCAGGTTTTGAGATCGACGTCGTTAGCAGGGTTACCCTTCCGGCTTGGCCTGGGCAGGGTTATGGACGCCATTGGTTATTCTTTAGGGCTCTTATCCCCATTTGCATCTTGTCCGTAGTCGGACGCTCTATCATTTTCAAGGTGATTTGGATCTTTGTATATTGTATCTGTATTCTTGACTTTTGAGTCGCTGTTATATATATATCTGTTCTGTGGGTCCCATCGAGGACTGTTGTGTAATGTTATTACTTCGTTTTCCACCCGCACGCAAGTGCCTGGTGGGCACCTTCGAATCGTTTCTATGCGGGTTTGGCGGGTTTTCGCTAAAACTTGCATAGGGCCGATTCTGAGGGTGTTACAATCATGCCCGAGTGGATGGTCACGACAAAATTGAAGCCCGCGAGGCTGATGTAGATGGGCCCGACCTCGGGCGATGACAGTGGTGGTGATGTCGGTGGTGAGGGAGATCGTGGCGGCGTGCTGCTTTGGTCGTGTCCCCCACGCCTTCCTCAACGGCCACGGCTAGGCCCCGATGACGAGGATTCGACTCGTCAATGCTCATTGTTATGGACTTGGGTTTTAGAGAAGATAGGGATGCTGGAAATTGCGAGACGGTTAACAGAAGCACAACAAGGGGACACGAGGTTTACCTAGGTTCAGGTCCCCGGAGGAAAAACCCTATTCATGTTTGACTGTTCTTGATTACGGTGGAACCGGAGGTTACAGGGGGTGCGTAGATGCAATCTGACGTGGGGTGTGTGTATGAGGTGTTCCGGTCCTGCTCGCCGTGCCCTCCTAGCTTTTATATAGGTTATTTGTACTAAATGTCCTTGGTCACTGAGGTTGTGCTGGACACACAACTTAGACCAATGTGAAAGTCGGCTTGATGACTCGGTTCCACTTGTCATGGGCATGGAGATGCTATTTCGACTTACACAAATTTAGTTAAAGAGTTTAGCGAGTCGTATTGACCCATATTGAGGTACAACAAATAAGTTGTCATTTGTATATCTTAATCAATGTAATCCTTAGACCTGAGGTTATTGCACAGTCCGAGTTGAGGATCACCGACTTAGGTTATGTCAATCGCTGATCCGTAACTAGGCAGTTATAAAGACAGAGTTCGGGTCGACTGAGAATCAAGCTGCGTGATGTGAATAACCAAGATGGGATTTTACCCCTCCACTTGGAGAGATATTCTCTAGGCCCTCTCGGATGATATGATTCGGAAAGCATGGTCATGCATGACTCGGTTAAGTGTTAACTGAGGCGATCGGCTAAGAGTTAGTCGGATGAATCACTTATCTCGGATCAAGAAGAGAGTCGGACTATTTAAGGGATGACAATTATTCGCCTATAGTTTGACAAGGTATATCGTGAGGCAAAAGGGACTCGGACATAAGTTGCATTGGAAAGGCAAGTCGTCATGACTCTTTGGCACTTGGGAGTCGGCAAGTTCTGCTAGGAGCCACTACCGACTGATCGATTGAGAGTCGGACTCCAATCGTGTCCAAGTAGCCATGAGCCTGCGGGGTCACACACTTAAAGCGGGAGCAAGTTCGGATTGGATCTAAACTGAAAATAAGGTTGGGTTGGACCTGAGCCGGATTTGGACTCAGTCAGTGAGTCGGACTCACGGTGACTAATATTATATGGGCTTTAGTGAATGGGCCACAAGAGTGGAGTCCATGTTTACTATCTATATATAGTGGAGCATAGTAGCCCAGAAGGGTTAATCGTTGATCGGTTAGGTCATTTCATATGTTGGAAACCCTAGCTCCACAGCAGTCTTGCCGTCGTAATGAACCTAGCAGTTCGCTGCCGGTGCTCCTCCTTGTACGTGTGGATATCAGCAGAGGTGTTGTACGATCAGCACCAGGACGATCATATCGTAAGGACTACCCTGCATTCAACAGACTTGCTATATCAGTAATCCGCAACTACGCGTCTAGTGGTAGACCTCGTGGCCTTCTACCTCATCTAGAACTTGGGATCACCATGTTAGAGAGAAAAAGTTTTGTTTTATCTCTACGTGGCCCAACACGAGGACGATGAGCGGCGCGCCCTGGTAGGCACACTCCCGGCGAGCGTCGTGAGCCGCCTCGCGCTCGGCCTGTTCCTGAGGACGCCAAACATGGTTGGCCTCCTTGCGCACCCAGTCCGTCCTGGACCAGGCGCAGGATTCAGGGGCCTGCATGGGGGGCACGTCGTTCAGGGAGCGCCCCAGCGCCATCTTTAGGACGAAGGCGTCCTCGTCGATGAGAACCGTCCAGTCAGTCGGCTCAGTCTTCTGTGTGTGCAGGCGAAGCCGGCCGGTCGGCGGTGATGGCGCGCCGCCTACGTGGATGACGAGTCCGCGTCAGCACATCCTCAGCAGCGAGCGCATCGGCGACTCCACCTCCCACTTCACCAGCCAGAGCAGAGGCGTGGCAACCGGGCCGGCGCGAGCCGACTGTGGCGACGCCAATCTAGATGAGCGCGACGCCGGGGCATAGGACGAGGAGCTGAGGCTGCCCATCCTCCTTGGCAGCCAGTTCACTGCCAAACAGCGCTGGGCGGCCGATGGCAGTGACAAGGAGGTATCCCATCTTTGGGCAGTCTCCGGCGGCGATGTGCTCGAGGACGGCCGCAAGCGTCTGTCCAGGTGCGCTCCACCACCAGCAGCGTGCCACGACGTTGTGCCGCTTCGGCGGCGTACCGACACCGTTGTGGGCGGTCAGTTGCTGGTCCTGGCGCTCGACGAAGAAATTCTCCCAGTACGCCAAGTTGCTTGTGTCTTAGGCAAGCTCTATATCCTCCATGGCCGCATTGGTCGCCCGAATCTCCTCTACCATGTTGGCACCCTCAGGCACCGGCGGCATTGGCATGCCATCGACGCTGAGCCTCCTGGTCGGCGGGCACCAGAAGTCCGGCGGCGCCATGTAGCCGGTGTCATGAAGCATATGTGCCTCCCACGGCTGTAGAGAACACCGACCAAAGCCGTTCATCGCTGCAGGGTCGTCGGGGTACCTCTCCGCCATAGTTGCCGCTGATGTCTACGTACTTCTATTTTTGTAGACAGTTGTTGGGACTCCAAGTGCAGAGGTATGTAGAACAGCAGCAAGTTTCCCTTAAGTGGATTACCCAAGGTTTATCGAACTCAGGGAGGAAGTGGTCAAAGGTATTCCCTCTCAATCAACCCTGCAATCAAGATACAATAAGTCTCTTGTGTCCCCAACACACCCAATATAGGTGCACTAGTTCGGCGAAGAGATAGTGAAATACAAGTGGTAACGGTGCCAGAAAAGAGCTTCTGACTTGTTGTTGTCGTGGGGTAACGGTGCCAGAAAATACTTTGATGGAGCTTGACGGTGAGGTAAAGACTAAAGCAAGCAAACATGCAACATATCTAGTAGCAAATGGTGTTTCAATGTTTAGAAACAAGGCCTAGGTATCATACTTTCACTAGTGAACACTCTCTCATATAAATATCCTCTCTTCATGATACTACTCTTAACTACTCTCCGGTTGGACACTCTAATCCAAGGTAGGGCTATAACAGCACACCTCAAAGTCCGTCTTCCCCAATCTAGATAACCCCACACTGTCACCTTGAACACTAGATGGTTCCAACAAACACCACAATTTCATAGAGACATCCAACTCCAAATATAACTCATAACAAATATTCAATCTAGCCAAAGTGCCACACACGGTATGCACGCTGTCACTTTCACACACGTGGGGAAAAGCATAGATCTATTAAATCACAAAGAGTATTTATGTAGACTCAAGCCTAAGTGCCACCATGGCGTGCACGCTATCACTTTCACACTCATGGGGAGAGCAGAGATCTAATGAAACACTTGAGTAGCAAGGTAGATCTACTTGATTACAAAGCTCATGACCACAACAAGATCATGCATAGAGAGAGAGAGAGAGATTAACACATAGCTACCGGTAGAGCCCTTAGCCCTAAGGAAGAACTACTCCCTCCTCATCATGGGAGTCAGCAACGGTGATGGAGATGGTGGTGGAGATCGATGGAGATAGCTCCGGAGGCACTTCCCAGTCCCGACAGGGTGCCGGAACAGAGACTTTCTGTCCCCGAATCTCCCCTTCGATGGCGGCGGCACATCAGAGGTTTTCGTCGATTTCTTCTGGATTCCCCTAAGATTTTCTCATCAGGGCCTCTTATAGGCGAAGGGGGAGCCCAAGGAGGTGGCCAGGGGGCCCACACCCTCCCCAGGCGCGTCCTAGGGTGGGCCCGTGCCCAGGGGGTCTGACCACCCTCTGGCCCCCTCCGTATCTGTTTCGTGGATCCATGTTGCTCCGGGAAAAATAATAACTTTGGCTTTTGTCCCGTCCAACTCTGAGAATATTGATTTTTTGCCTTTTTGGAACAAAAAACAGAAGAAAACATGCAACTAGCACTGTGGCAACTTGTTAATAGATTAGTTCCAGAAAAGATATAAAACACCTCAAAGTGTAGACAAAGCAAAGCAAAGTAGATACTAAACAAGCATGGAGAATCACAATAAAGATCCAACCATTTGCAAGCATTGAAAACTGGGATCATAGAACTCTAAACATGTGCATGAAATAATGGAGTTCTAACAATAGGACATAGTAACTATGCATGCAACATGAAAGGCTACAAACAAAGATCATGAATAACATGCATTGAAAAACGTTTGTTTGTTTCACATACAGAAAACATAGCATAGTGGCAATCAGCTTGTCCCTCATAGAGTAGCAAATAGATGTATAGGACACCTTTAAAGTTCATAAGAGTGACTAGAAATAAATAGCACAAGAACAAGTAATATCAAAATATGCATCAATCAATAAGCTTTGGGACACTGCACACAGAATGAAAACTATGCTCTCTTGATGGTGCCTAAAGGTAGAAGGTGGAGACTCAATAATGGTGGAATAAAGGCATTTTTTTGTAAAGGAAGCAGGGATTACAAGTTTCAAAAAGAGCTTCCAAAAATTATGGTACTTGTTAGCTTTCATCCCTCATTGCCCCTATCATAAGAATCTTAAAGTGGTTAAGGTTAAAGTGGCAAAGATGGAGTATATACTTGACGAAGAATAAGTTGGCAATCTCAAGTCCCTTGAATACGAGGGCCACACCTCATGCATACTCAAATTTGGGCCCAGGCAAGTTCTTGTAATTGTAAGTATTTGCATATCATTGAGAACCACCAACGGGGTACCCCTTATACATGGTACAGGAGCTTTCCCATAACCAAAATGACAAGGCAAGCAAACAATGAGCAGCTCATCAATCTTTTTATTTACCATATGCATAGCTTTTTATTGAGGATGCTTCATAGATAGCTCACTATGGTGATGCTGCAAGTTTCCACCATGATTAGGCATGACTTTGGCTAGCGGACCAGGCGTTTCTCTAACACAGAATACAAACTCCATGGACTTACAAGTTCCCTCTTCATTTCACACCGGTGACATCCATAGACAAAAAAGCATGATATCAACTGAGCACAAAGTATACGTGCAATGTTGAAAATGTTCCCCGTGACAGCACAGTTCTGCTAATTCCAACTTATAAGTGCAAGCATATACAACAAAGTTGTCACAATGGTTCAAGTTTATTAGGGGCAAAAATATAAAATGTGCCATCAAGTTCGTGAGGGCTTTAATCACTAATTTTTCACATAACAAAATAGTTTTAAATTGGAAGATAGTTGAAAACAAGAATATACTTGGAATGGTGTAACACACCATGCATAGGAGTTTATAGTGGACACTTTGGAATAACTTGGTTTCTTGGGAGTTGGAAGCATAAGTAGAACTTACTCATACAAGTGGAGGCTAGAAAAATACTAAGAGCAACCCGCTAAGAGAGCATAATGGCCATAATAATGCAGCGCAACAAAGAATTACTAATCAAAGCATAGAGTGGTACTACAAGTCAAGGACTAAATGATCATAGAGGCTATGGTGACTTGTCATAGTCATAACATGGTGTGAGCATGTGCCAAGTCAACCCAAATAAAGCATCAAAAGAGAATACCACAATACTATGCTTTTGTATGCTAAAACAACACATGATTCCTTCAAGGCACATTAAGCAATCCTATTTGTTTGGAACAAGTCATGCTACAACAATAATCACTAAGCATAAGGTCAAAACAACATCTAGCATGACATGATGAAGTCTAAGCCATAGTCAAAGCAAGCTCACTTTTGTACCACTTAAGCATAAAGCTTCCTACTCTTTTCCAACACCAAGCAACTTATTTGAAACAACTCACAAAGATAATAATCAATAAAGATCAGTGAGTTTGACTCACAAATCCACAAAGAAGAACTAAAAAGTTCTAGGCTGAAAGCACAAGAAAACTAAGGCTAAACACAGTTCTAGCAAAAGTGAACACTCACAGAACAATAAGAATGAAAACTAGAGTGTTCTAGGCAATGAAAATAGAGTGTATCTCTCTCCACAAGAAGTGTGTTGTGATATAACACACTTACTAAATCAAACTAAGCAAACAAAAACCCAAAATGAAAACTAAGACGCTCTAAGAACAACACAACTGTCCATGAAACAATAAAAACGAAATGTCTAGAAAGACCTGGGATTTTTATTGATGAAGAAGGGGATGCCTTGGGCATACCCAAGCTTTGAAGCTTGTGCCTCTTGGATATTTCTTGGGTTTACACCGGGGTGACATCCCTAAGCTTGAGCTTTTGTCCATTCTTCATCTTATTACATCATTCTTTTTCTACACCTGAAATTTTTCCTTCATACAAAACTTCACACAATCTTCATTAGCAACATTAGTTTATTTAAAAGATATTAGACCTTAATCAAAGCTTTGGAAGAGCAAAACTTTTTACTAAAAACATAAGCTACTGTAGCAACTCCTTCAAAAAGTTCATTTTTCCAAAAAGAACCCAAAAAGGAATCAATAAAAAGCAAATGCAAATAATGGCAGAAATCTGTCAAAACAGACCAGCAGGTAGAAACCGATTTTTTCGAAGACCTTATGTTGCTCAAATAAAAAAGTGTTGAACTAACAAAAGTTAGCTAAGATACTGGGGGATTTATTTATAAATTTTAAGCTCAATCCGAGTTACATAGACTCCTCACGAATTTTTATGGTGGAGGGCAGAAATCTGTTTCGGGATAGCAACTCCCCAAATTTTACTTCCCTCTCATTAGAGGTCATTCTTGGCACAAAAAGCAAACAAAAAGGATAAGGATAGGTCATTACTGAAGTGATAACTTCCAAGACTCAAGAAAACTCTTGGGTTATCTCCCAACAAGTACTTTTCTTTAACGCCTTTAAGTTAGGCTTGATAGTTTGAGAAGATGCTCACATAAGAAATATGAGTTGAAATAAAAGAGAGCATCAAGAAGAAAATTCAAGACACATTTAAGTCTAGCCCACTTCCTATGCATAGAAATCTTGTAAAAAAACAAGTCATGAAAGCACAAAGCAACAACCATAGGAAAGAAAAACAAGTGCAACTTCAAAAATTTCAACATAAAGAGGGGAAACTTAATATTCTTGAGATACATAAAACCATGTTTCCCTCTCTCATAATAACTTTCAGTAGAATCATGAATAAAATTAACAATATAACTATCACATAAAATATTCTTATCATGAGCCACATGCATAAAATGATTATTACTCTCCACATAAGCATAGTCATTTTTATTAATTGTAGTGGGAGCAAATTCAACAAAATAGCTATCACTATTATTCTCATCACCATAATCATCAAATATTGGAGGCATATTGTAATCACAATTAATGTTCTCCTCAATAGTAGGTGGACTGAAAAATACCATATTCATCTTTGTAATCATCATATGGAGGTAAAATATCATCAAAGAAAAATTTCTCCTCTATGCTTGGGGGACTAAAAATATCATGCTTATCAAAACCAGCTTCCCCAAGATTAGACTTTTCCATAGCATTAGCAACAATGGTGTCCAAAGAATTCATACTAATAACATTGCTATTAGAATGCAAAGAAAGTTCCATAGGTTTCTTAATTTTCTCTTCAAACACTACATGTCCTAACTCAAGATAGATACTATAAAGCTCTCTAATTTTGTTGTTGTTTTCCATTAAGACTAACTAGTGAAAACAGGAAACAAAAAGACAAAATTACAGAATCTAAAGGAAATAACTTCGAGCACTCACACCGGAGGATGTGAGTACATCTTACCTTACCGCCCCGACAATGGCGCCAGAAAAGAGCTTGATGGTTTGCTGTTGCCGTGAGGTAAGTGTGTGAGTGCCTTTTACCTTTCCTCCCCGGCAACGGCGCCAGAAAAGAGCTTGATGTCTACGCACTTCTATTCTTGTGGACAGTTGTTTGGCCTCCAAGGGCAGAGGTTTGTAGAACAGCAGCAAGTTTCCCTTAAGTGGATTACCCAGGGTTTATCGAACTCAAGGAGGAAGTGGTCAAAGGTATTCCCTCTTAAGCAACCCTGCAATCAAGATACAAGAAGTCTCTTGTGTCCCCAATACACCCAATATAGGTGCACTAGTTCGGCGAAGAGATAGTGAAATACAAGTGGTAACGGTGCCAGAAAAGAGCTTCTGACTTGTTGTTGTCATGGGGTAACGGTGCCAGAAAATACTTTGATGGAGCTTGACGGTGAGGTAAAGACTAAAGCAAGCAAACATGCAACAGATCTAGTAGCCAATTGTGTTTCAATGTTTAGAAACAAGGCCTATGGATCATACTTTCACTAGTGAACACTCTCTCATATAAATATCATCTCTTCATGATACTACTCTTAAGTACTCTCCGGTTGGACACTCTAATCCAAGATAGGTCTATAACAACACACCTCAAAGTCCGCCTTCCCCAATCTAAATAACCCCACACTGTAAGCTTGAGCACTAGATGGTTCTAACAAACACCACAATTTCATAGAAACATCCAACTCCAAATATAACTCATAACAAATATTCAATCTAGCCAAAGTGCCACATACGGTATGCACGCTGTCACTTTCACACACGTGGAGAAAATCATAGATCTATTAAAGCACAAAGAGTATTTATGTAGACTCAAGCCTAAGTTCCACCATGGCATGCACGCTGTCACTTTCATACACATAGGGAGAGCAGAGATCTAATGAAGCACTTGAGTAGCAAGGTAGATCTACTTGATTACAAAGCTCATGAAGCACTTGAGTCGAGAATATTGATTTTCTGCCTTTCTGGAACCAAAAAACAGAAGAAAACATGCACTGACACTGTGGCAACTTGTTAATAGGTTAGTTCCAGAAAAGATATAAAAACACCTCAAAGTGTAGACAAAGCAAAGCAAAGTAGATACTAAACAAGCATGGAGCATAAAAAATTATAGATACGTTTCCGACGGCGCCATGTAGCCGGTGTCGTGAAGCATCTGTGCCTCCCACGGCTACAGAGAACACCGACCGAAGCCGTTCGTCGCCGCCGGGTCGTCCGGGTACCTCTCCGCCATAGCTGCCGCCGAGCTCTTCTTCTCGTCGCCGAAGGTGGGGTTTGTGGTTGAGGAATGGGAGGTGAGAGTGTGTGCTCTGGGAAGCGGCGAGGGCGGCATTTATAGTCGAAAGAGGAAAGGGCGGCAAAGGCAGGAGGGGTGTAGCGACGTGGGCGGGAAAAGAGCAAACGACGGGAAGGCGGGCCGGCGGTGGCGAGCCATTATGGCGACGCATGGCCGACGAGACGGGACAATCATTGTCCAGCGGTCCGTCGTGGGAGCCGAAGCGACGGGATGAGAACGGTTCAGCTTCACACGCCGACAGGGCAGGACCACGTGCGGATTTTTTTTTCCCGCCGATTCCGCTGCGTACAGCGTTCCCATACGGTTCCAGCGCCCCGGGTTCGCCTGGGAACGTGGATAAAAGTTTGGATAAATCCGGCGTAATTTGATGTTCTAGGACCGCGACTGAGCGAATTTTCGCCATCCGGATAAAAAAAATCATCCCAAAAACGCACTCTTATATGTGGACTGGAAAGTACACACGCTAGAGCGGGCGTACACCAACATCAAAATTTTGATCTTGATTACGAAGCAAAACTGGTACTACGTACTACTCAAGGATAAATAGTATAGTGCCAATACTTTAATCCTAGTTAAGCACCACAAGTGGCTTTCCTTATTAAAAAATATTACAGATGAAAACATGGGGTTGCACGGCCAATATTTGAAATCTTAGTTATGAATCCAGAAATATTACAGATACTACTTGAAATGGCAAGACAACAGATATGATGGCTCAGCTCCTTGTCTTGTGAAGGGCCTCCAGGAGAAAACCGAGTGTTGCCCTACAGGATCATATCAGTTTCATTTGTTCTGCTGAATTCCAATGTGGGTTTGGTGGCGATATTAGATATGTGTCCTCTAATGGCAGCTTCCGCAGCCTCCACTTGTGAAACTGTAGCATCTCGACAATTGAAGGTGGCATGGAGTCGCGCTAGGCAAGTGAGGTGCTCGATGCCAATATCCGGATATGCTTGATTCCATCGCTTGCTTACTCTTAAGATACGTCCAAGCGTTTGGAGCTGCGGCATGGCTCCTTCTTCAAACTCTAGCCTCGTCCAGCAATCTTGGATACCAAGGGAAAACACCTTCAGACACGGAAAGATACCCCCCTTGATGATGGGCCTTTCTCCTTCCGAAAATTTTTCTACAGCCACGTGTAGAAGGACTAGATTGGTCAAGCCCCCGAGGACAAGGAGATCTTTTGCTTTTGTTGTACGACCAAGTGAAATATGCAAGTGGGTGAGGCTTTCAAGTGACCCAAGCTTAGGTGGAACACTGACGATTTTGTTAACTAATCTGAGCTCAAATCTTTGGATCTCAAATTTCTTTGCTAGCGGAGCAGTGACCCTCTCCCATGAATCCAGTAGTAGGGGAATCCCTTTATAATGCTCAGCATCACGAAAACTTATGGATAGGCATTGGAGCTTGGACTTGACAACCTCGTTGAGAAATGACACGAGATCATCAGGTAGGTTGTCTGGAACTGGGTTTTCTACTTTCAAGTTTAGGCCTAGCATCCTTAGCTGCTCACATTTCTTCAGCAGCTTTTCCACCCTATCGATTGAGCTCCTACCGTCAACACGAATGCGAGATGCTACTTCTAATTCAGGCATGTCCCAGAAACCATGTGAAAAATCTTCAACCAGTAGATTTCTCAACTTATGCAATTTGAGACTACTAGATGCTGGTGGCCAAAGTTTATTGTTCCAATTGATCCGCCTCACATCTAGGGTCTCCAACTGCTCCAGTCTTCCGATGTCTTCTGGTAGCTGAGTGATACCAGTCCCTGCGAGCCCCAAGTATCTCAGTAGAGCAAATCCTCCAATGCCCTCCAGATGCTTATTTTCCAAATTCTTGGTATGTTCTAGGTCTAGCACTCGCAGAAGTTTGAAGGCCGAGAGAAATCCGGCCGGAGGACCGGAAATCCGTTCATCACCACCAGATGGGGAATCCGGAGAATCAATCTTCCCTTCATACGAGCTCGCAGTCGCAGGGGGCATCATACGAGCACGCGGTGGCAGGGGAATCTCTTCAGCACCATGCATGGAAGCCCAAGCCAAACTCTGAGGATCGGGCATCCATTCATCATGTGATGGGGAATCCGGAGGATCAAGCTTCTCTTCAGCATCTGCGACTGTGAGGGGTCGCATGTCTGACTGGCGTGGTGTCATACGAACTCTGGGATCCTTAGATGCATGTATCTCTTCAGCACCATGCTTGGAAGCCCAAGCCAAACTCTGAGGATCGGACATCCATTCTTCATCTGATGGGGAATCCGGAGGATCAAGCTTCTCTTCAGCATCTGTGACTGTGAGGGGTCGCATGTCTGACGGGCGTCTCATACGAACTCTGGGATCAAAAGCCAGCATGGAACCAAAAGGCCAACGGCGCTGACGGTGACGATCGGAAGCCCTTTCCTCATCCGCATGCCTTGCAGGTGCACGCTGCTTGACTGTGGTATTAACCGGAGGAGGATCAAGCTTCCCGAAGACTGTGAGGGATCGCATGCTTGACAGGTGCACACTTTTTGTGGACAAGGTGCCAACTTCGTCTTCCTTACCGCAGTCCAGTGAGAACCGCCGAATCGTGTCACATGGAAATGGACTGGAATTTAGTTCTGTTGCCCTTGTAGCAAAGTTCTCTTCTCTCGACATGGATCTCACGAAATCAAGAATTACAGTATGAACTGTACACCCCACTGCCTGGTCATCATCACATGTAAACACAGGCTGAATCAATCTCCTACTGATAAGCTCATTGAAGTACCGCTCCCCTGTTACCCACAAGCAGTCTTCGCCTGTTTTGGGAATAAATCCTTCGGCTCCCCATAGCCATATCAAATGATCTTTGGTGATGGCATAATTTTCTGGAAAAACACACAGGTACAGAAAGCATGACCTCAAAGGAAGAGATAGATCTGCATAACTCATCTGCAGTATCTTGGTCATCCATTCAGAGATGGAATATTGGATAGATTTCCCAGTCATCCTCCACTCCGCAAGTGCCTTGGATTTGCTGGATAATAATAAGCTGGCTGCAACATTCATGGCCAATGGCATGCCACCACACATTTCCAACATGTCATCCAAATCGTCTTCAAAACCATCCCACTTTTCTTCTTCTTTTAGAGTTATTGTTCTACTAAGAAATAAGATTCTTGAGTTTTCCTTGCTAAGTGCCTCCATCTGGTAGACAAGATCAGTGGGATAGCTGCAACAAGATCTGCCAACATCCATGATGCAAGTTGTTGTCAAAACCCTACTTCCACTATTATTTGGCAAAGCACAATTGATAACTTTCCATGCCCATTTACTCCATATGCCATCGATTAGGACAAAGTACCTAACACATACATGCAAACAATATAGTAAGCATTATCAGCCACACTAGATATAATCATTTCAACATACATGACACTTTCAAAATACATAAAATGCATGAAGATGGAAAGGCCAAATGGATTTTTTACATGCTGATACTATTATAAAGACAGCTACAACCGACTATGTAACATGTTCTCAACTATAATCAATTCAACGATAAATGAATTTAGTGGCAAATCCCTAATTTATCCCCCGACAGTGTTATATGTAAAATTTAGCATTATTGTTACGTTCCGAGTTGGCATAAAATGCCTCAGTTCTAGGGCATAATTTTCATATAACAGTAATGAACTAGAGAGTTACCACACACAATTGCATGCTCGACATGGTTCTAAGAAGCAAGTGATAGAGTTGTTTGCTATTGTAATCTTTTTATATCTTGGTGGAATCGTGTGGGCATTGTAATCTCGCAAGTATGGGGTTCAGGAGGCTGCCAGAACAATTTATTACTTATTTTTCTTTGATGGGGTTTGCATTATGTTCACCCCGGATAATGTAAAATTTCACGAAAATGACATTGGGAGCCTAGTGCTCTTTCATCAAATACTAAAGAGAAGGCTTTCTTTTAATAATAGCGGGATAGCTGTTACGTTCATTCATTAGGAGAAGAGGTCGAAGATGACCAGATTGATCAAGTTTATAGGTAAACCAGACCTAAAAACCTCACACTGCCTGATTTATTATCAGGAAAACCATGCAAAAAACCGACACAACTGGGGCGAGCCCACCCATACAACACCACAACCCAGGAGCCCAGCCGCGCCGCAACATTGCCGGTCGCCGGCCACCTCAAATGCCACAGCTGCACTGCAATATTGCCGGTCGCCAGCCCCAACTGTCGCGCCGAAGTAGCGTCGGTCGCCGACAACCCTATCCACTCAGCCACACCGCAGTATTGTCGGTTGCTAGCCGCTCAGACGCACCGCAGCATTGCCGGTCGCCGAACACCCATGCCGTACCATAGTATTGCAGGTTGCCGCCCCCTGCCGCGCCGCAACATTGTCGGCCGCCAGCCGAAATGCAGCGCCACAACCTCACCAACCACTGGTCCCCTAACCGGCGTCTACTCCAAAGACAATGCCTCCAAGGAGGAGAATGGCGCGGAACGTCATCATTGTACGATCCAAAATATCTGAACCTAAGGTTTCCCCCGGAGTAAGAACACCAGGAGAAGTAGGAGGATCAAGCCACCACAGCAACGTCTTCAAGAAGATGATGGCATCCATGGATGTCATCGTTGTCGGCTCCGGTTGAGCACCGGAGACAAGGTTTTCACTCGGCGCAGATCGTCACTCCTTCTCCTGAACCGATTGACCTACCTAGCCCTCCACCTGATGTAGACAGCCACAAATGCTCACCGGCCAGCGTTGCCTGAAGGTCAGGCACGGAGGCCGAAGCGCCAACGCTGCCAAGAACAGCCTCAGTTGTACGCCGTAGAGCCGCCACTCCCGGGAGGAAATCCCAAGCAGCGGACGCCCATTGCGCCGCCATGGCAGAGCTGCCGTGCCAGGGGAGGGCAACCTTCCACGCTACCCCTCAGGTCTGCACCTCCCGCGCCACCCTTCTCCTCGCTCCCCCCACCTCCAACCCCCACACATCCCACCTCCCACACAGTTGGCCAGCAACATCAGCCGCCCCCTGCTCCTCCCACAGCCATGAGCAGCCACAGGAGGCACCGAACGGAGCAGCAGTCGGCAGCCCACGACACGGCCCTAAAGGCCCATATCGGGCCCGTGGCGGGCCTAGACCCATGCCACCGCAAGGACCAAGATGCCAGCGCAAGCCGCGCCTTCCCTTCTGCTATGCCATCGTGCCTCCTTCTGCTACGCCGTCGCGTCGACCTCCGGTCACCAACCAAAACATGGTTGCCCCCCTCCCAACCACCACGCCGGATATCGAGAAGCTATAAGTCCCCCGCCACCCCCTTCACCGACACCGCCTGGCTTTGTCTGGCGATGCCTCGGGGGGCGAAGAGGGGAGGGAGCCGGGTAGGGGGTGGGGGCAGGCGGTGGGGGGGTTTGGGCCAGGCTCCTCGGTCGCCCGGAGGAGGCGACACGAGGAGCTGGGCTGAGAGGGGCAATACTATTTTACCCTTTTACTCCCGCATCAATTGGCTAGCACCAAAGAGAAGGCTTTTATATACCTAATTGGCACATGGTAGAGATAATATAATTATCTTTACCATGTGCCAATTAGGCTTTTATATACGAATTGGCACAAATTATATTATCTCTACCATGTATGTATTGGAGATACATGTTTGTGTTTTAGCAAATGGATTTATGTTGTAACAATGTTGAGCTAATTATTCATGTTTTTCTAGTGTGTACTTTAGGTAATGCCAACAATATAGCTTTGTTTATTAGCAAATTTTCCATATAATTAGTAGTAAAATACAAAATAAAAGTTACCCTTTAACTGGGTATTGTCGAATAATTAAGTACCTAAACTGGAAATTTAACACCCCTAATTAATGCAATCTATTTATCCTTTATACAGATATTTACGTCAAGCTCCACCACTTAATATTTATTGTAAGTATCATATCCTACATTTCTCGTAAATTGCCACATGAACCTTTAGGCAAGTTCAAGTTAAAAGAAATGAAGAACATAAAATTGGTGTTTGCCAATATATTAATTTAGTTGCAACATTGGACATTTGGACCCATGCATAGGAAACCGTATACAATAATGTAAGTGCAAATAAATACCTCTTCATGTCCAGGTATTGTCGGAGTTCACTGATAACTTCTTGCTCAGAAGCCTCCAATTCCAGACTCGTAGCCTTAGGCTTTACTTGACGGAGTATACTAGTTAGTATCTCCTTTGCAGATTGTCTCCGGCTAACAGAGACGAATGCTTGGCACTGGAACTGCCCACGAAGTTGAAGCTCGGAATAGATCTCCTTGGCAAGAGTGGTCTTACCAAGGCCTTCCATTCCGACGACAGATACGACCTTCCGCATATCCTCCTTGTCGTCTGTCAGATGCTTGATAAGCTCGTCTCTTGGCTCGTCTCTTGGCCCGTCTCCTTGGCAAGATTTCTCCTTGGCGAATAGTTGAGGCTTAATGGTGATGTTGCTGGGTGCAACAGCAGCAAGATCGGGATCCGTGGGCAATATCTTTAGAAGTTTGTCGTACCATATGAAGCGCTCACGAGCCTCCGCGATCTCGGTCATGAAATTCTTGATTTCTTTCTTGTCCGATGGATCCAGCAGCATGCTGGTCTCCGGCTTCTGATCGATCCAGTCTTCAATCTCAAAGACCAGCTCCCTGACTTGCTTCATACACACTTTGGGCACGGCAAGCTTGTCCAAGTAATCCTCCATAAGACTCAGCACAGCCTTCTTGAATTCTTGAGTCAGCTCGGAAAATTCTTGTGTTGACTTGGAATGATTCTCCATTTTGGCGAGCTTTTCGACAAGGGAATTCATTGTCCCTGTCGAATAGCACACCGTCGGTATACTCTCTCTCTAGGTCTCTAGTGTGCGTATCTGGCTGTATGGGGGGGGGGGGGGGGGGGCTGGGCGCTATAGTGATTCATGGATCTATAGCATTTTGCGTGTGGTGGCGAAGCCACATGTGCCAGTTGTAGTGGGGATTGGAAACTGCAGCGACGGACTTAGCAAGCATACGATCCAGCGAAGCACAGCCTTCATGCACACTTTCTAAGATGGTCCTGTATGCATAATATATTTAAGTGCAGGTGCAGTACGTTCTTGGATGAAAACTTTCGGGTCACTTTTGTGGTACCGGGCATTTTTTTATAGAATTGAGCATATATTAATATCCAATTACATTCTGTCACTGCAACAACGCATATCTTACTGACAGTATGGATGCATATAGCCGAAAAAAGGAAGACGAATTAAAAAAAAAGTCCCGCTACATCGCTTAGATCATTAGTAGCAGCGACACTAACCCCACCAGAACAACACCAGAAGTCCAACATCTCCAATAGCAACGCCTTCGAGAAGAAAACAGAGCACAAACACCGTCATCGCCCGATTAAAGATTTCATAGGTTTTCACCTTGGAGAAGGTTCTCGCTCACAAAACAATGTCTTCATCAAGGTCATTGCCAGGCATAACCAATTAAAGCCAGACCTTGGATTTTCATCCTGCAGGGTAAGACCGTGAACTCCTCCTGTGCTGCCGCCCCTACTTTTCGATGATGCTGCTATAGTTCACGAATCACCAAGGCAATTCCTCATCACCACCATAGCTACTCCACAAATCTTGGCTTTCATAACATTCTCCGCACACTGACTTATGGAACTAAAGACATGTTCCACAATGGCAACAGACTGCAGAGCCTCGCCTCGCTCCCTCTGAAACCAAACCGTCAGAAAAACAACGGTTGCGCGCGACTGAATCCCATCCGTTTCAGCAATCTCCAGGCATGAATCGCCCATGGAAGTTCGCCGACAGAGCCTTCCGGAACATGACATTGCCACCAGATCTATGGAAACATGATGAAGGCAGATCTTCGTCTTGGCGTGAGAGAAACCCTAGGACCACGCCCCTGCGAGCAGATGCGACCCGCGGCACCATCCTCCGAGGGAGAACCGCCATCAAAGTCTGAGGCTGGCGCCCAGGCTTCCAGACCCCGCCGCCATCAGATCGCCGTCGGGGCGGCAACCATTGAGCGCACAAGGGGCTCCCCGTGGGGGAGAGGCCACCACGCGAGGAGGCAGCCCTGCCGCCACCGTCGGCCCGCCGGGCTTAGCCCGCCGGCGTCCTCTGGTGGTAGCAAGGGAGGAGCGGGAGGAGAATTCGGGGGTGGCGGCGGCTTAGGGTTCCGCCCGTGCCCCCCATAATGACTCCTTGATGGCGCCAGAGAACTTGGTGCTTGATGTGGAGTCTTGTTGGGAACCCCAAGAGCAAGGTGTGAAGAGTACAACAGCAAGTCTTCCCTCAGTTGAGACCGAGGTTATCGAACCAGTAGGAGGAAGGAAACGTCACACAGGTGTTGCAAGCAACGCGGAGACCTGCACAACATAAACTCAAGACTTTGCCCCAACGAATCAGTGAGGTTGTTAAGCTCACCGGTTTGCTGTAACAAAGGATTAAACGTATGGTGTGGAAGGTAATGGTTTGCAGCAAGTAAACAAGTAACAATGGAGGATGTATCAATGGTAAAGATTGGACTAAGGTCCATAGTTTACTAGAGGTGCTCTCCTTAGATAAATAAGATGGCATGAAGGGTAAACAAATTACAGCGGGGCAATTGACAGGAACTAAGCAAGGCATAACAATGCAATTACTAGCCAAAAAGATCCTATGAAGTTGATTGGGCAATACAACAATATACATAGACCGTAATCCAACTACATCTATGACTAGAAGTCCACCTTCAGGTTATCATCCGAACCCCCTCCAGTATTAAGTTGCAAGCAACAAACAACTGCTTTAAACAAACTGTGTAAGGTAAACAGTCCACATGTTCCATGAACAAGAGACCGTTGTTTTCTCCCTATTAGCAACAACACATCTACAACCGAAGATATTTATGCCACTTCCCTTGGAAACTAGAGGCATGAACCCACTATCGAGCATAAATACTCCCTCTTGGAGTTACTAGCAACTACTTGGCCAAGATAACCACTAGCAACGAAGAGCATGCAAGATCACAAACAACACAGACATGATAGAATCATAAAGATAGAACCATTAATCAAACCAACATAATAATCTCAATATCCATCGGATCCCCGCAAACACAACATGCATGATTACAAATAGATTAGATCTTGATCATGAACGGAGCTCACAAGATCTATACATGAAAGCACAAAGGAGGAGATACAACCATCTATCTACTACATGGACCCATAGTCCAAGGTGGAACTACTCACAAATCATACCGGAGAGAAGGCCTCCGAGATGATCTCCCCTCCGGCAGGGTGTCGGGAAGAGCTTCAGATCCCCCCAATCTAGGGACGATGGTGGCGGAGGCTACAGACGGTTTCGTGGATTTCTGATCGGGTACTTAGAGTTTCTGCATCGGGGGCTTCTTATAGGCAAAGGGGCGATACCGGGAGGCGACCAGGGCCGCCAAACCCTAGCCAGGCGTGGGCCCACCTGCCCCCGCGCCTGGGGTGGGTCTGGCCCCCTGGCCAGCCCCTTCGGCTCTCCTCTAGACTACTTGTTCCCCACGGAAAGTAATTGACTTTAACGTTTGTCCCGTCCAATTCCGAGAATATTTCTTTACTAACTTTTCTGAAACCAAAAACAACAGAAAACAGGCATCTGGCACTGTTGCAACTTGTTAATAGGTTAGTACCAAAAAACATGTAAAAACACCTCAAAGTGTAGACAAGTAAAGTAAAGTAGATACTAAACAAGCATGGAGCATCAAAAATTATAGATACGTTTCCAACGTATCACCCCCCAAGAGCTTGTAGAGCAAGAATGCAAACTATGAATGAACTATATATACAGTAAAGGATAGATATGTCGCTGCTTAGGAGGAAGCATTAGATATGAAATATAATGACATTGCTTGTGAACCTGTAGAACGGGACAAGCAAGCATTACACAAGTGTGCCTACAAATGAATTGAGCAATTAAACAAAGTTTCCTCGAATTTTAGCAAATATAAATTAGCCAGGTCATTTCAACAAATATATATGAAAGCAGTAATATATACTGAATTGCAAGAGACATTGGGTGACTGACTCAGAACTCGTGGCGAGCTACACAATGGGCATGCAGTTACTTTCCTAGATAAGAATGAACGATACAGAAATTATAATGGCATCATGCGAGAACTTGCAGAGCAGGAACGCAAACCACGAATGAACTACACAGTAGATGATAGTTATGTTGTTGCTTGGGATAAACCAGCACCAGATTAGAAATATAATAGCCTATCTTGCAAACCAGAAGAGGACAAGCAAGCATTAGACAAGTGTGCCTACAATGAAATGAGCAATCAATCAAAGTGTTTCTTAGAATTTTAGCAAATATAAACTGGACAGGTCATTTCAATAAATATATGTGGAAGAAGTTGTTTATCCTGGAATGCAAGAGACGATGGGTGACCCAGAATTTGTGGTGAGCTAATAAATAAGCATGCAATTACTGTCATAGCTAGAAACCGCATAGAAATTATAAAGGCATCATAAGAAAACTTGTAGAGCAAGAATGCAAACTATGAATCAACTATATATCGAGCAACGTTGCCAAGTTGAAACACGAAAGCGTGAATAGAAACCACGAATGAATTGTAACAGGATCATAACAGAACTTGTAGAGCAGGAATGAAAACCATGAATGAACTATATATACAGTAGAGGATAGTTATGTCATTGCTTATGACAAACCATTAGGTACGAAATATAATGGCATCAATTGTGAACCTGCAGATCAGGACAAGCAAGCATTACAGAAGTGAGCCAACAATTGAATTAAGCAATCAAACAGTGTTTCTTAGAATTCTAGCAAATATAAAATAGCCAGGTCATTTCAACAAATATATATAAAAGTAGTTGTGTATCCTAGAATGCAAGAGACATTGGGTGACTCGGAATTTGCGGTGAGCTATACAATGGCATGCAGTTACTGTCATAGCTAAGAATGAACCAGACATAAATTATAACGGCATCATACAAGAACTTGTAGAGCAGGAAGGCATACCACGAACAAACTATATATATATGGTAGAGGGTACTTATGTCATTGCTTAGGACGAACTAGCACCAGATAAGGAAACAATGACATCGCATGTGAATCCGTAGAAGAGGCTATGCAAACCAACATATTTAGATCTCTCTTTTGGAGGTCTAAGCAAAGACAAAGAAAATAGTTAGTGTTGTAGCTTATGAAGAACCAGATGACAAAAACAAAATTATAATCGAATTAGTATGAATAGTTTGAACACGTACTACTTGTTAGCAGAACGATGCTAGGGAGAAAATAAGAGCAGAAACATAGCTCAGTACTAACCAGATAAATTCAGTAACAATGGAGCAGGAATCCACACTAATAGTTTTCACTGACTTTACATTTTGCAAAAACTAAATAATAGCAGGCAATTACTGTTGTATGAAGTAGCTAAGAACATGTGCATGAATTTAAAATTTGTAGAGCAACAAATGCAAGCCAACATGTCTAGTGACCTTTATGTAGCAAAAAAGAATAGGCGTACACATTGACTTGGTGTGTAACACGATTAGAAAATTTGGTTTTGCTAAAAATCAGACGGCTGATTTTTAGTTATGTCTCGGTCGCCTCTCTTATCATTGAATATACCTCGTGATTCGTGCAGTATACGAGTTATACATAAGTTGCAACTAGGTTGTAACTGAGAATTTAATGAATTGCAACTAGGTTGTAACCAAATTTTATCGGTTGCAACTGAGAATTAGCACAAAATAGTAGGACGACGTCAGCGACTTAGACATAGCTAAAAATCAGGCGCCTGAGATCTAGACTCTCCCAATTAACTGCGACAGTCTTGAACCTGCTATGCTGCTGACAAAACAAAAAATGGGTTGAGAGAATTGTTTACCATGGTCGGAGAGGCTTCTAACCATCATCCGTACCCGCGCGGGTGATGTCCAGGTCACCGAGGGTGCTACAGTTGCGGTGGCTGTTTGCATCAGGGAAGCAGATCTTGGGCGGTCGATGCCAGCTTGAGCGTGATGGACGAGAGCGTCGCTGAGGCAGAATTGGCGCACTACACGGCGGCTCCGGTATGGTACGGTTGGGGTGGATGCCGGTAGCGCGGAAGAAGATCTTGCGAAGTAATTGATGGATTCGGTGCCGTGCATGGGAAAGTGGGGAAAGGAATCCAGGTGCGGTGACCTGGATCGGGTGCGCTGGACGTCGGTGAAGCGGCAATGGTGCGTTGCATGAGACCGCAACTGATGCGGTTCTGTCATACGCGAGGACCCGCAGGGCCCCCGCTGCCGAAGCTCGGCGATAGAGAGAGCATGGTTTTTTTTTGAAAAGATCAAGGAGGTTAATAACAAATTTGTAGTCATTTTCATTGAGAGGGTTAAAATGGTGAGTACGATTCCAAACATTGGTGGCGTTGAAGAAGGATTTTAGCCAGGCGGCCAGGTCACCCACATCATCGTCAACAGGGGAAGGAGAGGACCAAGACGACAGAGTGGTGGGGAGGAAGAGAGGGTCTATGAGCCACGTGTTCTCGAAGTGAAAGCAGGGGAACGCAGAATGTGGTGGTGGCGTTGACGAGGAGGGAAAAATGGTTAGAAGTGAGGCGATGGAGGGAGGCGAGATAAGAGTCTGGGAGGGCGAAGTTCCAAAGTTGGTTGAAGAAGACACGATCAAGGCATGCGAGAACCGGGCTATCGTGCTTGTTAGACCACGTATAAAGCCTATAGGGCAACTCAAAGAAGGCAAGATTTCTGATTGAGTCATTAAAAAGCGGAGGCGAGGGAGAGATCGAAATTGTTTTTATCGTGAGGTGCACGGATAAGATTAAAATCACCTAACACGATATAGGGGAGGAGGAAAAGGGGCCCAAGAGACTCAAGCTCGGCAAGGAAAATGGTCGATAAGGAGTGATCAGCAGGCGCGTACACATTAGTCACCGCAAAGACGAGATCAGACATGTTTGACTGCAGGAAGGTGGTGAGGGAAAAGAGATCGCAGCGAGAGGAGACAAGGGTGAAAAGGTTTGGGTCCCAAGCCGTAATGATCCCACCCGAGTGTTGGCGATATGCCCTAGAGACAATAATAAAACTGGTTATTATTATATCTTTGTGTTTATGATAAATGTTTGCATTCATGCTATAGTAGTATTAACCGGAAACATTAATACTTGTGTGATTTGTAAACTAAATTAGAATCCCTACTAAAGCCTCTTTATAATACTAGCTTGTTGGTTGATAGATGATCGTGGTTTCCCTATCATGAACATTGAGATGTTATTAACAACAAGATCATATCATTAGGAGAATGCTGTGATGGACATACTCCTATAGATAAGCGTAGCATAAATATCAAGTCATTTCAATAGTTCGTTTGCTATAAGCCTTCTGATACATAGTAACCTAATTCCTTCGACCATGATATCATGCTAATCACCATCACCGGAAGGATGGTTTGATGACATCAAACACCACACCATAATTGGGTGGCTATAAAGGTGGCATTGAGTGTTCGGAAAGTATGTGTTGAGGCACATGGATCAAGAGTGGGATTTGTCAATCCATATGACGGATATATATACTCCGGGCCCTCTAGGTGGAATGTCATCCAATTAGCTTGCAAGCATGTGACTGGCTCACAAGGGATCAGATATCACGGGAACGAGAAACGAGTACTTACCGTAATGAGGTTGAACTAGGTATGCAGAGATACCGATGATCAAACCTCGGATAAGTAAACTATTGCGAGACAAAGGAAAATTGGTATCGTATGTAAGTGGTTCATTCGATCGCAAAGTAATCGTAGAAATATGTGGGAGCCATATGAATTTCCAGATTCCTCTAATGGTTATTGATCGGAGAAGTGTCTCGGTCATGTCCGCGTAATTCACGAACTGTAGGGAGACACACTTAAGGATTCGATGTTGTTTAGTAGATATGGAATGTAAGTAGGGAGACCGAAAGTTGTGCGAAGTCTCGGATGGGATCCAGGATATCATGAGGAGATCCTGAATGATCCGGAGAATAAGATTCATATAAGGAAAGTCCAATTCCGGAGTTCGGGAATGATTTCGATGTTTTCATCGGAGAGATTCTAGAAGGGTCTAGAAGTTTCACCGGACTGGAAGGGGAATGATTCATGAATGTGTCATGGTTAAGTAGAATGATTGGATCATGTCCTAGGTCACTTGGTTGGGTGATGACCCACAAGTATAGGGGATCGCAACAGTCTTCGCGGGTAGTATTACCCAATTGATTGATTCGACACAAGGGGAGCCAAAGAATACTTGCAAGCCTTAACAACTGAGTTGTCAATTTAGCTTCACCTGGAAATAGTTCTTGCTCATAGAAGTTTATCAGTAGCAACAGTTTGTAGTAGCAACATCAAAGCAACAACAACAGTGGAACAAGAGCAATAGTAACAGTAACGGTAAATAGTGGGATTCGAGTGTGGTAGGCATAGGGATGGATGGACGGGTGTTGCATGGATGAGTCTAAACATGTAACTTCAAGGTCTAGGTAATTGCAGATAAATAATAACAACCATCCAAGTATTAAACAATCCTAGGCATGTGCTCCAAATATAGTCATACGTGCTCGCAATGAGAACTTGCACAACATCTTCCGTCCAGCCAGCCCGTGGCAGCGGGGCCTGTAGAGAACTACTGGCAATTAAGGTGCTTCTTTTAGTAGAGCACCGGAGCAAAGCATTAACACTCCGTGAACACATGTGATCCTCACACCACAGCCACCCCCTCCGGTTGTCCCAATTATTGTCACTTTGGGGCCTTTGGATCCGGACAATGATATGTGTACACAACTTGCAGATAAGATCACAAACAATACTATCATGATGATTCAATAATAAGTTCAGATCTGAGATCATGGCACTCGGGCCCTAGTGACAAGAATTAAGCACAACAAGTTGTAACAAAGTGAAATAGCACTAATAGAGATACTAGGCACTATGCCCTAACAGATCTTATTCGATTACATGATAGAACTCATACAAACCCTACCATCCCAAAGCCTATTGCGGGGGATTACTCACTCATGGATGAGGGAAACATGGATGGTTTGATGGAGATGCGTTGGTGATGACGATGGCAACGATCCTCTCCAAATCCCCCGTCTCGGCAGGGTGCCAGAACGGAGTTTCTGGATCCGAATCTTGGTTTCTGGTGGCGGCGGCGTAGCATAACTCTTTTAGGAAATCTATCGAACCCCCTCGGTTTTTAGGTCGAGAGGCAAGTTATAGGCGCAGAGGGAGGCCGAGGGGGTGCCTGGGGTGGCTCCACCCCTAGGCGCGGCCAGTGGTGGGCCCGCGCCTGGCATGGGTGTGGGCCCCCAGGATCCTTCTCCGTTTCGTCTTCTGGCCCCGTGGATCTTCTGGTGAAATATAATTTTTGGCATATTTTCCGGGATTTTTCCTGATAGTTGATTTTCTGCACAAAAACTAGACACCAAGGTAATTCTGCTGAAAACAGCGCCAGTCCGTGTTAGTTGTATCCAAATCACATAAGTTTAGAGGAGAAACAATAGCAAAGTGTTCGAGAAAGTAGATACGTTTTGGACGTATCAACTCCCCCAAGCTTAGCTTATTGCTTGTCCTCAAGCAATTCAGTTGAAAACTGAGTGCGATAAAATAACTTTCATGAACACATTGCTTCATAATATGTATATATTCTTAGTACAGGAGTAGATGCTTAAACTATTCATAAAAGGAGTATGCAACTAAGTCTACTCAATAGTCATTGCAAGCCATGAAGAGAAACCAACTCAAATAATAATAAGTAGCTTGGAACATAAACATAAGAAACATTGCAATGCTCATATGAAGGTATGATAGAGTGGTATCTCGCTTGCCTTTGTTTGAAGAGCACAATATAAATGCTGAGGCACCTCTGAAGTTCAAGTGAAGACTAGAGATAAAGATATAAGAGATACAAGCATCACAGTAATGACATAATTAACCAAGCTTTGGAACAAACACAAGAATGACAACTATGATCTCAAGAAGGTGCTCATAGAATAAGTGGTGACTCAACAAGGTGGTGAAAAGGTTTTGAAAAGTTTGAAAGGCTTCGAAATGCTGAAAGTAAGGTACTCGTTAGCTTTGAGATCTCATTGTCCCTATCATAAGCATCTTTATATGGTTAAGGTGAAAGTGAGGTCCACTCTGAATCATATGCTTAACAGACCATAAACTGAAAATCCCAAGTCCCTTGAGTACGAGGGCCACTCCTCATGCTACATCAACTTTGGGCCCAGGCAAGTTCTTGTCATTGTAAGTATTTGCATATCATTGAGAACCGCCAACGGGGTACCCCTTGCAAATGGTACAGGAGCTTTCCTATAACCAAAATGACAAGGCGAGCAGACAATGAGCATCTCAGCAATCTTTTTATTTACTATATGCATAGTTTTTTATTGAGGATGCTTCATAGATAGCTCACTATGCTGACGCTGCAAGTTTCCACCATGATTAGGCATGGCTTAGGCTAGTGGCCCAGGCGTTTCTCTAATACAGAATACAAACTCCATGGACTTACAAGTTCCCCTCTTATTTCACACCGGTGACATCCGCAAACAAAAGAGAAAGGTAACAACTGGATATAAATATCGAAAAGATGTTGAAAGCGTTTCCCGTGACAGCACGGTTCTGCTGACTCCTAGCATATAATTTGCAAGCATATAACTTTCATGGACAGGTCACAACGGTTCAGAGTTATTAAGTGCACAAAATAAAGTGTTCCATCAAGTTCGTGAGAGATATACTAACTAACTTTCTCAAAACAGACAAACATTTTTATTTGGAAGAAAACACGACATATTGAATCTGCACTGAAATAGCAAACAATGCTAATAGGTAGGTATGGTGGACACATCTGACAATATTGGTTTTTGGGAGTTGGAAGCACAGGTAGAGCACATACTCATTGCAAGTGAAGGCTAGCAAAAAGAGAGGGAGCGACAAACGAGAGAACAATAATTGTCATAAACATGCTTGCAACAAAACAGGACTAATTGTGGCATGAAAGTGATACAAGAACTCCGAGGCAAAATAAATCATCGAGGCCTACTGACTATTCTTTAGTCATAGCATGCATGAGCATGTGCCAAGTCGATTCACATGAACAGTCAGAGGAGGATACCACAATATCATACCAAGATATGAATAAAGTAACGCAAGCAAACAATCATATGACATGCTACAAACTATTAGCAAGCTGGAGCTAATCACAAGCAAGCAAGAACTACTAAGCATCCATAATGACATACACCTTACACAAATAGGCTAAGCATGCTCACAATGATGAGTATATGTACAAAAATGAAAAACAAATAGAGTTCGTTACTAGCCTCTTACCACTCCTCGAGTTGTCTTAATCTTCATTATTGCCCTTCACTTGTGTGACTTGAATAATAACATGAAACCAAACTCCACTGGGGACGGCTGAACCCTGCAAAGAACTTACAAAACCAAAGAAGAACAACAAATATTTTGGGTGTTTTCGATTTTTTTAGAAACAAGCAAACAAAGAAAAACCAAACAAGAAGCAAAACAAAACAAAGCAAAATCTTTTTGTGTTTTTTTTTCTTTTAAGGCAAACCAAAACCAAAAAGCAAAGACAAAAACTAAGAGAAACAACAAAAATATTTTTGGTATTTTTGTGTTTTTTGGGAAAGCAGCAACAAGAACAAAAAAGAAAGCGAAACAACGGATATACAAAGAACCGACCGAACATGATATATAGATGAGTGTGATGTCGGTATACCTCCCCCAAGCCTAGGATTTTGGCCTAAGCGGGGCTCAATCCCCAAGTGCCCAAGAAGATGCACCTCCATAGTATGTCGAGGGAGCTCCCTCGTCCTGGTATGAGCTCGAGGCTTCCCCTGTGTAGTACACAGGAGGGTCATATGATGGTGCTTCCTCTGGATAGTGCCCATGGAAGTTAAGATAGCGCAGCTTTTCATCCATCTCCACCTTGGAGCGCGACAAAGGTCCCTGAGAAATACTGAACAAATTAGTTTGGGATAGAGGGATCTCTCTCTCTTCCCCGTCAATAAACAACATTATATAAACCAAGCTAACAAGGGTAGAGTTAGTGGTGACAAAGTGATGTGCCTTCATAGCAGCAAGATCAAGCCTCTGAGGAGCCAAAATTGTATCATAAGGATCAACAACAATGTTCAAGGCAGCAGCAACACGAGTAGCAATAATTCCCCCATAAATGGGTCCCTTAGTAGCTAAGCGACGAGCAATGAGAGAACCAATATTGTACTTAGTTTCATTGTTGAGCGCAACAGCTAAGAAAGCCAATTGATAGTTGGAATTATTACTAGTGTTCTTCCTACCAAGAACACTGGTGGTAAGATAGTAGGCAAAGTACATGATGGCTGGAAATTGAATATTCTTTATCTTCCCTCGTTGAGCTCTGCGGTCATCATTATTGTTTATTCCGCGGTAAAGCTCCATCAAATCTGCGGGTTGAGCTGGAATCTTCTTTGCTGAACCAGCTATACTAAGTGACAGGGCCTTACAAAATTGCTTCAAAGTCATAGAACAAGCCCTGCCATAAATTTTTAAAGACACGTCTGACTTGAACAAGCTGTTAGAGAAAGAAAATCTCTCCACAAATGTTTTAGTGAGCCGAGCATATTGCACGCTCTCATCCTGCATGTAGCTTGTTAGTCTAGTTCTCCTAACCAATGTCATGAAATCATTAAGGATCCCAGCAGCCTGCAAGAAAGTTTGGCAAGGAAAGATAGAGGGGTGCGCATCCCCCTCATCTCCCTCATCACCAAATCGTGGAGCAATGAGATCTTCATGGTATGAGGGCCTAGTGCTGGTGGATGACCTTGGAAGTCTTGCCCTTCTAGGTGCATCACTCTAAAAAAAATCTCCAAATTGATGGTGGTCCATAACCTTCTTTAATTCTAAAATTTTCAGACAACATAAAACCAAGTGATTTCTAAGTTTATAAATAATGAGCAACTACTATAGAAACTTGCTAGAGGCCTACACATGCATCAAAATGAAATTTCTAAGCGTAGAACAAGCATGCAAGTACAAACAACCTGACACCAAGGGGCAAACCCTCCAAAAATCAGCACTTGAGATGGGCTGAACAAGGAGATCGAAAATCACGAGCAAGAACAGCAAGAACTCGGGATTGAGCAAGTTTTCGGGTGTTTTTGGGAGAGAGAAAGAAGGTGGCTTTGAGGAGGCGGCCTGGAGGGGGCCAGGTGGGCCAAACCCCCTAGGCGCCACCCCTTGGTAGGCCGCGCCTACCATGGGTGTGGTGGCCTAGGGTGGCCCCCTGGGTCACTTCAGGTGCCTCTCTGCCCCTTTTTTCGAGGAAAAACTTATTTTGAATTTTCTGAGATTTTTCGGGAAACTTTATTATTGGCCAATTTTCAGGGTATGAAAATTAATTTTCTCGCAGAAACACGTTTTTTTAGAAGAAGCAAAAGCAAACCAAAAGCCAAACTACAGCAGTTCTAAGGAACTCCAACAAGCCAACAACTAGCAAAACTAAAGCTAACAAGAGAAAGAGCAAAGACTAGGAAGGAGAAAAGGTGAAAGAAAGCAAGAAATAACCACAGTGAAAACATCGTTCTGTTCATTAAAATCCTTTTGTTAACAAGGTTGATCAAGTCTTATTACCAAAAAAATCTTATATGAGACAAAACTTTGTATTCCACTAAGTGATTATGTTACCTCATACTTGATATCAATGGTCCCAATCATAATAGTTTCAAAATTTTCTTGTGGAATGGAACAATATATTCCTCCAACCTTGATGCTTTCAATATTTTCAATGGAGTTCAGGCAATAGCTTTTAGCAACCTTCTTGGGGAAATAGACAGTATGCTCTTTGTCATTAATATTGAAAGTTACTTTCCCTTGATTACAATTAATGACAGCACCTGCAGTATTAAGAAAAGGTCTTCCAAGAATAATAGACATATTATCATCTTCAGGCATTTTAAGCACAACAAAATCAGTTAAAACCAAACAATTATGAGCAACTTGAATAGGAACATCCTCACATATACCAACAGGAATAGTAGTTGACTTATCAGCCATTTGCAAAAATATATCAGTTGGTATCAACTTTTCTAACTGGAGTCTCCTGTAGAGAGAAAAAGTCATAACACTAACTTCAGCTCCCAAATCACATAAAACAGTTATAACATAATTATTCTTAATAGAGCAAGGAATAGTTGGTATACATGGATCACCAAGTTTCTTTGTAACCTTACCATTGAAGGAATAATTAGCAAGCAGAGTAGAAATCTTCTCATTAGAAATCTTCCTTTTATTAGAGACAATATCCTTCATATACTTTGAATAAGGAGAGAACTTAATAGAATCAATCAAAGGAATTCTATTCTATTATATACTAAAAGCAATATAAGGGATTATTTAGAGCCACCAGGTTGATCCACATCATCTCAAATATTCCGACGGTTAGATCTAAAATATATGGTCAAGATTTAATTATTTGTTGTAAACACGTCACGTCACGTATGTTGTTCTGTTAAAGACGATTGATGTTTAAAGGGTACGTATGAAAACACGACCTCATGTCATGTCCTAATTAAATCACCTACCACGTTGCGCACTCGGCCGCCGCCGCCGCCGTATGAGTACAAGCATGCTACCGCACCGTCGCCGTCGTACTCACCTAGGATCCTTCCGGTCCGCCGGTCGGGAATCTCTAGCCCATACATGCATGGGCATTAGAGTGCGCAGTTTCGATCTTGCCTCATGCATACACCATGCGAGCATGCAAGTTAGATCGATCTATAGAATTAAGGATTACACCTTACAGCCAGCCAAACATAATCATATCTATACCGATCTCTCTCATGCCGTGTACCCAGTCCGGCGAGCAGTTCCGATCCCACCCAATCCATCTACGTGCTGCTTCAAGGCCGTGCCGGCGTCCCTGATCGCCGTCACATGTTTGGTCGATGTCACTATGCATGCATCAATTTGTAGATTTCTTGCGTGCGGTTTAATGTTTCACTATGTTTCTTTTCCTACTTTTTATTAATTGATTTTCGTACGAGCAGGATGCTACGTACACTTCGTCCGGTGTGCATCATCCAGTGATGCATATTTGACTGGTAGCATCGGGGGTATGCAGACTTTCTCCAGTTTAGCTACAGATCACAACGGGTGTGTCGGTTAATTATTCAGCTCTTTTCACCCTTTCTATTTGCCGTAGCAGCATATAAAATGCATTTGTATGCCCTGGATATGAATTTATGTGTACTGCTCCAATAATTGATGGATAACCTTACCAGTTACCGCATAATGCCTCTATCGTCCAATGTCCTAAACATGGTAGCACCGTACTCTTTTATTTATTTAAGGGATGCATGTTTGATTAGACTATTTACTGTTTTCAGATTTAACACAATAGAGTCATGGGGAGATGATATTCAGTGCGTCGATGATTTCTCACTTGGTACGTTTGATAGTTTGTGATTACAAGCCTACATTAATGTTTGACAACTTATATCAAGTTTGGGAATTCTCATATGTTTGCATCTTACCCCGATGACTGTACTTAATTTGATAGCACTCAGAGGTTAGTGTTCTTTAGGGGATATTGAAATTGGCCATGTTCCTGGTGTTAAATGGAATGAAATATAATAGAGATATCAATGCACATGCTCTACGTGTACATGTAAAATATAATGGATACATGGTAAGTTTCATGAATATTGTGAGAAAACATATTTGGTAAAATGAATTCTCTATCGTGTCTTATTTTTATACCTAGGACACACCATGCGACTTTATTCATGCAACTTCGTGGACACTTGTAAAACAGAAATATGTATGTATATTTCCAAAAAAGATAGAGGTTTTTGAATCTTATTACTAATTTTCTATGTTTCAGTACCCGAAACACCACCCCCACCCTCCCCCCACCCCCCCCACCCCCACATAAACACACAAGCTTCACAGCATAAAATCTTATGGTTACCATTTCTCCCCCTATTAAGAGGGACAGACGTCGAAATTACTTTTTATGGGCCACAATCTATGAATAGTTGGTTTTACACACGCTTAAACACACATTTGGCCTAGAAAACAGAGTTGTATGACTGTTAGAAGCTTAAGAAACTTTCAAAATGATAATACTCTACTCCGTTAGTATTTACCTTAATGTTTATGGGAAATACAAATCATTTTTATATGTCCTCAAATTACTAGGTTCCTGATCAATATCTATTATGTGGTTCTTCATTTCAGTTATTAGATTATGCTCTAAAGTCTCAAAGATAATTAATCTTATCAGTAATGCTTGTATGACCGGCCAATATTCTAAAATGTCTCTTCTTTCAAGTGATGGGAGATTTAGAATTTAATCCACAAGAAAGTTTTCAATGTATATTTCCCTGAACTAATTTAACAGATGTCTAGAATACTAAGAATTATGTGTTGCAAGTATAGTTAAGAAACTTTCTTGGTTTAACAATATGATACCTTATCACTGGTTCACATCTATAACAATTGTAACACCAATGAGGTGTGCCAAAAATTCAATCATGTATGTGACTTATTCAATATACCCTACATAAAAGATTGTGCCTCAGGTGTTTCAACAATAAAGCCATCCATCATCTCAAGGCGGAGAGACATATATACCTCACTTTTGAGTGTCCATGAGGAGGTAAATCTTTAGTACCTCAAGAGGAAGCAAGAAGACGAGTCACTTAAGTGTGACTAAGAGAACTTGCAAATAATCACAATTATCTTATTGCCAAAAAGACTCAAGTCTCCCAAGATATCTACTCCCTCCGTCTTAAAATAGATGTCTTAGATTTCTTAAAATTTGGATGAACCTATATACTAAATAGTGTCTAGATTCATCCAAATTTTGACAAATCTGAGACATCTATTTTAGGACGGAGGGAGTATAAAATAAGTCTTTGTAAATCATACTTTCTCAACTAGGAAATACTTGATGTTATTGATACCGATAATATTTTAGTAAATCCTTCCCATTGTATTTAGTATGATCATATTACAATGTAGGTAAAATATATATTTATAAATGTTCTTCTCGAATATTTATGAATCTCTAAGAATATGAGGTGAACGTCGTGGCGGTGGCAACATCGTGCGAGAATTAAAAGGGGAGTTTGCAACCATATTTTTGTTTTGAGGTTGGAGTCACCAATGTTTTATTAGCTATCCTGGAATCAAATGTCTACATCAACATATATCTCCTTAAGTAATAACTATCATAGCCTATATATAATCAGTATTCCTCCATCATGTCATATTATAGAAACCTATGAAGCGGAATTTTCCGATTCGGACATTTCCATCTTGTGTGGAACATGAAAATATTATGTGAAGATTTATCTCGAGAAGTACCTTAGTAATATAGTTTCTTTCATAAAAAACGGTGTGTGGTTGATTGTATAAATTCAAGTGTTCAGTATTATTTAATACAATAATATGCTGGTTTATTATGTGACACAAACATGATTCATATATTCATGTCAAAAATAACTTTAATATTGTTAACACAAGTTATTGTTAATTTTTTGAACTCGAACTATTAATTTTTTGTTATATTCTGAATAAAGAAAGCAATATTATTGTATTTGCATAATGGGTAAATGTTGTAGTAACCAGTTTCCCGATACACAGTTTCCTATTGAATCTTTGTCACCCTAAATTGCTTTATGTTGGTGAGTTGGTCTCATTCAAGGTCCAAACCTTTTTAATATGTTATTGTAATTTTGGCTTATGTATCTTTGACTTATCATATGACCAATATCTCTATCATACAGAATTAAAACGTGAGACCCTATGTATCCCAATTATGTATAGATGGAAAACCAAAGAGACAACAATGAAATTATTGTTATGGTTCTATTGTTTGTCTTAATTAGCTCTAGAACATTGAATCATGTAAAATGAGTTATCGATGTGGCATAAGAATAGGATCAGTTTTCTCTTAGATCTTAAGTGGAATAATGGTCGGTATTTTTTATATCCTCATGATAAATAAAATCAGTTTATAGTCGACCTTTTAGGAACCATTATTATGATCTACTAAATATATATTTTCCAATATTCAATATGACTAAATGAATAATGATCAACAATGTTAAGATGTTTCATGGTAAGACAATAAGATGTTGCCAAGAAAATTTATTAATAATTATTTGTAATTTCTCAAAAATACATTCATGCACAAAATTGTCAAAGATGCACATTTAGGAATATATATCAATATCTAAAAATCATGTATTTTTCAATGATAAAGGAGGTAAATGGGATGGAAAGATTCTATATAAGATACAAAAATTACTCAACAAATTTGAAATACTAAAGGTGATGCCCTCGCATTTGCGAGGGCCCCTGTGCTAGTTTGAAAAAATAAAGGTTTCATCCACTCACAAAACTTGTTATAGTGTTCTTCCTCCTTTGACTTGTGTTTCTTACCTAAGAAAGCATAGGTTTCTGTACCCAAGGTTCTCTTTCTTTACCATGTATATTAGCAATAAAATCCTCCTTAGTGTACATAGTGTTCTTAGTGTGCTTCTCAGGTTCTTCCTCAACTTCCTCCTCGGGAGTATCATTTTTATCATTACCACTCTCAGTTTCAGCATCAGAGACATATATACTATTAGGATCTATAGCAGGTTCAAGTGGTTCCTCAACCATTCTATGTTTCTTTTTCTTTCTCTTACGAGGACTACCACTATATACTTGTTGGGAATCCGGCTCAATTCTTTTAGGGTGTCCTTCAGGATATAAAGGATCTTGAGTAGCCATACCACTCCTAGTTCTAATTCCATAAGCATGTTTATCTCCTGAAGCATTAACTAGCATATCCTTTTGCACCTTAGCAAGTTGATCAAGTTGGGTTTGAACCATTTGAAAGTGTTTACAAAGCATTTTAATATCATTTGAAGTTCTTTCCACAATATCTTTCAACTCTTTGATAGCTCTAGAGTTTTCCAATAAATGATTCTGAATTTGTTTATTAAAATAGCCTTGTTTAACAATGAAAGTGTCAATTTCCTCTAAACATTGATCAGGAGGCTTACCATAGGGAATATCACCTTCATCAAAGTGTTGGAGAGAGAGTGTACCTCAATAGTAGATGGGTGAGGAGCTGGCTTACATAATTCTTCTATAGGAGGTAGATTCTTCACATCTTCAGCTCTAATACCTTTCTCCTTTAGACACTTCTTAGCTTCCTTTATCACTTCATCATTTAATGCAATAATTCCTCTCTCCTTTGGTGTTGGTGTTGGAAATGGTTAAGGCACAACTGGTTCAGGAGTAATAGGCTCAGGCGTATTCAGCTCAGTTGAAGTCCAATCATCATAATTCTTGCTTATCTTAGCATTAATTCTTCAGCATTTATAGGAGTTCTTTTCCTGAAAACACAATCAGCAAAGATATCTAGGTATGTCCTAGAATCATTAGTTAGTCCGTTATAATAAATATCAAGCAACTCATTCTTAGGCAATGGACATCCAGGATGTGCATGAATCAAGGCACAGAACCTTGTCCATGACTCAGGCAATTTATCTTCTTCTCCCTGTTTAATATCAAAAAGTCTCTGCAAAGCAGCATGTCTAGCACTAGGACGAAAATATTTCGGAAGAAATAAGCAATCAAACAATCAGGACTATCAATGGAACCAGTAGGTAATCTATTAAACCAACCTCTAGCTTCACCCTTTAGTGAAAAAGGGAAGATCTTAGTAACAAAGTACTTGCGCATCTTAAAATCATCAGAGAATAAAGCACTCATAGTAGAAAGCTCATTCATATGAGCCACAACACTCTCATTTTCAGTCCCACAAAAAGGTTCTTTCTCAACAATATCCAAATAGGACAAATCAAGAGAGAAATCATAATCTTTATCTTTAATATCTATGGGAGAGGTGGCAAACTTAGGGTCAGAGGACGGTTTAGGAATAATGGTGCGCCTATCTAGGAGACTCTTAATAGCACTAGTACCTTGTGTGTTTCGGCACTCTTCAACAAATTCATCAGTAAACTCAATGTAACCATCATTAATATCATATCTCTTTCTAGACTTAGGTGAGCTAAAAGGTGTAAAAGTGTCTTCACTAGGAGTTTCGGTATTTCCTAGACTAGCTACAGTAGCATCTAGAAAAGGACCTAATGAACCAATCGCATCAAGCACAGTAGAAGTAACATCATGAGTATCAAAAGCAGTTTCAGACTCAGAAGTAGTAGCAGTGTGTGTAGCATGTGTATGTGGTGGAGTAATAAGCTTACTTATAACAGACGATGAATCAAGAGTAGCAGAGGTGTTTAGGACTGTACCTCTTCTTGTAATGGATGGTAAAATAGGAAACTTTCCATCACGTGACTTACCCATGATGAAAGGAGTAACAATGAAAAATAATAGATCCAAGTGAACTCACAAATAAAGCTATGCTCCCCGGTAACGACGCCAAAAAATAGTCTCGATGACCCACAAGTGTAGGGGATCGCAACAATCTTCGTGGGTAGTATTACCCAATTTATTGATTTGACACAAGGGGAGCCAAATAATACTTGCAAGCCTTAACAACTGAGTTGTCAATTCAGCTGCACCTGGAAATAGTTCTTGCTCACAGAAGTTTATCAGTAGCAACAGTTTGTAGTAGCAACAGCAACAGTGGAACAAGAGCAATAGTAATAGTAACGGTAAACAGTGGGATTCGAGTGCGGTAGGCATAGGGATGGATGGGCGGTTGTTGCATGGACGAGTCTAAATATGTAACTTCAAGGTCTAGGGCATTGCAGATAAATAATAGCAAGCATCCAAGTACTAAAAAATAGGAGAGGGAGTTGGGGAAGGATTCAAGCTCCCCTCTCCCGAGCTGCCTTCCCTCGCATAGATAGAGGGGAGGGCCTGCCCCAAGACCACACAACTAGACCCCCCAGTGCCGCCTCTGCCGCTTGCCGCCTCCGCCAACTCCACCTCCTCCTCTCCGGCTCTCTAAATCTAGATCGCCGGAAACCCTAGAACCAACATAACCTGCTCCGGCTTAGGAAAAGCCCTGCAGGATTTTCCCTCAACTTCCGACACCACGCCGTCGTGCCGCCGAAATCGCGAGGGGAGAACTACAACCTCCACTGCCTACTGGAACAAGGGAGAGGAAGGTCTTCATCGAGTACCGAACGTGTGACCGACTGCGGAAGCGCTGCCGGAATGCAGCGCCGGAAGGATCGTCTATGCGATGTTGAGATCGGCAAGTGTACGACTACATCACCCACGAGAATCTGCTCTCGTTAACCGCTTTGGAATCTTTGTGGGTGAGTACTCTAATCGACTTGTTGCTACAATCTAGTAGATAGATCTTGGCTTGTTTGTGTGCATGCGGTAGAATTTTTTTGTTTTCCATGCTATGAACCCCTACAGTGGTATCAGAGCTGTGTCTATATGTAGATCCGTTGCACGAGTAGAACACAATGGTCTTTGTGGGCGGTGATGCTTTTATTATCAATTGCTTTTTGTGTACTTTTCATCTTGCAGTATGATGGGATGAAGAGGCCCGGGCTAACCTTACATGACATCGTTCATGAGACTTGCTCCACGCTTAGCATGCAACTTGTATTGCATAAGTGGCTTTGTGGGTGTCTGTCTCTCCCATCATAGTATAGATTCAATTTACAACAGGCACTTGATAGTTCAAGCATCAACGTTGTGGTTCTTGTTCGTATGTTAGAACGACACTTATTAAAAGCCCCAAACCACGTAAAATATGCAAAGAAAATTAGAGGCGTCTGCTAACTTTGTTTTGCAGGGGTGTGCTATGATGTGATATGGCCATGATTGTGATTATATGTGATGTATGCAATGTTCCTTATTGTAAGTCGGCAACCGGCAGGAGCTATATGGTTGTCTTTTTAATATCGTTAAGACCTATGTGTCTATTATTCAAACTAGTTGTAATAGTTGATGCTGGTGGACAACAACCATGGAGCGGCGCCATTGACCTTGATGTAATGCGGTGATGATGGAGATCATGTTCGTGCTTGAAGATGGAGATCGGAAGCACAATAAGAAAGGTTGTATCATATCACATATTATGAATTGCATGTGATGTGAATCCTTTTATGCATCTTGTATTGCTTAGTTCGCGCTGGTAGCATTATAAGATGATCCCTCTCACAAAATTTCAAGTTATAAAGTGTTCATCCTTAGTAGGCACCGTTGCTAAAGCTCGTTGTTTCGAAGCACCACGTGATGATCGGGTGTGTTAGATTCCGCGAGTGTATACAACGGGATCAAGCCATATTTTCTCATGCGGAAGCTATGGTTTGATCTTGACGAGCCTAGCATGTACATACATGGTCTCGAAACATGGATCACCGAAAGATAAAGCATGAGTCATATAGTAGATATGATGAACATGTTGATTGGTCGCCATTGAAGCTACATTATCTCTCGTGATGATCGGTTTTGATGTGGTGGATTTGGTTCGCGTGATCACTAAAACAATGTGAGGGATATTGTTATGAGTGTGAGTTCACCTAGATTAATGATGACCCACAAGTGTAGGGGATCACAACAGTCTTCGAGGGTAGTATTACCCAATTTATTGATTCGACACAAGGGGAGCCAAAGAATATTTGCAAGCCTTAACAACTAAGTTGTCAATTCAGATGCACATGGAAATAGTTCTTGCTCACAGAAGTTTATCAGTAGCAACAGTTTGTAGTAGTGACAGCAAAGCAACAGCAACAGTACAACAAGAGAAATAGTAACAATAACGGTAAACAATGGGATTCGAGTGTGGTAGGCATAGGGATGGATGGACGGGCGTTGCATGGACGAGTCTAAACATGTAACTTCAAGATCTAGGCCATTGCAGATAAATAATAACAAGCATCCAAGTACTAAACAATCCTAGACATGTGCTCCAAATATAGTCATACGTGCTCGCAATGAGAACTTGCACAACATCTTCTGTCTAGCTAGCCCGTGGCAGCGGGGCCTCTAGGGAACTACTAGCAATTAAGGTGCTCTTTTTAATAGAGCACCGGAGCAAAGCATTAACACTCCATGAACACATGTGATCCTCACACCACAGCCATCCCCTCCGGTTGTCCCAATTATTGTCACTTCGGGGCCTTTGGATCCGGACAATGATATATGTACACAACTTGCAGATAAGATCACAAACAATACTATCATAATGATTCAATAATAAGTTCAGATTTGAGATCATGACACTCGGGCCCTAGTGAAAAGCATTAAGAATAACAAGCTGCAACAAAGTCAAATGGCACTAATAGAGATACTAGGCACTATACCCTAACAAATCCTATTCGATTGCATGATAAAACTCATCCAATCCCTACCATCCCCAAGCCTACAACGGGGGGTTACTCACTCATGGATGAGGGAAACTTTGATGGTTGATGGAGAGGCGTTGGTGATGATGATGATGGCGATGATTCTCTCCAAAATCCCTGTCCCGGCAGGGTGCCAGAACGGAGTTTCTGGATCCGAATCTTGGTTTCTGCTGGCAGCGACGCAGTGGAACTCTGTTTGGAAAAACATCAAACCCCCCTCGGTTTTTAGGTTGAGAGGCAACTTATAGGCGCAGAGAGAGGCTGAGGGAATGCTTGGGGTGGCTGCACCTCCTAGGAGCGGCCAGAGGTGGGCTCGCGCCTGGCAGGGGTGTGCCCCCCACGCCCCTTCTCCGTCTCATCTTGTGGCTCCGTGGATCTTCTGGTGAAATAGGATTTTGGCATATTTTTCCGGATTTTTCCTGATAGTTGATTTTATGCACAAAAACTAGACACCAAGGTAATTCTGCTGAAAACAGCGTCAGTATGTGTTAATTGTATCCAAATCACACAAGTTTAGAGGAGAAACAATAGCAAAAGTGTTCGGAAAATTAGATACGTTTTGGACGTATCAACTTTCACCAAGCTTAGCTTATTGCTTGTCCTCAAGCAATTCAGTTGAAAACTGAGTGCGATAAAAGAACTTTCACGAACACATTTGCTTCATATGATGTATATATTCTCAGCACAGGAGTAGATGCTTAAACCATTCATAATAAGAAGTATGCAACTAAGTCTACTCAATAGTCATTGTAAGCTATGAAGAGAAACCAACTGAATAATCATAAGTTGCAAGAAACATAAACATAAGCAACATTGCAATCCTCATAATAAGGTATGATAGAGTGGTATCTCGCTTGCCTTTGTTTGGAGAGCACAATATAAATGCCAAGACACCTCTAAAGTTCAAGTGAAGACTAGAGATAAAGATATCAGATATACAAGCATCAAAGTCATGACATAATTAACCAAGTTTTGGAACAAACATGAGAATGACAACTATGCTCTCAAAAAGGTGCTCATAGAAGAGGTGGTGACTCAACAAGGTTGTAAAAAGGATTTGAAAAGTTTGAAAGGCTTCCAAATGCTGAAAGTAAGGTACTCATTAGCTTTGAGCTCTCATTGCCCCTATCATAGGCATCTTTATATGGTTAAGGTGAAAGTGAGGTCCACTCTGAATTATATGCTTAACAGGCCATAAATTGGAAATCTCATATCCCTTGAGTACGAGGGCCGCTTCGCATGATACTTAACTATGGTTACCTGTAAGTTCTTGTCATTGTAAATACATGCATATCACAAAGAACCGCCAACGGGGTACCCCTTGCACATGATACAGGAGCTATCCCGTAATCTAAATAGATGCAAACTAGAAGAATTGACATCTAATTTCAGACAGAGATAGTATTAGATTTTTTTGTGCGTTGGCGGTAGTATCAGATCTGCTGACTCTTTGTACAATCGGACGCTTGGACCAGCTGGAGCTAGCAGGCAATACGATGTACGGTTCAAGCAATCCCTGTGTGTGTCACGGGTTCCCAACGCTGCACCCACTGAGACGATGTGATCTTCACCAGGCTGACCCAAACGGTCTGCGCATGTCTGAAACTATTCGCGCGGACGCGCGGAACGTGCGTGTTGTCCCAGCGTGCCGGTCCATCCGGCGAAACACGTTCGGCTCGACCCATCTATGCATCTAATCTGGGGCTCGGTTGCGTCAGTCCGGACGCGCGCGGACAGCGCAGGGACTCGTGCATAGGCCCGCCCGTCAGCCACCGCTTACTGGCGGCATTGAGTCAGACGGTCAGCGGCACCAATTCAGATGCAACCGCGGCAGCGATTCAGAGACGCTGCGTGGAAGGCTGACTGGTGGCAGCCGACGCGCATCAATGGCGACGAGACAACATGCTGACGTAGCCTGTGTTCCCGGGCCGACATTGATGGCGAAGGAGCGAGAAGATGTGCGCGTTTACGGGCGGCTGGGCTATTTAACCCTGCGCCCGTCGGTGCTGTCATCCTCACCTCTCGTCATTGCACAACCTTGCCCACCGCCGCCGCCACCACCATCACCATCAGCACTGAAGACCCCGCCGTGGCTGATGCGGAGCAAGAACGACCACGAAGCATCTGGCAGCCGTGGCTCTAGGCTGTCGGCCTTCCTCTGCGGCACGTCCTTGCTGCCTCCGCCACGGCCGGAGGAGTTTCGGAGCGACCCCGTGGAGGACTACCCGCCACCGCGGGAACGCAGAACCCGGCGGTACTTCCGCGTCGGGATTGGAGCGCCTTTGGAGGAAGGGTCGCGACATCCAACACAGGGATGTCTCCCTCCCCACCGGTTGGCACCTCAACCGGGACCGTGTCCCGGTGCCGCCACCGCCCAAGACGGGCAGAGGGCTGGCGGAGGAGATCCATCGGTGGATCAACAACCTCTCTCGGGACCAACGGTTGGAGAGGGGCTACCACTCCGAGGTATACTGGGTCAAGTTCCTCGAGTGGGTGCACAAGGCGCGATGCACCACCACCGCCCGCCGCGACCTGCAGCCGTGGTAGGTCCACGATGTCCCCGACATTGACTCGGACGACGAGGGCGCCAACAACCACTCCGACGCCGAACTCATTAGCGAGGACGGTAACGACGACTACAACGGCGACATCGTCGTCAAACAGGAGGCGCAGGACGACGTCGCCGTGAACCTACCCCCGGAGTACCACGAGGTGCTCGCTCGGGGCTATGATGAGGACGTCTTTACCGAATAGGCCATTGCGTCCAGCGCGCGCGAGGAAGAGGCCCAGTGGCGCGGCTACGAGGAGGCCCTCCAACTCACCCGCATGGTGGCGAAGACGAACACGCAGCTGCCTCCACCGCCGCCGCTGCCGGGTTGGGCCCCTATGATCGCGCCGCGGGTGGAGATGGAGCTGGCGCACCTCCAGCACGGTTGGGAGCCGTGGCCTAGGAAGGTAGTCAACCCGCCTGCTCCTGCTCTTGCTCCGGCCATGCCGCCGCCCAACCTCTGGACGCCGTCGGAGTACATCGACCTTGACCAGTAGATGGTCGAGGCGACGCCGGAGCGTGTAGTTGGTACCTAGGGCTAGTAGTAGTTCAAATTCCGTTTTGTATATTTTGAATACAAATTAAGTTTAAATCTTGTCTATTTTAGCGCGAACTGTTTGTGTTCAAAAGAAAAAGTGCCTCGTCTAGCGCGGACAAATAGATCGCGCCACTGAGCGCGGCTGGCCAAACCCCCTATCCATATTGACCGTGACCCGACATAAACAAATACAAACGGACCGTTTGGGATAACCGTATAATCGGCCCGGTGCAGATACCCTAACGCCGAGCACGTTTCTTCTGTAGGACTGACCTACAGTACTGCGGGGCCGAGCTAGCAGTCTTGTGGTGCCCTGCTGTACACCGCACCTAGTCATTCTGCAAAGTCTATAGCAACAAGTCAAAATTGCTACTGCTCACAGCCGTACCATGGGATCGTTCTTTAAACGATCGAGCATATTCTTGTTCCACAGAACACCGCGCGCTAGCGATTTCAAAACGGCTATCGCGTTGTTTATTTCTAGATTTTAGTCTGGCTACCGTTGCCATGTTTTCTCTCACTACAGGAGAAACTGAATACGCCGACGCCCGGGTCCCGTCGGCGTAGTCCCTAACTGCCATCGGCATAGGCTGGCCCGACGGCTACCGTCGTCGTATGGCCGTCGGCGTACAGCCCCGTAGGCGTAGCCATATTGTTTTGGTATGGTTGTTATTTTTTTGTTTTAGTAAAGTAACTATATCGTATAGGTGCAACTATTTAAAGTCGATACAGCCATCGGATTAACATTTTCATGCACATATTGATTTTTTATAGCATTTCTATGAAAACCCAAAACATGCTTGTTAGCATCGTCCCTTGGTAGTCACTAAGCAACAGGCTAGAAATGAATTATCAGTGGTACTATACATGACCCGGAGAGAGAACCAAAGAGTAGTCCCATCTTCAGAAAGTTTAAAACACATTGCTGTAGCACAGCAGTCCTCTTTACTGAAACACACGTACTGCTCTAGCGTCTGCATCAACGTCGCAGAGAGGGAATCTTACTGTAGCGACATGTATGCTGCAGAACCATGTCCCCCAATATTGGATCCAATATAGTGTCGGTCACATGCGTATAGTTCAGATTCCCTTGATTGAATGGACAGAAATAACTCTTAAGCAAAAGAAACTTTAAAAATAAACTCACGTCGAAAGAGGAACGCTGCTACACACGACCGACGCCTATATCATGTGCCATCTTACCCTCCGTATGCATGCACAAAGTAAAGTAAAGCAGACAACAAGATCACTACTAGAAAAACCATGTTCGGTTCGACGTGAACAAGGCCGGCAGTTTCGGCCTGTCACAGCCCGCGACTAGTAGGAGCACTAGTTCCGGACCGTAAAGCCTCTAACGGCTAAAAACGGACATAGTTACTAGTCCTGGATCGAATCAGATCTTTAGTTTCGTCCGTAATATGGACCGGGACTAATAACCGGGTCGTATCACGGCTCTGTACTAGTTGTCCACCACTATATATTCTGCTTTCTGTCCTGCTGTCCTAAAGCATATGGTGGCCATTTTTCTCAAAAAAGCAAAAGAGTTCATGCCATTTTTTTCTCAAGATTTGTCAAGATTTAGTTCGCAACACCTAAATCCAAAGCTTTAAAAGGTTAGAACTTCATTCTTTCATCTCTTATTGCTACTTTAGCTCTATAATGCTCTAAAAGTATAGAGATATGGATCAATACATGCATGCTCTAGAAGTAGCTAGAAGGATTTTGATGTATATGTGTAACAAATTTTGATTAGGCACATAGTTACTGAAAATTGAAATGTGTAATTTTTGAGTTTCAGAGCTTAGAATGGAATGAGGTTTTCACTAATAGAACAATAATAAAAAACTCCACATTTATCATGTTGATTATTTTCTCCAATTCACAAATTGGTGCATGTAAATTTTTCAAAATTCAAAATTAATGCTCTAGAAGCTCTCAATATAACTTGTAATAATTTTATCATGTTGTGTAATGATTTTTGATATACTTTTACTATAATATAGATGGTCCGGGAATGGATGTATGGTACTGACCAACGCTCTGGCGAGTTCATTAACGGCGTGCATGAATTCATCCGTGTTGCTGATGCAAACAAGCGCAATGGTTTTGTATTCTGTCCATGTAATAGATGTAGGAATCAGAAGGATTACTCTGAATCAAAAACCCTTCACAGCCAGCTGTTGAAGGCCGGCTTGATGCCCAGTTATAATTGTTGGACCAAGCACGGAGAGAGAGGGGTTATAATGAAAGACAATGAAGAAGAGGAGGAGGATGACAACTATCATGATTTCTCTGAGTACGGAGATACTTCCATGGGGATGCTGAAGGGGAGGATGAAGACGAGACACATGATAAACCCGCCGACGGGTCATCGGCGTAGTCCCTAAATGCCGTCGGCGTAGGCTGGCCCGACGGCTATCGTCGTCGTATGTCCGTCGGCGTACAACCCCGTAGGCGTAGCCATATTGTTTTTGTATGGTTGCTATTTTTTTGTTTTAGTAAAGTAACTATATCGTGTAGGTGCAACTATTTAAAGTCGATACAGCCATCGGATTAACATTTTCATGCACATATTGATTTTTTTTAGCATTTCTATGAAAACCCAAAACATGCTTGTTAGCATCGTCCCTTGGTAGTCACTAAGCAACAGGCTAGAAATGAATTATCAGTGGTACTATACATGACCCGGAGAGAGAACCAAAGAGTAGTCCCAATCTTCAGAAAGTTTAAAGCACATGGCTGTAGCACAGCAGTCCTCTTTACTGAGACACACGTACTGCTCTAGCGTCTGCATCAACGTTGCAGAGAGGGAATCTTACTGTAGCGGCATGTATGCTGCAGAACCATGTCCCCCAATATTGGATCCAATATATGAATGGACAGAAATAACTCTTAAACAAAAGAAACTTTAAAAATAAACTCACGTCGAAAGAGGAACGCTGCTACACACGACCGACGCCTATATCATGTGCCATCTTACCCTCCCTATGCATGCACAAAGTAAAGTAAAGCAGACAACAAGATGCAGTGGTGCCCGCGGTGAATTGCAACGTATTGTTGGACCCTATTTCATTCACATGACAAATATCTGACATTTGGCGCGTCAGGTAGGGGGTTTAATATGTCATAACCGTATCTATAATTTTTGATGTTCCATGCTTGTTTTGTATTTACTTTGCTTTGTTTTATCTACATTTTGAGGTATTTTTATATGTTTTCTTGGACTAACCTATTAACAAGATGCCACAATGCCAGTTGCGTGTTTTATGTTGTTTCTGGTTCCAGAAAAACCAGAAAATGAATATTCTCGGAATTGGACGGGACAAAAGCCAAAGTCAATATTTCACCGAGTAGAGCAAGGAGCCAGAAGACGAGATGGAGGAGGGTCTCAAGGGGCCCACACCCCCTGGCCACGCGGCCAGGCCTGGCTCGCGCCTGGGGGTGATACGTTGGAATTGTATCTATAATTTTTGATGCTCCATGATTGTTTTATATCATTTGTCTTATTTTTTGTCTACACTTTAAGGTGTTTTTATAACTTTTTTGGAACTAACCTATTAATAAGTTGCCACTGTGCCAGTTTCCTGTTTTCTTCTGTTTTTGGTTCCAAAAAGGCAGAAAATCAATATTCTCGGAATTGGACTGGACAAAAGCCAAAGTTACTTTTTTTTCCGGAGCAACACGGAACCACGAAGCAGAGCCGGAGGGGGGCCACAGGGTGGTCGCACCCCCCTAGGAGCGGGCAAGCCCTGGAGGCGCCCACAGGGGGTGTGGGCCTCCTGGACCCCCACCGACCTTGATTCCTGCGCCTATAAGAAGCCCCCGACCCAAAAACCCTAAGGCATCCAGAAGAAATCCACGGAAACCTCTGTAGCGCCGCCGCCACCGAAGGGGAGATTCGGGGGACAGAAAGTCTCTATTCCGGCACCTTGCCGGGACGGGAAAGTGCTCCTGGAGCCATCTCCATCGATCTCCATCGCCATCTTCATCATCGTTGCTGATTCCCATGATGAGGAGGGAGTAGTTCTTCCTCGAGGCTAAGGGCTCTACCGGTAGCTATGTGTTTATCTCTCTCTCTCTCTCTCTCTGCATGATCTTGTGGTCATGAGCTTTGTAATCAAGTAGATCTACCTTGCTACTCAAGTGCTTCATTAGATCTCTGCTCCCCCATGTGTGTGAAAGTGACAGCGTGCATGCCATGGTGGTACTTAGGCTTGAGTCTACATAAATACTCTTTGTGCTTTAATAGATTTATGCTTTTCCCCACGTGTGTGAAAGTGACAGCGGGCATACCGTGTGTGGCACTTTGGCTAGATTGAATATTTGTTATGAGTTATATTTAGAGTTGGATGTCTCTATGAAATTGTGGTGTTTGTTGGAACCATCTAGCGCTCAAGGTGATAGTGTGGGGTTATCTAGATTGGGAAAGGCAGACTTTGAGGTGTGCTGCTATAGCCCTACCGTGGATTAGAGTGTCCAACCGGAGAGTAGTTAAGAGTAGTATCATAAAGAGAGGATATTTATATGAGAGAGTGTTAACTAGTGAAAGTATGATCCCTAGGCCTTGTTTCTAAGCATTGAAACACCGTTTGCTACTAGATCTATTGCATGTTTGCTTGCTTCCTTAAGTTTGCCTTTAGTATGTTCCTCCACGCCATCAGCTATTTCCTGGCACCGTTACCCCACGTCAACAACAAGTCAGAAGCTCTTTTCTGGCACTGTTACCACTTGTATTTCACTATCTCTTTACCCAACTAGTGTGCCTATACACCTGACAAGTGTATTGGGTGTGTTGGGGACACAAGAGACTTCTTGTATCTTGATTGCAGGGTTGCTTGAGAGGGAATACCTTTGGCCACTTCCTCCCTGAGTTTGATAAACCTTGGGTGATCCACTTAAGGGAAACTTGCTGCTGTTCTACAAACCTCTGCACTTGGAGGCCCAACAACTGTCTACAAGAATAGAAGTGCATAGACATCAAGCTCTTTTCTAGCGCCGTTGCCGGGGAGGTAAGGTAAAAGGTACTCACATCCTCCGGTGTGAGTGCTCGAAGTTATTTCCTTTAGATTCTGCAATTTTGTCTTTTTATTTCTTGTTTTCACTAGTTAGGCTTTATGGAAAACAAAAACAAAATTAGAGAGCTTTATAGTATCTATCTTGAGTTAGGACATGAAGTGTTTGAAGAGAAAATTTAAAAACCTATGGAGCTTTATTTGCATGCTAATAGCAATGTTATTAGTATGAATTCTTTGGACACCATTATTGCTAATGCTATGGAAACGTCTAAGCTTGGGGAAGCTAGTTTTTATGATGATCTTTTTAGCCCCCCAACTGTTGAAGATAGCTATTCTATTGCTTATGATGATACTTTACCTCCAATATATGATGATTACAATGATGAATATGATATTTTCAGTCTACCTGGTATTGAGGAGGAAATTAATTGTGATTACAATATGTCTCTTATATTTGATGATTATGGTGATGAGAATAATATTGGTAGCTATTTTGTTGAATTTACTCCCACTACAATTAATAAGAATGACTATGCTTATGTGGAGAGTAATAATCATTTTATGCATGTGGCTCATGATAAGAATGTTTTATGTGATAATTATATTGTTAATTTTATTAATGATGCTACTGAAATTTATTATGAGAGAGGAAACATGGTTTTATACATCTCAATAATATTAAGTTTCCCCTCTTTATGTTGAAATTTTTGAAGTTGCACTTGTTTGCTTTCCTATGCTTGTTGCTTTGTGCTTTCATGACTTGTTTATTTATAAGATTCCTATGCATAGGAAGTGGGTTAGACTTAAATGTGTTTTGAATTTTCTTATTGATGCTCTCTTTTAATTCAATTCATATTTCTTATGTGAACATCTTCTCAAACTATTATGCCTAACTTAAAGGCATTAAAGAAAAGTACTTGTTGGGAGATAACCCAAGAGTTTCCTTGAGTCTTGGAATTTATTACTGCTGTAATGACCTCTCCTTATCCTTTTTATTTGCTTTTTGTGCCAAGAATGACCTCTAATGAGAGGGAAGTAAGATTTGGGGAGTTGCTGTCCCGAAACAGATTTCTGTCCTTCACCATAAAAATTCGTGAGAAGTATCTGTAACTCGGATTGATCTGCACATTTACGAATAAATTCCCCAATATGCTAGATAACTTTAGTTAGTTCAACACTTTTTTATTTGGTCAACAAAAGGTCTTCAAAAAAAATCGGTTTCTACCTGCTGGTCCGTTTTGACAGATTTCTGCCATTATTTGCATTTGCTTCTTATTGATTCCTTTTTGGGTTCTTTTTGGGAAATTGAGATTTTTGAAGGAGTTACTACAATATCTTGTGTTTTTAGTGAAAATCCTTGCTGTTCTAAAGCTTTGCCAGAGGTCTAATATCTTTTGAATACACTAATGTTGCTAATGAAGATTTTGTGAAGTTTTGTATGAAGGAAAAATTTCAGGTGTAGAGAGAGAATGATGTAATGAGATGAAGTATGGACAAAAGCTCAAGCTTGGGGATGCCACCCGGTGTCACCCTAAGAAATATTCAAGAGTTACAAGCGTCAAAGCTTGGGGATGCCCAAGGCATCCCCTTCTTCATCAATAAAAATCTCAGGTCTTTCTAGACACTTCGTTTTTATTGTTTCATGCATTGTTGTGTTGTTCTTGAAGCATCTTAGTTTTTGTTTTTGGTTTTCGTTTGTTTAGTTTGCTTTAGTAAGTTGGTTGGTTACAACACAATTCTTTTGGAGAGAGACACACTCTATTTTCATTGCCTAGAACACTCTAGTTTTCACTCTTATTGTTCTATGAGTGTTCACTTTTGCTAGCACTGCGTTCAGCCTTAGTTTTCTTGTGTTTTCAGCTTAGAACTTTTTAGTTCATCTTTGCGAATTTGTGAGACAAGCTCACTGATCTTTATTTCTTGTGTTTGATTAAAGGCATTTTTAGTAAAAATAAAATGTTGCTTTGATTTAAAAATGATTTTTGGGTGAAACCTCTTGTAAATGGATTTTCTTTAAAACACTTTGATCCTAAACACTAACATTGGGTTTAAAAAAACATATTTGGCGAACTCTACAAAATATTACTTTGATTTAAAATCATTTCTAGCAAAACAAAAATGGTTTAAATGGCCTATTTTCACTAACTTGACTTTAAATGGTTTTGCCACTTTTATAAATGACCAATAGGTGTTTTAAAATAATTATAGCCTTAGTAGAAACCACTTTTTCAATAAAACAATCCTTTGCATGCTTGCATGCATTGCTTTGTTTTCTTTATTATATGTGGTGAATTGTTTGAATGCTAGTTTGAATATGTGCTTGATTGATTGGATTTTAGTGAACCTTGAAGAGTGTGAAAATTGCAAGATCAAGGAGTGTATCTATTTTCTCTACTAAAAAGGCAAGTGGCACTATCATCCATGTCCTACTATTTTCAATACACTTAGTGGAATTTTTGTAGTATGCATGATAGGGCTACTATGTTACTATGCTATGCTATGTCCTATTATGATATCCTTTATATCTTCCTTAGTGGAAACATCGTAGTTGCAGTATGCTTAGCCCTGCTATAGATTCGGGGTGGAATACCATGTTATGATTATATGAAGTGTTGGAAAAATATATGTTTTATATAATAAAACAAGTACTCAATGAATCACCTGGGTGGAATGTGGATACTCAATTGTGGATAAGGTGGCAACGAAGGGAACCATATATATATGGCTATCTTTTTTTCATGTGTGCACGAGAAAAAAACCACCCAGGAACTTAGAGATTGAACATGTTTCTTGTACAATGGCTTCCGTGTACAGCAACATGCTAAATGGGCTCTGGCTTAGTCAATTACATAGTGGAAGACCCTTGCATTGGTACCTATTCAGGTTAACTACAATTGTGTATTGGAAATATATCCTTACATTGGTGCCTGGTAGTTGTGCTAGCATAATGTATTGGGAGGACTTCTATGGAAAGACTTTGTCACATTCTCGATCTACATGTACTCCATTTGGTGTGTACTTATCCAGCGGCCACTGGTGGCGTCAAGATGAGATTGTGTCATGTGGGTAAAGTGTACAACTTCTGTAGAAGATCAAATTCTAAGTACTTAGCCGTGTCCCCGGTTACGGACAACTCTGAGCAACTAAGGCCTGAAGCTATGGAAGATCTCGACATTCCAATTTCTCAAAGTAAAACTTGATGGTGTCAACAAGGGATTAGAAGCACTTGGAGTGTGCCAAGGAGTTCAGAAATATTGTTAACAGATCAAAACTATTTTTAAAAGATAGGATAAAACCATCTTGTTTTCTGCAAATGAGCCTAAACTCTACTTAGCCAAATATGCATGTATTGATAGACTCCAACTTATTTCCACATAGTAGTGACACTTGCCAATACAATTCAAATGTATTGACCCTTGTGGCTGTAACTTATTATGTTCCAGGTTTGTTTGATGTTAGTGAAGTGTGTTGAATAGGATTACAAGTCTACAACCAACATGATTACCTATGGCACTTTGAAGATGGAGGACTCTATGCTATATAGTTATTTTGCTGCATTGTAATGAGATAGCCAAATGAGCTATGTAAGATGTAATGAATTATTTTACTCCTGGTTATAAAGTTGTACTATGACCTCTGTTTATTGATATTACATCTTAAACTATGGATGCTAGCTATTGATCCAGGGACTGGCATTGTAAACACAGAGATCTCTACCTTATCGGGTTGGGACCTCTACAAAGAGACCGTTGTTTTCTCCCTAGTGGCAACAACACATCTACAAACGAAGATATTTCTGTCACTTCCCTTGGAAACTAGAGGCATGAACCCACTATCGAGTATAAATACCCCCTCTTGGAGTCACTAGCAACTACTTGGCCAAGATAGCTACTAACAATAGAGAGCATGCATTATCACAAACAACACAGACATGATAGAATCATAAAGACAAAACCATTAATCAAACCAACATAAGAATCTCAATATCCATCGGATCCCCGCAAACACAACATGCATGATTACAAATAGATTAGGTCTTGATCATGAACGGAGCTCACAAGATCTATACATGAATGCACAAAGGAGGAGATACAGCCATCTAGCTACTACATGGACCCATAGTCCAAGGTGGAACTACTCACACATCATACCGGAGAGAAGGCCTCCGGGATGATCTCCCCTTCGGTAGGGTGCCGGGAAGAACTTCAGATCCCCCCGATCTAGGGACGATGGTGGCGGCGGATACAGACAGTTTCATGGAGATTTGATCGGTTTCTTAGGGTTTCTGCATCAGGGGCTTTTTATAGGTGAGAGGGGAGACCGAGGCGGCGGCCAGGGGTGCCAAATCCTAGCCAGGCGTGGGGTGGGGCCCACCCGCGCCTGGGGTGGCTCTGGCCCTTATGGCCGGCCCCTCTGGCTCTCCTCTGGACTTCTTGTTCCCCACGGAATGTAATTGACTTTGACGTTTGTCCCGTCCAATTCCGAGAATATTTCTTTACTAACTTTTCTAAAACAAAACAGCAGAAAACATGCATCTGGCACTGTTGCAACTTTTTAATAGGTTAGTACCAGAAAACATGTAAAAAACACCTCAAAGTGTGGACAAGTAAAGCAAAGTAGATACTAAACAAGCATGGAGCATCAAAAATTATACATATGTTTCCAACATATCATTGGACATCGGTGAAGCGGCAATGGTGCGTTGGATGAGACCGCAACTGATGCGGCTCCGTCATACGTGAGGACCCGCAGGACACCTGTTGCCGAAGCTCGGCGACAGAGATAGCACGGGTTTCTTCGAACAGATCAAGGAGGTCAATAACAAATTTGCAGTCATTTTCATTGAGAGGGTTAAAATGGTGAGTACGTTTACAAACTTTGGCGGTGTTGCAGAAGGATTTTGTCCTGGCGGCCAGGTCACCCGCATCATAGTCAACGGGGGAAGTAGAGGACCAGGACGACAGAGTAGTGGGGAGGAAGAGAGGGTCTATGAGCCACACGTTCTCGAAGCGAAAGCAGGGGGAACGCGGGATGGAGGTGGTGGCGTTGACGAGGAGGGGAACATGGTCAGAAGTGAGGCGAGATAAGAGTCTGGGAGGGCGAGGTTCCAAAGTTGGTTGAAGAAGACACGGTCAAGGCATGCGGGAACCAGGCTATCACGCTTGTTAGACTACGTATAAAGCCTATCGATGAGGGGCAGCTCAAAGAAGGCAAGATTTCCGATTGAGTCATTAAAAGCGAAGGCGAGGGAGAGATCGAAATTGTTGTTGTTTTTATCGTGAGGCGCATGGATAAGATTAAAATCACCTAACAGGATCCATGGGAGGGGGAAAAGGGTCCCAAGAGACCCAAGCTCAGCGAGGAAAACAGTCGATAAGGAGTGATCAACAGGCGCGTACACATTAGTCACCGCAAACACGAGATCATACATGTTTGACTGCAGGACGGTGGTGAGGGAAAAGAGATTGAGGAGAGAGGAGACAAGGGTGAAAAGGTTTGGGTCCCAAGCCGTAATGATCCCACTCGAGCTCCCGTTGGCATCAACGATGGCAAAGGCAGACAAACTAGACGGGAGGAAGGAGGTAGCAGTCAAGCTGTCGACAGAGCGTAGCCCTTGGGTGTTCCACGAGGCAATAGAGAGAGACACTTAATCATAGGAACTAACATCACCATTATGGTTACACGGGGAACATGGAGAACTAACACATAGCAACGAGAACACAGAACATTAGAAGGTGAGGCACGGGTCACGAACGCGGGGGGAATGTCGATACGGGATTGGAGCTGCAGCTATCGCAGAAGCAACGGGTAGGCGCGCTAATCATCGGAAGCAGCAGACATCGAGGAGGAGGACACGCAGATGGAGGCTAGGACGTCGATGGCACGCTGACGAAGCACTAGTGGAAACGAGGCCTCTAACACCGGTTCGTAGAGGCCTCTAACAGCGGTTCCAGAACCGCCGTTGGGGGTTCGGTGTTAGAGGCCTCCCCTTTAACAGCGGTTCTTATACGAACCACTGTTAAATGGTGGCGCACGTGGGGTTGCCGCAGCTCTCAGCCCCCCTTTAACACCGGTTCGTAACACTCTACCGTGGCAGGAAAACGGCATAGATCTCTGCCACGGCAGAGTTCTGCCGCCGCCCCGTTCTGGGCATATTTCTGTGGTGCGGCGGGGACGGGGAGGAGGGAGGGGGAATCGATCGGGAGTGGTATACACATACATCGTTGTCGGTACATACGAGTACATGAATAATTAAGCAACTATTATTATACACAAACATCGTCATTGTGGTATTCTCCGTAAACGTTGAATCATCAAGTACAATACAAACACGTTCAAGCATATATACAATGTTCATTTTGGTGGATATCTAAAGAGTTTTCCGCCAGGCGTGACGACCTCATCAAGTATGAACCCCGCCAATTCCTCTTGAATGGCTCGTATGTGGTCAAATGATAGGAGTTGGTCCCGCATCCGTTCGATCTAAATATATATGAAGAATGGGGTCAATATATATAAGAATAGAACTCAACACAATTGATGGTAATAAAATAATGTTGTGTACTTTGTTTACTTACTCTAAGTTGTTCTAGTGCGGCTTGGCCCGTCACACATATCGTGTTGCGAATGAACTCGCAAACATAGTATCCACATAAGTTATTGCCGGATCCCTGATGCGCGCACTTTACGAGAATAGAGAGTTCAATCAAAATAATAATCAATAAAACATGATATAATGGAATTGGAAGCAGAATCAAAGAGATACGCATACCTAGCTTTCTTCTGACCATTCACCCACGGCCTGCCCGTGAACCTTTTTCAAACCCTGTACGGCAAAGAAAATGGATAAATGAGTAATTAATTACTTTTTGTCACGAAAGTTGCCGATCTACTGCGATAATATGATTGAAATTACCTCTGGAGCATCTCTTTAAAGTCTGCCCATAGCTCTTGGTCTTTTCGTAACGAGTCCATGACAAGGACTTTTCCTGAGTCAACTTGGATGACTAGCAGAATAAAGTAGAACCTGTGCAAGCATAACTCATCATCAGTTACACTTAACATCGAGTAAGCCGAAACAGAATGTGTACAAGAGAGGGTAACACTCACGAGAAGTTGTAAGGCAATAGTATTTCCCTTTTGTTTGTTGTCTCAGTAAAGACGTTAGCAAGAAATCTTCTGTTTGCCCGGATTTGAGTTTTACCACTTCTTTATAAACTCTATTTGGGTCAACGAAACCAATGTTAAAAGGGACTCCTTTCATGCATTCCATAACCTTTTTCCTGCATAATAGTATATACATATATGGTGATCATATATATACATGCAATTAATGAATTGAATGAGATGAGATAGAAATTACAGAAATAGTACTTACACACAATAAAGGCTGATGGCAGCTTTGTCGAGTTCCTTCTGATTGAATAGAAAATGCAAGTCTTAATGTTGAAGCTGATCTCGTCGTCTCCGCAGAAGAAAATCTGATCTCTTATATGCGTCGTGATCCATTCTTCCTTTCTCGTCTTGCAGAAATCAAGGTACCACTTATGCAATCTTCGCATCTTTGTTGGTAGATTCTTGAGCTCCTCTTTCTTGACGAGATTCTTCCCATGCATCCATGGCTATATGGGGTTGGCATCGCCTTTGGGCAAGTTGTCTCCCATGATGTTCAAGTATGCAATGTAAGTCATCCTGACCTCATTGGCCTTTCTTTGTAGCTCTTCCTCGTAATCATTTACAGGAGGAGCGTTTCGTGTGTCGAACACTTGGAGCGGGGCGCATGATTGGTTTTCCTGCTCTCCGAGCATGGGAACTGTTTTCTGGGGTGCCGCACGACTTCTACTTTCAGACTCCCTCCGCCTTGCATCCCCCTTCATAATCTGGCGCTCGTAGTCCGGCACAAGTGGGGTTTTAGGTTTCAAAAGATTTTTATAAAACTTCTCCACCACCGCCGGATCTAGTTTCTCCTTTGGCTCAGCCTGTCTAGGTGCAAAGAATTTCTTGACCTCTTCTTCCGAGATCCTCTTGGTCTCCTCGTCGCTGCGATTCCACGTTAATGCCGGCAATGGCTTGGCGGAAGGCTGCGGGACGTAGTTTCTTGAACTCTTTGGTGTACGGTTTCCTGCGGATTTCTTCGTGGCAGTGCTAGTGATGCTCTTCGTGGCAGTGCTCTTCCTCTTACGCTGAGGAGATGGCTGAAGCGCCGGAGATGGCTAACGCACAGGAGATGGCTTGTGCTCCGAAGATGGCTGACACGTAGGAGGTGGCTGGCGCGCTGGAGATGGCTGCCACGCAGGCGATGGCTGAAGCGCCGGAGACGATAGGGGAGTATTCTGATGACTTGGAGACGTCTGAGGCGGCTCATACTGCTGACGCTGCGGAGACGGCGGGGGTGCCAGTGGCCTCCAATTTGGAAGCACAGTGTGTTCCTTCTTCCAAAGAATGGTTGTTTTCACTACAAATTTGAGTTGAGTTTCCCCTTCACCTGTAGCATGGTCAAGCTGTGCTTCCTCATATTCCTTCAAAACCTCATCCACCCAAACAATATCATAGCCATCTAGAATCGGTCGGCAGTGGTAAGTTCCACCAGCTACGGGAGGTAAGGCATAGCTGACCACCACCTTAATGGATAAACCCATTAATCTCACATGCAGCTCAGCGTGTTTGCTCTCCGTGATCTCATCCACGGGGTATAGAGGACCCGCCATTTCAAGCGTGGGCTGCACGTTCTCCGTGGAAGCCACACTGCTTTTCCGCGCAGAGTCTGGGCCGCCGACAGCTTCCAATGCAGACTCTTCGTGCCACTGAGATGGGCCGGTAGCTTGCTGGCTCTTTTGTGCATTCACTTGCGCCTGCAGCGCCACAAGTGCATGTTCTATCTGTGTCATCCGCTCTGTATGCTCTTTTTCTTTTCTGTCGCACCATCTGTAAGAATCACCCCACTCGGCAAAGCCATCCTTCTACGTCATACCCCCTGTTCCTCGTGCAAGTCCAGGGTGTTCTTTTTTACCGATGGCACGTGTCAGCTGGTCATTCTCTCTATCGGGATGGAAGGTCCTGGCGGCTGTTTCCTCGTATGCCGTGATGAGTTCAGTGACGGGTTTGGCAAGGAGGGTTGGGAAGATACAAAATCCCTTTTCTGGGTCTAACCTTGCCCTGATTCCGTTGAACCAAGTCTTTGCACGTAGGTCCCACCCATGTGTCTGGGGTGTGATCCCTCTATCGCGCAGGGCCTTCTCAGCTTCCTCCCACTTAGGCCTCTGAGATATGTAGCCACCTGACCCCGTCCTCTGGTGATATTCCTTCTTCTAGGCATTTAGCGTATTGGTTTCTGACCTCTTTGTAGCTATAGCACCTTCCTTGTATGCCACAAATTCGGGCAAGTGAGGTCTTATCTTCGCATAATATGCGTCTTCGAAATCTGGAGTCTCGCGAGCTTTGACAAATTTGTTCAATTTTGTCTTCCAGTTGCGGAAAGTGTCAGCCATCTTCTTTGAGTCCACTCTTTGACCTTTTCCTTTATAACCGGTTAATTTTCATCCTCCTCTGGCGGAAGGATGAAATTTACCAACAGCGAATTGCAAAGCGTTTCTTTGGATCTTTCATCGACAAAGGTACCGTCGCCCTTCTTTGGCTTATTCCAATATTCAATTATGATTGGGATTTGGTCCCTAACAAGAACTCCATCCTGACGTATATATTTGTCTGCGGCCTTCTTGGGCTCCATCGGCCTGCCATCAACACGGACTGCTTCGATCGTGAACTTTGCACGATCTTTCAACCGATGGCTCGCTCCTCGCTTGCTCTTTTTCATAGAAGAAGATTGTTGCTGGCTGGTCGATCCGGAGGGCTAAAATAATAAAGAAGCGTTAATTAATACATGTACATATATATACAAATCAATCGGTGCAAGTCAGCAGAGGCTTAATCCATGCATATACCTCGGCGGACTTTGTAATCACTAAAGTGCGTTCACCGGAGTCGTCATCTTCTCCATGACTACTTGAGCTGTCATCATGTCCCTCCAAGTTCAGATATTGTGAGGTGTCCTCGTGGATCATGTTCTCCATTATTTCTTCCGCTTCAAGGTTTCTACTGAGTGGATCCATAGTTCCTAAAACAATAATATTATCTAGAGTAAGAGATTAAACATTCAAGTGGACTTGGATTCATACACAAAAATACATATTATTCATACAAAAATACACAAATAAATACACAAATGAAATTAAAACCCTAAGCATGCTTGATAATTTTAAACGAGGTCCAAGGGGCCCAAACCCTAATTTGGAGAAATCTCGGATGCATATGAGAGGGTTCATTATGTTCTTCTAATTAAACTTGTCATGAAAGTTGATTAACAATGCATGAGGATAGCTTAAAGAGGTAGTTCTCATTTTTCTAAACATTTTGATATATTATTTGTATTTTTTCGAATTAATATGAATTAGTTATTGGATTTACAAGATTTAAACAATTTTTGGAAATATTAAACCAATTAAAAATGATTTACTGCATCACTGTGACATCATCATAGGGTGGGGGCATTTCTTACTGGGACTGAGTCTAGCCACAGTCACTGACCGGTGGGCCATATGCCCACGTCAACCTCCATGGTGGCAGTCAACATGTCAAACTTCCAAGGCGATGTCAGCACCGCGTCGGCGTGACGTCATCGCGCCGGTGACTCTCAGATGGATGACGAGGAGGGTGATTGGGTGCACGTGGGCTAGCGGGAGAGGGCGCGTTCGATGCAGCTCATCGAGACAGACTATGAAGTGGCGGCTCCACCCCTTTTTGGTCGCCGGAGCGAGAGGAGCAGCGGTGACTGGCGGCGGCAGAGGGAGGCGCACGATGCGGGAGCAAACCAGAGCGAGAGGGAAGAAGGGGAAGGGTCCTTAAGGACCAGCAGCTCACCGTGAGGAGTATTGTGGTGTCGGAGAAGACGCGCGAGGTCAGGGGCGACGGCAATCGGCAGCGAGAGCGGCAGCCCCGCGTCGATTCGCTGGATGTGGAAGAAGAGCACGACGAGGCGACGACAACGACGTGGGTCGGTGCGACGGCGACAGCGGCGTGGGTGGGCGCGGTGGTGAGGGCTCCTCTCTCTGTGCTCCTCCGCTCCTCGATCTGGCTGGGGGAAGAGGAAGAGGATGCTGTCACATCCCAAAATTTTCCAAATTTTGTAATATGAAAAATAATAAACAAAATAAATAATTGTTGAAATTTAGGGTGAAAAGAAACTCTTTGTTTCTAAATAGAAACTTAAAATCCCATCTTGAACAAACTTTGGTTAATGTTTGAACCCAACTAAATTCAAATCAAGTGGAATGCATTCTTCATAAATGCATCTGGAAATTTAAACACTTGGAAAAGTTAAACCAAAACCCTAAACCCTAATGGAATAAATCATTTCCAAGTTATCTCTAAGCCCATGGATTTGATCCATATAAAAATTTGTCAACAAGAATTTATAAATAATCAAAAATGACAAATAGAAACATTATAAAACCATAGAAGTTGGTTTCACTTAATTTGGAGCCATAGATAAAATCTTATGAATTTAATAAGATAAGGAAATTAAATTTCCAAAACTAATAAAGCACCTATCTAGAAATCCATACCAAATGGTGAGCAAATAATCCTAAAGATATTTAAAAGGATAAATAAATATTAAATAAGTTTTTACCAATTGGAATCACCAAGTTTGGATCTTTAAATAAAAGGATATAGATTTTATAAGATAAAGAAAGAAATATTAAATGAGGAATATTTAAAGACCAAACTAAATCTTGGCCTAATCCATAAACAAATGGAATAAATACAATCCAAATCCAAATAAAATAATGGATAAATAATTTTCCTAATAAAGTAAAATGGCATTAATCAAATTCTATTTCTATTTGAATAAAGACAAAATCCCTAATGGAAGAGATTAGTTAAATCAGGGAAAAATAATTTGAATTTACCCAAGTGGAATAAAATTTATTTAATTGACTCAAATGAAATAAAAGAATCATTTAAATAAAGTTATATGGAATTGAAACCCATATTTAATTTCATTGGAATAAAGACAAATACCCAATTTTAAATGATTAATAAATCATATTAAAAATATTCCAAATAATTCAAAGTGAATTATTTGACACCCTATTAAATAAATAAACCTATGAAATAGGTTTGGTAAAAATTTGGATTTCAAATAAAGTTTTAAAACACATTAAAACCTATTTGAATTAAAGACAAATGTCCATTTATAAAATAAATAAAAGACCCTAAAAAGAATAAAAGATTTATTCTAAATTGACTTCAGAATGTATTATTAATCATTATTTGAATACACACAAAGTTTGGTTGAAGTTTGAAATAAAATTGTTGTTTGAAAAGTTTAAACAAAATCAAAATAGATAAATAGAAAAGGAAAAAGAAAAACAATCAGTACAAAAAAAATGATACAAAGTCAGCCCGACCCAGCAAGCTCACCAGGCCCAGCAGCCCACCTCTCTCCTCTCTTCCCCGATGCGTTTTTCTCACCACAGAAGGAACCCGCAGCGTCGCTGACTGAAGTCCCCACTCTTCCTCTCTCTCGCTGTCAACCGGACCCCACCTCCCCAGTCTTCTTCCTCACCCCGCGGTGACCACACCCCCCCTCGCCGGCCGTTTCTGCTGGTTTTAACTCGCAATAATACGCGTCAATGCCTCGCTTAAACCTCGCCGCACCACGCTCGATTAAACGCATGTCTCTCCTCCCCATTTTCCCTCACTCGCCCCTCCCTCTCTGCCTGCAGGCCGTTCCAATTGGAGCTGAAACCACCTCTGTCTCCGACGACGTTTCCGGCCAATTCTGGCGAACCTAGCCACCGCCTTGCCTCCCAGACTTCACGAGCCTACTCCCCACCGCACTACGCATTTGTTTGTAACCGCCACTCGCCCGCGTGAGCACCGTAGGATCGACAATGACCACGTTTGAGGTTCGCCGCCGTCTGCATCCGCTCCGACGAACATTACCGGTGAGACCCGACCGTCCCCTCCTGTCTGTTTGAAACCCCTGTGATCTAGTCTCTCGCGTGCATCTTACTACACCGCTGGCTTGCCTTAGCGCGCACCACAACCTCGCCAAGGACGTCGCCAAGCTCGCTGTAGCATCCCAATTGTCTAACAATTGTAATGCTACTTGGTCTAGTAATATAATGGCTACTTCATATATATAATTGTTGCATCATCATTACATCATGCTCATGTCATCATGCCACCTTGCATTTGAGCATCATATAAAACCCTTTTTGGTTTGGTTCTTCTCTCATATGCATTGTTAATTGTATTTGCCTCTTGATATTGTATTTGGTTATTGATATATTGTTTAAATGCCCAAGTTGAGTTGGGGGCATATCTTTAATCTACTCCACCACCCTTTCCTTTCACCACCTTATAATTCCACCATTCCATTATCCATGAGCTTGCATTTAATTTTCTTTTGGTATTTAATCTAGCTCATGGGAGATAGGATGGATCTACTTCTACAAATTCTTTTGCTTGGCTTTAATCCACTTTTGGGAATGCATAAGAATAATGCCATGTTAACATTATTGTTTTCACAAGAATAAACATGGCATTAATTATTTTGCATGGGCCATGCAACCATCACCATCTTTTGTCCTCTTTTGGATTTTATTTGAATTTTGAATGGATCATCTTCCATTTTCCTCTACCCCTCTTTTGCTTGATCTAGTATGGTCTTGCCAAAAATCCACCACCACATCTCTATCTCTCTCTCCCTCCTTTTGCTTGATCTTGTTAATCTTGCTTTTAGCCCAACCCTAAACCCCTCTCTCCTTTTTCTATCTCTAAACCCTAAGCACCCTACCTCATCTCTCTCTCATCTCACCCTCTCTCTTTATTCTCTCTCCTAACCCTAGCCCTACCTAACCCGAGCCATACCCCTCTCTCCAAACCCTAGCTCCAACCCTAGCTACACCCGAGCCTCCCCTCTCCTCTCTCCTTTCTTTCTCCCTGCCAAGCGTGCCCTACACCGAGCCTACCTCCTTGGCCTCACCCTGCCCCACCTGGACGTCCCCGATCACCTGCCCTGCCTGCCTGGCCCAGCCCCACCGAGCCTAGCTCGAGCACGTGAGGGAGGAGGGAAAAAGGTGGCCGAAGCCACCTCTATCCCTAACCACTCCCCCACGGCACCTCCCTCTCCCTCTCTGCTTTATTTCCTACCACAAGCCTCCTCTGGCCTCTCCCAGATCCGCCCAGGGCCTCGTCCTCTTCCCTCCTTCCTCTCCACCACCGTATACCCCCAACGCCGGCCACCGTCTGCTCCACCAACGCTGCTTCGACCCAGCCGACGAGCGTGACGTGGAGGTGATCGAGGAGGACGAGGAGGTCCCTCTGCGTCGCCCGTACCCACCAGCGAGGAGGAGGAGGCCTGTACCCCCTGCACGCCGACGCGTCCCGCCGAAACCCTAGCTCCGCCCGGCCTCTGCCTCGTCGACGATCCCCTGCTTCCCGGCTCGATCTGACACCATTGCCGTCCCCGCGGTGAGGCTCTGAACCTCCTGGACACCCCCCTCTGGCCGATCCTCCCTTGTACGCGCTAGTCAATCCGTCGAGCGCTCTCTGTGCGGCGCGCTCGCAGTCGCGTCCTCGCCGTCGTGCCGCGGTAGTGACTTCTGGCCGCGAAGCCGTTCCCCAGCACCAACCTTAGCCCGCCGCAGTGGTAGCCGCCGCAGTGGTAGCCGCCTCCGTCGCCGTCCGCTGTCAGTTTCGTCAGAAACCGCGAGAAGAGAAACAGTAGCCCGTGTGCACTTTGCAAATATCCCCCCACCTTTTTGATTCCTTAACCCGCGCTCCTAGAGGTCCCACTAGTCAGCCTCCGTGGCCTTCTCCCAGAAAACCCCCTGGCCTCTTTTAATCTCAACCCGCGCTCCAGCTCAACCCCATCTGTCAGCCTCCACGCTTTCGACCGCTGGCACGTGGGCCCGTAGCCGCTGGGCCCGCATGTCAACCGCGTGGGCTAGCCAGAGCCGCGGTAGAAAAGGAATTTTCTGCGCGCGTGGCCCCTTTCCGCTTGACCCCACCCGTCAGTGTCTAGGGCTAGGAAAAGCTGAGTAAGAAAAGGATTTCTGTTTTCTGTTTTGATTTAAATCTTTTTCAAATTCATTTAAATTCAAATCCCAAATCTGTTTTAAAATAACTTTTGAAATATAATTCCAAATTCAACATGTAATATATGTTTTTGAATCAGAAAAATGTGAGGAATTCAAATATGCCATCCAAAATATATTTTGAACACTTTAATTTACAGGTTGATTAAAATTACAAATAAAATGCCCTTCATCTTAATTAATTAATAACTTTTGTTTTATAACTCCAAATTTGACAAATAATATGTCTAAAATGATTAGCTCGACGAGACCTTTCTGTTTATGAATTCCATGTTACGTTTTGCAGCATGCATCACATAAATATAAAGTATACAGCAACTTATTTGAGTATAAAATATGATTAAAACTCAATAAAATGCTTATTTCTTGTATTCCACACCCCACCCATGCCATGCTACTTTATTGCCATGCAAATTGTGCATCATTCATCATGGCATGATTGTTTGCTTGTCGCATTTTATTCATATTCTTGTGTACTTTATTTATGTTGGCCCTTGTTTGTTTGGTTCTTCTTCGAATAGACGCTGAGCAGGGGATATATCAAGAAATCCAGGAGCACTACCCAGATCCTTCTCTCGCTTTAACTGAGCTGCCAGGCAAGCACTACCACATGCTTGCATCCATATAGTACCTATTGCCTCTACCTTATTCTTGCATCATTGAGTCGCGATTGCATTAAACTGAATCCCAAGTATTGCATAGCCTTTACTTTTAAACCCCACCGAAGCTTGTTCCTCCATCCCATGAGCCATTACTACAGGAGTTGTTTGAGCCATGCGAGTCGTAGAACAGCATGTGTAGGGTATGTGAGTGTCTATTGGATAACGAGGTACCTAAACAACTTAACCTGAGTAGTATGGGATAACTAATGAAAGTGGCACCGGTGAGCAATATCTGCTATTTGGTTTTTCATGCTCACTTGTGTCCCGTAGGACCGCGAGTACTTGATTCCTGTTCCTTGAATATTCGCGCTATCCACATCCGGGAGGCTTATGGGACCCCCCTGAGCCAGAGCTTGATTCATTCTTATTTCTTGGGGCCACAAGTAGTTTGGGGCTTTATTACTATTCTGTACTTATGCCATGCTTTACTGCTTAATTTAAATTGTGCGAGGTACTGCACCTGTACTGTTTTGGAAGCGGAGTGTTTTCGTGGTATCGACAAGCCCAGTCACATTTTTCGGGTTCCCAGTCGTTTACAACCACTGACGCAAACCTTGAGTCCGTCTCGGAGTCAGCTAACTTCGTTGCGGGTAACTTAATGGGGTGGCCCCCTGAAATATTTCTGAATCCTGTGATTGCTTTGTCGTGAATGCCTCGTTGGGTTTTGATTTGGTTTTTCCGAGGTTGATCGAGTGTGTGTTGCTATTTGTGCACCCCTGCAGGGTAAAACTTTCTGAAAGCCGTGTCCGCGGTTATGGACGACTTGGAGCACAGTTTCTCGATCATAGACAAGTATAACTAAAGTACCGCTTTTAACTTGACTAAGTAACTGACTAGTAATTAGTGCAACACTCATGGAATGGATAATAAAACTGCCAACGGATGGGGGTTGTTCGTCCGCTTCCTCGTTGGTAAGCGAGGAGGAGGATGGATCTGCTAATATTACTGCTATAACTGTTGTTATTAATTCACGGACATCCGTCTATCTTTGGTTAGGCGGATGGTTAGCGAGTATCTATAGAATTGTTAGGTATTATCTTTCGCTGCAATTGCGTCACCCAGGTTGTGTCCCCTTTAGAGGCATAAAGACTTGCTGAGTACCCCTAGGGTCTCACACGATAAATTATTTGATTCAGATGAACAGGTACACTCACAAGATGGATACTGGGTGGAGGAGACGGACGATGTGGGCAACGATCATTCGGTGTAGAGATTCCGGGAATGGGGATCCGTGAGATCTATGGGCGGGATGTGTTTATTATGGGGCATCTTATGCCGATTTGCATCTTATCCGTACTCGGATCTTGTTTGCCGCTTCCACTTGATACTCTGATGTTTGATGTATGAGGAGATATCCTAAACTATTATATCTATCTAGGACATTTGGATCTTGCCGTATGGCGTTGCAATATTTCTATTTCTTTTAGATGGAATGGCTCTGAGGACTGTTGTATGGTGGCTTGCATACATACTCATTTGTGTATGTAGTTGATCCCTTCGCCTGCCGATTACGCCGCCCGTTCTTGTCCGGATGTTTGGAAATGGTTAGGACGGCCGAAAGGTCTACCCGTGAGTGGCATTTGGGCCCACCGTACTATTTTAACCATTTCCGCTCATCCAGGCTTGTAACTAGGAGCGTAATTCACCGAGGTAGTTACAATTGGTATCAGAGCCATCCCGCCCTTCAGGGTCTCAGCCAAATGGTCGTTGTCAGTCTAGCAAATATTTTTGGTAGCTATGTATACTAGGGAAAAACAAAACGCGAGAGTAGGACTGCTTCCACTTTTTTTCTTACCCACCCACCCACCCTTTTCTGGTAAGGAAGTGTAACGTTTTCAATCCTCTTCTTAAAAGTTCAAACTAGGATTCACGTGTTCTGGGTTTCCGTAGTATCATAGGTTGTGTGTGTGTGTGTGTGTGTGTGTGTGTGTAATTCCTTGTCTATCAGTTGCATCCAAGTTGTTATCACAATCGGCCTTTTGGTTATCAACTGTTGGTACATTCCATACCGACAGGCTTTTGCAAACCGACGCGATCTATCTGATTCGTTGTATACCGCCGCGATCTGTCTTACTCTTTGTTATCCGACGTTATCTTGTTTGGGGTGTTCGTTTCCGTAGTTACTAATCTTTAGGTTCATCCTGAGAAGAAGGTGTTGGGATAGGTGTTCTACTTAATCATGTACGGAGTAATGATTTGAGTGCGGGATGGAGTCGCGACCATACCACTACTTTTATCATTCGCTCTTGTATATTGATTTGGTAGAGTTACTAATCTTGACTCGTTAAGTGATTTTGCGCATCTATTGGTATTTTAATGCCGAAATTTGCGGAAATTTTTTCTTTGATAGTTGTGTACCACACTCCTTTTCAGTCGTGTGCGATATGCTTAATATCTTCTAGGTGCTTTGAACTTTGCTGATATTTTAATATCATCTTAGTAAATTGTATCCTTTAATCTTGGTTAATTCCATCTTGGTACTATTTTGGATTATTATTATTCTCCATTATAGTACTGACTTGTGTTTTATATCAATCACAGGATGGCACCACCACGCCATTCTGAGGAGGACATACAACCTGAACTGGGGGCCGCATTGTCAAGCATCGCCAATGTCTTGGCAGCAATGCAGCAGAACCAGCAGCGTTTTGAGGAAAGTTTCAGGAGAAACGAGTTTGCTCCGCTACCTCCACCTCCCAAGCGAGGAGACATCAAAAGCTTCCTGAAGTTCAACCCACGCCAATTTGATGTGTCCGATCAACCACTTGATGCTGATGATTGGTTGCGTGAGATGTCAAGGCTACTGGTGACTGCTGATGTTCCTGAGCAAGAATGGGTAAAGTGTGCCACTCACCTTCTGAAGGGAGATGCAACTCTCTGGTGGGAGAATTACCTGAAGGCAAACTGCATTGGTTTTCAGCCTACTTGGGAACAGTTCACTGGAGCTTTCAAAGAGCAATACCTGTCAGAAATTGTCATGGAAAGGATGAAGGAAGTGTTTCTCAACCTCAAGCAGGGCAATGATAATGTCAATACCTACATCAGGAACTTCATGAACCTTTCTCGTTATGGTGGCGATGAGATCTCTGATGACAAGAGGAAGCAAAAGAGGTTTCGGCAAGGGCTCAATGCATCGATTAAATATGCAATCACACATGCAAGGCCGGCGTCTTTTCTGGAACTTCAGCATACAGCTCTGCAGGAAGAAGCAAGTAAGCAAGTGTTTGAGGAGTCAAAGAAACACAACCGCGATGCAGCAAGCTCTTCAGCTATGTCAACTCCTTCTAAGCGTCGTGTCTGGGTTCCTAACACCCCACCGTCGCTCCAGGCTCCACCAAGACCTTCAAGCTACGCGGCAAGGCCACCAAACTTCCTCACTGCTGCTCCCAGGGGCTACAACCACCACTACCCTGGAGCGCCTGGCGGAGTCCCTGGCTACGTTGCTCCACGTCCACCTGGTGCTTGTTACACTTGTGGAGACACTGGGCATCAACACTGGAACTGTCCGATGAAAAACAAAGCTCTTCCTCCACCACCTCCAAGATCTGCGGCAAGCTCTCCTATGGTTCGTGCACCACCACCTCGGGCTCTCAACATCAACACCAAGCCTGGGTCTACTGTTGCTCGTGCCAACTGCGTCAACGCCGCTCAAGCTGAGCATGCACCTGGAGTTGTGATGGGTATGCTTCCCGTTAACTCAGTCCCTGCACGAGTTTTATTTGATTCTGGTGCTTCACATTCTTTTGTTTCGCATAAGTTTGCGCAAGAGCATGATCTGGATAAGGTTCCCTTATCACATCGTCTGGTGGTACAATCTCCTGGTTCAAACATGAGGGCTGCTCATATCAGCCATGGCAATCAAATTGAGATTGGTGGCTCTTCGTTCTCGACGTCCTTAATTTTTCTGGGCAATTCTGACATTGATGTCATCTTGGGCATGGATTGGTTGACAGCAAATGCATCTGTGATTCATTGTGCTGAATGCTCGGTTTCTCTGAAGATTCCTGAAGGCCATATAGTCTATTCTCCAAGTCTGACGCTTGCTATTTAGCTTTTCTCTTTGGCGGCTCTGAATGATGATGCTATGGAAGCTATTCAGAGTGTTCCGGTGGTCTGTGAGTTCCCAGATGTCTTTCCTGAAGAGTTGCCAGGTATGCCTCCGGATCGTGAGGTTGAGTTTGTAATTGAGCTTGAACCTGGAACGACTCCTATCTCCAAGCGGCCTTATAAAATGGGTCATGCTGAGTTGGCTGAACTCAAATGACAGCTTGATGAACAAGAGAAGTTGGGTTTCATTCAACACAGTACCTCTTCTTGGGGTAGCCCAACCCTCTTTGTGAAGAAGCGAGATAGGACTGATAGACTTTGTGTTGACTATCGGGCTCTCAATGCTAAAACCATCAAGAATAAATATCCCCTTCCGCGGATTAATGATCTCTTCGATCAGCTAGCTGGAGCTGTGGTATTCTCCAAGCTTAACTTGAGAAGTGGTTATCATCAAATCAAGATTCGCAAGGAGGATGTTCCTAAAACAGCTTTCACCACCCGCTATGTCCTGTATGAGTACACGGTCATGTCTTTCGGTCTCACCAACGCACCTGCCACCTTCTCGAGGCTTATGAACTCGGTTTTCATGGAGTATCTTGATAAGTTCGTTGTGGTCTATCTGGATGACATCTTAGTCTATTCTAAGTCAAAGGAAGAACATGAAGAACACCTTCGGTGTGTCCTAAACAAGCTTCGTGAGAACCGCTTGTATGCAAAGTTCTCAAAGTGTGAGTTTTGGCTGCCTCAAGTAACCTATCTTGGTCACGTGATCTCTGCCAAGGGCATTGCAGTCAACCCGGAAACTGTAAAGACAATTGTTGAATGGCTTCCTCCTGTTAATGTCAAAGAAGTGCAGAGTTTCCTCGGTTTGGCTAGTTATTGCCGTCGCTTCGTTCAGAACTTTTTGAAGATAGCGAAGCCTCTTACCGATCTCCTCAAGAAAGGCAAGAAATACCTTTGGACTCCTGCATGTCAAGCAAGCTTTGAGACACTCAAAGAGAAGCTCACTTCCACACCAGTCTTGGTTCCTCCGGATACCTCTAAGCCTTTCCAGATATTCTGTGACGCCTCTTTGCAAGGATTGGGTGTGGTCCTTATGCAAGAAAAACAAGTTGTTGCTTATGCCTCTCGACAGTTCAAGACGCATGAGATCAAATATCCTACACATGACCTCGAACTCGCAGCAGTTGTTTTTGCTTTGAAACTATGGAGGCATTACTTGCTGGGCAACCGTTGTGAAATCTTTTCTGATCACAAGAGTCTGAAGTATATCTTCACTCAGCCTGATCTAAACCTTCGGCAGAGGAGGTGGATTGAAGCAATCAATGACTTCGATTTGACCATCAACTACACTCCGGGCAAAGCTAATGTCATGGCCGATGCTCTCAGCCGCAAAGCTTATGTCAACAACCTCATGATGGAAGAACAACAGCCTCTCTTGTGCGAGGAATTCCGTCAGCTCAACCTTGAAATTGTGGAACAAGGGTATCTCCTGAACCTTCTGGCTACTCCTCTCTTGGAAGAAAAGGTTTGCTCCATTCAACTTGGCGATCCGCACACCAAAAAGATCATCTCCAAACTTCAGCTTCCGAAGTATGAGTCCTTCCACGTCGATGATCAAGGCACGCTTTTCTTTGAACACCGGATGTTTGTTCCGAACTACCCGGGTTTGAGAGAGCAAGTTCTCAAGGAGGCGCATGATTCTGTTCTTTCTATCCACCCTGGCAGCACTAAGATGTACATGGACTTGAAAACACAATATTGGTGGCCGGGATTGAAACGATATTGTGCCAAGTATGTCTCGGAGTGTGATGTCTGCCGCAGAGTTAAAGCTGTCCATCAGAAACCTTTCGGTCTTCTACAGCCATTGAAACCCCCGGAATGGAAATGGGAGAAAGTAGAAATGGACTTCATCACTGGTTTTCCAAGGTCGCAGAAGGGCAACAATGCAATCTTTGTTGTCATTGACAGGCTTTCTAAAGTGGCTCACTTCTTCCCTGTCAAGGAAACAATTTCTCCAATTCAGTTGGCTGAGCTCTATATCAACAGAATTGTCTCTCTATATGGGGTTCCGCTTGAGATCAGTTCAGACCGTGGGAGCATCTTCACTTCCAAGTTCTGGGAAAGTTTCCAAAATGCTTTGGGAACAATATTGAACTTCAGCACAGCTTACCACCCTCAGTCACAAGGACAAGTTGAAAGGATCAATCAGATTCTGGAGGATATGCTTCGTGCTTGCGTCATCTCTTTTGGCATGAAGTGGGAAGAATGTCTTCCTTATGCTGAATTCTCTTACAACAACAGCTTCCAGAAAAGTCTAAAGATGGCACCATTTGAGGCTCTCTATGGCCGCAAGTGCAGAACTCCGATTGGTTGGTTGGGTGCAGGAGAAAGAATATGGTTTGGCCCTGACATTGTAACTCAAGCGGAGGAGAAGGTGCACATCATCCTTGAAAATCTGAAGATTGCTCAAAGTCGCCAGAAGAGCAATTATGACAGAAAGCACACGGACATGGAGTATGTCCCTGTTGATCTCGTTTACCTTCGTGTCACTCCCATGAGAGGCACGCACCGTTTTGGTATCAAAGGAAAGCTGGCTCCTAGATACATCGGTCCATTCAAAATTCGTGGAAGAAGAGGAGAAGTTGCTTATGCTCTTGAGCTCCCGGAAAAACTCAAGGTCCATCATGTTTTCCACATCTCTCACCTCAAGAAGTGCTTCAAGGATCCCGGCAGGACCGTGGATTATGAGCTTATCAATCTCCAAGAAGACCTGTCTTATCAAGAACACCCCACAAAAATCCTTGAGATCGCAGAAAGAAGGACTCGCAACAAATCCATCAAGTTCTGCAAGGTGCAGTGGTCGCACCATTCTGTTGATGAAGCCACTTGGGAACGTGAAGATGAGCTCCGTGCCAAGTATCCTACCCTCTTTGTGTCTTCTTCTTCTTCCTAGAATCTCGGGGCAAGATTCCTGTTTAGTGGGGGAGAGTTGTAGCATCCTAATTGTCTAACAATTGTAATGCTACTTGGTCTAGTAATATAATGGCTACTTCATATATATAATTGTTGCCTCATCATTACATCATGCTCATGTCATCATGCCACCTTGCATTTGAGCATCATATAAAACCCTTTTTGGTTTGGTTCTTCTCTCATATGCATTGTTAATTGTATTTGCCTCTTGATATTGTATTTGGTTATTGATATATTGTTTAAATGCCCAAGTTGAGTTGGGGGCATATCTTTAATCTACTCCACTACCCTTTCCTTTCACCACCTTATAATTCCACCATTCCATTATCCATGAGCTTGCATTTGATTTTCTTTTGGTATTTAATCTAGCTCATGGGAGATAGGATGGATCTACTTCTACAAATTCTTTTGCTTGGCTTTAATCCACTTTTGGGAATGCATAAGAATAATGCCATGTTAACATTATTGTTTTCACAAGAATAAACATGGCATTAATTATTTTGCATGGGCCATGCAACCATCACCATCTTTTGTCCTCTTTTGGATTTTATTTGAATTTTGAATGGATCATCTTCCATTTTCCTCTACCCCTCTTTTGCTTGATCTAGTATGGTCTTGCCAAAAATCCACCACCACATCTCTATCTCTCTCTCCCTCCTTTTGCTTGATCTTGTTAATCTTGCTTTTAGCCCAACCCTAAACCCCTCTCTCCTTTTTCTATCTCTAAACCCTAAGCACCCTACCTCATCTCTCTCTCATCTCACCCTCTCTCTTTATTCTCTCTCCTAACCGTAGCCCTACCTAACCCGAGCCATACCCCTCTCTCCAAACCCTAGCTCCAACCCTAGCTACACCCGAGCCTCCCCTCTCCTCTCTCCTTTCTTTCTCCCTGCCAAGCGTGCCCTACACCGAGCCTACCTCCTTGGCCTCACCCTGCCCCACCTGGACGTCCCCGATCACCTGCCCTGCCTGCCTGGACCAGCCCCACCGAGCCCAGCTCGAGCACGTGAGGGAGGAGGGAAAAAGGTGGCCGAAGCCACCTCTATCCCTAACCACTCCCCCACGGCACCTCCCTCTCCCTCTCTGCTTTATTTCCTACCACACGCCTCCTCTGGCCTCTCCCAGATCCGCCCAGGGCCTCGCCCTCTTCCCTCCTTCCTCTCCACCACCGTCTACCCCCAACGCCGGCCACCGTCTGCTCCACCGACGCTGCTTCGACCCAGCCGACGAGCGCGACGTGGAGGTGATCGAGGAGGACGAGGAGGTCCCTCTGCGTCACCCCGTACCCGCCAGCGAGGAGGAGGAGGCCTGTACCCCCTGCACGCCGACGCGTCCTGCCGAAACCCTAGCTCCGCCCGGCCTCTGCCTCGTCGCCGATCCCCTGCTTCCCAGCTCGATCTGACACCATCGCCGTCCCCGCGGTGAGGCTCTGAACCTCCTGGACACCCCCCTCTGGCCGATCCTCCCTTGTACGCGCTAGTCAATCCGTCGAGCGCTCTCTGTGCGGCGCGCTCGCAGTCGCGTCCTCGCCGTCGTGCCGCGGTACTGACTTCTGGCCGCGCAGCCGTTCCCCAGCACCAACTTAGCCCGCCGCAGTGGTAGCCGCCGACTACGCGCGCGCGAGGTCGCGAGTTCGAGCCCTGCTGCGCCGTGTCGCCGTCCTCTGTCGGTTTCGTCAGAAACCGCGAGAAGAGAAACAGTAGCCCATGTGCACTTTGCAAATATCCCCCCACCTTTTTGATTCCTTAACCCGCGCTCCTAGAGGTCCCACTAGTCAGCCTCCGTGGCCTTCTCCCAGAAAACCCCCTGGCCTCTTTTAATCTCAACCCGCGCTCCAGCTCAACCCCATCTGTCAGCCTCCACGCGTTCGACCGCTGGCACGTGGGCCCGTAGCCGCTGGGCCCGCATGTCAACCGCGTGGGCTAGCCAGAGCCGCGGTAGAAAAGGAATTTTCTGCGCGCGTGGCCCCTTTCCGTTTGACCCCACCCGTCAGTGTCTAGGGCTAGGACAAGCTGAGTAAGAAAAGGATTTCTGTTTTCTGTTTTGATTTAAATCTTTTTCAAATTCATTTAAATTCAAATCCCAAATCTGTTTTAAAATAGCTTTTGAAATATAATTCCAAATTCAACATGTAATATATGTTTTTGAATCAGAAAGATGTGAGGAATTCAAATATGCCATCCAAAATATATTTTGAACACTTTAATTTAAAGGTTGATTAAAATTACAAATAAAATGCCCTTCATCTTAATTAATTAATAACTTTTGTTTTATAACTCCAAATTTGACAAATAATATGTCTAAAATGATTAGCTCGACGAGACCTTTCTGTTTATGCATTCCATGTTATGTTTTGCAGCATGCATCACATAAATATAAAGTATACAGCAACTTATTTGAGTATAAAATATGATTAAAACTCAATAAAATGCTTATTTCTTGTATTCCACACCCCACCCATGCCATGCTACTTTATAGCCATGCAAATGGTGCATCATTCATCATGGCATGATTGTTTGCTTGTCGCATTTTATTCATATGCTTGTGTACTTTATTTATGTTGGCCCTTATTTGTTTGGTTCTTCTTCGAATAGACGCTGAGCAGGGGATATATCAAGAAATCCAGGAGCACTACCCAGATCCTTCTCTCGCTTCAACTGAGCTGCCAGGCAAGCACTACCACATGCTTGCATCCATATAGTACCTATTGCCTCTACCTTATTCTTGCATCATTGAGTCGCGATTGCATTAAACTGAATCCCAAGTATTGCATAGCCTTTACTTTTAAACCCCACCGAAGCTTGTTCCTCCATACCATGAGCCATTACTACAGGAGTTGTTTGAGCCATGCGAGTCGTAGAACAGCATGTGTAGGGTATGTGAGTGTCTATTGGATAACGAGGTACCTAAACAACTTAACCTGAGTAGTATGGGATAACTAATGAAAGTGGCACCGGTGAGCAATATCTGCTATTTGGTTTTTCATGCTCACTTGTGTCCCGTTGGACCCCGAGTACTTGATTCCTGTTCCTTGAATATTCGCGCTATCCACATCCGGGAGGCTTATGGGACCCCTCGAGCCAGAGCTTGATTCATTCTTATTTCTTGGGGCCACAAGTAGTTTGGGGCTTTATTACTATTCTGCACTTATGCCATGCTTTACTGCTTAATTTAAATTGTGCGAGGTACTGCACCTGTACTATTTTGGAAGCGGAGTGTTTTCGCGGTATCGACAAGCCCAGTCACATTTTTCGGGTTCCCAGTCGTTTACAGCCACTGACGCAAACCTTGAGTCCGTCTCGGAGTCAGCTAACTTCGTTGCGGGTAGCTTAATGGGGTGGCCCCCTGAAATATTTCTGAATCCTGTGATTTCTTTGTCGTGAATGCCTCGTTGGGTTTTGATTTGGTTTTTCCGAGGTTGATCGAGTGTGTGTTGCTATTTGTGCACCCCTGCAGGGTAAAACTTTCTGAAAGCCGTGTCCGCGGTTATGGACGACTTGGAGCACAATTTCTCGATCATAGACAAGTATAACTAAAGTACCGCTTTTAACTTGACTAAGTAACTGACTAGTAATTAGTGCAATACTCATGGAATGGATAATAAAACTGCCAACGGATGGGGGTTGTTCGTCCGCTTCCTCGTTGGTAAGCGAGGAGGAGGATGGATCTGCTAATATTACTGCTATAACTGTTGTTATTAATTCACGGACATCCGTCTATCTTTGGTTAGGCGGATGGTTAGCGAGTATCTATAGAATTGTTAGGTATTATCTTTCGCTGCAATTGCGTCACCCAGGTTGTGTCCCCTTTAGAGGCATAAAGACTTGCTGAGTATCCCTAGGGTCTCACACGATAAATTATTTGATTCAGATGAATAGGTACACTCACAAGATGGATACTGGGTGGAGGAGACGGACGATGTGGGCAACGATCATTCGGTGTAGAGATTCCGGGAACGGGGATCCGTGAGATCTGTGGGCGGGATGTGTTTATTATGGGGCATCTTATGCCGATTTGCTTCTTATCCGTACTCGGATCTTGTTTGCCGCTTCCACTTGATACTTTGATGTTTGATGTATGAGGAGATATCCTAAACTATTATATCTATCTAGGACATTTGGATCTTGCCGTATGGCGTTGCAATATTTCTATTTCTTTTAGATGGAATGGCTCTGAGGACTGTTGTATGGTGGCTTGCATACATACTCATTTGTGTATGTAGTTGATCCCTTCGCCTGCCGATTACGCCGCCCGTTCTTGTCCTGATGTTTGGAAATGGTTAGGACGGCCGAAAGGTCTACCTGTGAGTGGCATTTGGGCCCACCGTACTATTTTAACCATTTTCGCTCATCCAGGCTTGTAACTAGGAGCGTAATTCATCGAGGTAGTTACACTCGCCCGTCGACAGAGACGACTCCGGCGAGGAATTACCATCGACCTCGAGCGCCCCCTGCCTTCCAACAACCACGTTGAGCATCACCAGGATTCTGCGGTTCTGGTGAGCATCTCCCCTACTCCTCTCGCTTCCTGTTCTCGTCGTTACGCCGTAGCCAGAACGCCGCCACCGCGCGCCACCATAGGGCGCCGCCAGGTGTTGGTTAGTGTGTCAGGAGCCGTAGGATGCGATTTGTCTGGCTAGGATTAGATCTAGACGAAGGGGTAAGTTTGATCCTATGCCGCTCGATCTGTTTAAAATCCAACGCCCCACATTGCTCGATCCACACGAACCGGTATGGACCAATCAGGATAAGACGCGTGGCCAGCCTTTTGTTTTAAAACAGAAACTATTCTAATAGATGCTCAAACTTGCATAATTCATAACTTTCAAAACACACGTCCAAATTTTGCAAATTTTATATCAATGGAATCAGCAAGACAAGTACTTTCCAACCATGCACTTTGTTTAGTAAATTGCTTCTGGTAAAATGGTTGTTTTTGTAGAAACTTGTGTAAGCATAATTTGAATATAAAATTCTTTATAAAATTATTTTTATGATAAAATCTTTGGAAAATGGATTGTTTTGAACCTACTGACCTTAGAAACCAACTCATGGATTTGAAAATGTATTTGGTAAAGCTAAAGAGTAAATCTTTGATTGAAAGCATTTCTAGTCAAATAAAAATGTTGTTTATATGTTATAAATACTTTTTGGAGAAAAATCTTTGGGAAATGATTTGGATTAAACTCTATGACCCCAAACACCAAGTTTTAGAATTAAAAATGTATTTGGTGAACCCTATAAATATTATTGCTTTGCTAAAGGCATTTTCAACCACATAAAATATTGATTTGGTTTAAAAATGGATTATAAGTAAAATATTTTGCAAATGATTTTGCCACTTTTATAAAATGACCAGTAGGTGTTTTAGAATGTTTATAACCTATTAGAAACCACTTTTCCAAATAAAACAATCTTTTGCATGCTTGCATGCATTGCTTTGTTTCTATTATTTTATGTGTTGTTTGCTTGAATGGTAGATTGAATTCTTGCTTGCTTGATTGAATTTTAGTGGAATTTGAAGAGTGTGATCATTGCAAGATCAAGGATTGAACTTATATTCTCTACCAAAAAGGCAAGTGATGCTTCATACTTTTGTCCCATTATTTACACTATGCATTAGTGATATTTCTAAGTAGGACTTGCATGAAATTTTTGCTAAGTATAAACTATGCCATGGGAAATCCTAGTAGATGAAGCCTTAGTAGAATTTTCCTAAGTTAAGATTCCTACTACCATCATGCTTATCTTAGCTAGTAGAAAACAAGGGTGGATTATATTCATGCCATGGAATATTTCTAAGTCAAGGACTTGTGTTTTGTTTAATAAAACAACTAAGTGAATGAAACACCTGGGTGGAATGGAAAGAATGGTTTTTGTTGAGTGGTTATGCAAGTCTAGTATGCTGGGGAAAACTTGGGCATCACCAAGTCCAGTATGCTGGGGAAAACTTGGTATCTCACTTGTGGAATTGCACCCAGGAACAAAGAGATTTGAGATGTCAAATGTTGAGAAGCTTCAAGTGCAGCCACATGGCATTACGGGCTCTGCCTGGATCATATAGGTTGCAATAACTTAGCCAAATGGACAGTTGGTGGTAGGGGATGATAGGTTGGAACGCGTCCATTCTGGTCTAAGGGAAGGCTTCTGAAAGATCTTATCTTGGTGAAACCAAGTCTTGTGGGGAAAGTTCACCACCTCTGCAGAGTGTAAAATCTAAGTACTTATCCATGTCCCTGGTAAAGGACAATTTTAGCATCAAGACATGGAAGCTATCAAGAATCTCCTCATCCCAATTTCTAAGTTAAAATCTTGTGGTTGAACAAGGGTTGAAGGATCACCAATTTCTATTGGGACATGCCTTGGGTGATTTTGTCAAGCAAAAAAGTTAGTGTTTTCAAATGATAAGGAAAAATCTATTTTGAGCAAAGCAAGCCTAAGCTCCACTTAGCCAAATGCATATAGATGATAGACTCCATCATATTACCATAGTATCACTTGCCAATACAATTCAAATGTATTGACCCTTGTGGCTGTAACTTATTATGTTGCAGGTTTGTTTGATGTTAGTAAAGTGTGATGATTAGGATTACAAGTCTACAACCAACATGTTTGCCTGTGGCACTTTGAAGATGAAGGACTCCATGCTATAGTTATTTCTGCTGCATTGTAATGAGATAGCCAAATGAGCTATGTAATATGTAATGAATTATTTTATTCCTGGTTATAAATTGTATTATGACCTTTGTTTTTTTGATATTACATCTTAACTGTGGATGCTAGCTATTGATCCAGGGACTAGCATTTTAAACATAGGGATCTCTACCTTATTAAAGGTTGGGACCTCTACAGATGGTATCAGAGAGAAGCCACGCGAGGTCAGGGGCGATGGCAATCGGGAGCGAGAGCGGCAGCCCCGCGTCGATTCCTTGGATGCGGAAGAAGAGCACGACGAGGTGGCGACAACGACGTGGGTCGGTGCGACGGCGACGGCGGCGTGGATGGGCGCGGCTGCGAGGGATCCTCTCTCTGTGCTCCTCCGCTCCTCGATCTGGCTAGGGGAAGAGGAAGAGGAGGTGCGCGCATTATAACCCGCCTTTAACACCGGTTTCAGCCACGAACCGGTGTTAAAGGGGGGGGGGATTCGTTTCACGCGCGCACCCTCCCTTAACACCGGTTCCAGCCACGAACCAGTGTTAAAGGGGGGTGGGGGGATTTTCGTTTCGCGCGCGCACACCCCCCTTTAACACCGGTTCGTGGCTGGAACCGGTGTTAAAGGGGGGCATTTTATTTCATACATTAAAGGGGGGGATTTTTAATTCAAAAAACACGATAAAATTTAGAAAATTCATATCTTTTTCATTTCAACTCAGAAAAATATGAATAATATATAGTAATTTTCAGAAAAATAAGATTTATCCATTCATGTAAAAACATTTTATAGTTACTGTAGATGAAAATTTTCAAAATTATTAAAACACTTACATACGAATTTTGATTATTCAATTAAGACAAAAATAAAATAGTCAAAACCTAAAACTTTGAACTTAAGAAATATTAAGTATCTGAAAAGGAATCTAACCCTATTTTATTAGAGAAAATCATATTTTATTTTGTATTAACATTTTTGAATTGTTTGGATATTTAAATTTAGCATGTTTTGTATACTTTGGAATCTGACAAAACCTCGCTAAACTTGCATTGGATTTTTGTTAAAATAGCATATTGTGAACCTAAAAATAATTTTTGTAAAAAATCATGCGCATCATATCATGTACATGTAGTTTATATCTGACCCACTTCCTGCCGATTCGGCAGAAATTTGTCTTTTTCACCAGAGGTAGACGAAAAGGTTTCAGATCCCCCTGTTGGTACATTGTCCATATAAGGTGGTCTAGTATTTTTGTAAAATGTGGTGGTAGTTTTTTGAATTAGCCATTTGGTGTTTGCTTCAAAAAATCGTCCGTTTTAATGCTCCGAAAGCTAAGAAACCTCGAATGAGATAGGTCATTTTGTGAAGGGTTTTTTTGAGACATAATCAATATACCAAGTTTGATATTTTTATTACGATAGAACTGGAATTAAAGTACATAATGCAACTAACAGTAAGTTACATAAAGCACGACTGAAAATTAAGATACATAAAAGAACTGAAAATTAAGATACATGGCCAGATTAAGCCACAATCGGCCGAACTTGTTTTGGAATGTTGGAGTGATTCAGTCATGCTCCTGCCTACACCTATAATACTCGCCACTGTAGTCGTCGTACTCGCCGCGGCCGTCGTCGCTATCGTCGTTGGGGTCACCGTAATTGAACCTTGACGCTATCGTCGTCGGGCTGGACTTGAGGGTAGCACAGATGGGGGTTAGAGTCGGCGGCAGTGTCGTAGGCCATGACGCTCTGGAGAGTCCGATCACGCCACCACAGCCGACGGCCGGCCTCGTTGAAGTTCAGAGGAGGTGGGACATCCTCCTCGTGCCTGGCGAGCGCACTCTCATGCCGATCCCCGAAGAAGGCTTCCCAAGTCGGGAAATAGTCGTGATGCCATCTGGGATTCCTCCGCTGCTCCGGCGTGAGCTCGAAGTAGTAGTGGTTCGTGATGGCCATCCGGCGCGCCACACCTAGAGGGACAGGAGGAACCGGCACGCCTCCGGCGCTCAGCATCCTGCCGACGGGGACACAGTAGCCCGGCGGGCAAGGGTAGTTCGAGGCATAAAGCGCCTCCGCCTCCATAGGGGTTAGTGGTACGGTGGAAGCCATGGGAAAGAGTGATGAGGTTGCATATATGAGTCTAGAAATGTGCAATGATAATGGAGGCCAACCCTACATATATATAGTGAGAAATGGCAGGAAGATAACTGGAGGGAAGAACTGGCGGGAAAAACTGACGGGAAGAAATGGCGGGAAGAACTGGCGGGAAAAATGGCGGGAAGAAAAATGGCGGGAAGAAATAGCAGGAAGAAAAATGGTTCATTTAATACATATAGTGTTAACAGAAGAAATATGACATTGATTTCCATGTTGAGATACATATGTGTGCCAAAAATGGATCAATTAATACATATAATCAATCTTATGATCGCGTCGGCCGTACCATGGAGTATCAGCATCGTTTAACAGGATGGTTGGGTCAGTCTTCACTCTGAAGGGCGGAATTTCATCAAACTTATTATAATCTTCTGACATGTCTGTCTTGTCCTCCACTCCCACAATGTTTCTTTTCCCTAAAAGAACTATGTGACGCTTTGGCTCATCGTGTGATATATCTGTTTGCTTATTTTTTCTTTTTTTTTTTGGTTTGGTAGACATGTCCTTCACATAGAAAACCTGAGCCACATCATTGGCTAAGACCTATGGTTCGTCTAAGTACTTGTCTACCTTCATAAGATTGTTGAGATCCACTGTTGTCATTCCGTACTTCTTGTCTACCTCAACCCCTCTTTCTGTTAGCTTGACTCATTTGCACCGAAACAAGGGGACCTTAAAATTTGGTCCATAGTCAAGTTCCCATATCTCCTCTATGAACCCATAATACGTGGTCTTTTGCCCATTGTCTTCTGCTGCATCGAAGCAGACACCACTGTTTTGGTTGGTGCTTTTTTTATCTTGGCCTATCGTGTAATATGTATTCCCATTTATCTTGTACCCTTGGAAAGTACATACAGTCGAAGATGGTGTCCTGGCCAAGAAGTACAGCTGATCTCCAACAATGGTGTTACTCGTGAGAAGTCTTTGCAACCATCCGCCAAAACTCGTCATGTGTTCACTTATAATCCATTCATCAGACTGTCCCGGGTGTTTGAGGCGTATAAAATTCTTGTGTTCATTGATATACGGGGCAACCAAGATAGATCTTTGTAAAACTGTGTAGTGTGATTGATTGAGAGAATGTCCGTCCCTACATATCATTGCTTTACATCCTATGGTCCCTTTTCCACGCAGTCTCCCCTCATGTCGTAATTCTGAAACACCAATCGCCTTAAGGTCAGGAATAAAATCAACACAGAACTCAATGACCTCCTCTGTTACATAGCCCTTGGAGATGCTCCCTTCTGGCCTAGCACGATTATGAACATATTTCTTTAAGACTCCCATGTACCTCTCAAAGAGGAACATATTGTGTAGAAATACAGGACCGAGAATGGAAATCTGTTCTACTAGGTGAACCAGGAGATGCGTCATAATATTGAAGAAGGATGGTGGGAACACCAACTCAAAGCTGACAAGACATTGGTCCACATCTGTCTGTAATCCTGGTTGACTTTCTGGATCGATTACCTTCTGAGATATTGCATTGAGGAATGCACATAGCATCACAATGGGTACTCGAACATTTTCAGGTAGAAGCCCCCTCAATGCAATCGGAAGCAATTGCGCCATAATCACGTGGCAGTCATGAGACTTCAGGTTTTGGAATTTTTTCTCTGCCATATTTATTATTCCCTTTATATTCGATGAGAAGCCACACGGGACCTTGATACTGCTCAGGCATTCAAAAAAGATTTCCTTTTCTGCTTTGGTAAGAGTGTAGTTGGCAGGAGTTAAGTGGCATCGTTTATCCTTCTCGTTCTCAGGATGCATAGGCTCTTCAGGGTGTTTCATACGTTGCTAGTCCTGCCATGCTTCCGGTGTATCTTTTGTCTTCTCATACACTCCTAGGAAGCCTAGTAGGTTCACGCAAACATTCTTCGTCACGTGCATCACGTCGATTGATGTAACATCCCAAAAATACTAAGCTTGGATCATCAAACTCTAATCATCAAAATTAGGGTTAACAAAAACTTTTCTAAATAAAATTATGAATGCATGCATATGTGTATGCATTGATTTTGAATTCTTTTAAAACCACCTTGTTTGTTTGTTTCATTGCTTGTAAAATGTTTCTTAGGTGAAATAAACATCATCTAAAACATTTCCCACACTTTTCCTAGAGACAAGTAAATCAATACACATATATTAAATGAATGGTCATTTTGACCAATTTAACTCCCATGTCTACTTTGGCTGTCTCAAACTTTCAGAACCTAACAGAAACTTTTCTGGATCTTTGCATCCCTTGAATGTACTCATAACAAAGTATCAACACCCACTTTGTGATCATCCAAAAACTATCAAAGGCATAGTTTAAATGACAATTCAAAATTGAATCTTTATCATACGGGAAGATCCCACTTTTTTAAAAACCACTCAAACAAGCTCAACTTTCAAAACCCAAGCATCTGCAGACTCACCAGCACCAATCTAGCAAACCCACCAAAAATATTTTCAAAATTCAAAACTTGATTTCATGTGGCCATTTCATCAAACAGGTTGCAGACACAAATCAAACAAACATCAAACACTATAGTGTGCAGTAAAATTGGCCTAACTTGTTCCCTAGTTAGCTCACAACCAGCTCAGTAGATCATCTAGGAAGATTAGCCAAGCACTAGCATCACTGTGAGCTTGCCATTGCCATCAATGGTGAATAGCCGAGCACACCCTTGCCACCCCATAGTCGACAACAAGCTAGGAGCAGCAGCAAGCCTAGCCAGCATGCTGGGAGGCAGCCCACCGTCCACCGCCACTCACTGTCCCAGCCGCGAGCGTTGCCAAGCCCTGGACCATGCGCACAAGCCGCGCCCAGAACGCTAGAGACCATGCCGAGCGTGCGCCAGAGCACCACCCTCGACCAGCGCCCACAGACCGCGCGCCGCCCTCGCCGCGTGCACACACAATCCCCACCGACCCAGGAGACCACCAGACATCCCCGTTTGCCGCCCCATGCCGCACAGCCACCGCCCGCCGTCGAAGACGCCGCCTCTACCGCGCAGAGCATCGCCCGTTCCAGACCAAGCCACACCGCCCCATGCCTCGAAACCATGTCGTTGAGCATCGCCAGGAGACACCGCACCGTCCCCTACCTTCGCCCATGCCATTAGCCTCCTGTAACATCGCCCCCGACGAGCTCACCGTCACTAGTGGAAACGAGGCCTTTTGTTGATCCAGAAAAAGGGCTTTAACACCGGTTCTTCTACGAACCGGTGTTAAAGGGGGGGCCGTACCAGCGTGGCCCCTGCGGCAAAAAATGAGCCCCCCGTTAACACCGGTTCGTGCCACGAACCGGTGTTAAAGGACCCTGCAACAGTGGCCGGCACAACCCCCCATTTAACACCGGTTCGTGGCATGAACCGGTGTTAAGGGGGGGGGCTATATAAGACACCACCGCAGCCCACACACACCCCACTCTTCCATTTTTTCACCATCTAATTTTGGAGCCTAGCAAGAGGGTGTGAAGAGTGCTAGTTTGTGTTTTTTTCATATGCACAAGAGGTGTTCGGTGAAATGCCCGAGAGCTCAAAATAAGTTTTCTTGTTGCTCTTTCCGTCTCGGTCGAGGTCGGCAACTATCCTTTCATGTGTCATTGATGTACTATATATATAAATGGTCATCTCCCTATTAATTTTTGATATATACTACATATTAATGCAGATGAACCGGCAATGGATGTACGGTGACCGCCGCACTTCCGAGTACATTACGGGCCTCCAAAATTTCATCGTTGTGGCTAATGCAAACCGTGGTCACAATGGTTTTATGTGATGTCCGTGTGTTCACAGTCAGAACAAGAAAGACTACTCAAATACCAGAACCATTGACGCGCACCTACTTCGATCCGGTTTCATGCCCAACTATAATTGTTGGACCAAGCACGGAGAAAAAGGAACTACTAGGAAAATGGCCTTTAGTGGCGCACCTGGAAACATCATCCGTGGCGCACTAGCAGTGCGCCACGGGCCTTGCGCTACGGCTATCTCTCAGTCGTGGCGCACTGCCTAGTGCGCCACGGTTGTGTAGAGACAGGCGTAGCGCACCTGCTAGTGCGCCACAGATGTTTGGGCAGGTGCGCTACCCCTGGGATCTTCTGTGGCACACTACCTAGTGCGCCACTAAGCTTCCATAGTGCGCTTTAGTTGTAGTGCGCCACAGAAGGTAGGCCATGTGCGCCACAAATGTATTTTTTGTTTTTTTAGTTTCCGAGCCAGATTATATACAATACAGATTATATACAATATTATAGCAGATATACACACACAAATACAAGATATACAATTATATATATAAATATTCAATATGAAAAACAAGATTGAAACAAATACATATAGATAAGTCTCATACATGAATACATAGTCTAAGTTACATTGTTTCGATCATGTTACAAAGTAGTAGTTGGTGACATGCGAATACATGTGTCGATCGAACAAGTTAGAGCTCGGAAGCTCGCCTAGACATCTAAACTAGCTAGACACAAACGCGGGATAAATAACCAAAGAAGATAAGCATGATCACCGCCGCGACGAAGGTGTAGGTCTTCATCCGGTTCCTTGACCTAACTCCCGCTAGATAGCGCGTGTATCTAGCTTCCGCCTCCGCCATAGTGTTGTACCCTTTGTAGCTATTGCCGCTGAAATGGTGCACCTGTCTCCGGCAGTCTTCCCAATCATCGTAGACTCCGGGAACCCGTCCCTTGTACACGACATACCACGTCATCTATAAGTTGACAATAATAATTAACCGGTGATTGAGAAAAAAAATATAATTAAAGTCGCATATGAAGATACACTTATAGAAAGTACTCCTAAATCAAAAAGAGCAAACTCAAAAAGCATGCCTCATATATATACATAGGTCGTTGGACACAGGAATATGCTACGACGGAACGGTGAGCCAAGTAGGATGCATAAGACCTAGACTTGTGCATATCACAAGGCTCACAATCCCGTCGTAGCATATTCACATATATAGTGTGCCACGACATTTCAATCATCGGCATTATTTTTGAAAAATACCAAAGTAACTCAAAAAGCATGCCTCATATATATACATAGGTCGTTGGACACAGGAATATGCTACGATGGAACCGTACGCCAAGTAGGATGCACAACACCTAGACTTGTGCATAGCACAAGGCGTACAATCCCATCGTAGCACATTCACATATATAGTGTGCCACGACATTTCAATCATCGGTATTATTCTCGAAAAAGACCAAAGTAGCTCGAAAAGAATGCCTCATATATAACTAGCTAGGTCGTTGGACACAGGAATATGCTATGACGGAACGGTTAGCCAAGTAGGATGCACAATTCCTGGACTTGTGCATATCACAAGGCTAACTATCCCGTCATAGCACATTCACATATATATTGTGCCACGACATTTCAATCATCGGCATATTCTCGAAAAAGACAAAAATAACTCGAAAAGAATGCCTCATATATATTCATAGGTCGTTGGACACAGGAATATGCTACGATGGAACGGTGAGCCAAGTAGGATGCACAAGACCTGGACTTGTGCATATCACAAGGCTCACAATCCCATCGTAGCACATTCACATATATAGTGTGCCACGACATTTCAATCATCGGCATTATTCTCGAAAAAAGAGTAACGAAAAAAAGAAGGACCAAATTGAGCAAAGGACCAAAGAGTAAGCAAAAAAACCAAGCATTGATTGATATATAATAATAATAAGCAAAATAAGTAAGCGATGATTCATAAACCTAATAAGATAAGTACACTTGTCCACACACACAAAGGTCATCTATAGTTTGTAACTACAACTAGGCCAACATCAAGCCTTCTGGCTCGGCTTAGGGAACGGGAGGACGCCTTGTCTCGTCATGAACTTCCTATAGTCACCCTGCATCTCTAGGCGATCTTCTATGTCACGGTTATTCGGGATATTTCCTCCGTAGAAGATCCCCCCGAAGTCATGACATCACGAAAGATGATTGCCCCAAACTGCTACTGGATGCGATACATCTCTTGTCTAATATCCGAATCATTGATCTTGGCCTTTGCTTCGGCCCACTGTTTGAGATGATCTGGCAGCGTAGAATTCTGCTGGTCAAGTAGGAACGCCCTCATGTGATGGAGTGCGTAGTAGGCTTCCTTCGTACTGTTTTACGGATGCTTCACGCAGGGGAACTCCGTTACGTGGTTGAATACGTGCCTGCCGAACTTGACCTTCTTACGCACGAAGCTGGTGAGAGCATTATCCAGAACTTCCTTGATCTTGTCGTAGTTTTTCTTCTTTTCTAGACTCCCCGAGTCAAAATACGTGGCATGGGAATGCTTCGGCGATAAGGAGATGAGCGTGTAGTGTTCATCTCTGTGCAAAAAATTCAAATGGAATGTGTTGGAAAAATAATGATGATGATCTAATAAAGCCAATCGACGGTGGCGAGTGAATAACTACTTACTCGGGAAAGTAAGGCACGAGAATGTATTCCTTTGTCTTGTTCGCCACGAGGATTCTTTTTAGGTACGAGGCCACGATACGTCATTCGGTGGGGGAACCCAAGCAGCCGTCACGCATGTAGTAGGGGTCCACTATAGCGATGCCCGGTGTGTTCTCTCTAATGATCTGTGTGGCCAGGCTGAGAGAAAAGAGACGGACCATGGTATAGTGCAGCGGGTATAGGTGGAACATATTGAAGATGTCCTCGAACCGCAGGAAGAACAGATCCGTAGGGGCAGTGTCGACGAAGCCCAAGCCTGGTGGCACCTTAACCACGAATACCGGGTGCGAGGGATCTTTCTCCGATAGAAGGCGTATCTCTATCGTCAGCACGCCGTCATGCACACTCTATAGTTCCGAACTGGCGAGCTTCCGCAAATTCTTAGGTAGCATGGGCTCACCCGCCACATGAATCCTCCACATAATACCCTCGGGTCTTGGTGGCCCGTCCCGAAACCTGATCGGATTCACAGTTGTTGACGCCACCGGCTAGCTCGAGCTGCTAGATTTTCTTTTCCTGCCCTTTTTTCCTTTTGGAGGGCGGGCAGGCACCGCAATCTGAGCACCGTCCGCCCTATGTAGTGTGTTAGGGCTTAGAATAAAGGGCCGGTTGGTTGTATCAGCTGGCTCTGTAAAGGTGCAAGCTGGAGGCGTCTCCTGAGAACCAAACAGACACTTGGTGATAGTGGCTTTCTCTGTGGGGCCACCAGCTAGGTCTTCTTCGTTGCCAAACTGAGTGCTGAAGAAGTGATCATTCCAGTCTTCGTCGTCCTCGGCCGGATCCTGCGCCATGTGCATATCATCCGACCCACCGCGTGGAGGTGACGGCGAGGGCGGTAAGGCCTTGCCACTGCTTGTCGCTGGCACGACAGGCGGTGCTGTTGTCTGTGGCGTGATGGCCCCCGCCGTCCCCAAACGGATCATGCTCTTTGGCCATAGCAAGAATAAGCCGAAGCAAGTTCTGAGGACAGACGGCTCTTCTTCATCCGCTCCTGGGGGTTGAATGGGAGGTTCCAGGTCGTCGCAGCCCCTTAGCACCCGACTAATTTTAACCCTGTGCACGCTATCTGGTATCGGCTTTGAGTGGAACGTGCGCTGCAAGGGTTGAACGATGGTACCCTTGGCAACATCCCTCAGCTCGTTGTTGACGTAGCATAAGAGAGTGCAAGTAACATCCGTCTGCGGAAAACATGTACGGCGTCGTCAGAGCGAGATGCCATAAGAGTAATAGATGGCATGAAAGGCGGTAATTAAAGCAATTTGTTTACCGTGATGGCGACAAGATCGGCTAATGTCGACGCACCGTATACGGCGACGGGCGTGCAAGAGACGGAAGGGCTGCTTGATGGCGCGGTGCTGGCCGCCGGTGTATTCTCCCTACCGACGGGTGCTTGGAGCTCCGGTGCCGCCGCGACGATGGCAGGGGGGGCACCAACATGTACTCCGGCTCCGCGGTGATGGCAGGGAGAGTCACCAACACTTGCGGCGCCGCGGTGCTAGCGGGCAGATTCACGAACACGTAGTTCGCCTGATTCGTCGGCGCCGCGTTATTCGAGTGGCTGCTGACCATGCTTGGAATCGGGCACGACCCTACTCGACCACCCGCACTCCAGTTCGCTATTGACTCCACCAAGGTAGGCAGGAAGGACGTGAGGGTGATTGCCAGGTTGTCTTAGACGATCTGCGGGATCCGCGCCACTTGTGCCTTAAGTTCTTGAACCTCGCGGTTTTCCTCCTCGCACCTTCCCGACAGCGCCAGATGCGTCCTCGGCGGTGGACCAAAATGATCCACCCAATTCTTACCCCCGAGGCCGGCCAGACGGCCAGCCGACGACGGCTTCTTCGTAACCGGCTCTATTTTCTTGGCCCGGTTCATCGCCCTGTTAAAAGGGTTATCCCACCGGGTGGCCGCCGTCGACCCCTGGGATGAGGAACCCTGGGATCCATGACTAGCAACAATTTCCTCCTCCTGCAGAAGAAGTAACAATGAATCATTTACATCATCAATTAGATTGCAATCGAGTTGATCCGCGGTAATTAGATTATACTTACCACAATTTCCTCGAATTCCTTCACCGCAGGATCCGCGGTGAGTTGTTTGGTTTTTGGGTCCACATGGTAACGGGCCCTGATGAAGTTTCGAACCTGCCCGGGTTCGAATTTAGCAAAGGGGTTTTCTATCCCCTTGGATATATACTCTTCGTCCTCCTTATTCCATTTGGCCTCCGCGGTTCTGTATCCACCAGATCCGAGATGGTGATGACCTATATTCATCGCCTGCAGCACCTTTCCCCGATTACTATTGGCCAGGGCTCTTTCGGATTCACACCTCTCCTTGAACTCCCGGAACTGATCTTCGGTGATCTGCGGGTCAATCTTCTGGATCTTCTCGAGACTTTTGCCTTATTTATAGATCTTCTTCTTTATCCGGGTTCTCCAGCTGGACAGGGCGGTGCTCATCTTTGTGAGGGCGGATTTGTTTACTTCGTTCCCATGATAATTTGTGTTCTGATACTTAGCGGGGAACTTGTATCTTGCGTGCAGCTTCTCGAAGAGGAGTGTGCGCAAGTGGCCATTATCTTTATGCCCGAGATTCTCGGTGTTGATCGAGATGGTTGTCCGGGTGATCGCCGCCACTTGCCCACCGTACCCTTTGACGACAAGGGCGGGCTCCAAAGGAACCCCTGATGGGCTCACTTCGGTAATTTCCTCCCTGACCGTGCCGACCGTGTTCGGGCGCCGGTCCTTCGGCTTCGGCTTCTTCTTCTTCTTCTTCTTCTTCTTCTTCTTCTTCTTCTTCTTCTTCTTCTTAGGAGGGTTGCTACCACTCCCTGTGCCCTCGCCGCCATCAGTGGTTTCATCGTCCGCCATTCCTTCGGCTTCTTCCTCCGCGTCTTCCATCTCATCATCCTCGCTCTCCGAAGGATGGTATTCTGCATCGTCTTCTAGCCGCTGGGCCGCCTCCTAGAATGTCAATTGTTTATTCGGAGGTCTGAGTTCTCCTCCAGCCTCGTCGTTGTCACACATCTTTGCACTAATAAAAAACAAATAATTGGTTAAATGCAAGGAAAAATCCGGCATGACCTGTGCTAATTTTCTTAAACTAGGAGTGCCCGATTTCTGCCGAAACGGAAATTAATCAACATTCCGGCAAAAATCGGGACTCATTTCATACAAGAACCTGCATATATATGGCCAGCATAGCTAGCACACAATAAATGGCCATCATAGCCAGCACAACCAGAAAACAATAAATGGCCAACACAGCCAGCACATAATCTGGTCACATAGGATAATCTGGCCAACACAGCCAGCACATAAACATCTAGGTAGAAAACACATTGGTTAAGAATGCATCAACATGCCCAGCCACATCAAGCAATGGGCATTTACAGTTATCATCTGGATTCACCAGGCACCAAGCATATGATGGAAAGAAAATAACTAAAGCCTGCTAGGTCTCTTGAAAAAAGAAAATAACACATATGAGCATACACAACAGCAACTAAAACCCAAGCATACATGTTTCTGTCAACTAAAGCATACATATGCGTTCTACAACCCAACTGATGTTCTACCAGAGGCATGCCTCCCTTTTGCATAGTTGTAGCTGTGTGTGCTGACAATAGAAGGCTATTTGCAAGATTTGGATTTCTGGAGCCTATGCAATGGTTTGATTAATTCAGTTCTGAAGGCCCTAGCTACTAACTCTGGTTATAATGGCATATGATCTATTCTTAAAATTTGGACTGAGAAGTTATAACTGCGGGTCCTGCAGTATGGTTTTTCTTGCTAGGATAATGGAATCACTAAGTTGATAATTTCATTTCCTAATATCATAGCACCTAGTTTATCCTAGGCATAAGTTAGCTCTGGTCATAAGCACGCGTATCTATCACTCAAAACAGTGAATCAATAAGCTTAGCCTGATGGTTCCCTGGAAACTAAGTTCTGTTGCCGAAACTGAATATATGCTATGGTAGTGTTGTTACTTTTCCGAACTGAATGGCCAAGTAATATAGTAGTAAGATCTTTTCTACTGAAAAACAGTTCCTTTTTTCGAAAATAATGGTCCAGTGTAGTGAAATTGTGGTACCGATAGGCATTTGCTTTTTTTGATAGTAGCAATCATGTGTTGTTCAGTTCCAGGTTCCAAAGCGCAGCCATCTATCTGACTAAAAGGATCATGTAATTTTTTATCTTTTTAACCACACAACACAAGAATGCAACAAGATACAAATGATGTGAGCCTGATCTTTTAGTTCAGTTTATCTTTTTTGATAGTAGCAATCATGTGTTGTTCAGTTTTCAGAGGCAACAAACACAAATACTAGCAGCTAAGACCATGTACTATGTGTGTTCGATTCAAGGAAATATATGTCAGATTTAAGTAATGAAGGGATTGTAAAGAAAACAAAAAGATTATATGGATGGGAAGTGGTTTGGTTGTCCTGTTCCATATTTTAGAATCCCTGCATCATTATCTCCTGTTCTTTGCAATGCTCTAAAGAAAATTCAGAGCTATAGGAAACCTCTATAGCTCTCTGTTCTTTGGTTTGGTTGTCCTGTTCTTTGGTTTGGTTGTCCTGTTCCACTCTCTCTGCTCCTCCTCCCCCTCCTCCTCTCTATCTACCATTACCCCTCCCCCAACTTCTATATAAACCAGCAGTAGGGACAATACTACAAGCAGAAACAGAGAGAAAACACACAAGAACTACAAGCTACATGCTAATAGAAAAAAGAGCAAGCAGATTAAGTCATGGCTAGAACATCTTCAAGCTCTCTGTTTGCTAACAATCAATAACTACAAGCCTAAACCTACAAGAACTACAAGCTAAAAAACAAGCCTAAACCTACAAGCTCTCTGTTTGCTCTTTGTTTCTAACAGAACATCAAGCCTCTGTTTGCTCTCTGTTTCTAACAAAAAATCTACAAGCCTAAACCTAGGGGCAACGATGGCCTGCAGAGAGGGGGGAGAGAGGGCAACGATGGCCTCCAGAGAGGGGCAACCTACAAGCCTCAACCTACAAGCCTAAACCTAGGGGCAACGATGGCCTGCAGAGAGGGGGGATAGAGGGAGAGAGAGGGAGAGAGAGGGAGAGACAGGGGAGGGGCGACGCTCACCTCTGACGGGCGGACGACGGGCGGACGATGACGGGCGGCGACGCGATCCTCCTCCTCCACAAGCGGCGGGCCTCCTCCTCCTCCACGGATCGGCAGCGGCCTCCTCCTCCACAAGCGCGGGCCTCCTCCTCCTCGAGAGCGCAGCGCGGTGGTAGCGCACTTGGCCAGGGTGCGCTACGCCTATGTGGGTTGGAATATCAGATAAGAGGGCGGCCACCCCACTAGTTAACACTAGTACTCTCTTATCCCACTGGTTCTGCCCACTACTCTATTCTAAACTATGAGCACCCAGGTTCGAATCCTGGTGCCCCACTTTTTTATTTTTATTTTAAAAATACTTTTAAATGTTTCAAAAAATGCCCAAAAGTGGTGATTTATGCCATACAAGTTTTGTTTTGTTTTTAAAATACTTTTAAATATTCCAAAAATGCCCAAAAGTGATAATATATGTCATAAAAGTGTTACAAATATGATTCGAAGTATAACTAAATTTCATAATAATTTGTCCATGAATATTACAATCTTTTTCAACCACATGCGTTTTACAATATTTTTTGAGCTAGTGTTTTACAATATTTTTCCCTTCTTTGTCGCAGTTGAATAATTTAGCCCCGGCACTTTAATGTTTCTTCTTTCGAACGGGCTACCTTTTTTGGTAGGGTTGTCCTTTTTCTTCTTGTGATGTATGTTGCTGCATCGTAGTCGTCGTCATCTTCAATCTTTGGATCGCCGTACTGGTCGAAGTCTTGCTCGTTGGCGACTCCATCCATTCCGATGATGTTTCTTTTTCCTCTCCTCACGACAACACGGCTAGGCTTTGTCGGGTCGGTAATGAAAAAACATTGGTCCACTTTGGTAGCCAGTACCCACGGTTCATTTTTCACGGCCACGTTTGCACCGGCGGCCTTGGATTTGGTTGCTTCGGGTATAACCATGGTTGTGAAATACCGGTCTTCTCTTTCGACGCTCTTTTCCCATCTGACACGGAACATCGGCACCTTTTCTCCACAGTAGTCAAGCTCCCAGATCTCCTTGATTCTTCTGTAGAATCTTTCCTTCGCGTTGTCATCGGTGTAGAATTCCGACGTTACGCTTGAGTTCTGATAATCACACTTGTTGTCCTTTTCCTCCGTGTAGAATGTGTAGCCGTTGATATCATACGCCTGTTAGGTCACCAGGTTTTGCATCGGTCCCTGCGACAAGGTGAATATGATCTTTTCCGTGTCAGAAGAATGCGATCGTGGGGGATTATCAAGGAGCGTCTGCCTAAACCAACGCGTGAAATCTGAGTTGTTCTCTTTGATTATTTCTCCCTGCGTCCTCTGTATGCCCCGGTCACTGTACTTCTTCTCGATTAACCTTTTGTGCTTCTGTACCCAAGGATCGACCAGTTCTAAATGCTGTAGCGCGACGAGGTTTGCTCGATCAAAGTCTGCGCGTCGAAAATCGAAGTCTGCATGCAGTATGCGACGACCCTCTCGGTGACCAGATCCGTCGAGCTTGCCAAGGTGCCTGTTGACGGGAAGACCGACAGGGTTCTCGATGTCTAGATAATTCATGCAGAAAGAGATGCACTCTTCGGCCAAAAAGCCCTTGGCTATGCTTCCATCTGGACGGGACCTGTTGCGAACGTATCCTTTGATGTGTCCGTTCATCCTTTCGAATGCCATCATGCTGCGGAGGAACATCGGCCCGAGTTGTACGATGTCCTCCACGACATGGACCAGCAGATGCACCATAATGTCGAAGAATGCGGGTGGGAAGTAGACCTCAAGCTCACATAGTATCACCACGATCTCCTCCTGTAGCCTCCCGAGCTGATCACGCGAATCGACTTCCTAGAGATGACGTCAAAAAACTTGCATAGGCCAAATAACGTTTCACGGACGTGCTCGTCCATTATCCCTCTTAGTGCGACCGGAAGTACCTGCATCATTAGCACGGCACAGTCGTGAGACTTCATGCCACTGAACCTCTGCTTCGCCTCGTCTAGGTATCTGCTTATCTTGCCCGCGTAGCCATAAGGAAATTTGACTCCTAGCAGGCACTTGAAAAACTGTTTGATCTCATCCTGGCTTAGAGTGAAGCAAGAAGGAAGGCAGTAATATTCGTTCTTCTTGAACTTTTTACCCTTCCGACGACCTTGTGTCGTCTCCGACTCATGATCATCGTCATCTTCCTGATCATCAGGAGTAGTGCGTCCTCCGTGAAGCTCCTTCCGGATACCCAAGCATATCAGGTCGTGCCTTGCTTTCGGACCATCTTTCGTCCTATCTGGCATGTTGATTATGGTGGCGACCAGACTCTCGCACACGTTTTTCATGATATGCATGATGTCGAGGCTATGAGGCGTGCGGAGAAACTTCCAGTATGGCAACTCCCAGAAAACAGACTTTGTTTTCCATACCTTCATCAGCGGCTTATCTTGTTGCTGCCTCTTTCGCTTCTTTCCAGGCTTAGGACAATCTTTCCAGTTTTTCAGCAACTCTTCCACTTCTTCGCTGCTCCTACGCTCTGGGATTCCTCGGGTCTCTGATTTGCCATCGAACAGGTCTCCACGTTTTCTCCATGGATCATTCTTGCCAAGCCACCTCCGGTGCGCCATGAACACGGTTTTCGATGACCCTGGATCTTTCTCTAGTTGGAGATAGCTTGTGTTATCCATGCACCTAACGCATGCGCAGAATCCTTGGATAACCTTCCCCGAGATATACCCACAACCTGGATACACTAGTAGAAAACATGCCATCCGTTCGTGCCCCCTCAGAGCATTAGTCCCGGTTGCGCCACCAACCGGGACTAATGCTGGCACGCGTCCCGGTTCGAGCGGGCACGGGGCCCGGAGGCATGCGTCCCGGTTGGTAAGGGGGCATACGTCCCGGTTGGAGCCACCAATTGGGACTAAAGTTTTGGCGGCAGCCACGTGGCGTGGCACGCACCTTTAGTCCCGGTTGATGGCTCCAACCGGGACTAAAGACCCCCTGCCCTCTATAAATGCAACGCCCCAGCCCCCTCTGCCTCCACTCTGTTTTTTCGAATGGTGGAAGGTGTGAGGGGGTGTGCTAGTTTTTTCTCATGCATGCATTGAAGGTGTTTGTTGAAATGTTTGAGTGAATAATCCCATTGAATTTCTCATAGAACAAAAATATAGAAGGTGTCCGAGACGCACTTGAGCTTTCTCCTCTTTATTTCCCTCGATCGAGGTTAGCAATCTTATCTTTTCTAGGTCATTGATACAATTCATGTGTCGGTGTGAATTGGTTATTTCACTATTTATGATGTCCTGTTTTTTGATAAACTTACTTATATGATGCAGATGAACGGTCGGGAATGGATGTATGGTGACCGGCGGGTAGCCGGGTATATCAAAGGCGTGGATAAATTTATCGATGTGGCTACGGCAAACAAAGAGAATGGATTTATACGTTGTCCATGTGTTCAATGTCGGAACAACAAGGAGTACTCTTCCTCGAAAATCATTCACGGCCACCTGATTATGAAAGGTTTCATGCCCAACTATAATTGCTGGACCAAGCACGGGGAAAGAGGGGTTATGATGGAAGATGGTGAAGAAGAAGATGATGATAACAACTATCATCATATGTTTCCTGAATACATCAGTGATACTGCAATGGAAGACAATGGAGAGGAAAGAGGTGAAGAATGGGCATCAGATGAGCCGGCTGTTGAACTTGGTAGGGTCATTTCTGATGCAAAGCGAGACTGTGAAACAGAAAATGAGAAATTGAAGTTAGAGGGCATGTTAGATCACAAGAAATTGTTGTACCCAAATTGTGAAGATGGCAGCACAAAGCTCGGTACCACAGTAGGAATTGTTGCGATGGAAGGCAGAGTGTGGTCTAACTGGCTCCTCATTTGAAAAGATGCTGAAAATAATGAAGCCGAAGTTTCCAAAACATAACGAACTTCTCGAGATTACCTACGAAGCAAAGAAGACTCTTTGTCCTCTGGGATTAGATGTGCAAAAGATACATGCATGCATTAATGACTGCATCCTCTACCGCGGTAAGGAGTATGAGAATTTAGATAAATGCTCGGTATGCAACGCGTTGCGGTATAAGATCAGACGAGATGACCCTGGTGATGTTGAGGGAGAGCCCCTCCGGAAGAGGGTTCCTGCTAATGTTATGTGGTATGCTCCTATAATACCAAGGTTGAAACGCATGTTCAGAAACAAAGAGCATGCCAGGTTGTTGCGATGGCACAAAGAAGATCGTAAGAAAGACGGGAAGTTGAGACACCCTGCTGATGGGTCACAGTGGAGAAAAATCGAGAGAGACTTCCCAGACTTTGCAGGTGACGCAAGGAACTTATGGTTTGGTCTAAGTACGGATGGCATGAATCCTTTTGGGGAGCAGAGCTGCAGTCACAGCACCTGGCCCGTGACTCTATGTATCTACAACCTGCCTCCTTGGTTGTGCATGAAGCGTAAGTTCATTATGATGCCAGTGCTCATCCAAGGCCCGAAGCAACCGGGCAACGACATTGATGTGTACCTTAGGCAATTAGTTGAAGAACTCTTACAGTTGTGGGGCAAACCAGGTGTACGTGCATGGGATGAGAACAAACAGGAGCCATTTAATCTACGAGGGTTGTTATTCGTAACCATCAATGATTGGCCTGCTCTTAGTAACCTTTCAGGACAGACAAACAAAGGATATAAGGCATGCACCCACTGTTTAGATAAGACCGAAGGTACATATTTGCATAAATGCAAGAAGGTTGTGTACCTAGCGAATCGACGATTTCTTCCGACCAATCATCCCGTAAGAAAGAAAGGCAAGCATTTTAAAGGTGAGGCAGATCACCGGAAGAAGCCTGAACTCCCTGCTGGTGATGATGTATTTGGTATGGTCAAGGACATAGAAGTAATCTTTGGAAAGGGTCCCGGCGGTCAATCAGTTCCGAACGACGTCGCTACAGGACACGCACCCATGTGGAAGATGAAATCTATATTTTGGGAGCTGCCATATTGGAAAGTCCTGCGTGTCCGCTCTTCAATCGACGTGATGCACGTGACGAAGAATCTCTGCGTGAACCTGCTAGGATTCCTAGGCGTGTATGGTAAGACAAAAGATACACCTGAAGCACGGGAGGACCAACAAATTATGAAAGACCCAAAGAACATGCATACAGATAACAAGACGGATAAAGGGCGTCACTTAAGTCGTGCCAGCTATGCTCTTACCAAAGCAGAGAAGGAAATCTTTTTTGAAGTCCTTTACAGTATCAAGGTGCCGTCGGGCTTCTCATCTAATATAAAGGGGATAATAAATATGGCAGAGAAAAAGTTCCAAAACCTGAAGTCTCATGACTGTCACGTGATTATGACGCAGTTGCTTCCGATTGCATTGAGGGGGCTTCTACCGGAAAATGTTCGAGTACCCATTGTGAAGCTGTGTGCATTCCTCAATGCAATATCTCAGAAGGTAATCAATCTAGATATTCTGCCAAGGTTATAGAAGGATGTGGTACAATGTCTTGTTAGTTTTTAATTGGTGTTCCCACCATCCTTCTTCAATATTATGACGCATCTCCTGGTTCATCTAGTGGAAGAGATTGCCATTCTCGGTCCGGTATTTCTGCACAATATGTTCCCCTTTGAGAGGTTCATGGGAGTCTTAAAGAAATATGTTCATAACCGTGCTAGACCAGAAGGAAGCATCTCCAAGGGATATGGAACAGAGGAGGTCATTGAGTTTTGCGTTGACTTTATTCCTGACCTTAAGCCGATTGGTGTTTCTGACTCGCGGCATGAGGGAAGACTAAGTGGAAAAGGCACGCTGGGAAAGAAAGCAATGATATGTAGGGACGGGGATTCTTTCACTAAAGCACACTACACAGTTCTACATAATTCCACCTTGGCAGCTCCGTATATCGAGGAACACAAGAATATTGTACGCTCCAAAAACCCGGGGAAGCCTGAATCATGGATTACAAATGAACACATGAAGTCTTTCGGTGGTTGGATGCGGACACATCTCTTGAATGACACCACTGTTGGAGATCAGCTATACTTGTTGGCCGCGTCACCATCTTCTACTGTATTGAATTTCCAAGGGTACGAAAATGGGAATACATTCTACACGATCGCCCAAGATAAAAAGAGCACCAACCAAAATAGTGGTGTCCGCTTTGATGCAATAGACGAGAATGGACAAAAGGACACATATTATGGTTACATAAAGGAGATATGTGAACTATACAATGCAGTCTCTTTTAAGGTCCCTTTGTTTCGCTGCAAATGGGTCAACCTGAATGGGGAAGGGGTAAAGATAGACCAGTTGTACGGAATGACAACAGTGGGTCTCAACAATCTTGGTTATAGAGATGAACCATTCGTCCTAGCCAATGATGTGTCTCAGGTTTTCTATGTGAAGGACATGTCCTCCAGACCGAAAAAAAGAAAAAATATGCAAACGAATACATCATATGATGAGCCAAAGCGTCACATAGTTCTTGCAGGGAAAAGAAACATCGTGGGAATCGAGGACAAGACAGACATGTCAGAAGATTATAATAAGTTTGATGAAATTCCGCCCTTCACAGTGAAAACTGACCCAAGCATTCCGTTAAGTAAAGAAGATGCTCCATGGTTACGTCTGAAGCGGTCATAAGGAATGACATATGCCAAGAAGTTCATGCTCATATTATGTAACTCTAGTTCATGTCTTTCGCGGTTTGTGGCTTGACCGAAGGATATCTTTCGCGGTTTGTGGCCTTTAGTCCCGGTTTTGTAGTCTCAGTTTTTAATATTAATTTCACATATTAGGGAGTGCCTCTATGACCAGTTTCTCGGAGATGCCGGAGGACTGGGCTCCGTCGGCATCTCCCTGAAACTGGCCGCAGTGGTGTCCCTGCTCTCGAAAACCATCATGCAGCTTGTAACTTCACTAACTAGATCAATACGCCTCGGAGCTAACTAATTTCACATATTAGGGAGTGCCTCTATGACCAGTTTCTCGGAGATGCCGGAGGACTGGTGAGAGAGGTCTCAACCTAATAAGGTAGATTCCTCCTGTGTTTTACAATGCTAGTCCCTGGATCAATAGCTAGCATCCACAGTTAAGATGTAATATCAAGAAACAAAGCTCATAATATAACTTTATAACCAGGAATAACATAAATTTTATTACATCTTACATAGCTCATTTGGCTATTACAATACATTGCAGCAGAATAACTATAAGCATAGTGTCCTTCATCTTCAAAGTGCCACAGGCAGATGTTGGTTGTAGACTTTGTAATCCTAATCAATCAATCTTCACTAGAACAATCAAACCTGCAACATACAAGTTACAGCCACAAAGGGTCAATACATCTTGAATTGTATTGGCAAGTGATACTATGGTAGTATAGTAGAATCTATCATCTACATGCATTTGGCTAAGTGGAGTTGAGGCTTGCATTGCTCAAAATAGATTTTTCCTTAACATTTGAAAATACTAAGTTTTTGCTTTGATAAAATAATTTTTGCTCAATCAAAGATTGAAGATCCTTTACAAGGCATCTCCCAATCAAAGATTGAAGATTTCAAACAATCCCTTGTTCAATCCACAAGATTTTAACTTAGAAATTTGAATGATGAGATTCTTGATTGCTTCCATGTCTTGATGCTCAAATTGTCCTTTACCAGGGACATGGCTAAGTACTTAGATTTTACACTCTGCAGAGGTGGTGCACTTTCCCCACAAGATGTAGCATCCCAGTTGTCTAACACCTGTAATGCTACTGTTCTAGTAATAAAAGGACCACTTCCAACATATAATTGTTGCATCATCACCATGTCATGCTCATGTCATCATGCCACCTTGCATTTGAGCATCATATAAAACCCTTTCTTGTTTGGTTCTTATCTCATGTGCATGATTAATTGTAGTTGCCTCTTGATATTGTATTTGGTTCTTATTATATTGTTAAATGCCAAGTTGAGTTGGGGCATATCTCTTTTAAACTCCACCACCTTTCTTTCACCACCTTTTAAATTCCACCATCCAATTAATATGAGCTTGGCATTTTTAATTGAGTTTATCTCTAGCTCATGTTGGTTGGCTGGATTCCACCCATAATCTTTTGCTTGGCCTTATTCCAATTTTGGAGATGCAAAATAATATTGCCATGAAATGACATTGTCTTCACAGGTGTCAGCAGGGCATTAAATATTCTGCATGGGCCATGCAAGTATCATCTTGTGCTTGTCTTTGGTTTTATTTGGTTTTGGGATGGATCATCTCTAGCCCTATCTCTTCTTTTGGTTTTGGCCATGTTATTCATGCTTAAAACCTAGCACCTCATCTCTCCCTCTCTCTCCCTTCTCCTTGTCTTGATTTTGTGTGATCTTGTCTAAGCATGCATGATCAAGTAAAGGACCACTCCCTCTATCCTACCCTCTCTTAAACCTAAACCCTAAGCCACCCCATTCCCCTCTAATCTACACCTAAACCCACCTATTCAAACCAAACCCTAAGTTGTTTCTATCTTCTCTCTTTTCTAGCTACCTAGCATGGTCACATGAATACCATGTCCCTAGCTCACCACCCCCCTCTCTCTACCTGCTGGACCCACCTGGCCGCCCTACCCACCTAGCTACCACCAAACCAGCCCTAAGGCAAACCCTAGCCCGAGCCTAGCTCCTAACCTAGCTAACTCGAGCTCCACCCTCCCCTCTTATCTCTCTGCCTGGAAGCCCCACACCGAGCCTGCCCTGCCTCCTTGGCCTCACCCCTGGTCCCACATGGAAGCCACCCTGCCCCTGCCCCTGCCTGCCGTGGCCCTGCCGTGCACGTGAGGTGCAAGGGTGGCACCGCGCCGGTCTACCCCTCCCCCACGCAAGCCCCACCTCCCTCTTTCCTTCTTATCCTCTCCCGTCGCATCTGGCCGTCCCCAGATCCACCTGAGGCTCTGCCTCGCTTCCCCTCTGCCCCCCTCTTTCTCCACCGCAGCGCGTCCCGACGCCGGCCACGCCGTAGGCTCGCGCTCGAACGCAGCATCCAGGAGGCGGGCGTGGTGCGGCAGGAGTCGTGGAAGCTCTGGAGGTCGCCCGCGTCGTCCCCGTACCCAGCAGCGAGGAGGAGGAGCCCAGCACCGCCGGAACCGACGCCGCCAGACGCAAACCCTAGCGCCTCCGTCCGCGAGCCGCGCCGGCGATCGTCTGCGTCCCGGCCCGTACCGACCCCATCAACACACTCGCGGTGAGCACCCCCGCCTCCCAGACATCCTCTCGTTCTCAGTCGTTTCCTGGACGCGGCGGTCCTTACGTCGAGCAGCCTCCGCGCGCCGGAGTTCGCGAGCGTCTGCCGCTAACACGCGCCGCCTAACCCTATCTAGCACGCGCCCATCTCACCGTCAACTACCCCAGGCCTACCTCAGTGGCTCAGGCCCTCTGCGCGAGCCAGCGGTCCCGCGTTCGAACCCCCTCTGCGCCGCGCGCGTCGCGCGAGCGTCCGTCGCGCACGCTCTGTTCAGTCCAGTGGAAGAAAAACAGTACCGAGGTCCGCTTTGCAGATAACCCCCTCCCCTTTTTGCCCAGCAACCCGCGGTCCAGCCGGCCCACCGTCAGTGACCGCTGCCTTTTTATAAAAAGGGTCCTGTCTTTTTCAAACACCAACCCGCGGTCCTCCGTTCCCTCAGCCGCTGGCGTGTGGGACCGCAAATCCCTGGCCCCCACCTGTAAGAGCCTGTGGGTATGTTAGCCTGAGTATAGAAGGTTTTCCTGCGTCTGTTTAAAATCAAACCTTTTCCTATTTATTTCAAATTCAAATTCAATCAGATTTTAAATAACTTTTCCATTATAATTCCAAATAACACAAATGATATATGTTTTGAGATCAGGAAAATGAGAGGATTTCAAATATGCCATCCAAATTGTCTTTTGTACATTTAAAATTCCAAGTTTAATCAAATTACCACAAATGCCACTAGAATTTAAATAATTAATAACTTTTGATTTAGAATTCCAAATTGAACAAATGATATGTCTAAAATGATCAGCTCGACGAGACCTTTCTGTTTATGCTATCCATGACTTCAATTGCAGCATGCATCATATCAATATATAGTAAACAGCAATTGTTATGACAACAAAATGTGAACCAAAACTCCATTAAAATGTTGTTACTTGTCTTCCACACCTCACTATGCCATGCTACCTTATTGCCATGTAAATTGTGCATCATTCATCATGGCATGATTGTTTGCTTGACGCATCTTATTCATATGCTTGTGCTCTATATTCATGTTGGCCTTGTTTGTTTGGTTTTTCTCGGATAGACACTAAGCAGGGGTCATATCAAGAGAACCAGGAGCACTACCCAGATCCGTCCCTCGCTTCAACTGAGTTATCAGGCAAGCACTTCCACATGCTCGCATACATACAGTACCTATGGCCTCTATCTTATTCTTGCATCATTGAGTCGCGATTGCATTAAATTGAATCCCAAGTATGCATAGCCTTTACTTTTAAACCCCACCAAGCTTGTTCCTCCATCCCATGAGCCATTACTACAGGAGTTGTTTGAGCCATGCGAGTCGTAGAACAGCATGTGTAGGGTATGTGAGAGTCTGTTGGATAACAAGGTACCTAAACAACTTAACCTGAGTAGTAATGGGATAACTAATGAAAGTGGCATCGGTGAGCAACATCTGCTATTTGGTTTTTCCTGCTCACTTGTGTCCCGTAAGACCCCGAGTACTTGATTCCTGTTCCTTGATTTATCGCGCTATCCACATCCGGGAGGTATATGGGACCCCCCTGAGCCAGAGCTTGATTCCATCTTATTTCTTGGGGCCACAAACTAGTTTGAGGTTTTATTTACTATCCTGTACCTATGCCATGCTACTTCTGTATTACTTTTGTGCGAGGAGCACACTGTACTGTTTAGGTAAGCGTAATGTTTTCGCGGTATCGACAAGCCCAGCCACACTTTCGGGTTCCCAGTCGTTTACAGCCATTGTCGCAAACCTTGAGTCCGCCTCGGAGTCAGCTGGCTTCGTTGCGGGTCTACTCAATGGGGTGGCCCCCTGAAATATTTCTGAATCCTGTAATTGTTCAGTCGTGAAAGCCTCGTTGGGTTTTGATTTGGTTTTTCCGAGGTTGATCGATCATGTGTTGCTATTGGTGCACCCCGGCCGGGTAAAACTTTCTGAAAGCCGTGTCCGCGGATATGGACGACTTGGAGCACAGTTTCTCGATCATAGACAAGCATAACTAAAGTACCGCTTTAATCTGACTAAGTAATTTGACTAGTAAATAGTGCAATACTCATGGAATGGTTAATAAAATTGCCAACGGATGGGGGGTTGTTCGTCCGCTTCCTTGTTGGTAAGCAGGGAGGAGGATGGATCTGATGAATTACCATTATAACTGTTGTTCTTAAATTCACGGACATCCGTCTATCATTGGTTAGGCGGATGGTTAGCGTTTATCTGTAGTACTGCTAGGGTTTATCTTTCGCTGCAATTGCGTCACCCCAGGTTGTGTCCCCTTTAGAGGCATTAAGACTTGCTGAGTACCCTTAGGGTCTCACACGATAAATTATTGGTTCAGATGAACAGGTACCCTCACAGGACGGATACTGGGTGGAAGAAGCTGATGATGTGGGCAACGATCGTTTGGTGTAGAGATTCCGGGAACGGGGATCCGTGAGATCTGTGGTTGGGATGTGCTTATTTCTATGGCATCTTATGCCGATTTGCTTCTTATCCGTACTCGGACTTGTTTGCCGCTTCCGCATGATACTCTGATGTGTGTTGTATGAGGAAGTATCCTAAAATATTAGATCTATCTAGGTCATTTGAATCTTGCCGTATGGCGTTGGTATATTTTATTTCTTTCTAGATGGTATGGCTCTGATGTACTCTTGTATGGTGGCTTGCATACATTCTCATTTGTGTATGTATTTGATCCCTTCGTCTGCCGATTACGTCGCCCGTACAGGTCCCGTTGAGATGGTAGTGGTTGGGACGGCCGAAAGGTCTACCCGTGAGTGGCTTTTGGGGCCCCACCGTACTATTTCAACCACTACCGCTCATCCAGGCTTGTATCTAGGAGCGTAATTCACCGAGGTAGTTACACAAGACTTGGTTTCCCAAGACAAGATCTTTCAGAAGCTTTCCCTTAGACCAAAATGGACGCGCTCCAACCTATCAAACACTACCACCCACTGTCCATATGGCTAAGTTCTTGCAACCTATATGATCATGGCAGAGCCCATATTGCCAAGTGGTTGCACTTGAAGCTTCTCAACATTTGACATCTCAAATCTCTTTGTTCCTGGGTGGCCATCCACAAGTGAGATACACAAGGTTCACCAGTCCTCTGGCCTTGTGTAACCACTCAACCATTCTCCACCAGCAAGCCCATTCCACCCAGGGGATTCATTGACTTAGTTGTTTTATTACACAAAACATAAGTCTTCAGACTTAGAGATTTTTCCATAGTGTGAATATATTTTCCACCCATGTTTTCTATTAGCTAGGCCAAGCTTGATAGTAGTAGGAATATTAACTTAGGAAAATTCCTACTAAGGATTCATCTACTAGTTTTCCTATAGTAAGGTTTACACTTAGTAAAATACATGCAAGTTTTACTTAGCAAAATCACTAATGCATAGTGAAAGTAATGGGACAAAAAGTATGAAGCATCACTTGCCTTTTTGGTAGGGAATGGTGGTTCACTCCTTGATCTTGATAGTCTCACACTTTCTAACTTCACTACAAGTCAATCAAGTAGACACAAAATCAATTTACATTCCAAACCAATAATCACTCAAACAAATTCACACACACAAGACAATGGAAAACCAATTCATGCATGGAAGCATGCACAAGATAGTTTTATTTTGCAAAGAGGGTCTCTATTGGGTTTCTAAACTTTGTAAGATCCAAATTGGTCATTTACCAAAGTGGCAAAGTCATTAGCAAGAGGGTTTTGTCCAAAAACTATTCCATTCATCATTTCATGTGGTGAAAAAAGTTTTTATCAAGGCAAAACTCTTAAGTTGTTCACCCAAATGAGTTGCTATTGCAAAACTTGGTGTTTTTTGGTCAGTAGGTTTGGTCTAAACCATTTTTCCAAAGTTTTTACTCAAAATCATTTTCATAACAAAACCATTATTTCCATTTGGCTAAAAATGACTAACTCAAGTTTTCCATCCTAAAACTTTACCAAATCCATTTTGCAAATCATGGGTTGGTTCCTAGGGTCAGTGAGGTCACAACAAATCATTTTGCAAAAGTTTTAACCCTAAATTCAATTTTAAACAATTTTTCTAATCTAAATAAGCACACAAATGATTCTGTAAAAACAAGTAAGCTAACAGATACTATTTTCTAAACTAAGGGCATGGTTGGCTAGGGCTTGTTCTCCTGAATCCAACGATATAAAATTTGTAATTTTTGGACGTGTGGATCCAAAGATATAGTGGTTTCAAAATCATACCTAAATGAGATTTCAAATTCTAATTTCAATCTATCTGGTGACACGCGGCGTAACGTCATTCGCTGGTACCGGTTCGGTGTGGATCGCGGTTGTGGCGCGTTGGATTAAGCCAGATCGTGCGGTACTGAGCGCATACCCCTTCGCGGTTTAAGTGACTCCATCGTGCCCGCTCAATCTAGATCGAACGGCTGTCATCACACTGGCCATACTCGGGCGGCGCAGTGTCAACGGCGAGCGGCGGAGCGGCCAGATGGCGGCGGCGCTGGCGAGGCAGGAAGCAAGAAAGGGTGGGGGTAAGCTCACCTGGTTCGCAATAGCCTGGAGATGCTCAAGGCGTTGTTGGTTCGACGAGGGGCGCTCTGGAGTGGGCTCGATTTCTCGCCGGAGTTCCTGCTGGCGTCGGGTTTGCTCGGGCGTCGTCGGAGACGAGTCTACGATGCACGCTAGGACAAATGGAAGATAGTATCAGATGCGCAGGACCAAGGCGATGCTGTGTGCGTGATCTAAGAGGCGCGGGGTGGTCGGAGTTCACCTGAAATGCTCGACGGAGCAATGGCAGACGACGGGGCACGCTCGGTGTCGTCGTTGCCGATGCTCAGGGGCGCCCGCGGTGAGAGGAGGGTGCTGGGAGATGCGTCTGGTCGTGGGGAAGTTGTCAGCGTGCTCAGGGAGGCTTGGGGTGGTGTTGTGTTGGCCGGAATCGGCGAGAACGGTCGTCGGAGACAGAGGAAGTGCAGGGCAAAATCCTTCGGCCTGGGGGCGTGCTTTGGGGAGGGGGCAGAGGAGAAACGTAGAGGAGTGACTGGCGTTTTAAGGTGCTTGATCACCGCGAGTAAAGCTGGTCGCGTTAAGGCGTAATCAAGCCGCGAAATCAAGTCTGCAACGGCGACGAGAGAGGAAGAACCAGTCGCGGGGTGGGGAAGGAGAACAGGGGAAGTAGGGTCCAGTCGTCAGTGGGAAAGAAACGTGGGGAAGGTCCACCAGTCGGTGTCTGCGTGGGTCTGGGATTGAGTAGAAAACGCTTCGTCGTGGGAGAGGGGAGCTGGGCTGAGATAGTTGGGCTGGTGGGCTTGGCCGGCTGGGCTGGTCCCAAACTCTATTTTTTTTCTGTCTGAATCCTTTTTCTTTTTCTAATTCTATTTCCTGTTTTGAATTTCCAAACAAACAAACATTGTCCAAATCAAATCAAATAACCACCAAACTTTGTAATATTGAAATTAGTTCTGTTTAGTATCCTGAACCAAAATCTAAATTCAAAATGATAATTTTAATAATAGGGCTATTATTATTTAATTAGATAGATAACCATTTATTAAATCATAAGTTTTGATTTATTTCAAAGCTCTATCCAAATATTTTCCAAAACAAAATCAGCATATTTTATTTGAAAAATAATAATACTTGGAAAGCTTTTTTTTTAAACAAAATAACATTTTTGTTATAGGGTCCAGTAATAATTAAATAAAGTGGCTCTTAGTTATTTAATAAAATAGAGTTTGACTTAATTAATAAAATCCTCTTTTGAAATCCAAATACTTTCAAAACCAAATCAATAGGTTTTATTTGAAAATAAAATATATTTGGAAATCTTGTTTTAAAAAAAAAATAACAATTTTATTTTAAGTCCAATAACAATTAAATGAATAGACCTTATTCACTTAATTCAAATAAGATTTGTTTTATTGAAATCTTAATTTTGAAAATTGAAATAATACCAAACCACTTCAGTAGGTTTTATTTGAGAATATAAAATACTTAGAAAACTTATTTAAAACAATTTAATGAGTTTTGATATTTTATTTATTTTAAAATGGTAAAACCTTTTATTTAAATAAAATTTGGATATTAATTCATTATTATTTTATTTAAATAAACCTTTACTATTTTTATCAAAACAAATTGTTTTAATCAAAGACTTGGCCAAGGTTTAATTTGTCTTTATAAAATAATCTTTATTTATAAAACTATTCTTTTTCATTTGAGAACCAAACTTTTATTAAGAGATTAAAATAGTAATTCCAAAACATTTTAATTTCCTTTAATAAATGTTTAACTTTTTAAATCCCTTTAGAATTTTTATTTAATTCAAATGGGTTTGAAGTTCCAATTGAATTCAAAAAGTTTCTTCTGGCTCTAAAAATCAAACAAAGTTTTATTTTATTCATTTATTTTCACATTACAAGATTTGGAAAATCTTGGGATGTGACAACTGGGCTCCGTCGGCATCTCCCTGAAACTGGCCACAGTGGTGTCCCTGCTCTCGAAAACCATCTTGCAGCTTGTAACTTCACTAACTAGATCAATACGCCTCTGAGCTAACTAATTTCACATATTAGGGAGTGCCTCTATGACCAGTTTCTCGGAGATGCCGGAGGACTGGGCTCCATCGGCATCTCCCTGAAACTGGCTGCAGTGGTGTCCCTGCTCTCGAAAACCATCTTGTAGATGCCTCAAACTGGCTGGAGGACTGGACTCACAAGGATGCATATTTATAGTACAAGCAGCTCGGCATAATGTCGACACTCACGACATAATGTCGACACTCACCCCTATTATTAGTGCTGACTCATCTTTAGTCCCGGTTGGTGTCTCCAACCGGGACTAAAGGTTCATCTTTAGTCCCGGTTGGTGACACCATCCGGGACAAGGTACAAGCCGCACGACATAATGTCGACACTCACCCCTATTATTAGTGTTGTCTGGCCCACTCTGCCGCAATCCCTTCAGTCACGGTTGGTTTCTCCAATCGGGACTAAATATGAACCCTCTCTTTATATAGGCATTTCCCTCTATTTATTAGGTAACACTCAAGACATTTAATAATATTAAAAACCGGGACAAACCGGGACAATCCGGGACTAGCTAACACTCAGGACTAAAGCCGCCCCCTTTAGTCATAATCATGCCTAGTCCTATAGTACGCAGCTTCAGGGTCTTCATCGTCGTCGTCATCATCATCGTCATCGTCACCTGCCACTCCGGGGATCTTCAGCCCATCCATGGCATATACCAGGCGCCATTCCAGGCTCGAATTCACGGCGGGTGGGAGAGGGGTCTCCTGGAAGACGATGCCGCTACCGCCGGGACAGTGTGGGGCCTGTGGCGGGTGGACTCGTGGGCACCGTAGGCGAGGATGGTCTCCCCCGACGATGTAGCGCATCACTCCGATGATAGTACGGTTCGCCCACCACAGACGACGACCGACTTCGTTGTGGTTCACCGGTGGCGGGCCATCACCCTCATACCTGGCGAGCTCCCTTTCCCGCCTATTAGCGAAGAAGACATTCCAGGTGTCGTAGTTGTCGGGATCCCACTGGGGATCCATCCGCTGCTCCGGCGTGAGCTCGTGGTAGAAGTGGTTTGTGATGGCCGCCTGGTGTGCGGAACCTTGAGGGACAGGAGGGTCAGGAACCCCTCCAGCGCTCAGCATCCAGCCGACGGGCGGCCGGTAGCCCGGCGGACAAGGGTAGTTGGAGGCGCAGAGCGCCTTGGTCTCCTCGAGGGTCAGAATGGCCCAGTAGGCGTTGTCCATTGTTCTAAGAGAGGAAGGTGTGGATGTGTGGATAGCCATGACACGATCACCCTAAATATAGAGGGAAGGGGCGGGAAAACTTGGCGTGAAGCTTTGGGAAATGGCGGGAAATATCTTTAGTCCCAGTTAGTGACTACATCCGGGACTAAAAGCTCTAGTAGAAAGGAAAGGGCGGGAAAACTTGGCGGGAAGAGGTGGGAAATGGCGGAAAATATTTTTAGTCCCGGTCATGTTTCGAAAAAACCTTCACAAAATGACCTATCATGTTCGAGGTTTTTCTAAATTCCAAATTAATATTTAAAAAATATAAGTTAATTCATTTTTTATTTTAAATGGTTACATTAATTATTTTTTAAAAATAGAAAATGGTTTTGGATTATTTATTCAAATCCATACACTTTTTATGTTTAAAGTTTTTCTAAATTCCAAATTAATATTTAAAAAATATATGTTATTTCATTATTAATTTTAAATGGTTACATTAATTATTTTTTAAAAATAGAAATTGGTTTTGGATTATTTATTCAAATCCATACACTTTTTATGTTTAAAGTTTTTCTAAATTCCAAATTAATATTTTAAAAATATAAGTTATTTCATTATTAATTTTAAATGGTTACATTAATTATTTTTTAAAAATAGAAATTGGTTTTGGATTATTTATTCAAATCCATACACTTTTTATGTTTAAAGTTTTTCTAAATTCCAAATTAATATTTTAAAAATATAAGTTATTTCATTATTAATTTTAAATGGTTACATTAATTATTTTTTAAAAATAGAAATTGGTTTTGGATTATTTATTCAAATCCATACACTTTTTATGTTTAAAGTTTTTCTAAATTCCAAATTAATATTTAAAAAATATAAGTTATTTCATTATTAATTTTAAATGGTTCATAGTTTAAATGGTTACATTAATTATTTTTCAAAACAGAAAATGGTTTCGAATTAGTTATTCAAATTCAAACACTTTTTATGTTTAAAGTTTTTCTAAATTCCAAAGTAATTATCATTTAAAAAACATTACAAATTTAAACCCCGAAATAAAAAATAAGGCGGGAACAAAGAGAAAATAACTGAAAAAACTTTGAAAACAGGGGAATACGTCCCGGTTGGAGCCACCAACCGGGATTAAAGAGCCCCCTGCGCGCGCGCCCCTTCAGCTGCTGAAAATTGGACTATAGGTCCCGGTTGGTGGCTCCAACCGGGACGTATGCACTTTTAGTCCCGGTTGGAGCCACCAACCAGGACGTATACCCCATCCCCTTTATATAACTTCTCTTCTTCTCTGGTTCTCTTCTCTGCTTCTCATCGACGACGTACGCCGCCAGGCTGCCCGCGCCTACGCCTCCGCCTCCGTCGTCGTCAACGCCTCCGCCTCCGTCGTCGTCAACGCCTCCGCCTCCGGCCGCCACCGCCGCGCGCTCCCCGTAGCGTCTCCTTCCCCGACGACCGCCGCCCGCGTCTCTTCCCGCCGACGACCGCGCCGCCCGCACCCTTCCCCCACCGCCGCGCGTGAGGTACGGCGCCCATCCCTACCTCTGTCGTCCCCCTCCCTCTGCTGCTGCTGGTGGGCGCGGCGGCTTCGATCGGGTGGTGCACCATCGCCGGCGCCGTTTCCTCCACCGCCGCTTCCTCCTTGTCCACGGCCACGGCGGCCGCGTCCTCCTTGACAGCGGCGGCGAGGTGGCTCCGGGCCCCACCTCTGTTTCCCCTTTGTTTGCGTGGCGAGGTGGCTCCGCGTCCTCTGTTTCCCCTTTGCTTGCGTGGCTGCTGAGGTGGCTCCGGGCCCCACCTGTCAGCCACTATGGCTAGTTGTTACTATGGTGCAAAAGGTTTAAACATTTGATTTAATAATTTCAGAATTTGAATAAAACTTGTAAATTCAATAACTTTTAATCTGTAATACAGAAAAATACAAATAATATACCAAAATGTTCAGAAAAATGAGAACTATCTATCTATGCTATAATCATGCATTGCTCAACAACTTAAAAGACAAGTTTAATTAGAACACCCTAGTAACCCTAACAGGTGATTCGGAGTTCCTTGAGTTAGGGTTTGCGCCCCTCGGAACCCCGATTAACTTGTCGAGCATGCTTTTGGGTTACATTCCAATGCACATTAACTTGTCGTATCATCATCATTGCTTGAGCATTGCATCGATGCCATGTGTTGATTGTTTCCCTTTCTTTCCGGTGATTTGGTTCTTCTCGGTAGAATACGATATCGAGATCGAAGACCGAGATCAAGACCATAGATAGATCTAATTAAATGACAAGTTTAATTAGAACACCCTACTAACCCTAACAGGTGATTCCGGAGTTCTTGAGTTAGGGTTTGCGCCCCTCGGAACCCCGATTAACTTGTCGAGCATGCTTTAGGGTTAAATTCCAATGCACATTAACTTATCGTATCATCATCATTGCTTGAGCCTTATACTCATGTTCCCCTCTCATAGCCTTAGGGTTCAGGGTTTCTCTTCATTTTTATTATTGTGTATGTATATATTATGGTTTCACCTTCGATCCGGAAAATATTCGTTAGCCGCTTTGGCTTATTCGTAACTTTCTCCTTTAGCCGCTTTGACTTATTCGTTTTTCCACCTATGAAGAAAATATGGACCCACACGTCAGAGACGAAGAAAAGGAAGAGTTGATCCAGGGTGTGATCCGTGGGGAAGATTATTTAGACGTATCAACGTTTCTGAACAACTCCGGTGAGGTTGATCCTCTTTTTACCGGAATAGACAACTTGTTTGAGGTTGAAGATGTTGCCTTCCGCGAGGGAGAAGGCGATGCCTTGTGTAATCGAGAAGACGACCGCTCCGGCGAGGTGCATGTAATATAAATCAATTCATTAATTAATCATCTGCTATCTATATAGAAATAGTAATGACGATCTTTCTTCTTTTAGCCCTCCGGATCGAAGGAATCTACTGAAAAGAGCAGACGAGGCCCAACCAAAAAGTTGCAAGACCATGAGAGGTTCAGGATCGAAGATGTCGCTGAAGACGGCAAACCGACAGCTCCCGAAGTTGTCGCAACCAAATTTGTGGCACAATGCGGAGTAATCATTAGAAATTGGAATAGGTCTGCTAATGCGGATGAAGAGGGAACATGTTTATTTGTCCCTAACCACGCCAAAGATTTATTGTGGAAGAGGCTCATGGTTAATTTCAAACTACCGAAGATAGAGCTGGATCCAAATGTGGAGGATCCAGTTGAGGACGCCTTACAACATGGGAGATCCATGGAGGCTAAGGTCAGGGAGTGGGCTTTGAAGAAGATGGCCCAGTGTTTCACCAACTGGAAGAAAAGATTGCACCTTGACTATGTCGTGAAAGAGAAGACTCCGGATTTCAAGAAGACTCAGTTTCAGAAGATAAAACCATTCTGGGCTGAGTTTGTGGAATACAAGACATCAGAAAAAGTTAAGGAAATGTCTGCAAAGAATAAGTTGAATGCTGCTAACAAGAAGTATCACCATAGTATGGGGCAAGGTGGCTACAGGGCTGGCATTCCTAAGTGGGAGAAACTTGAGGAAGAACTGCGTGCTAAAAATATCACCCCAGAGACAGACGATTGGGTAGAACGTGCAAGGAATTGGTTTTACGGGCATGGGGGCACGTTGGACTCGGAAGGGAGGTGTATATATAACATACGACATAAAGAAGACCCCTTGCCAATCGAGAGGATCAGAAAAGCAGTAAAGGCTGTTAAAGATGGGGACTTCATTCCCGATAGAGAGAATGATGAGCTCACACTCGCCCTTGGAAATAAGGAACATGATGGACGAACACAAGGCACAAGTGGCTCCCAACCATGGAGGACTGGATTTCCCGAAGAGAGGAAGAAATATCCTGATAGAAGCCGTCAGAGGAGTAAGGACAGTGCGCCAGTTGAAGCAGATAGTCAGAAAGAGCGAATGCGTTTAATTGAAGAACGATTAAAGCAATAACAAGATGAAATTAACGCACTTAAAGAGCAAAGTACTACCGGCCCATCTCAGCAGCACACTACATTCGATGTTACCGGCCTATCGAATAATCGAAAAAGCAGTGTGGATTCCACCGAGGTCCCGGGTGATGACAATGGCGATGACGATGATGCACCGACGATGGCTCCTGTTGGCTACCCAGTGGATGATATCACAAAGATGACACACTGCGAGCTACATGTCAAAGTTGTGAACATATCAATGAAGGTGGCGGTCGGCTATGCCTTACCAATTGGACCCACACCAACTTACCACTGTCGTCCGGTTCCAGAGGGCTACGCTGTTGTCGGCGTGGATGAAATCATGCCCACCTTTGAGGTTTTGGATCTTCACTACCCTGCTGGTGAAGGGGATGTGACTGTGCTGGGTGACGCAAAAAACGTCACCATTCTATGGCCGAAGGATTGTATCGTGCATCGAAATCATACGCCAAGGCCATCTTCGCCGCCGCCTCACCCGTCTCCAGCGAGGTCGTCGCCGCCGCGGCAGCCGTCTTCGTCGCCTCACCCGGCTCCGTCGCCTCACCAATCTCCGGTGCAGCCATCGCCGCGCGAGCCATCGCCGGCGCCTCAGGATAAAAAGCGTAAGCGTACCGCTACTGTGCGTCGTAAGCTGAAACGTAAACAAGAGCCTTTTACAAAAGTACCAAAGGTTCCTCCCAAGAGAGCTTATGACTGTACTGAAGAGGAGACTGCGGCGATCGTTGATGCGGAAACGACAGCGTTTTTCGCTAAGCTGAGGCGGCCGAAAGAGCCAGAGTTCCCCAGCACCAAAGAAGAAAAAGCCAAAGTGTTGAAAATGCTAAAGAATCTTCATCAACCCGAGCCAAAGCTGTCATCAGACTATGAGCGTTCTATTCTCAAGTCACATGCGGCACAAAAAGCCTCGAAGAGCAGTACTGATGCAAGCGGGAAATCTGTTGCCCAGCTCGGAGAACAAGCAAAACAGACTTGCGCCCCTCTCAAGGTGATTTCTCAAACCAATGTGGGGTCGAGCAAATATGGGGCCGAAGAGCAGTATGATCCAGAGGTAGTTGCACAATACGGAGAAGCTGCCGCTGCTCAAGGTATGAGTATTGCCCAGTACTTATCCCAGTTAGAGTTCTTCCCCGTGAGTGAAGTAGCATACAAATACCAGTACGGCAAACCTCTCGTCAAACCTGAGGAGGTAAACGATCTTTCAACAAAAATGCGAAGATTGCATAACTGGTACATGCATGCCACGGCCGCCGGGGCTAACTGGATAGTGCTGAGGGTTACAAAAAAGTATCATGGGAAAGAAAGGGATGACATGATATCCATTGAATTTGATGAACTATTTCAATTATTCAATCAAGACGACTTAGACAAATCGATCATCAGTGCCTATTGTCTGTAAGTACTAATTCTGTAATTAATTTAGTCTCCAGCTATATTATTTTGTTTATTGCATGTATATAATCATACTGTAATATGCAGAATGAAGATTCTCGAATGCAGCAGAGGACAAATCTATGACATTGGCTTCATTGACCCATATTGGGTTCATGAAGCTAATCTCAAAATAAGCCCCCAGGATACGGAGGATAATATAGTACACGCGTTAAGGTTTCAAGAAACCAAAAGGGAAATACTATTTCCTTACAACTTCGAGTGAGTGTTATTGTCTTGTATACACTTTCTATTTCGCTTACTCGATGTTAAGTATATAATTGATTAGTTATGCATTTGCAGCTTCCACTATATTCTTTTAATCATTCAACTTGACAAAGGGCGTGTACTAGTCATGGACTCGAAACATAAACCCCTTGAGACGTGGAAGGACATGCAGATACTTCTCCAGCGGTAATTCTTATCATTACGACACTATATCGGCAATGTTCGTGAATTTTATGATATCAAGTACTTAATAACTTCTTTTATTCGTTTTCTTCGCCGGGCAGCGCTTGGAAACGGTTCACCAACAAGGCTAGGGGTGTTTGGAAAGAGGAGCTTACATTTCAACCACTAGATGTAAGCACCACTAGCTATATCCGCGCATCTCTTTGATTCTAGTTTTGATACAGTTATTATCATGCTTGATTATTATTTTGATTGAACTATGTTCTCGTAAAGTGCCTGACGCAGGGACCAGGTAACAATCTATGTGGATACTATGTATGCGAGTTCATCCGGCAGACGTGCGATGAGAAGGGCAGAAATTTAGAGCAACTCCACGCACGTAAACAATTTCTATAGTTTTTAATTTCAAACAAATTGTGTTTAGTTTCATTCATATAGGCTGACTCCTTTTTTAAATCAGATCGAACGTCTACAGGACGGTCTTCTGCCAAAGGATCGCGTACAAGCAATTCAGGAGGAATTAGCGGGATTCTTGGATGCAGAAGTCCTAGAACCGAAAGGGGAATACTATTCTGCTGTGTATAGATAATAGGGATTGTAAAAATAGCAACTTTCAAGGAATTGGCCGGTAGCATCGAATAGCAACTTTTGTATGTAGTGCATGAACTCGATCCGTGTATTGAATGTAATATTGTCATGGTGATCTTGTGTAATATAAGGTTCCTTCATTGATAAGTGCAAAACACTAAATAAACAATAAAACAACCTAAATGAATTCTCTGCCGCGGCACTAAAAGTGGCGAAAATGCTGCCGCGGCAACAAAATGTGCCAAAATGAATTCTCTGCCGCGGAAGAGAAATGGGACAAATCTCTGCCGCTGCAGCAGGTTATTAGTCCCGGTTCTTGTTACGAACCGGGACTAATACTCCACCCCCCCTCGCGCTCTGATGCCGCCACATGTGCCCCCATTTGTCCCGGTTGGTGGGGCAACCGGGACTAAAGGTTAGAGCTTTAGTCCCGATTGCCCCGTCCCGGTTGGGCAACCGGGACTAATGCCCCTTACCAACCGGGACCTATAGGGCGTTTTCTACCAGTGATAGTCTTGCACCGTAGTGACCAACGCGGCTCTCATAGTGAAATAATCTTGTGCGACGGCGTCGTAAGTATTGGCTCCAGATTCCCATAACGTGGCTAGCTCCTCTTTCAACAGCCCGAGATACAGATTGATGTCGGTACCAGGTTGTTTTGGCCCTTGAATTAGCATACTCATTTGTATGTACTTCTTCTTCATGCACAACCATGGAGGGAGGTTGTACATCCATACAAACACGGGCCAAGTGTTGTGCGTGCTGCTCTGGCTACCGAACGGATTGAGTCCATCGGTGCTCGCACCAAGCCTGATGTTCCTCAAATCTCCACCGAATTCTGGTAATTCGAGGTCCAATGCTTTCCACTGGCTAGCATCTGAAGGGTGCGTCAGCAGCTCATCCTTTTCGGGTCATCATCATCATCTCCTGGCTTCTTCCTTTTCGCATGCCATCGCATGAGCTTCGCTTCCTTAGGGTCCGCAAAATAGCGTTGCAGACGAGGAGTGATAGGAAAGTACCATACCACTTTTCGAGGTGATTTCTTCCCTTTCTTGTATCGACTCACGCCGCACACCGGACATGTGGTTTTCTCCGCGTCCTCGCCCCGATAATGATGCAATCGTTGATGCATACGTGATATCTAACGTGCAGTAGATCGAGAGGACAGATGATTCTCTTGGCATCCTCGATACTAGTTGGACATGTGTTCCCCTCCGGGAGAAGATCGTGCCAGAATGTCATCATATCGTCGAAGCTTGCATCGCTCAATTTGTGTTTTGCCTTCATCTCCATAGCCTTGAGCGTTACATTCAACCGGGTATCATCGGGCCTGCATCCTTCATACAATGGAGTAACCGCGTCTTTCTCAAGTTGCGCAAGCTTGGCTTTTTCTCTAGCGGCAGCCCTGGCATTACTCGTCTGCTTGAGAAGCAGCTCTTGCACATAAGGGTCCCGCACCCAGCCTGACGTTGTTCCATCGTCGTCTGCTCCTCCGGCATCTAGATCATCATCATCCCGGTCTGCTTCCGCACCTTCACCATCTCCAGGAGACTCTTCATCATGTCGCCCGTTCTCGCCGTGATGATGATCATCGTCATGTTGGCCACCTTCACCGTCTTCATCGTCTACGTCATCGCTTATCCAACGAGTGTATCCATCCATGAAACCATGGCGGAGCAGGTGCGCCTGCAGATTCCCGGAATCTGGGTCGATCACCCAGTTGAGTTTGCATATTCTGCACGGACATCTTATATCTGTCTTGTTATTTCGTATCATGTCGGCCGTCGCACATTTCAAAAATCTAGCCACAATGCCTTCGCTCATTATGCGGACCATTTTTGCCTGCACGGTGTACACGGTACAATTTTGAAGTCTATTAGAACCACATAATGAATGCATGCATGCAATGGTCGATAGAAAATTTCGGCATGACCTATCCTAAAATTAGGACCTTTGCGAAATGCCAAAGTCTTGCCAAAATGGAAATGAATCAACATTTTGGCAAAACAAATGGCAACTTGTTCACATACAAACACAAGAGAGAGAGATACCGATCCATACACACATGAACATATCATTATCCTCTCCATACACACATGCATGAGCATCATCGATACTCTCCATATACACACACATATGACCATCGATCCTCTCCACATACACACATCATGAGCATCGATCATCTACATACATATGAGCACATCATCCATATACACATGAACACATCCTTACATGGACAACTTACCGAGATGAGAGACCGATCGCGAGAAAGATGGAAAGGAGAGGTGCGCGTGTCGACCGGAGAAGGGGATGAGAGACCGGAGACCTCCTCTATTACTTATGTAACATCCAAAGCAAGTTTTACATGCTAAAAATGGTGAATGGGTGGAGAAATTGAGGTGGGAAGGAGAAGATCCCGACTAGATCTAAGGAGGAAGAAGAAGGGGAAAGTGAAGTGTGGGGTGGTGGATGTGGTCACACATGTGCACATAAAGTGCTGTCCTAAAAAAATCGACACATCTGTGGTGCACTACGCCATGTGCGCCACGGATGCTCCTACTCCCTGTGGCGCACTAGGCCGAGTGCGCCACAGATGTTTGTGGCCGTTTCACAGCAGAGGGGGGCATGCGCTTAGGCGTAGCGCACCCCCCCCCCATGTGCGCCGCGGATGACACTAACAACCGTGGCGCACATGACTATAGTGTGCCACAGATGTGTGTTGGCCGCACGCCAAACATCTGTAGCGCACTATAGTCATGTGCGCCACGGTTGTTCTAGTTACTAGTAGGGCACTGCCCACAGGTGAGCCACGCCTGTTTTAGCCGTGGGGCACTTCAACCATGTGAGCCACGGATGTGCTGATTACCTATGGCCGTTTTCCTAGTAGTGAGGGGTTGTGATGGAAGACAACGAAGAAGAAGAGGATGATGACAACTATCATAATATGTATCCTGAATATGATGATACTACAACGGGGGTAGATAATGAAGATCAAGAGGGAGCAGATGGGCCCGCTGATGACGATCTTGGTCGGGCCATTACTGATGCAAAGGAAGAATGTGAAACTGAAAAGGAGAAGGATAAGCTGGAGCAGATGTTAAAGGATCACAAAACATTGTTGTATCCAACTTGCGAAGATGGCCACAAAAAGCTAGGTACCACACTGGATTTGCTGCAATGGAAGGCATAGAATGGTGTGACTGACAGCGCATTTTCAAAGTTGTTGGTAAAAATGAAGAATCTTCTTCCAAGAAATAATGAGTTGCCCGACAGTACATACCAAGCAAAGAAGGTTGTCTGCCCTCTAGGATTAGACGTGCAGAAGATACATGCCTGCATCCTCTACCGTGGTGAGAAGTACGAGAATTTGGATGCATGCCCGGTATGCTCTGCACTGCGGTATAAGATCAGACAAGACGATCCTGGCGATGTTGAGGGCGAGGCCCATAGGAAGAAGGTTCCCGCCAAGGTTATGTGGTATGCTCCTATAATACCATGGTTAAAACGTCTCTTCAGAAATAAAGAGCATGCCAAGTTGTTGCGATGGCACATGGAAGACCGTAAGAAAGACGCGATGTTGAGACACCCCGCTGATGGGTCACAGTGGAGAAATGTCGAGCGAGAGTACCCGGACTTCACACGTGACGCAAGGAACTTAAGGTTTGGTCTAAGTACAGACGGCATGAATCATTTTGGTGAGCAGAGCTTCAGTCACAGCACCTGGCATGTGACCTTATGTATCTATAACCTTCCTCCTTGGTTGTGTATGAAGAGGAAGTTCATTATGATGCCAGTGCTCATCCAAGGCCCGAGGCAACCCGGCAACGACATTGATGTGTACCTAAGGCCATTAGTTGAAGAACTTTTACAGCTGTGGGCCAAACCAGGTGTACGTATGTGGGATGAGCACAAAGGGGAGCCATTTGACCTACGAGCATTGCTTTTCATAACCACCAATGATTGGACTGCTCTTAGTAACATTTCAGGGCAGACAAACAAGGGATACAATGCATGCACACACTGTTTAGATGAGACTGAAAGTGTATATTTGGATAAATGTAAGAAGGTTGTGTACCTAGGGTATCGCTGATTTCTTCCGAACCTGCATCCAGTAAGAAAGAAAGGCAAGCATTTCAAACGTCTGGCAGAACCCTGGAGGAAGCCTGTCCTCCATACCGGTGAGGAGGTATTTGGTATGGTCAAGGACCTAGAAGTAATCTTTGGAAAAGGTCCTGGCAGTCTATCTGTTCCGAATGACGATGCCGGACACGCGCCCATGTGGAAGAAGCAATCTATATTTTGGGACTTACCCTATTGGAAAGTCTTAGAGGTCCGCTCTTCAATCGACGTGATGCACGTGACGAAGAATGTTTGCGTGAACCTGCTAGGCTTTCTAGGAGTGTATGGGAAGACAAAAGATACACCGGAAGCATGGCAGGACCAGCAACGTCTGAAAGCCCCTGAAGAGCCTATGCATCCTGAGAACGAGAAGGGTAAACGATGCCACTTAACTCCTGCCAGCTACGCTCTTACCAAAGCAGAGAAGGAAATCTTTTTTGAATGTCTGAGCAGTATCAAGGTCCCGTCTGGCTTCTCGTCGAATATAAAGGGAATAATAAATATGGCAGAGAAAAAATTCCAAAACCTGAAGTCTCATGACTGCCACGTGATTATGACACAATGGCTTCCGATTGCATTGAGGGGGCTTCTACCTGAAAATGTTCGAATACCGATTGTGAAGCTATGTGCATTCCTCAATGCAATATCTCAGAAGGTAATCGATCCAGAAAGCCTACCAGGGTTACAAACAGATGTGGCCCAATGTCTTGTCAGCTTTGAGTTGGTGTTCCCACCATCCTTCTTCAATATTATGACGCATCACCTGGTTCACCTAGTAGAAGAGATTGCCATTCTCGGTCCTGTATTTCTACACAATATGTTCCCCTTTGAGAGGTACATGGGAGTCTTAAAGAAATATGTTCATAATCGTGTTAGGCTAGAAGGAAGCATCTACAAGGGCTATGTAACAGAGGAGGTCATTGAGTTCTGTGTTGATTTTATTCCTGACCTTAAGGCGATTGGTGTTCCAGAATCACGACATGAGGGGAGACTACGTGGAAAAGGCACCCTAGGATGTAAAGCAATGATATGTAGGGACGGGCATTCTCTCAATCAAGCACACTACACGGTTTTCCAAAGATCTATCTTGGTTGCCCCGTATATCAATGAACACAATAATTTAATACGCCTCAAACACCCGGGGCAGTCTGATGAATGGATTATAAGTGAACACATGGCGAGTTTTGGCGGCTGGCTGCAAAGACTTCTCACGAATAACACCACTGTTGGGGATCAGCTGTACTTGTTGGCCAGGACACCATCTTCGACTGTATGTACTTTCCAAGGGTAGGAGATAACTGGGAATACATTTTACACGATAGGCCAAGATAAAAAGAGCACCAACCAAAATAGTGGTGTCCGCTTCGATGCAGCAGAAGACAATGGGCAGAAGACCACGTATTATGGGTTCATAGAGGAGATATGGGAACTTGACTATGGACCTAATATTAAGGTCCCCTTGTTTCGATGCAAATGGGTCAAGCTAACAGGAGGAGGGGTTGAGGTAGACAAGAAGTACGGAATGACAACGGTGGATCTCAACAATCTTGTGAAGGTAGACAAGAACATAGACGAACCATTCGTCCTAGCCAATGATGTGGCTCAGGTTTTCTATGTGAAGGACATGTCCTCCAGACCAAAAAAAAAGAAAAAATATGCAAACGAATACATCATATGATGAGCCAAGGCGTCACATAGTTCTTTCAGGGAAAAGAAACATCGTGGGAATCGAGGACAAGACAAACATGTCAGAAGATTATAATAAGTTTGATGAAATTCCGCCCTTCACAGTGAAAACTGACCCAAGCATTCCGTTAAGTAAAGAAGATGCTCCATGGTTACGTCTGAAGCGATCATAAGGAAGGACATATGCCAAGAAGTTCATGCTCATATTATGTAACTGCCAACACCCGGATTTTTCAATCCTAGATGCCTGTTATGCCATACATCGCAATCCCAGGATTACTATTTTTGCGAGACATAACAGAATTGGATACCATAGTACATCATCCATTACAACGATACATAATTTCTTACACAAATAGGGATCTCATGATCCAGTTCTTAATACAACTTCAGGCAGCGGAATACGTTATCATAACGGTAGCGTAGGCGAAGCTCCATCTTCGGGGTCACAGGCAATGCTGACGATGGGAGATGATCCTAGTTGTCGTAACCTTCCTGGGGTCCATCTTCCAGGTACTCCTCTTCATAGTCTGGCCATGGGAATAGCCAGGGACAAAGCCATGAGTACTCTTTAAGTACTCGCAAACTAATACTAATAGGTAAAAGGGTTTTTTTTGGATAATAGGACACTAGGCTCTAGGGTTGTTTTGCAAAAGCCAGGTTTATCTCTACTAAGTTCTGAAACTATTCATATTTTTATAACTCCTAAATGGGAGCTTGTACTTCGGGTCACAACTCTGTTGTGGTCAAGTCAAAGTCTCAATTCATTTCACAAGTCATTTTGAAAAGTCTGACGGGGGAACAGTATGGCCACTCCAACTGTCCATAACCGCGGACGCGGCTATTCGAATAGTTTGACACTCTGCAGAGATTGTACACTTTCACCACAACAATCGATACATCCGTCAGGAACAAATCCTGAATTCACCATACTCAGTATGCGGATAATCAATCCTAGCCTTTCAATTACACTCCCTAGTATAAGCACCTCTCCTGTGAGTTTGGCCTCCCAACCATGACCATCTGTCATCTTGGGTACTGCACAGGTGGACAATCTTCACAAGGTAGCCTCAACTCAGACCTTGGCCGTGAGGGAACTAATACTAAGGTATATAAGTTTCCAGTCAAGCCCTACCCAATATTCGGGTATTGTGGTTGTACGATAAAATAGGAATGGTATCGCACCCAGCCAACCATCAGTTTTATAAAGGGCTAAGGCTCATGCCTCAACATTTTTGTCACCAAAATTCTCTAGTGTTTGGAAACACATGTCCAAAACAATTCAATAGAATGATCCATCATTCCAAGGTTTTCATAATCATTTTCCACCAAGTACTCCCATCTAAAGTTGATCAAGTTTTATGTTTAGCACTAGCATCTATAAGTGGGGATGGGTACTAATGAGGGGTGGTAAGCTAGTGGAGTTTCAACTAAGTCCAACCTTATATCTTAGGCTGATATCAAGGTTTCTAGCTTAGGCCAAATTTAATGCTCTTTATGCAACCTTCAGCATCTTTCCAAATCTACTTAGTCACATAGATAAACTTTGATAAAGAAATAAAGTAAGAAGCTTGCCAATAAAACTAGGATGGGTTTATCAAATGGGTATGATCACTTATGCTTAAGGCATAGTAACAAGTAAGGGTTTGTTGCATCAGTAGGGTATCTTGCAAGTGTTAGCTTGCACATTCACTAGTAGTATTAGGCTTGCATTGGTATGGTATCAGCTTGCATAGGTAAAGTATCTTGCAAGTGTTAGCTTGCATAGGTCAACTTGATTAGTATGGCTTGCATCAGTATTAGTATAAGCTTGCCTTGTGTAGAGTAGTGGTTGAAGTTCTCCTCGGATTCTTCTTCGTAGAATCCTTCTTCCTCCTCGTATCCTTGGTCGGTACTAGCGTCTATGAATAAATACGAGGTACACAATCACCAAACAATACTTAACTACTTGCAATCATCACACAAAAAGGGTCCTATAGATGATCTAGCATCATCACTAACATTACAAGATTAAGGTTTGTTTTAGATCCTTTTATTTTTAGAAAAGTAATTTCTACTCATTGAAAAACTACTTAAGATTTAATATTCTCCAAACCATACATGGGATCATGTTGACACATGTCATCACCACATATTTTAGTCCATGGGAATGTGATTTAAAGTGGTGTCACAATTTAATAAGGTCTTACCCTTTTATTTTAATTAATTAAAGTGACTAGAAATGCCTATATAGCATTCTTTTCCTACTTGATCCTTATTTCTGCAAGTGAGCCTATATATTTTTATATATTCTGAAAGGTATAGTAAAATGTGATTTTTGAGAGTTGGAATCAACTCAAAAGCTATTATGGTTTAAATTTGAAAAATGTTTGAATGTAGAAAAGCTTATGTATTGTTACTTTTACCATGGGTGATCTATATGTACAAATGACTTGAATCCAACGGTCTTGGATTCAGCATTCACAGACCTTTCCAACAAAATTGATTTCACTCAATTTGGTGCACTGAATCGCTCTGGGTTGATTTTTGAATTTGGGTACATAAGTGTGTTTGAATTGAAATAGAAAAAGTTTAATTTGAATAACTGGGCTGCGCGGGAAAGTCTAACGGGCCGGCCTGCTAAGCGCAGTGCTCCCGCGGGCTGCTTAAGTGGGTGTCCCCACTCGTCAGTGACACGGGGCTAGGCGAAGCGGTATGGGACGACGTGGATCGTTCGATCTAGTTCTAATCTAACGGATGGGAGTCATCGTCGACGCGAGACAACTCCGCCGAGACTGAAACCTAACGTGGCGGGTGAGGGCCGGTGGGGGCTCACCGGGGTACGGGCGAGGGTCGGCGAGGTGGGCGAACGACGAAGTCGACGACGGCGAACCTCCTGGTACCGGTGGCTTCTCCTGGGGCGGCTCCAATCGCTGGCTCCTTTTTTCTCCGGCAGCGGCAGGCTCCAGTGAAATTCCGGCGAGGTGGTGCTCGGCTTGCTCTGGAAATGGTGTGGCACTATCAGTGGGAAGAGGGGAGTGAGATGGTGTGAAGAAATCGAGCGGGGGTGGCCTCTATTTATAGTCGAGCGAGGGGACCGTCGGGGCGCAAGGTGAGCTCGTCGGGGGCGAGGTTACAGGCGGCTAACGGCATGGGCAAGGGTAGGGGACGGTGCTGTGTCTCCTGGCGATGCTCAACGACATGGTTGCGAGGCATGGGGCGGTGTGGTTTGGTATGGAACGGGTGGTGCTCTGCGCGGCAGAGGCGGCGTTTTCGACGGCGGGCGGTGGTTGAATGGCACGGGGCGGCAAACGGGGATGTCTGGTGGTGTTCTGGGTCGGTGGTGATCGTGTGTGCACGCGGTGAGGGCGGCGCGCGGTCTGTGGGTGCTGGTCGAGGGTGGCGTTCTGGCGCACGCTCGGCATGGCTTGTGCGCGTGGTCCATGGCTTGGCAACGCTCGAGGCTGGGACAGGCAGTGGCTGTGGACGGTGGGCTGCCTCCCAGACAAGGCTGGCATGGCTATTTATTCCTCTAGCCTGCTGTCGACTATGGGGTGGCATTGAGGTGCTCGGCTGTTCACCATTGATGGCAATGGCAAGCTCACAGTGGTGCTACTCCTTAGTTAATCTTCCTAGATGATCTACTGGGTTGGGTGTGAGCTAAATGGGGAACCAGTTAGGCAAGAATCACTGCTCACAATAGTTGGAGGCGCAGAGCGCCTTGGTCTCCTCGAGGGTCAGAATGGCCCAGTAGGCGTTGTCCATTGTTCTAAGAGAGGAAGGTGTGGATGTGTGGATAGCCATGACACGATCACCCTAAATATAGAGGGAAGGGGCGGGAAAACTTGGCGTGAAGCTTTGGGAAATGGCGGGAAATATCTTTAGTCCCAGTTAGTGACTACATCCGGGACTAAAAGCTCTAGTAGAAAGGAAAGGGCGGGAAAACTTGGCGGGAAGAGGTGGGAAATGGCGGAAAATATTTTTAGTCCCGGTCATGTTTCGAAAAAACCTTCACAAAATGACCTATCATGTTCGAGGTTTTTCTAAATTCCAAATTAATATTTAAAAAATATAAGTTAATTCATTTTTTATTTTAAATGGTTACATTAATTATTTTTTAAAAATAGAAAATGGTTTTGGATTATTTATTCAAATCCATACACTTTTTATGTTTAAAGTTTTTCTAAATTCCAAATTAATATTTAAAAAATATATGTTATTTCATTATTAATTTTAAATGGTTACATTAATTATTTTTTAAAAATAGAAATTGGTTTTGGATTATTTATTCAAATCCATACACTTTTTATGTTTAAAGTTTTTCTAAATTCCAAATTAATATTTTAAAAATATAAGTTATTTCATTATTAATTTTAAATGGTTACATTAATTATTTTTTAAAAATAGAAATTGGTTTTGGATTATTAATTCAAATCCATACACTTTTTATGTTTAAAGTTTTTCTAAATTCCAAATTAATATTTTAAAAATATAAGTTATTTCATTATTAATTTTAAATGGTTACATTAATTATTTTTTAAAAATAGAAATTGGTTTTGGATTATTTATTCAAATCCATACACTTTTTATGTTTAAAGTTTTTCTAAATTCCAAATTAATATTTAAAAAATATAAGTTATTTCATTATTAATTTTAAATGGTTCATAGTTTAAATGGTTACATTAATTATTTTTCAAAACAGAAAATGGTTTCGAATTAGTTATTCAAATTCAAACACTTTTTATGTTTAAAGTTTTTCTAAATTCCAAAGTAATTATCATTTAAAAAACATTACAAATTTAAACCCCGAAATAAAAAATAAGGCGGGAACAAAGAGAAAATAACTGAAAAAACTTTGAAAACAGGGGAATACGTCCCGGTTGGAGCCACCAACCGGGATTAAAGAGCCCCGCGCGCGCGCCCCTTCAGCTGCTGAAAATTGGACTATAGGTCCCGGTTGGTGGCTCCAACCGGGACGTATGCACTTTTAGTCCCGGTTGGAGCCACCAACCAGGACGTATACCCCATCCCCTTTATATAACTTCTCTTCTTCTCTGGTTCTCTTCTCTGCTTCTCATCGACGACGTACGCCGCCAGGCTGCCCGCGCCTACGCCTTCGCCTCCGTCGTCGTCAACGCCTCCGCCTCCGTCGTCGTCAACGCCTCCGCCTCCGGCCGCCACCGCCGCGCGCTCCCCGTAGCGTCTCCTTCCCCGACGACCGCCGCCCGCGTCTCTTCCCGCCGACGACCGCGCCGCCCGCACCCTTCCCCCACCGCCGCGCGTGAGGTACGGCGCCCCTCCCTACCTCTGTCGTCCCCCTCCCTCTGCTGCTGCTGGTGGGCGCGGCGGCTTCGATCGGGTGGTGCACCATCGCCGGCGCCGTTTCCTCCACCGCCGCTTCCTCCTTGTCCACGGCCACGGCGGCCGCGTCCTCCTTGACAGCGGCGGCGAGGTGGCTCCGGGCCCCACCTCTGTTTCCCCTTTGTTTGCGTGGCGAGGTGGCTCCGCGTCCTCTGTTTCCCCTTTGCTTGCGTGGCTGCTGAGGTGGCTCCGGGCCCCACCTGTCAGCCACTATGGCTAGTTGTTACTATGGTGCAAAAGGTTTAAACATTTGATTTAATAATTTCAGAATTTGAATAAAACTTGTAAATTCAATAACTTTTAATCTGTAATACAGAAAAATACAAATAATATACCAAAATGTTCAGAAAAATGAGAACTATCTATCTATGCTATAATCATGCATTGCTCAACAACTTAAAAGACAAGTTTAATTAGAACACCCTAGTAACCCTAACAGGTGATTCGGAGTTCCTTGAGTTAGGGTTTCGCCCCTCGGAACCCCGATTAACTTGTCGAGCATGCTTTTGGGTTACATTCCAATGCACATTAACTTGTCGTATCATCATCATTGCTTGAGCATTGCATCGATGCCATGTGTTGATTGTTTCCCTTTCTTTCCGGTGATTTGGTTCTTCTCGGTAGAATACGATATCGAGATCGAGATCGAAGACCGAGATCAAGACCATAGATAGATCTAATTAAATGACAAGTTTAATTAGAACACCCTACTAACCCTAACAGGTGATTCCGGAGTTCTTGAGTTAGGGTTTGCGCCCCTCGGAACCCCGATTAACTTGTCGAGCATGCTTTAGGGTTAAATTCCAATGCACATTAACTTATCGTATCATCATCATTGCTTGAGCCTTATACTCATGTTCCCCTCTCATAGCCTTAGGGTTCAGGGTTTCTCTTCATTTTTATTATTGTGTATGTATATATTATGGTTTCACCTTCGATCCGGAAAATATTCGTTAGCCGCTTTGGCTTATTCGTAACTTTCTCCTTTAGCCGCTTTGACTTATTCGTTTTTCCACCTATGAAGAAAATATGGACCCACACGTCAGAGACGAAGAAAAGGAAGAGTTGATCCAGGGTGTGATCCGTGGGGAAGATTATTTAGACATATCAACGTTTCTGAACAACTCCGGTGAGGTTGATCCTCTTTTTACCGGAATAGACAACTTGTTTGAGGTTGAAGATGTTGCCTTCCGCGAGGGAGAAGGCGATGCCTTGTGTAATCGAGAAGACGACCGCTCCGGCGAGGTGCATGTAATATAAATCAATTCATTAATTAATCATCTGCTATCTATATAGAAATAGTAATGACGATCTTTCTTCTTTTAGCCCTCCGGATCGAAGGAATCTACTGAAAAGAGCAGACGAGGCCCAACCAAAAAGTTGCAAGACCATGAGAGGTTCAGGATCGAAGATGTCGCTGAAGACGGCAAACCGACAGCTCCCGAAGTTGTCGCAACCAAATTTGTGGCACAATGCGGAGTAATCATTAGAAATTGGAATAGGTCTGCTAATGCGGATGAAGAGGGAACATGTTTATTTGTCCCTAACCACGCCAAAGATTTATTGTGGAAGAGGCTCATGGTTAATTTCAAACTACCGAAGATAGAGCTGGATCCAAATGTGGAGGATCCAGTTGAGGACGCCTTACAACATGGGAGATCCATGGAGGCTAAGGTCAGGGAGTGGGCTTTGAAGAAGATGGCCCAGTGTTTCACCAACTGGAAGAAAAGATTGCACCTTGACTATGTCGTGAAAGAGAAGACTCCGGATTTCAAGAAGACTCAGTTTCAGAAGATAAAACCATTCTGGGCTGAGTTTGTGGAATACAAGACATCAGAAAAAGTTAAGGAAATGTCTGCAAAGAATAAGTTGAATGCTGCTAACAAGAAGTATCACCATAGTATGGGGCAAGGTGGCTACAGGGCTGGCATTCCTAAGTGGGAGAAACTTGAGGAAGAACTGCGTGCTAAAAATATCACCCCAGAGACAGACGATTGGGTAGAACGTGCAAGGAATTGGTTTTACGGGCATGGGGGCACGTTGGACTCGGAAGGGAGGTGTATATATAACATACGACATAAAGAAGACCCCTTGCCAATCGAGAGGATCAGAAAAGCAGTAAAGGCTGTTAAAGATGGGGACTTCATTCCCGATAGAGAGAATGATGAGCTCACACTCGCCCTTGGAAATAAGGAACATGATGGACGAACACAAGGCACAAGTGGCTCCCAACCATGGAGGACTGGATTTCCCGAAGAGAGGAAGAAATATCCTGATAGAAGCCGTCAGAGGAGTAAGGACAGTGCGCCAGTTGAAGCAGATAGTCAGAAAGAGCGAATGCGTTTAATTGAAGAACGATTAAAGCAATAACAAGATGAAATTAACGCACTTAAAGAGCAAAGTACTACCGGCCCATCTCAGCAGCACACTACATTCGATGTTACCGGCCTATCGAATAATCGAAAAAGCAGTGTGGATTCCACCGAGGTCCCGGGTGATGACAATGGCGATGACGATGATGCACCGACGATGGCTCCTGTTGGCTACCCAGTGGATGATATCACAGAGATGACACACTGCGAGCTACATGTCAAAGTTGTGAACATATCAATGAAGGTGGCGGTCGGCTATGCCTTACCAATTGGACCCACACCAACTTACCACTGTCGTCCGGTTCCAGAGGGCTACGCTGTTGTCGGCGTGGATGAAATCATGCCCACCTTTGAGGTTTTGGATCTTCACTACCCTGCTGGTGAAGGGGATGTGACTGTGCTGGGTGACGCAAAAAACGTCACCATTCTATGGCCGAAGGATTGTATCGTGCTTCGAAATCATACGCCAAGGCCATCTTCGCCGCCGCCTCACCCGTCTCCAGCGAGGTCGTCGCCGCCGCGGCAGCCGTCTTCGTCGCCTCACCCGGCTCCGTCGCCTCACCAATCTCCGGTGCAGCCATCGCCGCGCGAGCCATCGCCGGCGCCTCAGGATAAAAAGCGTAAGCGTACCGCTACTGTGCGTCGTAAGCTGAAACGTAAACAAGAGCCTTTTACAAAAGTACCAAAGGTTCCTCCCAAGAGAGCTTATGACTGTACTGAAGAGGAGACTGCGGCGATCGTTGATGCGGAAACGACAACGTTTTTCGCTAAGCTGAGGCGGCCGAAAGAGACAGAGTTCCCCAGCACCAAAGAAGAAAAAGCCAAAGTGTTGAAAATGCTAAAGAATCTTCATCAACCCGAGCCAAAGCTATCATCAGACTATGAGCGTTCTATTCTCAAGTCACATGCGGCACAAAAAGCCTCGAAGAGCAGTACTGATGCAAGCGGGAAATCTGTTGCCCAGCTCGGAGAACAAGCAAAACAGACTTGCGCCCCTCTCAAGGTGATTTCTCAAACCAATGTGGGGTCGAGCAAATATGGGGCCGAAGAGCAGTATGATCCAGAGGTAGTTGCACAATACGGAGAAGCTGCCGCTGCTCAAGGTATGAGTATTGCCCAGTACTTATCCCAGTTAGAGTTCTTCCCCGTGAGTGAAGTAGCATACAAATACCAGTACGACAAACCTCTCGTCAAACCTGAGGAGGTAAACGATCTTTCAACAAAAATGCGAAGATTGCATAACTGGTACATGCATGCCACGGCCGCCGGGGCTAACTGGATAGTGCTGAGGGTTACAAAAAAGTATCATGGGAAAGAAAGGGATGACATGATATCCATTGAATTTGATGAACTATTTCAATTATTCAATCAAGACGACTTAGACAAATCGATCATCAGTGCCTATTGTCTGTAAGTACTAATTCTGTAATTAATTTAGTCTCCAGCTATATTATTTTGTTTATTGCATGTATATAATCATACTGTAATATGCAGAATGAAGATTCTCGAATGCAGCAGAGGACAAATCTATGACATTGGCTTCATTGACCCATATTGGGTTCATGAAGCTAATCTCAAAATAAGCCCCCAGGATACGGAGGATAATATAGTACACGCGTTAAGGTTTCAAGAAACCAAAAGGGAAATACTATTTCCTTACAACTTCGAGTGAGTGTTATTGTCTTGTATACACTTTCTATTTCGCTTACTCGATGTTAAGTATATAATTGATTAGTTATGCATTTGCAGCTTCCACTATATTCTTTTAATCATTCAACTTGACAAAGGGCGTGTACTAGTCATGGACTCGAAACATAAACCCCTTGAGACGTGGAAGGACATGCAGATACTTCTCCAGCGGTAATTCTTATCATTACGACACTATATCGGCAATGTTCGTGAATTTTATGATATCAAGTACTTAATAACTTCTTTTATTCGTTTTCTTCGCCGGGCAGCGCTTGGAAACGGTTCACCAACAAGGCTAGGGGTGTTTGGAAAGAGGAGCTTACATTTCAACCACTAGATGTAAGCACCACTAGCTATATCCGCGCATCTCTTTGATTCTAGTTTTGATACAGTTATTATCATGCTTGATTATTATTTTGATTGAACTATGTTCTCGTAAAGTGCCTGACGCAGGGACCAGGTAACAATCTATGTGGATACTATGTATGCGAGTTCATCCGGCAGACGTGCGATGAGAAGGGCAGAAATTTAGAGCAACTCCACGCACGTAAACAATTTCTATAGTTTTTAATTTCAAACAAATTGTGTTTAGTTTCATTCATATAGGCTGACTCCTTTTTTAAATCAGATCGAACGTCTACAGGACGGTCTTCTGCCAAAGGATCGCGTACAAGCAATTCAGGAGGAATTAGCGGGATTCTTGGATGCAGAAGTCCTAGAACCGAAAGGGGAATACTATTCTGCTGTGTATAGATAATAGGGATTGTAAAAATAGCAACTTTCAAGGAATTGGCCGGTAGCATCGAATAGCAACTTTTGTATGTAGTGCATGAACTCGATCCGTGTATTGAATGTAATATTGTCATGGTGATCTTGTGTAATATAAGGTTCCTTCATTGATAAGTGCAAAACACTAAATAAACAATAAAACAACCTAAATGAATTCTCTGCCGCGGCACTAAAAGTGGCGAAAATGCTGCCGCGGCAACAAAATGTGCCAAAATGAATTCTCTGCCGCGGAAGAGAAATGGGACAAATCTCTGCCGCTGCAGCAGGTTATTAGTCCCGGTTCTTGTTACGAACCGGGACTAATACTCCACCCCCCCTCGCGCTCTGATGCCGCCACATGTGCCCCCATTTGTCCCGGTTGGTGGGGCAACCGGGACTAAAGGTTAGAGCTTTAGTCCCGATTGCCCCGTCCCGGTTGGGCAACCGGGACTAATGCCCCTTACCAACCGGGACCTATAGGGCGTTTTCTACCAGTGATAGTCTTGCACCGTAGTGACCAACGCGGCTCTCATAGTGAAATAATCTTGTGCGACGGCGTCGTAAGTATTGGCTCCAGATTCCCATAACGTGGCTAGCTCCTCTTTCAACAGCCCGAGATACAGATTGATGTCGGTACCAGGTTGTTTTGGCCCTTGAATTAGCATACTCATTTGTATGTACTTCTTCTTCATGCACAACCATGGAGGGAGGTTGTACATCCATACAAACACGGGCCAAGTGTTGTGCGTGCTGCTCTGGCTACCGAACGGATTGAGTCCATCGGTGCTCGCACCAAGCCTGATGTTCCTCAAATCTCCACCGAATTCTGGTAATTCGAGGTCCAATGCTTTCCACTGGCTAGCATCTGAAGGGTGCGTCAGCAGCTCATCCTTTTCGGGGTCATCATCATCATCTCCTGGCTTCTTCCTTTTCGCATGCCATCGCATGAGCTTCGCTTCCTTAGGGTCCGCAAAATAGCGTTGCAGACGAGGAGTGATAGGAAAGTACCATACCACTTTTCGAGGTGATTTCTTCCCTTTCTTGTATCGACTCACGCCGCACACCGGACATGTGGTTTTCTCCGTGTCCTCGCCCCGATAAATGATGCAATCGTTGATGCATACGTGATATCTAACGTGCAGTAGATCGAGAGGACAGATGATTCTCTTGGCATCCTCGATACTAGTTGGACATGTGTTCCCCTCCGGGAGAAGATCGTGCCAGAATGTCATCATATCGTCGAAGCTTGCATCGCTCAATTTGTGTTTTGCCTTCATCTCCATAGCCTTGAGCGTTACATTCAACCGGGTATCATCGGGCCTGCATCCTTCATACAATGGAGTAACCGCGTCTTTCTCAAGTTGCGCAAGCTTGGCTTTTTCTCTAGCGGCAGCCCTGGCATTACTCGTCTGCTTGAGAAGCAGCTCTTGCACATAAGGGTCCCGCACCCAGCCTGACGTTGTTCCATCGTCGTCTGCTCCTCCGGCATCTAGATCATCATCATCCCGGTCTGCTTCCGCACCTTCACCATCTCCAGGAGACTCTTCATCATGTCGCCCGTTCTCGCCGTGATGATGATCATCGTCATGTTGGCCACCTTCACCGTCTTCATCGTCTACGTCATCGCTTATCCAACGAGTGTATCCATCCATGAAACCATGGCGGAGCAGGTGCGCCTGCAGATTCCCGGAATCTGGGTCGATCACCCAGTTGAGTTTGCATATTCTGCACGGACATCTTATATCTGTCTTGTTATTTCGTATCATGTCGGCCGTCGCACATTTCAAAAATCTAGCCACAATGCCTTCGCTCATTATGCGGACCATTTTTGCCTGCACGGTGTACACGGTACAATTTTGAAGTCTATTAGAACCACATAATGAATGCATGCATGCAATGGTCGATAGAAAATTTCGGCATGACCTATCCTAAAATTAGGACCTTTGCGAAATGCCAAAGTCTTGCCAAAATGGAAATGAATCAACATTTTGGCAAAACAAATGGCAACTTGTTCACATACAAACACAAGAGAGAGAGATACCGATCCATACACACATGAACATATCATTATCCTCTCCATACACACATGCATGAGCATCATCGATACTCTCCATATACACACACATATGACCATCGATCCTCTCCACATACACACATCATGAGCATCGATCATCTACATACATATGAGCACATCATCCATATACACATGAACACATCCTTACATGGACAACTTACCGAGATGAGAGACCGATCGCGAGAAAGATGGAAAGGAGAGGTGCGCGTGTCGACCGGAGAAGGGGATGAGAGACCGGAGACCTCCTCTATTACTTATGTAACATCCAAAGCAAGTTTTACATGCTAAAAATGGTGAATGGGTGGAGAAATTGAGGTGGGAAGGAGAAGATCCCGACTAGATCTAAGGAGGAAGAAGAAGGGGAAAGTGAAGTGTGGGGTGGTGGATGTGGTCACACATGTGCACATAAAGTGCTGTCCTAAAAAAATCGACACATCTGTGGTGCACTACGCCATGTGCGCCACGGATGCTCCTACTCCCTGTGGCGCACTAGGCCGAGTGCGCCACAGATGTTTGTGGCCGTTTCACAGCAGAGGGGGGCATGCGCTTAGGCGTAGCGCACCCCCCCCCCATGTGCGCCGCGGATGACACTAACAACCGTGGCGCACATGACTATAGTGTGCCACAGATGTGTGTTGGCCGCACGCCAAACATCTGTAGCGCACTATAGTCATGTGCGCCACGGTTGTTCTAGTTACTAGTAGGGCACTGCCCACAGATGAGCCACGCCTGTTTTAGCCGTGGGGCACTTCAACCATGTGAGCCACGGATGTGCTGATTACCTATGGCCGTTTTCCTAGTAGTGAGGGGTTGTGATGGAAGACAACGAAGAAGAAGAGGATGATGACAACTATCATAATATGTATCCTGAATATGATGATACTACAACGGGGGTAGATAATGAAGATCAAGAGGGAGCAGATGGGCCCGCTGATGACGATCTTGGTCGGGCCATTACTGATGCAAAGGAAGAATGTGAAACTGAAAAGGAGAAGGATAAGCTGGAGCAGATGTTAAAGGATCACAAAACATTGTTGTATCCAACTTGCGAAGATGGCCACAAAAAGCTAGGTACCACACTGGATTTGCTGCAATGGAAGGCATAGAATGGTGTGACTGACAGCGCATTTTCAAAGTTGTTGGTAAAAATGAAGAATCTTCTTCCAAGAAATAATGAGTTGCCCGACAGTACATACCAAGCAAAGAAGGTTGTCTGCTCTCTAGGATTAGACGTGCAGAAGATACATGCCTGCATCCTCTACCGTGGTGAGAAGTACGAGAATTTGGATGCATGCCCGGTATGCTCTGCACTGCGGTATAAGATCAGACAAGACGATCCTGGCGATGTTGAGGGCGAGGCCCATAGGAAGAAGGTTCCCGCCAAGGTTATGTGGTATGCTCCTATAATACCATGGTTAAAACGTCTCTTCAGAAATAAAGAGCATGCCAAGTTGTTGCGATGGCACATGGAAGACCGTAAGAAAGACGCGATGTTGAGACACCCCGCTGATGGGTCACAGTGGAGAAATGTCGAGCGAGAGTACCCGGACTTCACACGTGACGCAAGGAACTTAAGGTTTGGTCTAAGTACAGACGGCACGAATCATTTTGGTGAGCAGAGCTTCAGTCACAGCACCTGGCCTGTGACCTTATGTATCTATAACCTTCCTCCTTGGTTGTGTATGAAGAGGAAGTTCATTATGATGCCAGTGCTCATCCAAGGCCCGAGGCAACCCGGCAACGACATTGATGTGTACCTAAGGCCATTAGTTGAAGAACTTTTACAGCTGTGGGCCAAACCAGGTGTACGTATGTGGGATGAGCACAAAGGGGAGCCATTTGACCTACGAGCATTGCTTTTCATAACCACCAATGATTGGACTGCTCTTAGTAACATTTCAGGGCAGACAAACAAGGGATACAATGCATGCACACACTGTTTAGATGAGACTGAAAGTGTATATTTGGATAAATGTAAGAAGGTTATGTACCTAGGGTATCGCTGATTTCTTCCGAACCTGCATCCAGTAAGAAAGAAAGGCAAGCATTTCAAACGTCTGGCAGAACCCTGGAGGAAGCCTGTCCTCCATACCGGTGAGGAGGTATTTGGTATGGTCAAGGACCTAGAAGTAATCTTTGGAAAAGGTCCTGGCAGTCTATCTGTTCCGAATGACGATGCCGGACACGCGCCCATGTGGAAGAAGCAATCTATATTTTGGGACTTACCCTATTGGAAAGTCTTAGAGGTCCGCTCTTCAATCGACGTGATGCACGTGACGAAGAATGTTTGCGTGAACCTGCTAGGCTTTCTAGGAGTGTATGGGAAGACAAAAGATACACCGGAAGCATGGCAGGACCAGCAACGTCTGAAAGCCCCTGAAGAGCCTATGCATCCTGAGAACGAGAAGGGTAAACGATGCCACTTAACTCCTGCCAGCTACGCTCTTACCAAAGCAGAGAAGGAAATCTTTTTTGAATGTCTGAGCAGTATCAAGGTCCCGTCTGGCTTCTCGTCGAATATAAAGGGAATAATAAATATGGCAGAGAAAAAATTCCAAAACCTGAAGTCTCATGACTGCCACGTGATTATGACACAATGGCTTCCGATTGCATTGAGGGGGCTTCTACCTGAAAATGTTCGAATACCGATTGTGAAGCTATGTGCATTCCTCAATGCAATATCTCAGAAGGTAATCGATCCAGAAAGCCTACCAGGGTTACAAACAGATGTGGCCCAATGTCTTGTCAGCTTTGAGTTGGTGTTCCCACCATCCTTCTTCAATATTATGACGCATCACCTGGTTAACCTAGTAGAAGAGATTGCCATTCTCGGTCCTGTATTTCTACACAATATGTTCCCCTTTGAGAGGTACATGGGAGTCTTAAAGAAATATGTTCATAATCGTGTTAGGCTAGAAGGAAGCATCTACAAGGGCTATGTAACAGAGGAGGTCATTGAGTTCTGTGTTGATTTTATTCCTGACCTTAAGGCGATTGGTGTTCCAGAATCACGACATGAGGGGAGACTACGTGGAAAAGGCACCCTAGGATGTAAAGCAATGATATGTAGGGACGGGCATTCTCTCAATCAAGCACACTACACGGTTTTCCAAAGATCTATCTTGGTTGCCCCGTATATCAATGAACACAATAATTTAATACGCCTCAAATACCCGGGGCAGTTTGATGAATGGATTATAAGTGAACACATGGCGAGTTTTGGCGGCTGGCTGCAAAGACTTCTCACGAATAACACCACTGTTGGGGATCAGCTGTACTTGTTGGCCAGGACACCATCTTCGACTGTATGTACTTTCCAAGGGTAGGAGATAACTGGGAATACATTTTACACGATAGGCCAAGATAAAAAGAGCACCAACCAAAATAGTGGTGTCCGCTTCGATGCAGCAGAAGACAATGGGCAGAAGACCACGTATTATGGGTTCATAGAGGAGATATGGGAACTTGACTATGGACCTAATATTAAGGTCCCCTTGTTTCGATGCAAATGGGTCAAGCTAACAGGAGGAGGGGTTGAGGTAGACAAGAAGTACGGAATGACAACGGTGGATCTCAACAATCTTGTGAAGGTAGACAAGAACATAGACGAACCATTCGTCCTAGCCAATGATGTGGCTCAGGTTTTCTATGTGAAGGACATGTCCTCCAGACCAAAAAAAAAGAAAAAATATGCAAACGAATACATCATATGATGAGCCAAGGCGTCACATAGTTCTTTCAGGGAAAAGAAACATCGTGGGAATCAAGGACAAGACAAACATGTCAGAAGATTATAATAAGTTTGATGAAATTCCGCCCTTCACAGTGAAAACTGACCCAAGCATTCCGTTAAGTAAAGAAGATGCTCCATGGTTACGTCTGAAGCGATCATAAGGAAGGACATATGCCAAGAAGTTCATGCTCATATTATGTAACTGCCAACACCCGGATTTTTCAATCCTAGATGCCTGTTATGCCATACATCGCAATCCCAGGATTACTATTTTTGCGAGACATAACAGAATTGGATACCATAGTACATCATCCATTACAACGATACATAATTTCTTACACAAATAGGGATCTCATGATCCAGTTCTTAATACAACTTCAGGCAGCGGAATACGTTATCATAACGGTAGCGTAGGCGAAGCTCCATCTTCGGGGTCACAGGCAATGCTGACGATGGGAGATGATCCTAGTTGTCGTAACCTTCCTGGGGTCCATCTTCCAGGTACTCCTCTTCATAGTCTGGCCATGGGAATAGCCAGGGACAAAGCCATGAGTACTCTTTAAGTACTCGCAAACTAATACTAATAGGTAAAAGGGTTTTTTTGGATAATAGGACACTAGGCTCTAGGGTTGTTTTGCAAAAGCCAGGTTTATCTCTACTAAGTTCTGAAACTATTCATATTTTTATAACTCCTAAATGGGAGCTTGTACTTCGGGTCACAACTCTGTTGTGGTCAAGTCAAAGTCTCAATTCATTTCACAAGTCATTTTGAAAAGTCTGACGGGGGAACAGTATGGCCACTCCAACTGTCCATAAACGCGGACGCGGCTATTCGAATAGTTTGACACTCTGCAGAGATTGTACACTTTCACCACAACAATCGATACATCCGTCAGGAACAAATCCTGAATTCACCATACTCAGTATGCGGATAATCAATCCTAGCCTTTCAATTACACTCCCTAGTATAAGCACCTCTCCTGTGAGTTTGGCCTCCCAACCATGACCATCTGTCATCTTGGGTACTGCACAGGTGGACAATCTTCACAAGGTAGCCTCAACTCAGACCTTGGCCGTGAGGGAACTAATACTAAGGTATATAAGTTTCCAGTCAAGCCCTACCCAATATTCGGGTATTGTGGTTGTACGATAAAATAGGAATGGTATCGCACCCAGCCAACCATTAGTTTTATAAAGGGCTAAGGCTCATGCCTCAACATTTTTGTCACCAAAATTCTCTAGTGTTTGGAAACACATGTCCAAAACAATTCAATAGAATGATCCATCATTCCAAGGTTTTCATAACCATTTTCCACCAAGTACTCCCATCTAAAGTTGATCAAGTTTTATGTTTAGCACTAGCATCTATAAGTGGGGATGGGTACTAATGAGGGGTGGTAAGCTAGTGGAGTTTCAACTAAGTCCAACCTTATATCTTAGGCTGATATCAAGGTTTCTAGCTTAGGCCAAATTTAATGCTCTTTATGCAACCTTCAGCATCTTTCCAAATCTACTTAGTCACATAGATAAACTTTGATAAAGAAATAAAGTAAGAAGCTTGCCAATAAAACTAGGATGGGTTTATCAAATGGGTATGATCACTTATGCTTAAGGCATAGTAACAAGTAAGGGTTTGTTGCATCAGTAGGGTATCTTGCAAGTGTTAGCTTGCACATTCACTAGTAGTATTAGGCTTGCATTGGTATGGTATCAACTTGCATAGGTAAAGTATCTTGCAAGTGTTAGCTTGCATAGGTCAACTTGATTAGTATGGCTTGCATCAGTATTAGTATAAGCTTGCCTTGTGTAGAGTAGTGGTTGAAGTTCTCCTCGGATTCTTCTTCGTAGAATCCTTCTTCCTCCTCGTATCCTTGGTCGGTACTAGCGTCTATGAATAAATACGAGGTACACAATCACCAAACAATACTTAACTACTTGCAATCATCACACAAAAAGGGTCCTATAGATGATCTAGCATCATCACTAACATTACAAGATTAAGGTTTGTTTTAGATCCTTTTATTTTTAGAAAAGTAATTTCTACTCATTGAAAAACTACTTAAGATTTAATATTCTCCAAACCATACATGGGATCATGTTGACACATGTCATCACCACATATTTTAGTCCATGGGAATGTGATTTAAAGTGGTGTCACAATTTAATAAGGTCTTACCCTTTTATTTTAATTAATTAAAGTGACTAGAAATGCCTATATAGCATTCTTTTCCTACTTGATCCTTATTTCTGCAAGTGAGCCTATATATTTTTATATATTCTGAAAGGTATAGTAAAATGTGATTTTTGAGAGTTGGAATCAACTCAAAAGCTATTATGGTTTAAATTTGAAAAATGTTTGAATGTAGAAAAGCTTATGTATTGTTACTTTTACCATGGGTGATCTATATGTACAAATGACTTGAATCCAACGGTCTTGGATTCAGCATTCACAGACCTTTCCAACAAAATTGATTTCACTCAATTTGGTGCACTGAATCGCTCTGGGTTGATTTTTGAATTTGGGTACATAAGTGTGTTTGAATTGAAATAGAAAAAGTTTAATTTGAATAACTGGGCTGCGCGGGAAAGTCTAACGGGCCGGCCTGCTAAGCGCAGTGCTCCCGCGGGCTGCTTAAGTGGGTGTCCCCACTCGTCAGTGACACGGGGCTAGGCGAAGCGGTATGGGACGACGTGGATCGTTCGATCTAGTTCTAATCTAACGGATGGGAGTCATCGTCGACGCGAGACAACTCCGCCGAGACTGAAACCTAACGTGGCGGGTGAGGGCCGGTGGGGGCTCACCGGGGTACGGGCGAGGGTCGGCGAGGTGGGCGAACGACGAAGTCGACGACGGCGAACCTCCTGGTACCGGTGGCTTCTCCTGGGGCGGCTCCAATCGCTGGCTCCTTTTTTCTCCGGCAGCGGCAGGCTCCAGTGAAATTCCGGCGAGGTGGTGCTCGGCTTGCTCTGGAAATGGTGTGGCACTATCAGTGGGAAGAGGGGAGTGAGATGGTGTGAAGAAATCGAGCGGGGGTGGCCTCTATTTATAGTCGAGCGAGGGGACCGTCGGGGCGCAAGGTGAGCTCGTCGGGGGCGAGGTTACAGGCGGCTAACGGCATGGGCAAGGGTAGGGGACGGTGCTGTGTCTCCTGGCGATGCTCAACGACATGGTTGCGAGGCATGGGGCGGTGTGGTTTGGTATGGAACGGGTGGTGCTCTGCGCGGCAGAGGCGGCGTTTTCGACGGCGGGCGGTGGTTGAATGGCACGGGGCGGCAAACGGGGATGTCTGGTGGTGTTCTGGGTCGGTGGTGATCGTGTGTGCACGCGGTGAGGGCGGCGCGCGGTCTGTGGGTGCTGGTCGAGGGTGGCGTTCTGGCGCACGCTCGGCATGGCTTGTGCGCGTGGTCCATGGCTTGGCAACGCTCGAGGCTGGGACAGGCAGTGGCTGTGGACGGTGGGCTGCCTCCCAGACAAGGCTGCATGGCTATTTATTCCTCTAGCCTGCTGTCGACTATGGGGTGGCATTGAGGTGCTCGGCTGTTCACCATTGATGGCAATGGCAAGCTCACAGTGGTGCTACTCCTTAGTTAATCTTCCTAGATGATCTACTGGGTTGGGTGTGAGCTAAATGGGGAACCAGTTAGGCAAGAATCACTGCTCACAATAGTGTTTGATGTTTGTTTTGTGTCTGCAACCTGTTTGATGAAATGGCCGCATGAATTCAATTTTTGAATTTTGAATTGAATTTTGGTGTGTTTGCTAGATTGGTTCTGGTGAGTCTGCAGATGCTTGGGTTTTGAAAGTTGAGCTTGTTTGAGTGGTTTTTGAAAAAGGGGGATCTTCCCATATGATAAAGATTCAATTTTGAATTGTCATTTAAACTATGCATTTGAAAGTTTCTGGATGATCACAAAGTGGGCTTTGATACCTTGTTATGAGTAAATTCAAGGGGTGCAAAGATCCAGAAAATTTACTGTTAGGTTTTGAAAGTTTGAGACAGCCAAAGTAGGCATAGGAGTTAAATTGGTCAAAGTGTCCATTCATTTAATATATGTGTTTTGATTTACTTGTCTTTAGGAAAAGTGTGGGAAATGTTTTAGATGATGTTTATTTCACCTTAGAAACATTTTACAAGGAATGCAACAAACAAACAAGGTGGTTTTGAAAGAATTCAAAATCAATGCATACACATACGCATGCATTCATAATTTCATTTAGAAAAGTTTTTGTTAACCCTAATTTTGATGATTAGAGTTTGATGATCCAAGCTTAGCATTTTTTTGGGATGTTACAAACCTTCCCCCCTTAAACAAAATCTCGTCCTGAGATTTGAAAAAGGACGAAAAGATTACCTAGGATTTGAAGAGATCTGGAAACTCAGTCCTGATGTGATCTTCGCGTTCCCAGGTGGCTTCCTCTTCTGTGTGGTTGCTCAACTGAATCTTGAGAAAATTGATGCTCCGGGTTCGGGTAGTTCGAAAAGCTTCTTCCAAAATACGGATGGGTACTTCGGGATAGGTCAGGTCATCGTTGATCTCTATGGTCTGATGATCGATATTCTTGAATACTTCGGTCTTCTCGGGGACTTCGAGACACTTGCGAAGTAATGAGATATGGAACACATTGTGCATGGCTGACATCTCTTCGGGTAGTTCCAATTGATACGATACTTCTCCTCGTCGGTTCAGAATCTTGAAAGGTCCGATATATCTGGGGGCTAACTTTCCTTTGAGTTGGAAACGCTGCATTCCCTTCAATGGTGACACTTCCAGATAAACAAAATCTCCTATGTTGAAGGAGAGGTCTCGACGTCTCTTGTCAGCGTCACTCTTCTGTCGGGATTGGGCGGTCTTGAGGTGCTCACGAATCTTGTGAACCTTCTCTTCTGCTTTTCGTAGGATATCGGGTCCAAAAATCTGACTCTCTCCTACTTCTGACCAGTTCAGAGGGGTACGACACTTTCTTCCGTACATAAATTCAAAGGGGGCCATTTGCAAACTGGCTTGATAACTGTTGTTGTATGAAAATTCGGCAAACGGCAGACAGTCTTCCCATTTGGATCCATATTCTAACACACATGCTCTCAGCATATCTTCAAATATTTGATTTACTCGCTCCGTTTGTCCATCGGTCTGAGGGTGATACGCGGTACTGAAATCTAGGCGGGTTCCTAAACCTTCTTGAACTTTCTTCCAGAATCTCGAGGTGAACTGAGTTCCTCGATCTGATACGATGTTCTTGGGGACTCCATGCAAACTAACAATTCTAGCGATGTACAACTCCGCTAGCTTCGAGCTCTGATATGTGGTTTTGACGTGCAAGAAATGGGCGATTTTGGACAATCTGTCCACTATGACCCAAATAGAGTCATTTCCCCTACTAGAAGTAGGTAGTCCAGTTATAAAGTCCATTCCTACAGAATCCCATTTCCATTCCGGAATTTGCAAAGGTTGCAACAATCCAGCGGGTCTTTGATGTCCTGCCTTGACTCGCTGACATATATCACACTTGCCGATATAGCTTCCTATTTCTCTCTTCATCTTATGCCACCAAAATTGCTCCTTTAAATCTTGATACATCTTAGTTCCTCCGGGATGGAAAGAATAAAGAGTATCATGCGCCTCCTTCAAAATAACCTCTTTCAACTCGGAATCTGCTGGTACACAAAGGCGTCCTTTGTACCACAAAACTCCTTCGTCCTCGGTGAATCCAGGTACTTTGCCTATACCGATACGACGCTTGATTCCGTCAATACTGGCATTTCCCTTCTGTGCCTCTTTAATCTGACTGATCAAATTGGGCTGAAGATCTATGCTAGACAAAAATCCTACACTTACTAATTCCATTCGAAAATCTTCCCTTTCTTTGTGCAAACTTGGTTGCTCCTTCAAAATCATGGAGTTCAAGCGGCACGGCAATCTGCTAAGGGCATCGGCTACCACGTTGGCTTTACCAGGGTGATAGTGAATGTCCAGGTCGTAATCCTTGATTATCTCAATCCATCTTCTCTGTCTCATATTTAGCTCCTTCTGAGTGAATATATACTTTAGGCTCTTGTGATCCGAATAAATCTCACAACGATTTCCCATCAGGTAATGTCTCCATGTCTTCAGGGCTAGAACTACGGCTGCGAGTTCGAGGTCATGGGTTGGGTAATTTTGCTCGTGTTGCTTCATTTGTCGGGATAGATAAGATATAACCTTGCCTTCTTGCATTAGCACACATCCGAGACCAATCTTGGATGCGTCACAATACACATCGAAGGGCTTCGTGATATCCGGCATGATCAAGATTGGGGATGAGATCAATCTCCTCTTGAGTTCTTGAAAACTCGCTTCACATTTGTCGGTCCATTCAAACTTCTTGTCCTTCTTCAGCAATTGGGTCATGGGTCTGGCGATACTCGAGAATCCTTCTACGAATTTGCGGTAATATCCCGCCAATCCAAGAAATGCACGAACTTGGGTTTGAGTGGTTGGGGCTTGCCAATCTTCTACATATTTTACTTTGGCAGGCTCAATGGCAATTCCTCCGGCTGATACAATGTGACCGAGAAATCCTACTTCCTGTAACCAGAATTCACATTTACTAAACTTGGCATACAACTGATGCTCTCTATGGGTTCCAAGAATGGTCCTTAGGTGTAGCTCATGTTCTTCTTCTGATTTGGAATAAACCAGGATGTCATCGATGAAAACGACGACAAACTTATCCAGGAAGTCCATAAAAATATTATTCATGAGGTTCATGAAATAAGCGGGGGCATTGGTTAATCCAAAAGACATGACCGTATACTCGTACAATCCATATCTGGTGGTAAAGGCAGTCTTTGGAATATCCTCTGCACGAATTTTGAGTTGATGATAGCCAGTTCTAAGATCAATCTTAGAAAACACTTTGGCACCGGTCAACTGATCAAACAAATCTTCTATCTTAGGCAAGGGGTACTTGTTCTTGATGGTGACGTCATTCAGTTTCCGATAATCCGTACACAAACGGTTACCTCCATCTTTCTTGTCCACAAATAGGACAGGTGATCTCCATGGGGACGCACTTGGTTGAATCAATCCAATTTCTAACATGGAATCCAGTTGCTTCTTCAGTTCTGCTAGCTCTGACGGGTTCATACTAAAGGGTCTCTGGGCTATGGGTCCTGTTCCGGGGATTAGTTCGATGATAAACTCGATATCCCGATCTGGGGGCATACCGGGCAAAACATCTAGAAATACATCGGGGTATTCACAGACTATCCGGACTTGGTCAATGGTAGGTTGGGCTATACTCTTGTTGCACTTGAATTGGCGAGGTAAGGTTTCAGATATATGTTCGACTGATATTCCAGTTGTACTGGTCATGGTGATGGCTTTCTTGGCACAGTCAATCAATCCGTTATGTTTGGACATCCAATCCATTCCTAGTACTACTTCCAAACCTTTAGTTCCGAGTACTATTAGGTTAGCATAAAAATCTTTGCCATGGATTCGGATAGGGACGGCTTTGCAAATTTGCCTAGCCTTGGTGGTGGATCCGGGAATTTGAACAATCATGACATGCTTCAGTTTGGTTGGTTGAATTTTACTAGTGCATGCAAATTCTTCGGTGACAAATGAATGCGATGCACCAGAATCATACAACACTCTTGCAAGTACTAAATTAACAGAAAACATACCCAGCACGACGTCTGGCGCTTCCTGAGCTTCTTCAGCATGCATGAGAAAAAGACGGCCATTGCGATTGAGTGAATTCCCTGGGGCAAATCTTCTCACTGGCTGAACACGACGCTGCTGTTGAGCTGGGGCATTGGCATTGGGGGCTGTAGCATTCTTCTTGTTGGGTCACTCGTTGGAATAATGGCCTTTATTTCCATAGTCATAACAGGTCACTTGCGACTTGTCCTTGGCTGCTACAGGCACAACATTGCTTCCAGTCCTCGGGGCAGTGTTGGGGTTGGCGGTAGCATTGTTTGTGTTGAACTTGGGTGGGGCACGGGTGAAATTACTAGAGTTGCTGGGGTTGTTGTGATTTCCTCCAGGTCTAGGGTTTCCACGGTTGGGATAGGTTGGACGGTTCATCGGGGGTCTGTTGATTCTTGGGGCAAATCCAGGAGATGGGTTGGGGCGATACTTTGGGGTCTGATGGGTTCCTGGTTGATGCATCATACGACGCTTGCGGTTCTCATTGGCTTGGTTGATCTTTCCTTCCATCTGGATGGCAGAGTCGACAAGGGCTTCAATGTCCGCAAAGGGGATATTGACTAATACAGTTTGCATCTCGTCATGCAGACCATTCAGGAATCTTTCTTTCTTCTTGGCTTCAGTGTCGATCTCATCCGGGGCATACCTAGATAATGACAAAACTTTGTCACGGTATTCCACTACAGTCATCCTTCCTTGCTTCAGCTCTCTGAACTCGTCTCTCATTCTCTTGATCAAACCCGGTGGCACATGGGTTCTGCTGAACTTGACCTTGAATTCCTCCCAGGTCATCATTTGGCCTCCGGTCATTGCGCGGACACTTCTCCACCATGCCCTGGCATCTCCGGCTAGATAATGGGTGGCGAACAGGACTTTCTCGTTGGCTTCCACTCCGGCGACTTCTAAGTTATTTTCCATGGTTTGCATCCAATCATCGGCATTTAGGGGTTCTTCTGACTTGGTGAAAACGGGTGGGTTGGTATTCTGGAAATTCTTGAGCTTAGATCCATGGTTGTCCTGATTTCCATGGCCTTGGTTGTTGTGGGCTAGCTGGGCTATCTGTTGCAGAGTGGCTAGGTTGGCTTGACGTTCCGCTCTTTTAGCTTCACGGTCAGAAGTCAACATTTGCAGAATTTGCAACATCGTGTCCGGGGCTGAACCACTTCCTCCACGTGGCATCTGAAGGTTGATATAGATCATGAGAAAAGAGGGAAATTTCTAAGGTTTTGGGTCTTTGAAAAGTTTTTAAAGTTTGACTCATGTTCTTTTCTAGCAACTTGCTTTTTCATTCATTCATTCATAGCACACAGTACAACACACACCACAACAAAGAAAAACATATGGTTTTAAGAACCATTCTGGAGACTACGATACAGTGGGACCGACTACTACTCACTACGCTAGTGCTCAGTGCTACTACTCCTCGGAGTCTGTGGCTTCATCATCTTCATCATCTTCATCATCATCGATGAAGGCGAAATCATCCTCATCGGTGAAGAAGTCCATGGCCTGATCCTCCAGAAAATCATCGTCATCGCTGAGATAGGAGTAAGGGTCTCCACGAAGATCCTCTCCTGCATTCTCCCTTTCCTCCAACTGCATGTCTCTCTCGTGGATGGTCTCCTCCAAAGATGAGATGCGGTGGCGAAGACGGGCAATAATGCGCTCCTTCTTGTCGAGCTGACGACGGCGAGACTGGCGATCCTTTGCGAGCATGGCTATGGTCTGATCCTTTGTCTTGATGATGGCAGACTTGTGGTTGCTATAGTCACGGCAGTTGTCCAATTCCTGCTGACGATCGTACATCATGAAGCTAAGGTGGTCCAATTGGGTCTTCAGCTCGGGGTGGTATGGGGCTTCCAGGGGTTGTCCATTAGCATCACGCCTTGGGAAAAACTCAAAGTGAGTACCCTTGATTTGATTAATGCTCTGCCCACACAGACGGGAAAGAGCTTCCTGCATTGCTCTGGCAAGTCCATCAAGCCAGTTGTTTTCCCTCAAGGTAAACTGAATTCCCTCCGCAGTGGGAGGTGCAATCTTTCCTCGGAGACTTGCAACAATTAGCCACTTCAGATCTTCTCCTCCTTGATCATTGAGTTGAGCTCCGAAGAACTCGGGGTGCGGACGCTCCAGAAGTTCCGAAAGCTGGTCCAAATCCCTCTCAAAGATAAGGTCTCCTCCATTCCCAAGTTGGTAAAACTTGCTGTACTTCACGTCCATCTATAAAAATAGAGGATGAGTAGATTAGCAGGGTGATCAAGTGTGTCAAAATTTTATCTATTTTGCAAGAGTTTTTGAGGAACATGATTTTTTATGAAAGAATTAAAGAGGTAAGAATGAGAGTAAGTTTTCGTAAATATTTGTTTTCTTTGGTTTTGAAACTAAGTTTTTGGTTCAACGTCCAATCTAACTAGGGTCTCCTATGGTCAGGATGGCTCTGATACCAACTTGTCAACACCCGGATTTTTCAATCCTAGATGCCTGTTATGCCATACATCGCAATCCCAGGATTACCATTTTTGCGAGACATAACAGAATTGGATACCATAGTACATCATCCATTACAAACGATACATAAGTTCTTACACAAATAGGGATCTCATGATCCAGTTCTTAATACAACTTCAGGAAGCGGAATACGTAATCATAACGGTAGCGTAGGCGAAGCTCCATCTTCGGGGTCACAGGCAATGCTGACGATGGGAGATGATCCTAGTTGTCATAACCTTCCTGGGGTCCATCTTCCAGGTACTCCTCTTCATAGTCTGGCCATGGGAATAGCCAGGGACAAATCCATGAGTACTCTTTAAGTACTCACAAACTAATACTAATAGGTATAAAGGTTTTTTTTTGGATAATATGACACTAGGCTCTAGGGTTGTTTTGCAAAAGCCAGGTTTATCTCTACTAAGTTCTAAAACTATTCATATTTTTATAACTCCTAAATGGGAGCTTGTACTTCGGGTCACAACTCTGTTGTGGTCAAGTCAAAGTCTCAATTCATTTCAGAAGTCATTTTGAAAAGTCTGACGAGGGAACAGTATGGCCACTCCAACTGTCCATAACCGCGGACGCGGCTATTCGAATAGTTTGACACTCTGCAGAGATTGTACACTTTCACCACAACAATCGATACATCCGTCAGGAACAAATCCTGAATTCACCATACTCAGTATGCGGATAATCAATCCTAACCTTTCAATTACACTCCCTAGTATAAGCACCTCTCCTGTGAGTTTGGCCTCCCAACCATGACCATCTGTCATCTTGGGTACTGCATAGGTGGACAATCTTCACAAGGTAGCCTCAACTCAGACCTTGGCCGTGAGGGAACTAATACTAAGGTATATAAGTTTCCAGTCAAGCCCTACCCAATATTCGTGTATTGTGGTTGTACGATAAAATTGGAATGGTATCGCATCCAGACAACCATCAGTTTTATAAAGGGCTAAGGTTCATGCCTCAACATTTTTGTCACCAAAATTCTCTAGTGTTTGGAAACACATGTCCAAAACAATTCAATAGAATGATCCATCATTCCAAGGTTTTCATAACCATTTTCCACAAAGTACTCCCATCTAAAGTTGATCAAGTTTTATGCTTAGCACTAGCATCTATAAGTGGGGATGGGTACTAATGAGGGGTGGTAAGCTAGTGGAGTTTCAACTAAGTCCAACCTTATATCTTAGGCTGATATCAAGGTTTCTAGCTTAGGCCAAATTTAATGCTCTTTATGCAACCTTTAGCATCTTTCCAAATCTACTTAGTCACATAGATAAACTTTGATAAAGAAATAAAGTAAGAGGCTTGCCAATAAAACTAGGATGGGTTTATCAAATGGGTATGATCACTTATGCTTAAGGCATAGTAACAAGTAAGGGTTTGTTGCATCAGTAGGGTATCTTGCAAGTGTTAGCTTCCACATTCACTAGTAGTATTAGGCTTGCATTGGTATGGTATCAGCTTGCATAGGTAAAGTATCTTGCAAGTGTTAGCTTGCATAGGTCAACTTGATTAGTATGGCTTGCATCAGTATTAGTATAAGCTTGCCTTGTGCAGAGCAGTGGTTGAAGTTCTCCTCGGCTTCTTCTTCGTAGAATCCTTCTTCCTCCTCATATCCTTGGTCGGTACTAGCGTCTATGAATAAATACGAGGTACACAATCACCAAAAAATACTTAACTACTTGCAATCATCACAAAAAAGGGTCCTATAGATGATCTAGCATCATCACTAACATTACAAGATTAAGGTTTTTTTTAGATCCTTTTATTTTTAGAAAAGTAATTTCTACTCATTGAAAAACTACTTAAGATTTAATATTCTCCAAACCAAACATGGGATCATGTTGACACATGTCATCACCACATATTGTAGTCCATGGGAATGTGATTTAAAGTGGTGTCACAATTTAATAAGGTTTTACCCTTTTATTTTAATTAATTAAAGTGACTAGAAATGCCTATATAGCATTCTTTTCCTACTTGATCCTTATTTCTGCAAGTGAGCCTATATATTTTTATATATTCTGAAAGGTATAGTAAAATGTGATTTTGAGAGTTGGAATCAACTCAAAAGCTATTATGGTTTAAATTTGAAAAATGTTTGAATGTAGAAAAGCTTCTGTCTTGTTATTTTTACCATGGGTGATTTATATGTCCAAATGACTTGAATCCAACGGGCTTGGATTCAGCATTCACAGACCTTTCCAACAAAATTGATTTCACTCAATTTGCTGCACCGAATCGCTCTGGGTTGATTTTTGAATTTGGGTACATAAGTGTGTTTGAATTGAAATAGAAAAAGTTTAATTTGAATAACTGGGCTGCGCGGGAAAGTCTAACTGGCCGGCCTGCAAAGCGCAGTGCTCCCGCGGGCTGGGCGAAGCGGTATGGGACGACGTGGATCGTTCGATCTAGTTCTAATCTAACGGCTGGGAGTCATCGTCGACGCGAGACAACTCCGGCGAGACTGAAACCTAAAGCGGCAGGTGAGGGTCGCTGGGGGCTCACCGGGGTACGGGCGAGGGTCGGCGAGGCGGGCGAACGACGAAGTCGACGACGGCGAACCTCCTGGTACCGGTGGCTTCTCCTGGGGCGGCTCCAATCGCTGGCTCCTTTCTTCTCCGGCAGTGGCAGGCTCCAGTGAAATTCCGGCGAGGTGGTGCTCGGCTTGCTCTGGAAATGGTGTGGCACGATCAGTGGGAAGAGGGGAGTGATATGGTGTGAAGAAATCGAGCGGGGGTGGCCTCTATTTATAGTCGAGCGAGGGGACCGTCAGGACGCAAGGTGAGCTCGTCGGGGGCGAGGTTACAGGCGGCTAACGGCATGGGCAAGGGTAGGGGACGGTGTTGTGTCTCCTGGCGATGCTCAACGACATGGTTGCGAGGCATGGGGCGGTGTGGTTTGGTCTGGAACGGGCGGTGCTCTGCGCGGCAGAGGCGGCGTTTTCGACGGCGGGCGGTGGCTGTATGGCACGGGGCGGCAAACGGGGATGTCTGGCGGTGTTCTGGGTCGGTGGTGATCGTGTGTGCACGCGGTGAGGGCGGCGCGCGGTCTGTGGGTGCTGGTCGAGGGTGGCGCTCTGGCGCACTCTCGGCATGGTCTGGGCATGGCTTGTGCACGTGGTCCATGGCTTGGCAACAATCGAGGCTGGGACAGGCAGTGGCGGTGGACGGTGGGCTGCCTCCCAGACAAGGTTGGCATGGATATTTCTTCCTCTAGCCTGCTGTCGACTATGGGGTGGCATTGAGGTGCTCGGCTGTTCACCATTGATGGCAATGGCAAGCTCACAGTGGTGCTACTCCTTAGTTAATCTTCCTAGATGATCTACTGGGTTGGGTGTGAGCTAAATGGGGAACCAGTTAGGCAAGAATCACTGCTCACAATAGTGTTTGATGTTTGTTTGTTTTGTGTCTGCAACCTGTTTGATGAAATGGCCGCATGAATTCAAGTTTTGAATTTTGAATTGAATTTTGGTGGGCTTGCTAGATTGGTGCTGGTGAGTCTGCAGATGCTTGGGTTTTGAAAGTTGAGCTTGTTTGAGTGGTTTTTGAAAAAGGGGGATCTTCCCATATGATAAAGATTCAATTTTGAATTGTCATTTAAACTATGCATTTGAAAGTTTCTGGATGATCACAAAGTGGGCCTTGATACCTTGTTATGAGTACATTCAAGGGGTGCAAAGATCCAGAAAAGTTTCTGTTAGGTTTTGAAAGTTTGAGACAGCCAAAGTAGGCATGGGAGTTAAATTGGTCAAAGTGACCATTCATTTAATATATGTGTTTTGATTTACTTGTCTTTAGGAAAAGTGTGGGAAATGTTTTAGATGATGTTTATTTCACCTTAGAAACATTTTACAAGCAATGAAACAAACAAACAAACAAGGTGGTTTTGAAAGAATTCAAAATCAATGCATACACATATGCATGCATTCATAATTTCATTTAGAAAAGTTTTTGTTAACCCTAATTTTGATGATTAGAGTTTGATGATCCAAGCTTAGCATTTTTTTGGGATGTTACAGTAACTCTAGTTCATGTTTTTAATATTAATACATGTCTTGAGTGTTAGTCTTGTTTTGTGGATGGACCGGGACTATGAGAAGAAGTTGTCCCGATTCGTACTTACCATTAAGATCTGATCTCCAAACGCGCGCGGTCACATATTAGGGAGTGCCTCTATGACCAGTTTCTTGGAGATGCCGGAGGACTGGGCTCCGTCGGCATCTCCCTGAAACTGGCCGTAGTGGTGTCCCTGCTCTCGAAAACCATCTTGCAGCTTTGTAACTTCTCTAACTAGATCAATACACCTAGGAGCTAACTAATTTCACATATTAGGGAGTGCCTCTATGACTAGTTTCTCGGAGATGCCGGAGGACTGGGCTCCGTCGGCATCTCCCTGAAACTGGCCGTAGTGGTGTCCCTGCTCTCGAAAACCATCTTGGAGATGCCTCAAACTGGCTGGAGGACTGGACTCACAAGGATGCCTATTTATAGTACAAGCAGCTCGACATAGTGTCGACACTTACGAAATAATGTCGACACTCACCCCTATTATTAGTGCTGACTCGTGTTTTGTCCCGGTTGGTGTCTCCAACCGGGACTAAAGGTTCATCTTTAGTCCCGGTTGGTGTCACCAACCGGGACATCTTTAGTCCCGGTTGGTGACACCATCCGGGACAAGGTACACGCCGCACGACATAATGTCGACACTCACCCCTATTATTAGTGCTGACTCGTTTTTCGTCCCGGTTGGTGTCTCCAACCAGGACTAAAGGTTCATCTTTAGTCCCGGTTGGTGTCTCCAACAGGGACTAAAGGTTCATCCCGCCATTTTTTCCCGCCATTTTTCTTCCCGCCATTTTTCTTCCCGCCAGTTCTTCCCTCCAGTTCTTCCCGCTAGTTCACTATATATATATATATATGTAGGGTTGGCCTCCATTGTCATTGCACATCTCTAGACTCATATCTGCAACCTCATCACTCTTTACCATGGCTTCCACCGTAGCACTAACCCCCACGGAGGCGGAGGCCCTTTGCGCCTCGAACTACCCCTGCCCGCCGGGCTACTGTGTCCCCGTCGGCTGGATGCTGAGCGTCAGAGGCGTGCCGGTTCCTCCTGTCCCTCTAGGTGTGGCGCGCCGGATGGCCATCACGAACCACTACTACTTCGATCTCACGCCGGAGCAGCGGAGGAATCCCAGATGGCATCTCGACTATTTCCCTACTTGGGAAGCCTTCTTCGTGGATCGGCATGAGAGGGCGCTCGCCAGGCACGAGGAGGACGGACCACCTCCTCCTAACTTCAACGAGGCCGGCCGTCGGCTATGGTGGCGTGGTCGGACTCTCCAGAGCGTCATGGCCTATGACACTGTCGCCGACTCTAACCCCCGTCTGTGCTACCCTCAAGTCTAGCCCACACGCTACCCTCAAGTCCCGCCCACGCGCTACCCTCAAGTCCAGCCCACGCGTACTCTCCAGAGGTTCAATTACGGCGACCCCGACGACGACAGCGATGACGGCGGCGGCGAGTACGACGACTACAATGGCGAGTATTACAGGTGTAGGCAGGAGCATGACTGAATCACTCCAACATTCTGAAACAAGTTTGGCCGATTGTTACTTAATATGGCCATGTATCTTAATTTTCAGTTCTTTTATGTATCTTAATTTTCAGTTCCATTTCGGCTTTATGTAACTTACTATTAGTTGCATTCTCATTCGAGGTTTCTTGGCTTTCGGGTCAAATGACCAATGTTATGAGCATAAAAAACGGACGGTTTTGTGAAGCAACCACTAAATGGCTAATTAAAAAAACCACCAACACATTTTACAAAAATACTAGACCACCTTATATGGACAATGTACCAACAGGGGATCTGAAACCTTTCCGTCCTCCTCTGGTGAAAAAGACAAATTCCTGCCGAATCGGCAGGAAGTGGGTCAGATATGAACTACAGGTACATGATACGATGCTCATGATTTTTTAAAAAATTCATTTTTAGGTTCACAATATGATATTTTATCAAAAAAACAATGCAAGTTGAGCGAGGCTTGGCCCCGAGCTAAGAATCATCATGCCCGTTGTTCGACAAAGTTTGTCGATAGTTTAAAACGGGGATAAAAAATAAAAAAAGATCGAAACAGTGCGAAACCTTCGCGTGGTGTTATATTATGTGACATAGTTATAAGGAAAAATCTCTAACTTGGTATATTGATTATGTCTCAAAAAAACCTTCACGAAATGACCTATCTCATTCGAGGTTTCTTGGCTTTCGGGTCAAATGACCAATGTTATGGCTAGAATCAAGGCATAGTTTGTGATAATATGGCCATATTGTGCATACATGTGCATCATGGCATGGCAAACAATGTTGCAAGAGGAAGTTTTCCTTTTTATCGCACCAAAAAGGCATTTTCCATTTTCCGAGCATAAAAAACGGACGGTTTTGTGAAGCAACCACCAAATGGCTAATTCAAAAAACCACCAACACATTTTACAAAAATACTGGACCACCTTATATGGACAATGTACCAACAGGGGGATCTGAAACCTTTCCGTCCACCTATGGTGAAAAAGACAAATTCCTGCCGAATCGGCAGGAAGTGGGTCAGATATGAACTACAGGTACATGATACGATGCTCCTGATTTTTTACAAAATTCATTTTTAGGATCACAATATGCTATTTTATCAAAAAAAAACAATGCAAGTTGAGCGAGGCTTGGTCAGATTCAAGTGTATACAAAAGATGCGACATTTAAATATCCAATCAATTCAAAAATATTAATACAAAAGACGCGGCATTAAAATATGATTTGCTCTAATAAAATAGGGTTAGATTCCTTTTTAGATGCTTAATATTTCTTATGTTCAAAGTTTTAGGATTTAACAATTTATTTTTGTTTGAATTGAATAATCAAAATTTATATGTAAGTGTTTTAATCATTTTGAAAATTTTCATGTAAAGTAAATATAAAATGTTTTTACATGAATGGATAGATATTATTCTTCTGAAAATTATGATATATTATTCATATTTTTCTGAGTTGAAATGAAAAAGATATGAATTTTCCAAATTCATATCCTATTTTTTGAATTAAAAATGCCCCTTTAATGCATGAAATAAATGCCCCCCCTTTAACACCGGTTCCAGACACGAACCGGTGTTAAAGGGAGGGGGCGCATTTATTTCGTTTCGCACGCGCACCCCCCCCCCCCCCCTTTAACACCGGTGTCTGGAACCGGTGTTAAAGGGGGGTGTTAATAAATGCGTGCGCGAAATGAATTCCCCCCCTTTAACACCGGTTCCAGCCCCGAACCGGTGTTAAAGGGGGGTATTAAATGCGCCTCCCCTTCCTTTCTTCCCCCCAGTGCCAGATCGAACCGCCCGCCGCGCAGAGAGCAGAGAGCGAGCAGCCGCGCCGCGTCCAGCCCTCGCCGTCGGAGCCGTCGTCGCCCTCGCGCGCGCCAAGACCGCCACAGCCACCGCGCGCGCGCCGCGCGCAGAGAGCAGCCGCGCCGGCGCCGCATCCAGCCCTCGCCGTCGGAGCCGCCTCGCTCGCCCTCGCCGTCGGAGCCGCCGTCGCCGTATGTCGGAGTCGCCGCCCTCGCCCTTGTCGTCGGAGCCCGTGTGAGGTCCTCCTCTCTGCAGCTCGTCTCGTTCATCAAGTTCGGTGTCATGCCTGTGTTGGTTTTTTAGTGCTACTGTCGTTGGCCATCTGCCCACAATATCCTTGTCCCCGAGCTTACCCATAGTGTGCTCGGCTCAGTGGTCGTGTGTCATGTTATAGTGGAGAAGTTGGTGTGGAGGTAATAGTGTTGTTTCTGACCATACGAAGAATGTGTAGAAGTGTTGATGCGATTCCAGTGTCGTGTCCCCAAACAACAAGATCGACACCGACCAAGATAACCTGGTGAACCATGGGCGCCGAATCCGAGCCGGCACCTGCACTAGAAAAATTCAACCCGGAACATCAAGATCTCCTTCCGGGACCGATGACCTGAGTTCGACAACATGGTTCCGATGATCAAGACCATGAGCCCAGTACTCGGAGGCGGGACTCAATCCCTCATAACGCCAAGTTATTCAACCCGAACCCGAACCTTAGAACCCAATATCTTTGACCTTATGTGTGACCCGTATCCAAGGCCTCTATTTTTTTAAAATATGACATTATGACTTATTACATATAAATTGTACATGTTTGCATGCATATTGTGGTTGTTTGGGGGGTATTATGCCGATTCACCTCATAATTAAATATGGAGACCATATGCGGGATATTCTAGGCTTATATTGGCTCCATTTAAATTTGTGTAGCAAACTGATGACATGTTTTGCCTTGTGAATATAACATATAAACTGTGGGTGTAAGGGGTCTCAACCTAATAAGGTAGATTCCTCCTGTGTTTACAATGCTAGTCCCTGGATCAATAGCAAGCATCCACAGTTAAGATGTAATATCAAGAAACAAAGGTCATAACATAAATTTATAACCAGGAATAACATAAGTTTATTACATCAAACATAGCTCAATTGGCTATTACATTACATTGCAGCAGAATAACTATAAGCATGGGTCCTTCATCTTCAAAATGCCACAGGCAGATGTTGGTTGTAGACTTTGTAATCCTAATCAATCAATCTTCACTAAAAACAATCAAACCTGCAACATACAAGTTACAGCCACAAAGGGTCAATACATTTTGAATTGTATTGGCAAGTGATACTATGGTAGCATAGTAGAGTCTATCATCTATATGCATTTGGCTAAGTGGAGTTGAGGCTTGCATTGCTCAAAATAGATTTTTCCTTAACATTTGAAAATACTAAGTTTTTGCTTTGACAAAATCATTCTTCTTAATCAAAGATTGAAGATCCTTTACAAGGCATCTCTCAATCAAAGATTGAAGATTTCAAACAACCCTTGTTCAATCCACAAGATTTTAACTTAGAAATTTGAATGATGAGATTCTTGATTGCTTCCATGTCTTGATGCTCAAATTGTCCTTTACCAGGGACATGGCTAAGTACTTAGATTTTACACTCTGCAGAGGTGGTGCACTTTCCCCACAAGACTTGGTTTCCCAAGACAAGATCTTTCAGAAGCTTTCCCTTAGACCAACATGGACGCGTTCCAACCTATCAAACACTACCACCCACTGTCCATATGGCTAAGTTCTTGCAACCTATATGATCATGGCAGAGCCCATATTGCCAAGTGGTTGCACTTGAAGCTTCTCAACATTTGACATCTCAAATCTCTTTGTTCCTGGGTGGCCATCCACAAGTGAGATACACAACCCAAGTCCATGTCCTTGTGTAACCACTCAACATAACCCAATCCTTCCATTCCACCTAGGGGTTCATTGACTTAGTGGTTTTATTAAACAAAAACATAAGTCTTCAGACTTAGAGATTTTTCCATAGTGTGAATATATTTTCCACCCATGTTTTCTATTAGCTAGGCTAAGCTTGATGGTACTAGGAATCTTAACTTAGGAAAATCCTACTAAGGATTCATCTACTAGGTTTTCTTATAGCAAGGTCTATACTTAGCAAAATCCATGCAAGTTTTACTTAGCAAAATCACTAATGCATAGAGAAAGTAATGGGACAAAAGTATGAAGCATCACTTGCCTTTTTGGTAGGGAATGGTGGTTCACTCCTTTATCTTGCTAGTCTCACACTTTCTAACTTCACTACAAGTCAATCAAGTAGACACAAAATCAACTAGCATTCCAAACCAATAAATCAATCAAACAATTTAACACACACACAATAATGGGATTTAAGTCATGCATGTAAGCATGCAAAGGTTGGTCCTATTGCAAGGATGGTCTCCACTAGGCTTCTAAACTTTGTAAGTTCCAAATTGGCCATTTACCAAAGTGGCAAAGTCATTAGCAAAAAGGTTTTATACAAAATCCATTTTTAAATCCATTCATCATTTCATGTGGTGAAAAATGTTTTTATCAAGGCAAAATTATTAAGTTGTTCAACAAATGAGTTTCTATTGAAAAACTTGGTGTTTTGGGTTAGTAGGTTTGGTCTAAACCATTTCCCCAAAGTTTTAACTCAAAATCATTTTTATAACAAAAATCATTCTTTTTATTTGGCTAGAAAATGACTAAATCAAGTAATCCAACCTAAATCTTACCAAAATCATTTTTAACACTAAGGGTTGGTTCCTAGGGTCAGTAAGGTCTCAACAAACCATTTTGCAAAAGTTTTAATCCAAAAATCATTTTTAAACCATTTTTTTCTAATCCAAATAAGCACACAAATGAATCTGTAAAAACAAGCAAACAAACAGATACTATTTGCTAAACCAATTCCACAGTGGGCTAGGGCTTGTTCTCCTGAATCTATTGATATAAAATTTGTAATTTTTGGACGTGTGGTTTGAAAGTTACAGGGGTTTCAAATTGCAACTCAAATCTGGTTTTCAATCTGTTTTTAAATCCTCAGCTGGACACGCGGCGGCTTCCTATTCGTCGGTACCGTTTCGGTTGGATCACGCGATACAGCCGCTAGATCAAGTGGCATCGCACGGCACAGGGCGCGTACCTCTTCGCGGTAAGTGATCTAATCGCAGCGCTTGGATCTACATCCTACGGTGCATAGCACGTTAGCCATCGAGTGGCGGCGCTGGTGACGGCAACTGGCGGCGGCGACTCTGCTTCGCGGCGGCGCCGGCGATACAGGAAGCAAGGAAGGGGAGAGGATGCTCACCGGGTTCAGGAGGTCACGGCGATGCTCAACGTGCCAATGGTTTGACGAGGGGCGCTCTGGTGTGGGCTTGATTGCTCACCGGAGTTGGTTCTGGCGACGGACGTGTGCGGTCGGGTTCGAGGACGATGCTAGGGATCGCCCGGAGACAAACGAAACACATAGACAGGAGCGTAAGGACAGGGCGAAGATGTGCGTGTGAACGAGAGGGAAGGAGGCGGTCTGTTCTTACCAGTAGGCTTCGCCGGAGAAGAAGCCAAACGCGGCGGCGTCGGGAGCTTGTCGTAGTCGACGCTCCGGGGGCGCCCGCGGTCGAACTAAAAGTGCTGGGAGGTGTGCCTGGGAGTGGGGAGGCTGCTAGGTTGCATAGGGAGGCAAGGGGCAGTGTCGTGTTGCCGGAATCGGCAAGGGAGTTCGTCGGCGTCAGAGGAGCTCGGGAAGAAATTAGAGCGGCCTGGGGGCGTGATACTGCGGGGTGACAGAGGGGAAATGGAGAGGAGGGGCAGGCGATTTAAGGTGCGTGGTCAGGGGGCTGCTTCATTGCGTGATTAAGACGAATTACGCCGGAGTTATTCCGCCTGCAACGGCCGGCGAGAGGTGAGCGTGGTCTGCGGGTGGGGAAGAAGAGGGACGTGGCGGTGGGGTCCTCTGGTCAGTGGGAAAGGGAAAGAGAATGGGGTCCACTTGTCATCGTCTTCGTGGGTCAGTTAGTTGGTGTCAACCGTTTTCTTCGGGTGAGGGGGAGCTGGGCTTCTGGGCTTAGTGGGCTGCTGGGTTGGGTCGGTCTAGTCTTTATTTTTTTCTTATTCTGAATCTTTTCCTTTTTCTAATTCTATTTCCTGTTTTGAATTTCCAAACAAACAAACATCAACCAAATCAATTCAAACAACACACAAACTTTTTAATATTGAAATTAGTTCTGTTTAGTAACATGGACAAAAGCCCAAAATAAAATAATAATAACTTTATTGATCCATTCTTTAATTAAATAAAATGGAACTTTATTTATTTAACATGGTTTGATTTATTTAATAAAAATCCTCATTTGAAATCCAAACACTTTCAAATCCAAATCAGTAGGTTTTATTTGAAAATAAAATATATTTGAAAAACTTGTTTAAAATAAAAATAACATTTTATTTTAGGTCCATTAATAATTAAATAAAATGGGCCTTATTCACTTACTTCAAATAAGATTTGTTTTATTAGAATATTTATTTTTAAAACTAAAATAGTACCAAAACCATTCATTAGGTTTTATTTAGAAATAAAGAATACTTAGAAACTTGTTTAAAACAAAATAACATCTTTATTTTAGGATCCATTTAATAATTAAATAAAATGGACCTTCGTTATTAAATCAAATAGAATTTGTTTTATTAATATCTTTATTTTGAAAACTAAAATTAAAACCAAAAACACTTCAGTAGGTTTTATTTATGAATATCAAATATTTGGAAAACTTATTTTAAATGATTAAATAAGTTTTTGATGTTTTTGTAAATAGTAAAACCTTTATTAGATAAACTTGGATATTAAATCCTTATTAATTTATTTAAATAAACCTTTGCTATTTTTATTCAAAACAAAATGTTTTAATTCCAAAGTCTTGGTCAAGGTTTAATTTGATTTTATAAAATAATCTTTATTTATAAACTCATCTTTTCTTTTGAAAACCAAAACTGTTATTAGAGAATCCAAAAATAGTCATTCCAAAACATTTTAATTTCTTTTAATAAATGTTTATCTTTATGAATCCCTTTAGGATTTTATTTAATCCAAATAGATTTGAAGTTCCATTTAAATTCAAAAAGTTTCTTCTGGCCTTGAAAATCAAACAAAGTTTTATTTTATTCATTTATTTTCACATTACAAGATTTGGAAAATCTTGGGATGTGACAGTGGGTATCTAAACAACATGAACATACTAAATAATTGTTGGGACCCTGGTTCCGCTTTATATTGCCTTGTCGCATCGCATATTCCGCCCTCGCCCTCGCCGTCGGAGCCGCTGTCGCCCACCGCCACCGCGCCACCGAAGCCGTCGTGCTCGTGGTGAAACTTTGTTACTTATTTGTAGTGAAACTTTGTTACTTTTTTTACATGTCTTTGTTACTTATTTGTAGTGAAACTTTGTTACTTATTTGTAGTGAAACTTTGTTACTTTTTAATGTCTTTGTTACTTATTTGTAGTGAAACTTTGTAGAAAGAAATGAATAGACTTTGAATCAATCCGATTAGAAATAGAGAAATAAACCATGGGCATATATTTATCTCAAATACTACATTTGTACTCCATCCGTCCACAAATATTGACCATCATTTGGTGAACAATGTGGGTAATATGTGTGATGTATAAAAGATATAGTCGTGTATTCATATTTGAGTAAAGTTTCTGATGTTGTAACATCGATAATATTGTTTACTTAGTGTTGGTGGTGAACTTGATGGTCAAAATCGGGAAACTCGAAACTAGGATGGCATGTAATTATGGAGGGAGTAGTAGTATAGATAGGTTGTCAAGCGGGGCGGGTTCGCGGACAACATAGTTTCATCCTGGTTAGGGTTTGGACCCCTCGGAACTCGTTTAAAATGATCAAGCATCCTTAGGGTTTTAATTTCATTTGTGTATTTATTTGTGTATTTTTGTATGAATAATATGTATATTTGTGTATGAATCCAAGTCCACTTGAATGTTTACACTCTTACTCTAGATAATATTATTGTTTTAGAAACTATGGATCCACTTAGTAGAAACCTTGAAGAATAAGAAATAATGGAGAACATTATTGATGAGGACACCTCACAATATCTGAACTTGGAGGGACATGATGACAGCTCAAGTAGTCATGGAGAAGATGAAGACTCCGGTGAACGCAATTTAGTGATTACAAAGTCCGGCGAGGTATATGCATTGATTAAGCCTCTGCTGACTTCCACCAACAATCTTCTTCTACATGTATTAATTAATGCTTCTTTCTTCTTTTAGCCCTCTGGATCGACCAGCCAGCAACCATCTTCTTCTACGAAAAAGAGCAAGCGAGGCGCGAGCCATCGGTTGAAAGATCGTGCAAAGTTCACGATCGAAGCAGTCCGTGTTGATGGCAGGCCGATGGAGCCCAAGAAGGCCACAGACAAATTTGTACGTCAGGCTGGAGTTCTTGTTAGGGACCAAATCCCAATCATAATTGAAAATTGGAATAAGCCAAAGAAGGGCGACGGTACCTTTGTCGATGAAAGATCCAAAGAAACGCTTTGGAATTCGTTGTTGGTAAATTTCACCCTTCCGCCAGAGGAGGATGAAAACAACCCGGTTATAAAGGAAAGGGTCAAAGAGTGGACTCTAAAGAAGATGGCTGACGCTTTCCGCAACTGGAAGACAAAATTGAACAAATTTGTCAAAGTTGGCGAGACTCCAGATTTCGAAGACGCATATTATGCGAAGATAAGACCTCACTGGCCCGAATTTGTGACATATAAAAAAAGTGCTATAGCTAAAAAGAGGTCAGAAACCAATACGCTTAATGCCCAGAAGAAGGAATATCACCAGAGGACGGGGTCAGGTGGCTACATATCTCAGAGGCCTAAGTGGGAGGAAGTTGAGACAGCCCTGCGCGCTAGTGGGATCACACCCCAGACAGATGGGTGGGACCTACGTGCAAAGACTTGGTTCTACGGAATCGGGGCAAAGGTTGGACCCAGAAACAGGATTGTGTATCTTCCCAACCCTCCTTGCCAAACCCGTCACTGAACTCATCATGGCATACGAGGAAACATCCGCCAGGACCTTCCATCCCTGGACATGCACGAGGCATAGGGGGTATGACGTGGAAGGATGGGTTTGCCGAGTGGAGCGACTCTTACAGATGGCGCGGCAGAAAAGAAAAAGAGCGTACAGAGCGGATGACACAGATATAACATGCACTTGCGGCGCTGCAGGCGCAAGTGAATGCACAATTGAGCCATCAAGCTACCGGCCCATCTCAGCGGCACGAAGAGCCTGCATTGGAAGCTGCCGGCGGCCCAGACTCTGCGCAGAAAAGCAGCGTGGCTTCCACGGAGAACGTGCAGCCCACGCTTGAAATGGCGGGTCCTCGATACCCCGTGGATGAGATCACGGAGAGCGAACACGCTGAGCTGCATGTGAGATTAATGGGCTTATCCATTAAGGTGGCTGTCGGCTATGCCTTACCTCCTGTAGCTAGTGGAACTTACCACTGCCGACCGATTCCAGATGGCTATGCTATTGTCAGGGTGGATGAGGTTGTGAAGGAATATGAGGAAGCACAACTTGACCATGCTACAGGTGAAGGGGAAACTTAACTCAAATTTGCAGTGAAAACAACCATTCTTTGGAAGAAGGAACACATCGTGCTTCCAAATTGGAGGCCACTGGAACCCCCGCCGTCTCCGCAGCGTCAGCAGTCTGAGCCGCTTCAGCTATCTCCTGCGTGGCAGCCATCTCCTGCGCGGCAGCCATCTCCGGCACTTCATCCATCTCCGGCGCGCCAGCTATCTTCGGCACGTCAGCCATCTCCTCAGCGTAAGCGGAAGAGCACTCCCACAAAGAGCATCACTAGCACTGCCACAAAGAAATCCGCAGGAAACCGTACGCCAAAGAGTTCAAAAAACTACGTCCCGCAGCCTTCCGCCAAGCCATTGCCGGTTTTAACGTGGAATCGCAGCGACGAGGAGACCAATAGGATCTCGGAAGAAGAGGTCAAGAAATTCTTTGCACCTAGACGGGCCGAGCCAAAGGAGAAAATAGATCCGGCGGTGGTGGAGAAGTTTTACAACAATCTTTTGAAACATGAAACCCCACTTGTGCCGGACTACGAGCGCCAGATTTTGAAGGCGGATGCAAGGCGCCATAGGGAGACTGAAAGTAGCAGTCGTGAGGCACCCCAGAAAACAGATCCCATGCTCGGAGAGCAGGAAAACCAATCATGCGCCCCGCTCCAAATGTTCGACACATGGGACGCTCCTCCCGTAAATGATTACGAGGCAGAGCTACAAAGAAAGGCCAATGAGATGGGGATGAGTTACATTGCATACTTGAACATCATGGGAGACAACTTGCCCAAATGCGATGCCAACCCCATACAGCCATGGAAGTATGGGAAGAATCTCGTCAAGAAAGAGGAGCTCAAGAATCTACCAACAAAGATGCGAAAATTGCACAAGTGGTACCTTGATTTCTGCAAGACGACAAAGGAATAATGGATCACGGCGCATATAAGAGATGAGATTTTCTTCTGCGGAGATGACAGGATCGACTTCAACATTCAAGACTTGCATTTTCCATTCAATCAGAAGGAACTCGACAAAGCTGCCATCAGCCTTTATTGTGTGTAAGTACTATTTCTGTAATTTATATCTCATCTCATTCACTTCATTAATTGCATGTATATATATATGCTCACCATATATGTATATACTATTATGCAGGAAAAAGGTTATGGAATGCATGAAAGGAGGCCCTTTTGACATTGGGTTCGTTGACCCAAATAGAGTTCATGAAGAAGTGGTAAGAACCAAACCCGGGCAAACAGAAGATTACTTGCTAAAGTCTTTACTGAGACAACAAACCAAAAGGGAAATACTATTGCCTTACAACTTCTCGTGAGTACTGTTACCCTCTCTCTTGTACACATTCTATTTCGGCTTACTCGATGTTAAGTGTAATTGATGATGAGTTATGCGTGCGTAGGTTCCACTTTATTCTGCTAGTCATTCAATCCGACTCAGGAAAAGTCCTTCTCATGGACTCATTACGAAAAGAAAAAAGAGATATGGGAAGACTTTAGAGAGATGCTCCAGAGGTAATTTCAATCATATTATCGCACTAGATCGGCAACTTTCGTGACAACAAGTAATTAATTACTCCTTTATCCATTTTCTTTGCCGGACAGGGTTTGGAAAAGGCTCACGGGCAGGGCCGTGGGTGAATGGTCAGAAGAACTAAAATTTGTAGACCAAAATGTAAGTAATACTAGCTAGTTAGGTCTGCGTATCTCTTTGATTTTGCTTCCAATTCCATTATATGATGCTTTATTGATTATTATTTTGATTGAACTCTCTATTCTCGTAAAGTGCGCGCATCAGGGACATGGCAATAACTTATGTGGGTACTATGTTTGCGAGTTCATTCGCAACACGATATGTGCGACGGGCCAAGCCGCACTAGAACAACTTAAAGTAAGTAAACAAAGTCCACAACATTATTTTATTACCACCAATTGTGTTGAGTTTTATTCTTATATATATATTGACGGCTCATTCTTCATATATATTCAGATCGAACGGATGCGGGACCAACTCCTACCATTTGAACGCATACGAGCCATTCAAGAGGAATTGGCGGGGTTCATACTTGATGAGGTCGTCGTGCCTGGCGGATAACTCTTTAGATATCCACCAAAATGAACGATGACGATGTATGTGCCGATGACGATGTATGTGCCGATGACGATGTTTGTGTATAATAATAGTTGCTTAATTATTCATGTACTCGTATGTACCGATGACGATGTATGTGTATAACTCTCCCGATCGATTCCCCCTCCCCCCTCCCGCAGAAATACGCCCAGAACGGGGCAGAGGCAGAACTCTGTTGTGGAAGTTAACCATACCTTTCAGAATATATAAAAATATATAGGTTTACTTGCAGAAATAATGTTCAAGTAATAAAAGAATGCCCCATAGGCATTTCTAGCCACTTTATTTAATTAAAATAAAAGGGTAAAACCTTATTAAATTGTGACACCACTTTAATTCATGTTCCCATGGACCAAATTATGTGGTGATGACATGTGTCAACATGATCCCATGTTTGGTTTGGAGAATATTAAATATTAAATAGTTTTTCAATGAGTAGAAATTACGTTTCTACAAATAAAAGAAATTAAATAAAGCCTTAACCTTGTAATATTAAATAGTTTTTCAATGACCAAATTATGCTAGATCATCTATAGGATCCTTGTGTGTGATGATTGCAAGTAGTTAAGTATTGTTTGGTGATTGTGTACCTCGTACTTATTCATAGATGCTAGTACTGACCAAGGATACGAGAAGGAAGGAGGATTCTACGAAGAAGAAGCCGAGGAGAACTTCAACCACTGCTCTGCACAAGGCAAGCTTATATTGACACTAATGCAAGCTTTACTAACTAAGTGGACCAATGCAAGTTAACCCTACTGATGCAACAAACCCCTACTTGTTACTATGCCTATTAAATGCTTTAAGCATATGAGATCATACCCACTTGATAAACCAATCCTAGTTTTATATGCAAGCTTCTTACTTTATTTATTTATCAAAGCTTCAACTTAGAGTTGACTTAAGTGACTGTTAGATATTAGAAAGATATGTGAAGGTTGCATAAAGAGCATTAAACTTGGCCTAAGTTAGATAATCTTTGTGTCTTCCTAAGGCATGCGATTAAACTTAGTTAAACCCCACTAGTTTACCACCCCTCATTAGTGCTTATCCCCACCTTAGATGCTAGTGCTAAGCATAAAACTTGATCAACTTTAGATGGGGATACTTGGTGGAAAAATGGTTATGAAAACCTTGGAATGATGGATCATTCTACTGAAATGTTTTGTACATGTGTTTCCGAACACTTGATGATTTTGGTGATAAAAATGTTGAGGCAAGAGCCTTAGCCCTTTATAAAGCGGATGATTGTCTGGATGCAATACCATTCCAATTTTATCGTACAACCACAATACCCGAATATTGGGTAGGGCTTGACTAGAAACTTATATCCCTTAGTATTAGTTACCTCACGACCAAGGTCTGAGCTGAGGCTACCTTGTGAAGATTGTCCACCTGTGCAGTACCCAAGATGACAGTTGGTCATGGTTGGGAGGCCAAACTCACAGGAGAGGTTCTTATACTAGGGTGTGTAATGAAAAGGTTAGGATTGATTATCTGCATACTGAGTATGGTGAATTCAGGATTTGTTCCTGACAGATGTATCGAATGTTGTGGTGAAAGTGTACAATCTCTGCAGAGTGTCAAACTATTCGAATAGCCGCGTTCGCGGTTATGGACAGTTGGAGTGGCCATACTGTTCCCCCGTCAGACTTTTCAAAATGATTTGTGAAATGAATTGAGACTTTGACTTGACCACAACAGAGTTGTGATATGAAATACAAGTTCCCACTTAGGAGTTATAAAATCGTGACTAGTTTTGGTACCTAGTAGAGATAAATCTGGCTTTTGCAAAACAACCCTAGAGCCTAGTGTCCTATTATCCAAAAACCCCTTTACCTGTTAGTATTAGTTTGCGAGTACTTAAAGAGTACTCATGGCTTTGTCCCTGGCTATTCCCATGGCCAGACTATGAAGAGGAGTACCTGGAGGATGGACCCCAGGAAGGTTACGACAACTAGGATCATCTCCCATCGTCAGCATTGCCTGTGACCCCGAAGATGGAGCTTCGCCTACGCTACCGTTATTATTACGTATTCCGCTGCTTGAAGTTGTATTAAGAACTGGATCATGAGATCCCTATTTGTGTAAGAACTTATATATCGTTTGTAATGGATGATGTACTATGGTATCCAATTCTATTATGTCTCGCAAAATGGTAATCCTGGGATTGCGATGTATGGCATAACAGGCATCTAGGATTGAAAAATCCGGGTGTTGACAATTGAAGAGCGGACCTCTAAGACTTTCCAATAGTGTAGGTCCCAAAATATAGATTGCTTCTTCCACATGGGCGCGTGTCCGGCATCGTCATTCGGAACAGATAGACTGCCAGGACCTTTTCCAAAGATTACTTCTAGGTCCTTGACCATACCAAATACCTCCTCACCGGTACGGAGGACATGCTTCCTCCGGGGTTCTGCCAAACGTTGGAAATGCTTGTCTTTCTTTCTTACTGGATGCAGGTTCGAAAGAAATCGACGATACCCTAGGTACACAACCTTCTTACATTTATCCAAATATACACTTTCAGTCTCATCTAAACAGTGTGTGCATGCACTGTATCCCTTGTTTGTCTGCCCTGAAATGTTACTAGGAGCAGGCCAATCATTGATGGTTACGAAAAGCAACGCTCGTAGGTCAAATGGCTCCCCTTTATGCTCATCCCACATACGTACACCTGGTTTGGCTCATAGCTGTAAAAGTTCTTCAACTAATGGCCTTAGGTACACATCAATGTCATTGCTGGGTTGCCTCGGGCCTTGGATGACCACTGGCATCATAATGAACTTCCTCTTCATGCACAACCAAGGAGGAAGGTTATAGATACATAGAATCACATGCCAGGTGCTGTGACTGTAGCTATGCTTACCAAAAGGATTCATACCATCTGTACTTAGACCAAACCTTAAGTTCCTTGCGTCACGTGCGAAGTCCGGGTACTCTCGCTCGACTTTTCTCCACTGAAAGAACATGTTGGGCCCCCATGTGTGGTTTTGGTAATTAATGGCAATCTTTATGGACTAATGTGTGTATTAACTTATACTTGTAGGACTTATCTATTGGCATCGCTTGGAGCATGTGTTGGCTTCAAGGTCAATGAAATGCAAAGAAGATATGTTGTGCAAGCTCAATATGTAAGGTCGATGATGTGGAATTAAGAAAGGCCTTCCATCTTGAGAAGGGCAAGACCGTCTACATCGAGCTCAATTGGAATGCTCAAGGCAAAGGTATTTTGACAAAGACTTGAAACACTTGGGGATTTACCAAGGAGTTCAGAAAGATTTGTCAAAAGATCAAAACCATTTTGAAAAGATAGGATAAATTATTGCTTTCTGCAAATGAGCCTAAAACCCTACTTAGCCAAATATGCATGTAATGATAGGATCCACTTATATTCTACATAGTAGTGAAACTTGCCAATACAATTCAAATGTATTGACCCTTGTGGCTGTAACTTGTAATGTTGCATGCTTGATTGATATTAGTGAAGTTGATTGATTAGGATTACAATGTCTACAACCAACATGTCTGCCTGTGGCACCTTGAAGATGAAGGACCCCATGCTATTAGATTTTCTGCTGCAATGTAATGTAAAAGCCAAATGAGCTATGTAAGATATAATAAGATTATGTTATTCCTTGTTATAAAGTTGTATTATGACCTTTGTTTCTTGATATTACATCTTAACTGTGGATTCTAGCTATTGATCCAGGGACTAGCATTGTAAATACATGGATCTCTACCTTATTAAAGGTTGGGAACCTAACAAGTGTGATATCTTGTATGGTTTGGAATCGGAGCTTCAGAAAAGGTTTGAGAATTCAGACCCACATGATATTGTCCGTGAACTCAAATTGATCTTTGAGACTCACGCGGCAATTGAGAGCTATGAGGCTTCTGAAAAGTTCTTTAACTGCAAGATAGAAGAGGGCAGCTCCGTCAGTGAGCATGTGCTTAAGATGTCTGGGCACGCAAACAAACTTCAAAGCTTGGGTATAGTGATTCCTAATGCTTTGGGGATTTACCGTGTCCTCCAATCACTACCACCAAGTTACAAGAACTTCGTGATGAACTACAATATGCAAAACATGAACAAGCAGTTGCCAGAACTCTTTGCCATGCTAAAATCTGCAGAGGTGGAGATCAAGAAAGATCACCAAGTGTTGATGGTCAATATCTTGTTGCGATTTTGATTTATGCGGCTTTTCGGTTTCTCACCAAGTGAGGTATCTCACATTATATTAAATGATACACTCTCACTTGGTGATAATCAATATTTTCACTTTTTATTGGGAAGCTCTTGTTGTCCTCTATCCAACGCAATTGGAATCGGGTCAATCAAAATTTCCAACCAAAAGTTATGACCATTTGTATATTTGCTTTATTGAAAAAGAAAAATATATATCTTGTCTGGGTCGAGCGGTACAATCGCAGCCCAATACCGTTCGTACCTAGCTGCGCGCAGCCCATTCCTATGTGGCCCGGTACCTCCAACCGGGCCCGGTGGACCTAATTCGCCCAGATCTAGCCCAGCCTTGCGTCTCTCTGCCCCGCGCGCCGCTTGCCTCGCTTCTCGCGCGTGCTGCCGCCACCGGTTTTCCCGCTGCGCCGCTTCTGCCGCGCGGCCCCGTATGCATCGCCAGATCCCTGCAGCCCCCGTTGACCCGCCGCTGCCGCCTGGTCCCGCTGGCGCGCGCGTGCGCCTCGCGCTGCTGCTGGCTTGCATGCTGCGCTGGGCCCGCCTGCTGGCCCCGTTTTTGCCGCTGCCCCGCGCGCTTGCTCTCTGGACCCACTGGCCCCGCTCGCATGCAGCTGCTGGCTCGCGCGCTGCTCCGCTGCTTTGCGCTTGCTGCTGCTGCAGCCCACGCTGGCAAGCACGCCTGCCGCTGCTGCCACACTTGCCTGCTGCGCTGCACGTACACATGGCCCCGCACTAGCTCATTCCCTTCTTTTCCTCGCTCGCGCTGGTGTGGGTTGAGCCGGTCCAAAAAAGAAAAACTTCTGAATGGCCAGATTTTTTAGGTATTTATTTAAGGCTTTGCCCGTTTTGAGTTTAGTTGGCTCCTCTCTTATCTATTAGTGTCCACAGTTGCTCTAGATCTTAAAGCTTGCCTAATCTTTCCCCTCCGATGATTCTTGCCCATATTTGAGTGGAAGAGAGAGGAGATCTAGACCCACGTTTTGACCTAACCGATTCATCATCTCTTTGTGAGTGCATCTTTGGAGATCTAGATTTGGGGGTTTTGTGTCTCTCTTTGATTCCTCCTCTCTTGTTCCCCCAATAACTTTAGTAGCTTTGTTGGAACTTGAGAGTGAGGGATTTGAGAATCTTTGTGGTGTTCTTGCCATTTGCATTTGGTGCATCGGTTTGAGTTCTCCTCGGAGGATTTGGTTTGAGTTGCTCATTGGAGCTTGTCCCTCTTAGGTTCTTGGAACCCTAGACGGTTTTGTGGCCTTGGTGGCATTGTGGCCTTGGTGGCATTTGTTGAGGCCTTTTTGTGGCGTTTGTTGGGAGCCTCTAATTAAGTTGTTGAGAAGTGCCCCAACCTTGTGAGAGGTTCCGGTTGCCACCGACAAGTGCACCGATAGTGGAAGCGTGGATCGAACCCATTGGGGTGAGATTCACCGGAGAATAAGGGAGGCCTTTTGTGGCATTGGTGGTTTGATACCACCCCCTCTCCAAACGAGACGTACTCCATGCTGGGAGGAAGTCGGTAAAATATCGGTGTCCCCGCGTGCCTCGGTTATCTCTATACCCGAGCTCTTTACTTATGCACTTTACATTGTGATAGCCTTCGTGCTTGAAGTAATATATATCTTGCTATCACTTTGTTGCTTGTATTGCTTAGCATAAGTTGTTGGTGCACATAGGTGAACCTTAGTTGTTCTAGGTTGTGCTTAACAAAGTAAACACTAGTTTTATTCCGCCTTTGTTGAGCCACTCTAGGAAAAGTTTTAATCGCCTATTCACCCTCCCCTCTAGGCGACATCCGTATCCGTTTATCCACTGTGACCCATCAGCGGGGTGTCTCAACATCGCGTCTTTCTTACGGTCTTCCATGTGCCATCACAACAACTTGGCATGCTCTTTATTTCTGAAGAGACGTTTTAACCGTGGTATTATAGGAGCATACCACATAACCTTGGCAGGAACATTCTTCCTAGGGGCCTCGCCCTCAACATCGCCAGGATCGTCTCGTCTGATCTTATACCGCAGTGTAGTGTATACTGGGTATGCATCCAAATTCTCGTACTTCTCACCGCGGTAGAGGATGCAGTCATTAATGCAGACATGTATCTTCTGCACGTCTAATCCTAGAGGGCAGACAACCTTCTTTGCTTGGTATGTACTGTCGGGCAACTCATTATTTCTTGAAAGCAGATTCTTCATTTTTACCAACAACTTTGAAAATGCGCTGTCAGTCACACCGTTCTCTGCCTTCCATTGCAGCAAATTCAGTGTGGTACCTAGCTTATTGTGGCCATCTTCGCAAGTTGGGTACAACAATGTTTTGTGATCCTTTAACATCTGCTCCAGCTTCTCCTTCTCCTTTTCAGTTTCACATTCTTCCTTTGCATCAGTAATGGCCCAACCAATATCGTCATCAGCGGGCACATCTACTGCCTCTTGATCTTCATTATCTACCCCTGTTGCAGTATCATCATATTCAGGATACATATTATGATAGTTGTCATCATCCTCTTCTTCTTCATTGTCTTCCATCACAAACCCATTTTCTCCGTGCTTGGTCCAAAAATTATAGCTAGGCATGAAACCAGATCGAAGCAGGTGGGCGTGAATGGTTCTGGTATTTGAGTAGTCTTTCTTGTTCTGACAGTGAACACACAGACAGCACATAAAACCATTGTGACCACGGTTTACATTAGCCACAACGATGAAATTTTGGAGGCCCGTAATATCCTCGGAAGTGCGTCGGTCACCGTACATCCATTGCCGGTTCATCTGCATTAATATATAGTATATCAAAAATTAATAGGAAGATGACCATTTATATAGTACATCAATGACACATGAAAGGATAAAGTTGCCGACCTCGACCGAGAAGAAAAGAGCAACGAGAAAACTTATTTCGAGCTCTCGGGCATTTCACCGAACACCTCTTGTGCATAGGAAAAAACACAAACTAGCACACCTCTCACCCTCTTGCTATGCTCCAAAATGAGAGAGTGAAAAAATGGAAGAGAGGGATGTGGGCTGCGGTGTGTTATATAGGCCCCCCTTTAACACCAGTTCAAGCCACGAACCGGTGTTAAAGGGGGGCTGCGCGGGCCACTAGGGCAGGGCCTTTAACACCGGTTCGTGGCTCGAACCGGTGTTAAAGGGGGTGCTCCTTTTTGCTCTATGAACCACGCTGGTACGGGCACCCACTTCAACACCGGTTCGTAGAAGAACCGTTGTTAAAGCCCATTTCTGACCTCAACCAAAGGCCTCGTTTCCACTGGTGAAGGGGGCTAGAGCCAGACTCCATCACGTCATGCTTCTTGACCTGCTTCTACAGCTGGTAGGAGCAGCCCTTCAGGGATTCCTTGAGTCTGCGGATCTGGGCAGCACGCTTGGCTCCTTCAGACATAGTGCGGTGGCTCCTTCAGGAAGAGACGGAAGCTGCGACGCCCCTCGCCAGCAGCATCAGCCGAAGGAGCCAGCAAGGGCGGCGCGTCATCCACAAGCTCGGAGATGATCACCCCATGGCGGTGGGTGATGGAGAGCGGCGGACTAGAGCTGAGAGAGGCCGAGGATCAATATATTTTAGGTACATAAAACGGCGTATAGCAACATATTTGTGTACATACACATTCTAGTGTATAAATAGATGCAAAATAGAAAAATTGACATCTAATTTGAGGCAGAGATAGTATTAGATTTTTTTTTGTGCGTTGGAGATAGTACCAGATCTGCTGACCAAATAGGTACGCCTCTTTGTACAGTCGGACGCTTGGACCAGCTGGAGCTAGCAGGCAATACGACATACGGTTCAAGACATCCCTGTGTGTGTCACGGGTTCCCAACGCTGCACCCACTTAGACGATGTGCATGTAAGGGTATGTCTACCGGGCTGACCCAAACGGTCTGTGTATGTCCGAAACTTTCCGTGCGGACGCGTGGGGTGTGCGCGGCGTCCTACCGGGCCGATCCATCTGGCGAAATACGTCTGGCTCGACCTATCTATGCATCTAATCTGGGGCTCGGTTGCGTCGGTCCGGGCGCACGGGGACAGCGCAGGGACTCGTCCACATGCCCACCCATCAGCCACCGCTTACCAGGGGCATTGATTCAGACGGTCAGCGGCACCGATTCAGGCGCAACCGCGGCACCGGTTTAGAGACGCTGCGTGGAAGGTTGACTGGTGATAGCCTACGCGCATCAATGGCGACGAGACGACACGCTGACGCAGCCTGTGTTCTCGGGCCGGCATTGATGGCGAAGGAGCAGGAAGCTGCGCGTGTTCACGGACGGCTGGGCTATTTAACCCTGTGGCCGTCGGTGCTGTCATCCTCACCTCTCGCCATTGCAAAACCTAGCCTGCCGCCGCTACCACCACCACCACCGTCAACAATGAAGACCCCGTCATGGCTGAAGCGGAGCAAGCACGACCACGAAGCATCTGGCCGCCGTGGCTCTCGGCTACCGGCCTTCCTCCGCGGCACGTCCTTGCCGCCTCCGCCACGGTCGGAGGAGTTCCGGAGCGACCCCATGGAGGACTACCGGCCACCACGGGAACGCCGCACCCGGCCGTACTACCGCGTCGGGATTGGAGCACCTTCGGAGGGAGGGTCGCGGCATCGAGCGCAGGGATGTCTCCCTCCCCACCGGCTGGCACCTCAACCGCGACCGTGTCCCGGTGCCGCCACTGGTAGAGAACGCCCCATGCGTTCCGGTTGGTAAGGGCCATTAGTCCCGGTTGCCCAACCGGGACGGGGCAATCGGGACTAAAGCTCTAACCTTTAGTCCCGCTTGCCCCACCAACCGGGACAAATGGGGGCACACGTGGCGGCATCAGAGCGCGAGGGGGGGTGGAGCATTAGTCCCAGTTCGTAACACGAACCGGGACAAATGGGGGCACACGTGGCGGCATCAGAGCGCGAGGGGGTGGAGCTTTAGTCCCGGTTCGTAACACGAACCGGGACTAATAACATGCTGCCGCGGCAGAGATTTGGCCCATTTCTCTGCCGCGGCAGAGAATTCATTTTGGCACATTTTGTTGCCGCGGCAGCATTTTCGCCACTTTGTGTGCCGCGGCAGAGAATTCATTTAGGTTGTTTTATTGTTTATTTAGTGTTTTGCACTTATCAATGAAGGAACCTTATATTACACAAGATCATCATGACAACATTTTACATTCAATACATGGATCGAGTTCATGCACTACATACAAAAGTTGCTATTCGATGCTACCGGCCAATTCCTTGAAAGTTGCTATTTTTACAATCCCTATTGTCTATACACAGCCGAATAGTATTCCCCTTTTGGGTCTAGGACTTCTGCATCCAAGAATCCCGCCAATTCCTCCTGTATTGCTCGTATGCGATCCTTTGGCAGAAGACCGTCCCGTAGACGTTCGATCTGATTTAAAAAAGGAGTCAGCCTATATGAATATGAAACTAAACACAATTTGATTGTAATTAAAAACTATAGAAATTGTTTACGTACGTGGAGTTGCTCTAAATTTCTGCCCTTCTCATCGCACGTCTGCCGGATGAACTCGCATACATAGTATCCACATAGATTGTTACCTGGTCCCTGCGTCAGACACTTTACGACAACAGAGTTCAATCAAAATAATAATCAAGCATGATAATAACTGTATCAAAACTAGAATCAAAGAGATGCGCGGATATAGCTAGTGGTGCTTACATCTAGTGGTTGAAATGTAAGCTCCTTTTTCCAAACACCCCTAGCCTTCTTGGTGAACCATTTCCAAGCGTTGCCCGGCGTAGAAAACGAATAAAATAAGTTATTAAGTACTTGATATCATAAAATTCACGAACGTTGCCGATATAGTGTCGTAATGATTAGAATTACCGCTGGAGAAGTATCCGCATGTCCTTCCACGTCTCAAGGGGTTTATGTTTCGAGTCCATGACTAGTACACGCCCTTTGTCAAGTTGAATGATTAACAGAATATAGTGGTACCTGCGAATGCAGAACTAATCAATTATATACTTAACATCGAGTAAGCGAAATAGAAAGTGTATACAAGACAATAACACTCACTGAAAGTTGTAAGGAAATAGTATTTCCCTTTTGGTTTCTTGAAACCTTAACGCGTGTACTATATTATCCTCCGTATCCTGGGGGCTTATTTTGAGATTAGCTTCATGAACCCAATATGGGTCAATGAAACCAATGTCATAGATTTGTCCTCTGCTGCATTCGAGAATCTTCATTCTGCATATTAAAGTATGATTATATACATGCAATAAACAAAATAATATAGATGGAGACTAAATTAATTACAGAATTAGTACTTACAGACAATAGGCACTCATGATCGATTTGTCCAAGGCGTCTTGATTGAATAATTGAAATAGTTCATCAAATTCAATGGATATCATGTCATCCCTTTCTTTCCCATGATGCTTTTTTGTAACCCTCAGCACTATCCAGTTAGCCCCGGCCTTTGTGGCATGCAAGTACCAGTTATGCAATCTTCGCATTTTTGTTGGAAGATTGTTTACCTCCTCAGGTTTGACGAGAGGTTTTCCGTACTGGTATTGGTATGCTACTTCACTCACGGGGAAGAACTCTAACTGGGATAAGTACTGGGCAATACTCATACCTTGAGCAGCGGCAGCTTCTCCGTATTGTGCAACTACCTCTGGATCATACTGCTCTTCGGCCCCATATTTGCTCGACCCCACATTGGTTTGAGAAATCACCTTGAGAGGGGCGCAAGTCTGTTTTGCTTGTTCTCCGAGCTGGGCAACAGATTTCCCGCTTGCATCAGTACTGCTCTTCGAGGCTTTTTGTGCTGCATGTGACTTGAGAATAGAACGCTCATAGTCTGATGACAGCTTTGGCTCGGGTTGATGAAGAGTCTTTAGCATTTTCAACACTTTGGATTTTTCTTCTTTGGTGCTGGGGAACTCTGGCTCTTTCGGCCGCCTCAGCTTAGCGAAAAACGCTGTCGTTTCCGCATCAACGATCGCCGCAGTCTCCTCTTCAGTACAGTCATAAGCTCTCTTGGGAGGAACCGTTGGTACTTTTGGAAGAGGCTCTTGTTTACGTTTCGGCGATCGCTTACGACGCACAGTAGCGGTACGCTTACGCTTTTTATCCTGAGGCGCCGGCGATGGCTCCCGCGGCGATGGCTGCACCGGAGACGGGTGAGGCAACAGAGCCGGGTGAGGCGACGAAGACGGCTGCCGCGGCGGCGACGACCTCGCTGGAGACGGGTGAGGCGGCGGCGAAGATGGCCTTGGCGTGTGATTTCGAAGCACGATACAATCCTTCGGCCATAGAATGGTGACGTTTTTTGCGTCACCCAGCACAGTCACATCCCCTTCACCAGCAGGGTAGTGAAGATCAAAAACCTCAAAGGTGGGCATGATTTCATCCACGCCGACAACAGCGTAGCCCTCTGGAACCGGACGACTGTGGTAAGTTGGTGTGGGTCCAATTGGTAAGGCATAGCCGACCGCCACCTTCATTGATATGTTCACAACTTTGACATGTAGCTCGTAGTGTGTCATCTCTGTGATATCATCCACTGGGTAGCCAACAAGAGCCATCATCGGTGCATCATCGGCATCGCCATTGTCATCACCCGGTACCTCGGTGGAAGCCACACTGCTTTTTCGATTATTCGATAGGCCGGTAGCATCGAATGCAGTGTGCCGCTGAGATGGGCCGGTAGTACTTTGCTCTTTAAGTGAGTTAATTTCATCTTGTTGTTGCTTTAATCGTTCTTCAATTAAACGCATTCGCTCTTTCTGACTTTCTGCTTCAACTGCCGCCCTGTCCTTACTCCTCTGACGGCTTCTATCAGGATATTTCTTCCTCTCTTCGGGAAACCCAGTCCTCCATGATTGGGAGCCTATTGTGCCTCGTGTTCGTCCATCATGTTCCTTATTTCCAAGGGCGAGTGTGAGCTCATCATTCTCTCTATCGGGAATGAAGTCCCCATCTTTAACAGCCTTTACTGCTTTTCTCATCCTCTCGATTGGCAAGGGGTCTTCTTTATGTCGTATGTTATATATACACCTCCCTTCCGAGTCCAACGTGCCCCCATGCCCGTAAAACCAATTCCTTGCACGTTCTACCCAATCGTCTGTCTCTGGAGTGATCTTTTTAGCACGCAGTTCTTCCTCAAGTTTCTCCCACTTAGGAATGCCATCCCTGTAGCCACCTTGCCCCATAGTATGGTGATACTTCTTGTTAGCAGCATTCAGCTTATTCTTTGCAGACATTTCCTTAGCTTTTTCCGATGTCTTGTATTCCACAAACTCAGCCCAGAATGGTTTTATCTTCTGAAACTGAGTCTTCTTGAAATCCGGAGTCTTCTCTTTCACGACATAGTCAAGGTGCAATCTTTTCTTCCAGTTGGTGAAACACTGGGCCATCTTCTTCAAAGCCCACTCCCTGACCTTAGCCTCCATGGCTCTCCCATGTTGTAAGGCGTCCTCAACTGGATCCTCCGCATTTGGATCCAGCTCTATCTTCGGTAGTTTGAAATTAACCATGAGCCTCTTCCACAGTAAATCTTTGGCGTGGTTAGGGACAAATAAACATGTTCCCTCTTCATCCGCTTTAGCAGGCCTATTCCAATTTCTAATGGTGATCGGGATTAAGTCCCTAACGATTACTCCGCATTGTGCCACAAATTTGGTTGCGACAACTTCGGGAGCTATCGGTCTGCCGTCTTCAGCGGCATCTTCGATCCTAAACCTCTCATGGTCTTGCAACTTTTTGGTTGGGCCTCGTCTGCTCTTTTCAGTAGATTCCTTCGATCCGGAGGGCTAAAAGAAGAAAGATCGTCGTTACTATTTCTATATAGATAGCAGATGATTAATTAATGAATTGATTTATATTACATGCACCTCGCCGGAGCGGTCGTCTTCTCGATTACACAAGGCATCGCCTTCTCCCTCGCGGAAGGCAACACCTTCAACCTCAAACAAGTTGTCTACTCCGGTAAAAAGAGGATCACCCTCACCGGAGTTGTTCAGAAACGTTGATACGTCTAAATTATCTTCCCCACGGATCACACCTTGGATCAACTCTTCCTTTTCTTCGTCTCTGACGTGTGGGTCCATATTTTCTGCATAGGTGGAAAAACGAATAAGTCAAAGCGGCTAAAGGAGAAAGTTAAGGAGAAACCCTAATATATACATACACAATAATAAAAATGAAGAGAAACCCTAAACCTAGCTACAAAAAGGAAACCGTGTAGTAGATAGGTAACTCTAGCTAAAATCAACTAAAATCAATATTCCGGAGTTCCGAGGGGTGTAACCTAGTTCGGAGAAACCTCCGATGCATATGAGAGGGGAACATGAGTATAAGGCTACAAAAGGGAAACTATCCAGCAGATAGGTAACACTAGATACTAACAAAATACCATATTGGAATCGATTTAAGAGGGTTCAGAATGCCCTGGCGAAGGCACATCGTCGAACCCACATGCACCTAAGGGGTATTAATGATTCCTTATCTAACCACAGTGACTGACAATGTGAATCGGGTCTGGGGCTACCCACATTGACTGACCAGTGGGGTCGAATACCAATAATACCAAACTAATTAATAAACCTAATAATACCTAACTAATAATAAACCTAATAATCGAAACACCGAAAAGAAAGGGAAACAATCAACACATGGCATCGATGCAATGCTCAAGCAAGTATGATGATATGACAAGTTAATTTGCATTGGAATGTAACCCTAAGACATGCTCGACGATTTAATCGGGGTTCCGACGGGTGAAAACCCTAACTCGGGGAAACTCCGGAACATATGAGAGGGGTGCATTTGTTCTTCTAATTATACTTGTCATTTAAATTGTTGAACTTGCATTTTGGTTTAATAAAGAAAGAACAAATCAAACCCTAAACCCTAACTTCCCCCTCCATTTGAAAACCATTCAAATGAGTTTTGTATTTAAACAACTAACTACATGAGTTGAGCCCAAAGTGTATAAAAGGGTCTCACACTATTTCATATACTTTATAAAAGTTTCTGTAAGTTGAAAAGATTCAAAACAGATTTGAAATTCAAATTACAAAAGGGAAATCAGAAATAGAAATAGAAAAAAAATTCTGGAAATAAAAAATGTATCCAACCTAGCTACTGGGCCGAGCCCATCTCTCCTTCTCTCTCTCTGGCGCTAGCAGGAAGCCCACCCGGGGCCCAAGAGCAGCCCAGCCAGGCCCGTACCCCTTCGGCCTTCTGTTTCTGTCTTCTTCCTCCCCGACGCAAGCAGCTCGCGGTGGCTCGCCGCCGGCCACCCGATGCGCCGCCGCATGCCAAGATCATCGTCGCCGCCCCCGCGAGCCTATAAGAGCTCCAGCGCCGCCATCAACAACCCTAGCTTCTCTTCTTCCCCGTTTTCCCCCTTTGCCCGAACCCTAGCTGCGTAGGTGTTGCGTCGCCCCGCCGTCTATGGCCACCTCACGGCCAGTCGAGGCCGCCGTTGGAACCGCCTCATCGCGAAGATCATCTCCACCGGAGGAATCAGCCCCACGTTCTTCGAATCGTCGCCATCGACCTCTTCTCGACGACGACGACGGTGAGCGGCGGTGGTGGCAGGGAGTCGACGGGGAGGATGAACCAGAGCGAGAGGGGGCGAGAGAGAGGGTCCACGAGGACCAGCAGCATACCAGGTGTGCGGTGGTGGTGTCGGGGAGGCGAGGCGAGGTCAGGAGCCGACGAATCGACGGCGGTGATCGTCGGGCTCGAGGGTCGTTGGCGACGATTGGGAGCGAGCGGGGCTGATTCCTTCAGGGAGAAGCCTCGGGGCGACGAGGCGAAGCTTCCTGCACGCTTGGCTGGGCGAGGGGCGGCCGGTAGGGCGTGCACGGCGGCGGGGCAGCCTGACGGCGTCGTGCGCGAGAAGAGAAGAGGAGGTGAGATGGGGGAAGAAGAAGAGGAGGGGCACCCAGTTATAACCAAAGGACCTTTAGTCCCGGTTGGTGGCTCCAACCGGGACTAAAGGGTTATACGTCCCGGTTGGAGCCACCAACCGGGACCTATACTCCAATATTTTCAGCAGACCAAGGGTTGGCGCGCAGGGGGTCTTTAGTCCCGGTTGGTGGCTCCAACCGGGACATATTCCCCTGTTTTCAAAAAATTTCAGGTATTTTCTCTCTGTTCCCGCCTTATTTTTTATTTTGGGGTTTAAATTTGTATTGTTTTTTAAATGATAATTAATTTGGAATTTAGAAAAACTTTAAACATAAAAAGTGTTTAGATTTGAATAAATAATTCAAAACCATTTTCTGTTTTAAAAAATAATTAATGTAACCATTTAAAATATGAACCATTTACAATTAAAAATGAATTAACTTATATTTTTTTAATATCAATTTGGAATTTAGAAAAACTTTAAACATAAGAAGTGTATGGATTTGAATAAATAATTTAAAAACATATTCTATTTTAAAAAATAATTAATGTAACCTTTTAAAATGAATTAACTTATATTTTTGAATATTAATTTGGAATTTAGAAAAATTTTAAACATAAAAAGTGTTTGGATTTAAATAAATAATTCAAAAACATTTTCTATTTTAAAAAATAATTAATGTAACCATTTAAAATATGAACCATTTACAATTAAAAATGAATTAACTTATATTTTTTTAATATCAATTTGGAATTTAGAAAAACTTTAAACATAAGAAGTGTATATATTTGAATAAATAATTCAAAAACATATTCTATTTTTAAAAAATAATTAATGTAACCTTTTAAGATGAATTAACTTATATTTTTGAATATTAATTTGGAATTTAGAAAAATTTTAAACGTAAAAAGTGTTTGGATTTAAATAAATAATTCAAAAACATTTTCTGTTTTAAAAAATAATTAATGTAACCATTTAAAATATGAACCATTTACAATTAAAAATGAATTAACTTATATTTTTTTAATATCAATTTGGAATTTAGAAAAACTTTAAACATAAGAAGTGTATGGATTTGAATAAATAATTCAAAAACATATTCTATTTTTAAAAAATAATTAATGTAACCTTTTAAAATGAATTAACTTATATGTCCGTTTTTTTTTGAATTTATTATGCCCGTTTTGAATTATCTGAATTTCTAACTATGGTCGAACCGGTGTGCATGAAGATAGGGGACGGGCATCGTTAGAACTTGCATTGGATCTCTGAAGAAACCACATATTGCGAGTCTAAAAATGATTTTTTCAAAAAATCACGGGCGATAGATCATGTACCTGTAGTACAAACCGGACCCACTTCCTACCGATTCGGCAGACATTTGTCCTTTTTACCCGGGATGGACGAAAAGGTTTGAGATGTACCGGTTGGGATATAGTCCATGTAAGGTGGTCTAGTATTTTAGGAAAATAGGACGGTAGCATTCTGAAACTGCATTTTGGTGGTTACTTCACAAAACGACCCGTTTTTTGCGCTCGGAAAATGGAAAAGGGATTTTCCGTGCGACAAAAAGGAAAACTTCCTCCTGCAACATTGTTCTACATACCAATGTCCACACACATGCATAATATGGGCACAACATCACAAACTATGCCGTGATTCAACACATAACATCGGTCATTTGGACCGAAAGCCATGAAACCTCGAACATGATAGGTCATTTTGTGAAGGTTTTTTCGAAACATGATCAATATACCAAGTCTGGTATTTTTCCTTTCAACTATGTAACATAATATGACACCACGCGAAGGATTTTCATTGTTCGGATTTTTTTTGAATTTATTATGCCCGTTTTGAATTATCTGAATTTCTAACTATGGTCGAACCGGTGTGCATGAAGATAGGGGACGGGCATCGTTAGAACTTGCAATGGATCTCTGAAGAAACCACATATTGCGAGTCTAAAAATGATTTTTTCAAAAAATCACGGGCGATAGATCATGTACCTGTAGTACAAACCGGACCCACTTCCTACCGATTCGGCAGACATTTGTCCTTTTTACCCGGGATGGACGAAAAGGTTTGAGATGTACCGGTTGGGATATAGTCCATGTAAGGTGGTCTAGTATTTTAGGAAAATAGGACGGTAGCATTCTGAAACGGCATTTTGGTGGTTACTTCACAAAACGACCCGTTTTTTGCGCTCGGAAAATGGAAAAGGGATTTTCCGTGCGACAAAAAGGAAAACTTCCTCCTGCAACATTGTTCTACATACCAATGTCCACACACATGCATAATATGGGCACAACATCACAAACTATGCCGTGATTCAGCACATAACATCGGTCATTTGGACCGAAAGCCATGAAACCTCGAACATGATAGGTCATTTTGTGAAGGTTTTTTCGAAACATGATCAATATACCAAGTCTGGTATTTTTCCTTTCAACTATGTAACATAATATGACACCACGCGAAGGATTTTCATTGTTCGGATTTTTTTTGAATTTATTATGCCCGTATTGAATTATCTGAATTTCTAACTATGGTCGAACCGGTGTGCATGAAGATAGGGGACGGGCATCGTTAGAACTTGCATTGGATCTCTGAAGAAACCACATATTGCGAGTCTAAAAATGATTTTTTCAAAAAATCACGGGCGATAGATCATGTACCTGTAGTACAAACCGGACCCACTTCCTACCGATTCGGCAGAAATTTGTCCTTTTAACCCGGGATGGACGAAAAGGTTTGATATGTACCGGTTGGGATATAGTCCATGTAAGGTGGTCTAGTATTTTAGGAAAATAGGACGGTAGCATTCTGAAACGGCATTTTGGTGGTTACTTCACAAAACGACCCGTTTTTTGCGCTCGGAAAATGGAAAAGGGATTTTCCGTGCGACAAAAAGGAAAACTTCCTCCTGCAACATTGTTCTACATACCAATGTCCACACACATGCATAATATGGGCACAACATCACAAACTATGCCGTGATTCAGCACATAACATCGGTCATTTGGACCGAAAGCCATGAAACCTCGAACATGATAGGTCATTTTGTGAAGGTTTTTTCGAAACATGATCAATATACCAAGTCTGGTATTTTTCCTTTCAACTATGTAACATAATATGACACCACGCGAAGGATTTTCATTGTTCGGATTTTTTTTGAATTTATTATGCCCATTTTGAATTATCTGAATTTCTAACTATGGTCGAACCGGTGTGCATGAAGATAGGGGACGGGCATCGTTAGAACTTGCATTGGATCTCTGAAGAAACCACATATTGCGAGTCTAAAAATGATTTTTTCAAAAAATCACGGGCGATAGATCATGTACCTGTAGTACAAACCGGACCCACTTCCTGCCGATTCGGCAGATATTTGTCCTTTTTACCCGGGATGGACGAAAAGGTTTGAGACGTACCGGTTGGGATATAGTCCATGTAAGGTGGTCTAGTATTTTAGGAAAATAGGACGGTAGCATTCTGAAACGGCATTTTGGTGGTTACTTCACAAAACGACCCGTTTTTTGCGCTCGGAAAATGGAAAAGGGATTTTCCGTGCGACAAAAAGGAAAACTTCCTCCTGCAACATTGTTCTACATACCAATGTCCACACACATGCATAATATGGGCACAACATCACAAACTATGCCGTGATTCAGCACATAACATCGGTCATTTGGACCGAAAGCCATGAAACCTCGAACATGATAGGTCATTTTGTGAAGGTTTTTTCGAAACATGATAGCTCCGAGGCGTATTGATCTAGTTAGTGAAGTTACAAGCTGCAAGATGGTTTTCGAGAGCAGGGACACCACTGCGGCCTGTTTCAGGGAGATGCCGACGGAGCCCAGTCCTCCGGCATCTCCGAGAAACTGGTCATAGAGGCACTCCCTAATATGTGAAATTAGTTAGCTCCGAGGCGTATTGATCTAGTTAGTGAAGTTACAAGCTGCAAGATGGTTTTCGAGAGCAGGGCCACCACTACGACCAGTTTCAGGGAGATGCCGACGGAGCCCAGTCCTCCGGCATCTCCAAGAAACTGGTCATAGAGGCACTCCCGGTCCAGCCACAAAATGGGACTAACACTCAAGACATTTATTAATATTAAAAACTGAGACTACAAAACCGGGACTAAAGGCCACAAACCGCGAAAGATATCCTTCGGTCAAGCCACAAACCGCGAAAGACATGAACTAGAGTTACATAATATGAGCATGAACTTCTTGGCATATGTCATTCCTTATGACCGCTTAAGACGTAACCATGGAGCATCTTCTTTACTTAACGGAATGCTTGGGTCAGTTTTCACTGTGAAGGGCGGAATTTCATCAAACTTATTATAATCTTCTGACATGTCTGTCTTGTCCTCGATTCCCACGATGTTTCTTTTCCCTGAAAGAACTATGTGACGCTTTGGCTCATCATATGATGTATTCGTTTGCATATTTTTTCTTTTTTCGGTCTGGAGGACATGTCCTTCACATAGAAAACCTGAGACACATCATTGGATAGGACGAATGGTTCATCTCTATAACCAAGATTGTTGAGATCCACTGTTGTCATTCCGTACAACTGGTCTATCTTTACCCCTTCCCCATTCTGGTTGACCCATTTGCAGCGAAACAAAGGGACCTTAAAAGAGACTCCATAGTCTAGTTCCCATATCTCCTCTATGTAACCATAATATGTGTCCTTTTGTCCATTCTCGTCTATTGCATCAAAGCGGACACCACTATTTTGGTTGGTGCTCTTTTTATCTTGGGCGATCGTGTAGAATGTATTCCCATTTATTTCGTACCCTTGGAAATTCAATACAGTAGAAGATGGTGACGCGGCCAACAAGTATAGCTGATCTCCAACAGTGGTGTCATTCAAGAGATGTGTCCGCATCCAACCACCGAAAGACTTCATGTGTTCATCTGTAATCCATGATTCAGGCTTCCCCGGGTTTTTGGAGCGTACAATATTCTTGTGTTCCTCGATATACGGAGCTGCCAAGGTGGAATTATGTAGAACTGTGTAGTGTGCTTTAGTGAAAGAATCCCCGTCCCTACATATCATTGCTTTCTTTCCCAGCGTGCCTCTTCCACTTAGTCTTCCCTCATGCCGCGAGTCAGAAACACCAATCGGCTTAAGGTCAGGAATAAAGTCAACACAAAACTCAATGACCTCCTCTGTTCCATATCCCTTGGAGATGCTTCCTTCTGGTCTAGCACGGTTATGAACATATTTCTTTAAGACTCCCATGAACCTCTCAAAGGGGAACATATTGTGCAGAAATACCGGACCGAGAATGGCAATCTCTTCCACTAGATGAACCAGGAGATGCGTCATAATATTGAAGAAGGATGGTGGGAACACCAATTCAAAACTAACAAGACATTGTACCACATCCTTCTGTAACCTTGGCAGAATATCTGGATTGATTACCTTCTGAGATATTGCATTGAGGAATGCACACAGCTTCACAATGGGTACTCGAACATTTTCCGGTAGAAGCCCCCTCAATGCAATCGGAAGCAACTGCGTCATAATCACGTGACAGTCATGAGACTTCAGGTTTTGGAACTTTTTCTCTGCCATATTTATTATCCCCTTTATATTAGATGAGAAGCCCGACGGCACCTTGATACTGTAAAGGACTTCAAAAAAGATTTCCTTCTCTGCTTTGGTAAGAGCATAGCTGGCACGACTTAAGTGACGCCCTTTATCCGTCTTGTTATCTGTATGCATGTTCTTTGGGTCTTTCATAATTTGTTGGTCCTCCCGTGCTTCAGGTGTATCTTTTGTCTTACCATACACGCCTAGGAATCCTAGCAGGTTCACGCAGAGATTCTTCGTCACGTGCATCACGTCGATTGAAGAGCGGACACGCAGGACTTTCCAATATGGCAGCTCCCAAAATATAGATTTCTTCTTCCACATGGGTGCGTGTCCTGTAGCGACGTTGTTCGGAACTGATTGACCGCCGGGACCCTTTCCAAAGATTACTTCTATGTCCTTGACCATACCAAATACATCATCACCAGCAGGGAGTTCAGGCTTCTTCCGGTGATCTGCCTCACCTTTAAAATGCTTGCCTTTCTTTCTTACGGGATGATTGGTCGGAAGAAATCGTCGATTCGCTAGGTACACAACCTTCTTGCATTTATGCAAATATGTACCTTCGGTCTTATCTAAACAGTGGGTGCATGCCTTATATCCTTTGTTTGTCTGTCCTGAAAGGTTACTAAGAGCAGGCCAATCATTGATGGTTACGAATAACAACCCTCGTAGATTAAATGGCTCCTGTTTGTTATCATCCCACGCACGTACACCTGGTTTGCCCCACAACTGTAAGAGTTCTTCAACTAATGGCCTAAGGTACACATCAATGTCGTTGCCCGGTTGCTTCGGGCCTTGGATGAGCACTGGCATCATAATGAACTTACGCTTCATGCACAACCAAGGAGGCAGGTTGTAGATACATAGAGTCACGGGCCAGGTGCTGTGACTGGAGCTCTGCTCCCCAAAAGGATTCATGCCATCCGTACTTAGACCAAACCATAAGTTCCTTGCATCATCTGCAAAGTCTGGGAAGTCTCTCTCGATTTTTCTCCACTGTGACCCATCAGCAGGGTGTCTCAACTCCCCGTCTTTCTTACGGTCTTCTTTGTGCCATCGCAACAACCTGGCATGCTCTTTGTTTCTGAACATGCGTTTCAACCTTGGTATTATAGGAGCATACCACATAACCTTAGCAGGAACCCTCTTCCGGAGGGGCTCTCCCTCAACATCACCAGGGTCATCTCGTCTGATCTTATACCGCAACGCGTTGCATACCGGGCATTTATCTAAATTCTCATACTCCTTACCGCGGTAGAGGATGCAGTCATTAATGCATGCATGTATCTTTTGCACATCTAATCCCAGAGGACAGAGAGTCTTCTTTGCTTCGTAGGTACTCTCGGGAAGTTCGTTATGTTTTGGAAACTTCGGCTTCAATATTTTCAGCATCTTTTCGAATGAGGAGTCAGTTAGACCACACTCTGCCTTCCATCGCAACAATTCCAGTGTGGTACCGAGCTTTGTGCTGCCATCTTCACAATTTGGGTACAATAATTTCTTGTGATCTTCTAACATGCCCTCTAACTTCAACTTCTCATTTTCTGTTTCACAGTCTCGCTTTGCATCAGAAATGACCCTACCAAGTTCATCAGCCGGCTCATCTGATGCCCGTTCTTCACCTTTTTCCTCTCCATTGTCTTCCATTGCAGTATCACCGTATTCAGGAAACATATGATGATAGTTGTTATCATCATCTTCTTCTTCACCATCTTCCATCATAACCCCTCATTCCCCGTGCTTGGTCCAACAATTATAGTTGGGCATGAAACCTTTCATAATCAGGTGGCCGCGAATGATTTTCGAGGAAGAGTACTCCTTGTTGTTCCGACATTGAACACATGGACAACGTATAAATCCATTCTCTTTGTTTGCCGTAGCCACATCGATAAATTTATCCACGCCTTTGATATACCCGGCTACCCGCCGGTCACCGTACATCCATTCCCGACCGTTCATCTGCATCATATAAGTAAGTTTATCAAAAAACAGGACATCATAAATAGTGAAATAACCAATTCACACCGACACATGAATTGTATCAATGACCTAGAAAAGATAGGATTGCTAACCTCGATCGAGGGAAATAAAGAGGAGAAAGCTCAAGTGCGTCTCGGACACCTTCTATATTTTTGTTCTATGAGAAATTCAACTGGATTTTTCACTCAAACATTTCAACAAACACCTTCAATGCATGCATGAGAAAAAACTAGCACACACCCTCACACCTTACACCATTCGAAAAAACAGAGTGGAGGCAGAGGGGGCTGGGCGTTGCATTTATAGAGGGCAAGAGGTCTTTAGTCCCGGTTGGAGCCAGCAACCGGGACTAAAGGTGCGTGCCACGCCACATGGCTGTGGCCAAACCTTTAGTCCCGGTTGCTGGCTCCAACCGGGACTAAAGACCCCTTACCAACCGGGACCCATGCCCCCTGGCCCCGTGCCCGCTCCAACCGGGACGTGTGCCAGCATTAGTCCCGGTTGGTGGCGCAACCGGGACTAATGCTCCCGGGGGTGGCGAACGGATGGCCCTTTTTCCTCTAGTGCGCCACCGTCCAAGGCGGGCAGAGGGCTGGCGGAGGAGATCCGTCGGCGGATCAACAACCTCTCTCGGGACCAACGGTGGGAGAGGGGCTACCACTCCGAGGTGTACTGGGTCAAGTTCCTCGAGTGGGAGCACAAGGCGCGGCGTCCGCCGCGACCTGCAGCGTGGGAGGTCTACGATGTCCCCGACATTGACTCGAACGACGAGGGCGCCCACAACCACTCCGACGCCCACCTCAGTAGCGAGGACGGTAACAACGACTACGTCGTCGTTAAACAGGAGGCGCAGGACGACGTCGCCGCGAACCTGCCCCGGAGTACCACGAGGTGCTGGCTTGGTGCTACGATGAAGACGGAGAAGGAGGCCCAGTACCGCGAACCTTCACCGAGCAGGCCACTGGGTCCAGCGCGCGCGAGAAGGAGGCCCAGTGGCGCGGCTACGAGGAGGCCCTCCAGCTCACCCGCGGAGACGAACGTGCGCCTGCCTCCGCCGCCGCTACCGGGTTGGGCGCCTATGATCACGCCGCAGGTGGAGATGGAGCTGGCGCACATCCAGTACGGTTGGGAGCCGTGGCCTGGGCAGGTGGTCAACCCGCCTGCTCCCGGTCCCGCTCCGGCAATGCCGCCACCCAACCTCTGGACACCTTCGGAGTACATCGACCTTGACCCGTAGATGATCGAGGCGACGTCGGCGCGCATAGTTCAGTACCTAGGGCTAGTAGTAGTTCAAATTCCGTTTTATATATTTTGAATATAAATTAAATTTGAATATTTCCTGTTTTAGCGTGAACTGTTTGTGTTTTAAAAAAGTTGCCTCGTCTAGTACGTATAAATAGGTCGCGCGCCGCTGAGCGCGGCTGGCCAAACACCCTATCCATATTAATCGTGGCCCGACACAACAAACACAAACAGACCGTTTAGTATGATCGTATGAATTGCCCCGTGAAGATACCCTAACGCGGAGCACGGTTTTTCTTCAGGATTGAGATGGACCTACAGTACCGCGGGGCCGAGCCAGCAGTCTTGTGGTGCCCTGCTGTACGCCGCACCTAGTCGTTCTGCAAAGTTTATAGCAATAAGTCAAAATTGCGCAGTACCATGGGATCGTTCTTTAAACGATCGAGCATATTCTTGTTCCACGGAACACCGCGCGCTAGCGATTTCAAAACGGCTATCGCGTTGTTTATTTCTAGATTTTAATCTGGCTACCGTTGGCATGTTTTTTCTCACCACAGGAGAAGCTGAATACGCCGACGGGTCGACGGCGTAGTCCCTAAATGCCGTCGGCGTAGGCTGGCCCGACGGCTGCCGTCGTCGTATGGCCGTCGGCGTACAGCCCCGGCGTAGCCATATTGTTTTGGTATGGTTGCTATTTTTTTGTTTTAGTAAAGTAACTATATCGTGTAGGTGCAACTATTTAAAGTCGATACAGCCATCGGATTAACATTTTCATGGACATATTGATTTTTTTAGCATTTCTATGAAAACCCAAAACATGCTTGTTAGCATCGTCCCTTGGTAGTCACTAAGCAACAGGCTAGAAATGAATTATCAGTGGTACTATACATGACCCGGAGAGAGAACCAAATAGTAGTCCCATCTTCAGAAAGTTTAAAACACATGGCTGTAGCACAGCAGTCCTCTTTATTGAAACACACGTACTGCTCTAGCGTCTGCATCAACGTCGCAGAGAGGGAATCTTACTGTAGCGACATGTATGCTGCAGAACCATGTCCCCCAATATTGGATCCAATATATCGGTCACATGCGTATAGTTCGGATTCCCTTGATTGAATGGACAGAAATAACTCTTAAGCAAAAGAAACTTTAAAAATAAACTCACGTCGAAAGAGGAACGCTGCTACACACGACCGACGCCTATATCACGTGCCATCTTACCCTCCGTATGCATGCACAAAGTAAAGTAAAGCAGACAGTGGGACCGGCAATGAATTGCAACGTATTGTTGGACCCTAGTTCCTTCATATGACAAATATTTGACATTTGGCGCGTCAGGTAAGGGGCTTGATATGTCATAAACGTATCTATAATTTTTGATGTTCCATGCTTGTTTTGTATTTATTTTGTTTTGCTTTATCTACACTTTGAGTTATTTTTATATGTTTTCTTGGACTAACCTATTAACAAGATGCCACAGTGCCAGTTGCGTGTTTTATGTTGTTTCTAGTTCCAGAAAAACCAGAAAATGAATATTCTCGGAATTGGACGGGACAAAAGCCAAAGTCAATATTTCACCGAGGAGAGCAAGGAGCCAGAAGACAAGATAGAGGAGGGTCTCAAGGGGCCCACACCCCCTGGCCACACGGCCAGGCCTGGCCCGCGCCTGGGGGTGATACGTTGGAATTGTATCTATAATTTTTGATGCTCCATGATTGTTTTATATCATTTTCTTATTTTTTGTCTACACTTTGAGGTGTTTTTATAACTTTTTTGGAACTAACCTATTAATAAGTTGCCACTGTGCCAGTTTCCTGTTTTCTTCTGTTTTTGGTTTCAGAAAGGCAGAAAATCAATATTCTCGGAATTGGACGGGACAAAAGCCAAAGTTACTTTTTTTTCCGGAGCAACACGGAACCACGAAGCAGAGCCGGAGGGGGGCCACAGGGTGGTCGCACCCCCTAGGCGCGGGCAAGCCCTGGAGGCGCCCACAGGGGGTGTGGGCCTCCTGGACCCCCACCGACCTTGATTCCTGCGCCTATAAGAAGCCCCCGACCCAAAAACCCTAAGGCATCCAGAAGAAATCCACGAAAACCTCTGTAGCGCCGCCGCCACCGAAGGGGAGATTCGGGGGACAGAAAGTCTCTATTCCAGCACCTTGCCGGGACGGGGAAGTGCCCCTGGAGCCATCTCCATCGATCTCCATCGCCATCTTCATCACCGTCGCTGATTCCCATGATGAGGAGGGAGTAGTTCTTCATCGAGGCTAAGGGCTCTACCGGTAGCTATGTGTTCATCTCTCTCTCTCTCTGCATGATCTTGTGGTCATGAGCTTTGTAATCAAGTAGATCTACCTTGCTACTCAAGTGCTTCATTAGACCTCTACTCCCCCATGTGTGTGAAAGTGACAGCGTGCATGCCATGGTGGTACTTAGGCTCGAGTCTACATAAATACTCTTTGTGCTTTAATAGATCTATGCTTTTCCCCACGTGTGTGAAAGTGACAGCGGGCATACCGTGTGTGGCACTTTGGCTAGATTGAATATTTGTTATGAGTTATATTTGGAGTTGGATGTATCTATGAAATTGTGGTGTTTGTTGGAACCATCTAGCGCTGAAGGTGATAGTGTGGGGTTATCTAGATTGGGGAAGGCAGACTTTGAGGTGTGCTGTTATAGCCCTACCGTGGATTAGAGTGTCCAACCGGAGAGTAGTTAAGAGTAGTATCATAAAGAGAGGATATTTATATGAGAGAGTGTTAACTAGTGAAAGTATGATCCCTAGGCCTTGTTTCTAAGCATTGAAACACCGTTTGCTACTAGATCTGTTGCATGTTTGCTTGCTTCCTTAAGTTTGCCTTTAGTATGTTCCTCCACGCCATCACCTATTTTCTGGCACCGTTACCCCACGTCAACAACAAGTCAGAAGATCTTTTCTGGCACTGTTACCACTTGTATTTCACTATCTCTTTACCGAACTAGTGTGCCTATACACCTGACAAGTTTATTGGGTGTGTTGGGGACACAAGAGACTTCTTGTATCCTGATTGCAGGGTTGCTTGAGAGGGAATACCTTTGTCCACTTCCTCCCTGAATTCGATAAACCTTGGGTGATCCACTTAAGGGAAACTTGCTGCTGTTCTACAAACCTCTGCACTTGGAGGCCCAACAACTGTCTACAATAATAGAAGTGCGTAGACATCAAGCTCTTTTCTAGCGCCGTTGTCGGGGAGGTAATGTAAAAGGTACTCACATCCTCCGGTGTGAGTGCTCGAAGTTATTTCCTTTATATTCTGCAATTTTGTCTTTTTATTTCTTGTTTTCACTAGTTAGGCTTAATCGAAAACAACAACAAAATTAGAGAGCTTTATAGTATCTATCTTGAGTTAGGACATGAAGTGTTTGAAGAGAAAATTAAAAAACCTATGGAGCTTTATTTGCATGCTAATAGCAATGTTATTAGTATGAATTCTTTGGACACCATTATTGCTAATGCTATGGAAACGTCTAAGCTTGGGGAAGCTAGTTTTTATGATGATCTTTTTAGCCCCCCAACTGTTGAAGATAGCTATTCTATTGCTTATGATGATACTTTACCTCCAATATATGATGATTACAATGATGAATATGATATTTTCAGTCTACCTGGTATTGAGGAGGAAATTAATTGTGATTACAATATGTCTCCTATATTTGATGATTATGGTGATGAGAATAATATTGGTAGCTATTTTGTTGAATTTACTCCCACTACAATTAATAAGAATGACTATGCTTATGTGGAGAGTAATAATCATTTTATGCATGTGGCTCATCATAAGAATGCTTTATGTGATAGTTATATTGTTAATTTTATTCATGATGCTACTGAAAGCTATTATGAGAGAGGGAAACATGGTTTTATACATCTCAATACTATTAAGTTTCCCCTCTTTATGTTGAAAATTTTGAAGTTGCACTTGTTTGCTTTCCTATGCTTGTTGCTTTGTGCTTTCATGACTTGTTTATTTACAAGATTCCTATGCATAGGAAGTGGGTTAGACTTAAATGTGTTTTGAATTTTCTTATTGATGCTCTCTTTTAATTCAATTCATATTTCTTATGTGAGCATCTTCTCAAACTATTATGCCTAACTTAAAGGCATTAAAGAAAAGTACTTGTTGGGAGATAACTCAAGAGTTTCCTTGAGTCTTAGAATTTATTACTGCTGTAATGACCTCTCCTTATCCTTTTTATTTGCTTTTTGTGCCAAGAATGACCTCTAATGAGAGGGAAGTAAGATTTGGGGAGTTGCTGTCCCAAAACAGATTTCTGTCCTTCACCATAAAAATTCGTGAGAAGTATCTTAACTTGGATTGAGCTGCAAATTTACGAATAAATTCCCCAGTATGCTAGATAACTTTAGTTAGTTCAACACTTTTTTTATTTGGTCAACAAAAGGTCTTCGAAAAAATTGGTTTCTACCTGCTGGTCCGTTTTGACAGATTTCTGCCATTATTTGCATTTGCTTCTTATTGATTCCTTTTTGGGTTCTTTTTGGGAAATTGAGCTTTTTGAAGGAGTTACTACAATATCTTGTGTTTTTAGTGAAAAGACTTGCTTTTCTAAAGCTTTTCCAGAGGTCTAATATCTTTTGAATACACTAATGTTGCTAATGAAGATTGTGTGAAGTTTTGTATGAAGGAAAAATTTCAGGTGTAGAGAGAGAATGATGTAATGAGATGAAGCATGGACAAAAGCTCAAGCTTGGGGATGCCACCCCGGTGTCACCCCAAGGCATCCCCTTCTTCATCAATAAAAATCTCAGGTCTTTCTAGACACTTCGTTTTTATTGTTTCATGCATTGTTGTGTTGTTCTTGAAGCGTCTTAGTTTTTGTTTTTGGTTTTCGTTTGTTTAGTTTGCTTTAGTAAGTTGGTTGGTTACAACACAGTTCTTTTGGAGAGACACACACTCTATTTTCATTGCCTAGAACACTCTAGTTTTCACTCTTATTGTTCTATGAGTGTTCACTTTTGCTAGCATTTGCGTTCAGCCTTAGTTTTCTTGTGTTTTCAGCTTAGAACTTTTTAGTTCTTCTTTGTGAATTTGTGAGACAAGCTCACTGATCTTTATTTCTTGTGTTTGATTAAACGCATTTTTAGTAAAATAAAATGTTGCTTTGATTTAAAAATGATTTTTGGGTGAAACCTCTTGTAAATGGATTTGCTTTCAAACACTTTGATCCTAAACACTAACATTGAGTTTAAAAAAACATATTTGGTGAACTCTACAAAATATTACTTTGATTTAAAATCATTTCTAGCAAAACAAAATTGGTTTAAATGGCCTATTTTCACTAACTTGACTTTAAATGGTTTTGCCACTTTTATAAATGACCAATAGGTGTTTTAAAATAATTATAGCCTTAGTAGAAACCTCTTTTTCAATAAAACAATCCTTTGCATGCTTGCATGCATTGCTTTGTTTTCTTTATTCTATGTGGTGAATTGTTTGAATGCTAGTTTGAATATGTGCTTGCTTGATTGGATTTTAGTGAACCTTGAAGAGTGTGACAATTGCAAGATCAAGGAGTGTATCTATTTTCTCTACTAAAAAGGCAAGTGGCACTATCATCCATGTCCTACTATTTTCAATACACTTAGTGGAATTTTTGTAGTATGCATGATAGGGCTACTATGTTACTATGCTATGCTATGTCCTATTCGGATATCCTTTATATCTTCCTTAGTGGAAAAATCGTAGTTGCAGTATGCTTAGCCCTGCTATAGATTCGGGGTGGAATACCATGTTATGATTATATGAAGTGTTGGAAAAATATATGTTTTATATAATAAAACAAGTACTCAATGAATCACCTGGGTGGAATGTGGATACTCAATTGTGGATAAGGTGGCAACGAAGGGAACCATATATATATGGCTATCTTTTTTTCGTGTGTGCACGAGAAGAAAACCACCCAGGGACTTAGAGATTGAACATGTTTCTTGTACAGTGGCTTCCGTGTACAACAACATGCTAAATGGGCTCTGGCTTAGTCAATTACATAGTGGAAGACCCTTGCATTGGTACCTATTCAGGTTAACTACAATTGTGTATTGGAAATATATCCTTACATTGGTGTCTGGTAGTTGTGCTAGCATAATGTATTGGGAGGACTTCTATGGAAAGACTTTGTCACATTCTCGATCTACCGGTACTCCATTTGGTGTGTACTTATCCAGCGGCCACTGGTGGCGTCAAGACGAGATTGTGTCATGTGGGTGAAGTGTACAACTTCTGCAGAAGATCAAATTCTAAGTACTTAGCCGTGTCCCCGGTTACGGACAACTCTGAGCAACTAAGGCCTGAAGCTATGGAAGATCTCGACATTCCAATTTTTCAAAGTAAAACTTGATGGTGTCAACAAGGGATTATAATCACTTGGAGTTTGCCAAGGAGTTCAAAAATATTGTTAACAGATCAAAACTATTTTGAAAAGATAGGATAAAACCATCTTGTTTTCTGCAAATGAGCCTAAACTCTACTTAGCCAAATATGCATGTATTGATAGACTCCAACTTATTTCCACATAGTAGTGACACTTGCCAATACAATTCAAATGTATTGACCCTTGTGGCTGTAACTTATTATGTTCCAGGTTTGTTTGATGTTAGTGAAGTGTGTTGAATAGGATTACAAGTCTACAACCAACATGATTACCTGTGGCACTTTGAAGATGGAGGACTCTATGCTATATAGTTATTTTGCTGCATTGTAATGAGATAGCCAAATGAGCTATGTAAGATGTAATGAATTATTTTACTCCTGGTTATAAAGTTGTACTATGACCTCTGTTTCTTGATATTACATCTTAAACCGTGGATGCTAGCTATTGATCTAGGGACTGGCATTGTAAACACAGGGATCTCTACCTTATCACGTTGGGACCTCTACAAAGAGACCGTTGTTTTCTCCCTAGTGGCAACATCACATCTACAACCGAAGAGATTTTTTTCACTTCCCCTGGAAACTAGAGGCATGAACCCACTATCGAGTATAAATACCCCCTCTTGGAGTCACTAGCAACTACTTGGCCAAGATAGCTACTAACAATAGAGAGAGCATGCAAGATCACAAACAACACAGACATGATAGAATCATAAAGACAAAACCATTAATCAAACCAACATAAGAATCTCAATATCCATCGGATCCCCGCAAATACAACATGCATGATTACAAATAGATTAGGTCTTGATCATGAACGGAGCTCACAAGATCTATACATGAATGCACAAAGGAGGAGATACAACCATCTAGCTACTACATGGACCCATAGTCCAAGGTGGAACTACTCACGCATCATACCGAAGAGAAGGCCTCCGGGATGATCTCCCCTTCGGTAGGGTGCCGGGAAGAACTTCAGATCCCACCAATCTGGGGACGATGGTGTCAGCGGCTACAGACAGTTTCATGGAGATTTGATCGGGTTCTTAGGGTTTCTGCATCGGGGACTTTTTATAGGTGAGATGGGAGACCGAGGCGGCGGACAAGGGCGCCAAACCCTAGCCAGGCGCGGGGTGGGGCCCACCCGCGCTTGGGGTGGCTCTGGCCCCTATGGCCGGCCCCTCTGGCTCTCCTCTGGACTTCTTGTTCCCCACGGAAAGTAATTGACTTTGACGTTTGTCCCATCCAATTCCGAGAATATTTCTTTACTAAATTTTCTAAAACAAAAACAGCAGAAAACATGCATCTGGCACTATTGCAACTTTTTAATAGGTTAGTACCAGAAAACATGTAAAAAACACCTCAAAGTGTGGACAAGTAAAGCAAAGTAGATACTAAACAAGCATGAAGCATCAAAAATTATACATATGTTTCCAACATATCATTGGACATCGGTGAAGCGGCAATGGTGTGTTGGATGAGATCGCAGCTGATGCGGCTCCGTCATACGTGAGGACCCGTAGGACACCTGTTGCCGAAGCTCGGCGACAGAGATAGCACGGGTTTCTTCGAACAGATCAAGGAGGTCAATAACAAATTTCCAGTCACTTTCATTGAGAGGGTTAAAATGGTGAGTACGTTTCCAAACTTTGGCGGTGTTGCAGAAGGATTTTGTCCTGGCGGCCAGGTCACCTGCATCATAGTCAACATGGGAAGTAGAGGACCAGGACTACATAGTAGTGGGTTGGAAGAGAGGGTCTATGAGCCACACGTTCTCGAAGCGAAAGCAGGGGGAACGCGGGATGGAGGTGGTGGCGTTGACGAGGAGGGGAACATGGTCAGAAGTGAGGCGAGATAAGAGTCTGGGAGGGCGAGGTTCCAAATTTGGTTGAAGAAGACACGATCAAGGCATGCGGGAACCAGGCTATCACGCTTGTTAGACCACGTATAAAGCCTATCGATGAGGGGCAGCTCAAAGAACGCAAGATTTCTGATTGAGTCATTAAAAGCGGAGGCGAGGGAGAGATCGAAATTGTTCTTGTTTTTATCGTGAGGCGCACGGATAAGATTAAAATCACCTAACAGGATCCATGGGAGGGGGGAAAGGGTCCCAAGAGACTCAAGCTCAGCGAGGAAAACGGTCGATAAGGAGTGATCAATAGGCGCGTACATATTAGTCACCGCAAACACGAGATCAGACATGTTTGACTGCAGGATGGTGGTGAGGGAAAAGAGATTGCGGAGAGAGGAGACAAGGGTGCAAAGGTTTGGGTCCCAAGCCGTAATGATCCCACTCGAGCTCCCGTTGGCGTCAACGATGGCAAAGGCAGACAAACTAGACGGGAGGAAGGAGGTAGCAGTCAAGCTGCCGACAGAGCGTAGCTTACACTCCTACACGCAAATAATAGACGGGCAAGCCGTGCAGAACACATCGTGAATGACCAGACTTTTTTAAGACAACCAAAGCCCTTGGGTGTTCCACGAGGCAATAGAGAGAGACACTTAATCATAGGAACTAACATCACCATTACGGTTACACGGGGAACATGGAGAACACATAGCAACGAGAACAGAACATTAGAAGGTGAGGCACGGGTCACGAACGCGGGGAGAATGTCGATACGGGCTTGGAGCTGCAGCTATCGCAGAAGCAACAGGTAGGCGCGCTAATCATCGGAAGCAGCAGACATTGAGGAGGAGGACACGCAGATGGAGGCTAGGACGTCGATGGCACGCTGACGAAGCACTAGTGGAAACGAGGCCTCTAACACCGGTTCGTAGAGGCCTCTAACAGCGGTTCCAGAACCACCGTTGGGGGTTCGGTGTTAGAGCCCCCCTTTAACAGCGGTTCTTATACGAACCGCTGTTAAAGGGTGGCGCATGTGGGGTTGCCACAGCGCTCAGCCCCCCTTTAACACCGGTTCGTAACACTCTGCCGCGGCAGGAAAACGACATAGATCTCTGCCACGGCAGAGTTCTGCCGCTGCCCCATTCTGGGCATATTTCTGTGGTGCGGCGGGGGCGGGGAGGAGGGAGGGGGAATCGATCAGGAGGGGTATACACATACATCGTCGTCGGTACATACGAGTACATGAATAATTAAGCAACTATTATTATACACAAACATCGTCATTGTGGTATTCTCCGTAAACATTGAAGCATCAAGTACAAGACAAACACGTTCAAGCATATATACAATGTTCATTTTGGTGGATATCTAAAGAGTTTTCCGCCAGGCGTGACGACCTCATCAAGTATGAACCCTGCCAATTCCTCTTGAATGGCTCGTATGAGGTCAAATGGTAGGAGTTGGTCCCGCATCCGTTCGATCTAAATATATATGAAGAATGGGGTCAATATATATAAGAATAGAACTCAACACAATTGATGGTAATAAAATAATTTTGTGTACTTTGTTTACTTACTCTAAGTTGTTCTAGTGCGGCTTGGCCCGCGCACATATCGTGTTGCGAATGAACTCGCAAACATAGTATCCACATAAGTTATTGCCGGGTCCCTGATGCGCGCACTTTACGAGAATAGAGAGTTCAATCAAAATAATAATCAATAAAACATGATATAATGGAATTGGAAGCAGAATCAAAGAGATACGCATACCTAGCTTTCTTCTGACCATTCACCCACAACCCTGCCCGTGAACCTTTTTCAAACCCTGTACGGCAAAGAAAATGGATAAACGAGTAATTAATTACTTGTTGTCACGAAAGTTGCCGATCTACTGCGATAATATGATTGAAATTACCTCTGGAGCATCTCTTTAAAATCTGCCCATAGCTCTTGGTCTTTTCGTAACGAGTCCATGACAAGGACTTTTCCTGAGTCAACTTGAATGACTAGCAGAATAAAGTAGAACCTGCGCAAGCATAACTCATCATCAGTTACACTTAACATCGAGTAAGCCGAAACAGAATGTGTGCAAGAGAGGGTAACACTCACGAGAAGTTGTAAGGCAATAGTATTTCCCTTTTGGTTTGTTGTCTCAGTAAAGACGTTAGCAAGAAATCTTCTGTTTGCCCGGATTTGATTTTTACCACTTCTTCATAAACTCTATTTGGGTCAACGAAACCAATGTCAAAAGGGCCTCCTTTCATGCATTCCATAACCTTTTCCTGCATAATAGTATATACATATATGGTGATCATATATATACATGCAATTAATGAATTGAATGAGATGAGATAGAAATTACAGAAATAGTACTTACACACAATAAAGGCTGATGGCAGCTTTGTCGAGTTCCTTCTGATTGAATAGAAAATGCAAGTCTTAATGTTGAAGCTGATCTCGTCGTCTCCGCACAAGAAAATCTGATCTCTTATATGCGCTGTGATCCATTCTTCCTTTCTCGTCTTGCAGAAATCAAGGTACCACTTATGCAATCTTCGCATCTTTGTTGGTAGATTCTTGAGCTCATCTTTCTTGACGAGATTCTTCCCATACTTCCATGGCTATATGGGGTTGGCATCGCCTTTGGGCAAGTTGTCTCCCATGATGTTCAAGTATGCAATGTAAGTCATCCCGATCTCATTGGCCTTTCTTTGTAGCTCTGCGTCGTAATCATTTATAGGAGGAGCGTTCTGTGTGTTGAACACTTGGAGCGGGGCGCATGATTGGTTTTCCTGCTCTCCGAGCATGGGAACTTTTTCTGGGGTGCCGCACAACTGCTACTTTCAGACTCCCTCCGCCTTGCATCCCCCTTCATAATCTGGCGCTCGTAGTCCGTCACAAGTGGGGTTTCAGGTTTCAAAAGATTATTGTAAAACTTCTCCACCACCGCCGGATATAGTTTCTCCTTTGCCTCGGCCCGTCTAGGTGCAAAGAATTTCTTGACCTCTTCTTCCGAGATCCTCTTGGTCTCCTCGTCGCTGTGATTCCATGGTAATACCGGCAATGGCTTGGCGGAAGGCCGCGGGACGTAGTTTCTTGAACTCTTTGGTGTACGGTTTCCTGCAGATTTCTTCGTGGCAGTGCTAGTGATGCTCTTCGTGGCAGTGCTCTTCCGCTTACGCTGAGGAGATGGCTGAAGCGCCGGAGATGGCTGACGCGCAGGAGATGGCTGGCGCGCCGAAGATGGCTGAAGCGTAGGAGGTGGCTGGCGCGCTGGAGATGGCTGCCGCGCAGGCGATGGCTAAAGCGCCGGAGACGATAGGGGAGTATTCTGATGACTTGGAGACGTCTGAGGCGGCTCATACTGCTGACGCTGCGGAGACGGTGGGGGTGCCAGTGGCCTCCAATTTGGAAGCACGGTGTGTACCTTCTTCCAAAGAATGGTTGTTTTCACTGCAAATTTGAGTTGAGTTTCCTCTTCACCTGTAGCATGGTCAAGCTGTGCTGCCTCATATTCCTTCAAAACCTCATCCACCCCGACAATAGCATAGCCATCTAGAATCGGTCGGCAGTGGTAAGTTTCACCAACTACGGGAGGCAAGGCATAGCTGACCACCACCTTAATGGATAAGCCCATTAATCTCACATGCGTCTCAGCGTGTTTGCTCTCCGTGATCTCAACCACGGGGTATAGAGGACCCGCCATTTCAAGCGTGTGCTGCATGTTCTCCGTGGAAGCCACGCTGCTTTTCCGCGCAGAGTCTGGGCCGCCGATAGCTTCCAATGCAGACTCTTCGTGCCACTGAGATGGGCCGGTAGCTTGCTGGCTCTTTTGTGCATTCACTTGCGCCTGCAGCGCCACAAGTGCATGTTCTATTTGTGTCATCCACTCTGTATGCTCTTTTTCATTTCTGTCGCACCATCTGTAAGAATCGCCCCACTCGGCAAAGCCATCCTTCTACGTCATACCCCTGTTCCTCGTGCAAGTCCAGGATGTTCTTTTTTACCGATGGTGCGTGTCAGCTGGTCATTCTCTCTGTCGGGATGGAAGGTCCTGGCGGCTGTTTCCTCGTATGCCGTGATGAGTTTAGTGACGGGTTTGGCAAGGAGGGTTGGGAAGATACAAAATCCCGTTTCTGGGTCCAACCTTGCCCCGATTCCGTAGAACCAAGTCTTTGCACGTAGGTCCCACCCATGTGTCTGGGGTGTGATCCCTCTATCGCGCAGTGCCTTCTCAGCTTCCTCCCACTTAGGCCTCTGAGATATGTAGCCACCTGACCCTGTCCTCTGGTGATATTCCTTCTTCTAAGCATTTAGCATATTGGTTTCTAACCTCTTTGTAGCTATAGCACCTTCCTTGTATGCCACAAATTCGGGCCAGTGAGGTCTTATCCTCGCATAATATTCGTCTTCGAAATCTGGAGTCTCGCGAGCTTTGACAAATTTGTTCAATTTTGTCTTCCAGTTACGGAAAGCGTCAGCCATCTTCTTTAGAGTCCACTCTTTGACCTTTTCCTTTATAACCGGTTAATTTTCATCCTGCTCTGGCGGAAGGATGAAATTTACCAACAGCGAATTGCAGAGCGTTTCTTTGGATCTTTCATCGACAAAGGTACCGTCGCCCTTCTTTGGCTTATTCCAATATTCAATTATGATTGGGATTTGGTCCCTAACAAGAACTCCAGCCTGACGTATATATTTGTCTGCGGCCTTCTTGGGCTCCATCGGCCTTCCATCAACACGGACTGCTTCGATCGTGAACTTTGCACGATCTTTCAACCGATGGCCCGCGCCTCGCTTGCTCTTTTTCATAGAAGAAGGTTGTTGCTGGCTGGTCGATCCGGAGGGCTAAAATAATAAAGAAGCGTTAATTAATACATGTACATATATATACAAATCAATCGGTGCAAGTCAGCAGAGGCTTAATCCATGCATATACCTCGGCGGACTTTGTAATCACTAAAGTGCGTTCACCGGAGTCGTCATCTTCTCCATGCTGTCATCATGTCCCTCCAAGTTCAGATATTGTGAGGTGTCCTCATGGATCATGTTCTCCATTATTTCTTCCACTTCAAGGTTTCTACTGAGTGGATCCATAGTTCCTAAAACAATAATATTATCTAGAGTAAGAGATTAAACATTCAAGTGGACTTGGATTCATACACAAAAATACATATTATTCATACAAAATACACAAATAAATACACAAATGAAATTAAAACCCTAAGCATGCTTGATAATTTTAAACGAGGTCCGAGGGGCCCAAACCCTAATTTGGAGAAATCCCGGATGCATATGAGAGGGTTCATTATGTTCTTCTAATTAAACTTGTCATGAAATTTCTTTAACAATGCATGAGGATAGCTTAAAGAGGTAGTTCTCATTTTTCTAAACATTTTGATATATTATTTGTATTTTTACGAATTAATATGAATTAGTTATTGGATTTACAAGATTTAAACAATTTTTGCAAATATTAAACCAATTAAAAATGATTTACTGCATCACTGTGACATCATCATAGGGTGGGGGCATTTCTTACTGGGACTGATTCTAGCCACAATCACTGACGGGTGGGCCATATGCCCATGTCAACCTCCACGGTGGCAGTCAACATGTCAAACTTCCAAGGCGATGTCAGCACCGCGTCGGCGTGACGTCATCGTGCCGGTGACTCTCAGATGGACGACGGGGAGGGCGATTGGGTGCACGTGGGCTAGCGGGAGAGGGCGCGTTCGATGCAGATCATCGAGACGGACCAGGAAGTGGCGGCTCCACCCCTTTTGGTCGCTGGAGCGAGAGGAGCAGCGGTGACTGGCGGCGGTAGAGGGAGGCGCACGACGCGGGAGCAAACCAGAGCGAGAAGGAAGAAGGGGAAGGGTCCTTAAGGACCAGCAGCTCACCGTGAGGAGGATGGTGGTGTCGGAGAAGCCGCGCGAGGTCAGGGGCGACGGCAATCGGCAGCGAGAGCGGCAGCCCCGCGTCGATTCCCTGGATGCGGAAGAAGAGCACGATGAGGCGGCGACAACAACGTGGGTCGGTGCGACGGCGACGGCGGCGTGGGTGGGCGCGGCGGCGAGGGCTCCTCTCTCTGTGCTCCTCCGCTCCTCGATCTGGCTAGGGGAAGAGGAAGAGGAGGTGCTATCACATCCCAAAATTTTCCAAATTTTGTAATGTGAAAAAAAATAAACAAAATAAATAATTGTTGAAATTTAGGGTGAAAAGAAACTTTTTGTTTCTAAGTAGAAACTTAAAATCCCATCTTGAACAAACTTTGGTTAATGTTTGAACCCAACTAAATTCAAATCAAGTGGAATGCATTCTTCATAAATGCATCTGGAAATTTAAACACTTGGAAAAGTTAAACCAAAACCCTAAACCCTAATGGAATAAATCATTTCCAAGTTATCTCTAAGCCCATGGATTTGATCCATATAAAAATTTGTGAACAAGCATTTATAAATAATCAAAAATGACAAACAGAAACATTATAAAACCATAGAAGTTGGTTTCACTTAATTTGGAGCCATAGATAAAATCTTATGAATTTAATAAGAAAAGAAAATTGAATTTCCAAAACTAATAAAGCACCTATCTAGAAATCCATACCAAATGGTGAGCAAATAATCGTAAAGATATTTAAAAGGATAAATAAATATTAAATAAGGTTTTACCAATTGGAATCGCCAAGTTTGGATCTTTAAATAAAAGGATATATATTTTATAAGATAAAGAAAGAAATATTAAATGAGGAATATTTAAATACCAAACTAAATCTTGGCCTAATCCATAAACAAATGGAATAAATACAATCGAAATCCAAATAAAATAATGGATAAAGAATTTTCCAAATAAAGTAAAATGGCATTAATCAAATTCTATTTCTATTTGAATAAAGACAAAATCCCTAATGGAAGAGATTAATTAAATCAGGGAAAAATAATTTGAATTTACCCAAGTGGAATAAAATTTATTTAATTGACTCAAATAAAATAAAATAATCATTTAAATAAAGTTATATGGAATTGAAACCCATATTTAATTTCATTGGAATAAAGACAAATACCCAATTTTAAATGATTAATAAATCATATTAAAAATATTCCAAATAATTCAAAGTGAATTATTTGACACCCTATTAAATAAATAAACCTACTAAATAGGTTTGGTAAAAATTTGGATTTCAAATAAAGATTTAAAACACATTAAAACCTATTTGAATTAAAGACAAATGTCTATTTATAAAATAAATAAAAGACCCTAAAAAGAATAAAAGATTTATTCTAAATTGACTTCAGAATGTATTATTAATCAGTATTTGAATACACACAAAGTTTGGTTGAAGTTTGAAATCAAATTGTTGTTTGAAAAGTTTAAACAAAATCAAAATATATAAATAGAAAAGGAAAAAAAACAATCAGTACAAAAAAATGATACAAAGTCTGCCCGACCCAGCAAGCTCACCAGGCCCAGCAGCCCACCTCTCTCCTCTCTCCCCCGAAGCGTTTTTCTCACCGCAGAAGGAACCCGCAGCGTCGCTAACTGCAAGGCCCCACTCTTCCTCTCTCTCTCGCTGTCAACCGGACCCTACCTCCCTAGTCTTCTTCCTCACCCCGCGGTGACCACGCCCCCCCTCGCCGGCCGTTTCTGCTGTTTTAACTCGCATCAATACGCGTCAATGCCTCGCTTAAACCTCGCCGCACCACGCTCGATTAAACGCATGTCTCTCCTCCCCATTTTCCCTCACTCGCCCCTCCCTCTCTGCTTCCAGGCCGTTCCAATTGGAGCTGAAACCACCTCTGTCTCCGACGACGTTTCCGGCCGATTCCGGTGAACCTAGCCACCGCCTTGCCTCCCAGACTTCACGAGCCTACTCCCCACCGCACTACGCATTTGTCTGTAACCGCCACTCGCCCGCGTGAGCACCGTAGGATCGGCAATGACCACGTCTGAGGTTCGCCGCCGTCTGCATCCGCTCCGACGAACATTACCGGTGAGACCCGACCGTCCCCTCCTCTCTGTTTGCAACCCCTGTGATCTAGTCTCTCGCGTGCATCTTACTACACCGCTGGCTTGCCTTAGCGCGCACCACAGCCTCACCAAGGACGTCGCCAAGCTCGCCCGTTGACAGAGACGACTCCGGCGAGGAATTACCATCGACCTCGAGCGCCCCCTGCCTTCCGACGACCATGTTGAGCATCACCAGGATTCTGCGGTTCTGGTGAGCATTTCCCCTACTCCTCTCGCTTCCTGTTCTCGTCGTTACGCCGTAGCCAGAATGCCGCCGCCGCGCGCCATCGTCGGGCGCCGCCAGGTGTTTGTTAGTGTGTTAGGAGCCGTAGGATGCGATTTGTCTGGCTAGGATTAGATCTAGACGAAGGGGTAAGTTTGATCCTGTGCCGCTCGATCTGTTTAAAATCCAACGCCCCACGTTGCTCGATCCACACGAACCAGTATGGACCAATCAGGATAATACGCGTGGCCAGCCTTTTGTTTTAAAAACAGAAACTATTCTAATAGATGCTCAAACTTGCATAATTCATAACTTTCAAACCACACGTCCAAATTTTGCAAATTTTATATCAATGGAATCAGCAAGACAAGTACTTTCCAACCATGCACTTTGTTTAGTAAATTGCTTCTGGTAAAATGGTTGTTTTTGTAGAAACTTGTGTAAGCATAATTTGAATATAAAATTCTTTCTAAAATTATTTTTATAATAAAATCTTTGGCAAATGGATTGTTTTGAACCTACTGACCTTAGAAACCAACTCATGGATTTGAAAATGTATTTGGTAAAGCTAAAGAGTAAATATTTGATTGAAAGCATTTCTAGTCAAATAAAAATGTTGTTTATATGTTATAAATACTTTTTGGATAAAAATCTTTGGAAAATGATTTGGATGAAACTCTCTGACCCCAAACACCAAGTTTTAGAATTAAAAATGTATTTGGTGAACCGTATAAAGATTATTGCTTTGCTAAAGGCATTTTCAACCACATAAAATATTGATTTGGTTGAAAAATGGATTATAAGTAAAATATTTTGCAAATGCCACTTTTATAAAATGACCAGTAGGTGTTTTAGAATGTTTATAACCTATTAGAAACCACTTTTCCAAATAAAACAATCTTTTGCATGATTGCATGCATTGCTTTGTTTCTATTATTTTATGTGTTGTTTGCTTGAATGGTAGATTGAATTCTTGCTTGCTTGATTGAATTGTAGTGGAATTTGAAGAGTGTGATCATTGCAAGATCAAGGATTGAACTTATATTCTCTACCAAAAAGGCAAGTGATGCTTCATACTTTTTTCCCATTATTTACACTATGCATTAGTGATATTTCTAAGTAGGACTTGCATGAATTTTTTGCTAAGTATAAACTATGCCATGGGAAATACTAGTAGATGAAACCTTAGTAGGATTTTCCTAAGTTAAGATTACTACTACCATCATGCTTAGCTTAGCTAGTAGAAAACAAGGGTGGATTATATTCATGCCATGGAATATTTCTAAGTCAAGGACTTGTGTTTTGTTTAATAAAACAACTAAGTGAATGAAACACCTGGGTGGAATGGAAAGAATGGTTTGTGTTGAGTGGTTATGCAAGTCCAGTATGCTGGGGAAAACTTGGGCATCACCAAGTCCAGTATGCTGGGGAAAACTTGGTATCTCACTTGTGGAATGCCACCCAGGAACAAAGAGATTTGAGATGTCAAATGTTGAGAAGCTTCAAGTGCAGCCACATGGCATTATGGGCTCTGCCTGGATCATATAGGTTGCAATAACTTAGCCAAATGGACAGTTGGTGGTAGGGGATGATAGGTTGGAACGCGTCCATTCTGGTCTAAGGGAAGGCTTCTGAAAGATCTTGTCTTGGTGAAACCAAGTCTTGTGGGGAAAGTGCACCACCTCTGCAGAGTGTAAAGTATAAGTACTTAGCCATGTCCCTGGTAAAGGACAATTTGAGCATCAAGACATGTAAGCTATCAAGAATCTCCTCATCCCAATTTCTAAATTGAAATCTTGTGGTTGAACAAGGGTTGAAGGATCACCAATTTCTATTGGGAGATGCCTTGGGTGATTTTGTCAAGCAAAAACTTAGTGTTTTCAAATGATAAGGAAAAATCTATTTTGAGCAAAGCAAGCCTAAGCTCCACTTAGCCAAATGCATATAGATGATAGACTCCATCATATTACCATAGTATCACTTGCCAATACAATTCAAATGTATTGACCCTTGTGGCTGTAACTTATTATCTTGCAGGTTTGTTTGATGTTAGTAAAGTGTGATGATTAGGATTACAAGTCTACAACCAACATGTTTGCCTGTGGCACTTTAAAGATGAAGGACTCCATGCTATAGTTCTTTCTGCTGCATTGTAATGAGATAGCCAAATGAGCTATGTAAGATGTAATGAATTTTTTTATTCTTGGTTATAAATTGTATTATGACCTTTGTTTTTTTTATATTACATCTTAACTGTGGATGCTCGCTATTGATCCAGGGACTAGCATTGTAAACACAGGGATCTCTACCTTATTAAAGGTTGGGACCTCTACAGACGGTATCAGAGAGAAGCCACGCGAGGTCAGGGGCGACGGCAATCGGCAGCGAGAGCGGCAGCCCCACGTCGATTCCTTGGATGCGGAAGAAGAGCACGACGAGGCGGCGACAACGACGTGGGTCGGTGCGACGGCGACGGTGGCGTGGGTGGGCGCGGTGGCGAGGGCTCCTCTCTCTGTGCTCCTCCGCTCCTCGATCTGGCTGGGGGAAGAGGAAGAGGAGGTGCGCGCATTATAACCCCCCTTTAACACCGGTTCCAGCCACGAACCGGTGTTAAAGGGGGGATTCGTTTCGCGCGTGCACTCCCCCTTAACACCGGTTCCAGCCACGAACCAGTGTTAAAGGGGGGTGGGGGATTTTCGTTTCGCGCGTGCACACCCCCTCTTTAACACCGGTTCGTGGCTGGAACCGGTGTTAAAGGGGGGCATTTTATTTCATACATTAAAGGGGGGATTTTTAATTCAAAAAACACGATAAAATTTAGAAAATTCATATCTTTTTCATTTCAACTCAGAAAATATGAATAATATATAATAATTTTCAGAAAAATAAGATCTATCCATTCATGTAAAAACATTTTATAGTTACTATAGATGAAAATTTTCAAAATGATTAAAACACTTACATATGAATTTTGATTATTCAATTAAGACAAAATAAAATAGTCAAAACCTAAAACTTTGAACTTAAGAAATATTAAGTATCTGAAAAGGAATCTAACCCTATTTTATTAGAGCAAATCATATTTTATTTTGTATTAACATTTTTGAATTGTTTGGATATTTAAATTTAGCATCTTTTGTATATTTTGGAATCTGACAAAACCTCGCTAAACTTGCATTGGATTTTTGATAAAATAGCATATTATGAACCTAAAAATAATTTTTGTAAAAAATCATGCGCATCATATCATGTACATGTAGTTCATATCTGACCCACTTCCTGCCGATTCGGCAGGAATTTGTCTTTTTCACCAGAGGTGGACGGAAAGGTTTCAGATCCCCGTGTTGGTACAATGTCCATATAAGGTGGTCTAGTATTTTTGTAAAATGTGGTGGTAGTTTTTTGAATTAGCCATTTGGTGTTTACTTCACAAAACCGTCCGTTTTTATGCTCCGAAAGCCAACAAACCTCGAATGAGATAGGTCATTTTGTGAAGGTTTTTATGAGACATAATCAATATACCAAGTTTGATATTTTTATTATGATAGAACTGGAATTAAAGTACATAATGCAACTAACAGTAAGTTACATAAAGCACGACTGAAAATTAAGATACATAAAAGAACTAAAAATTAAGATACATGGCCAGATTAAGTCACAATCGGCCGAACTTGTTTTGGAATGTTGGAGTTATTCAGTCATGCTCCTGCCTACACCTGTAATACTCGCCACTGTAGTCGTCGTACTCACCGCGGCCGTCGTCGCTGTCGTCGTCGGGGTTGCCGTAATTGAACCTTGAAGGCTGAGTATGCGTGGGCTGGACTTGAGGGTAGCGAAGATGGGGGTTAGAGTCGGCGGCAGTGTCATAGGCCATGACGCTCTGGAGAGTCCGATCGCGCTACCACAGCCGACGGCCGGCCTCGTTGAAGTTCAGAGAAGGTGGGCCGTCCTCCTCGTGCCTGGCGAGCGCACTCTCATGCCGATCCCCGAAGAAGGCTTCCCAAGTCGGGAAATAGTCGGGATGCCATCTGGGATTCCGCCGCTGCTCCGGCGTGAGCTCGAAGTAGTAGTGGTTCGTGATGGCCATCCGGCGCGCCACACCTAGAGGGACAGGAGGAACCAGCACGCCTCCGGCGCTCAGCATCCAGCCGACGGGGACGCAGTAGCCCGGCGGGAAGGTGTAGTTCGAGGCGTAAAGCGCCTCCGCCTCCCTAGGGGTTAGTGGTACGGTGGAAGCCATGGGAAAGAGTGATGAGGTTGCAGATATGAGTCTAGAAATGTGCAATGACAATGGAGGCCAACCCTACATATATATATAGTGAGAAATGGCAGGAAGATAACTGGAGGGAAGAACTGGCGGGAAAAACTGACGGGAAGAAATGGCGGTAAGAACTGGCGGGAAAAAATGGCGGGAAGAAAAATGGCAGGAAGAAATAGCAGGAATAAAAATGGTTCATTTAATACATATAGTGTTAACAGAAGAAATATGACATTGATTTCCATGTTGAGATACATATGTGTGCCAAAAATGGATCAACTAATACATATAATCAATCTTATGATCGCGTCGGCCGTACCATGGAGTATCAGCACCGTTTAACAGGATGGTTGGGTCAGTCTTCACTGTGAAGGGCGGAATTTCATCAAACTTATTATAATCTTCTGACATGTCTGTCTTGTCCTCCACTCCAACGATGTTTCTTTTCCCTAAAAGAACTATGTGACGCTTTGGCTCATCGTGTGATATATCTGTTTGCTTATTTTTTTCTTTTTTTTTGGTTTGGTAGACATGTCCTTCACATAGAAAATCTGAGCCACATCATTGGCTAAGATGAATGGTTCGTCTAAGTTCTTGTCTACCTTCATAAGATTGTTGAGATCCACTGTTGTCATTCCATACTTCTTGTCTTCCTCAACCCCTCTTTCTGTTAGCTTGACTCATTTGCACCGAAACAAGGGGACCTTAAAATTAGTTCCATAGTCAAGTTCCCATATCTCCTCTATGAACCCATAATACATGGTCTTTTGCCCATTGTCTTCTGCTGCATCGAAGCGGACACCACTGTTTTGGTTGGTGCTCTTTTTATCTTCGCCTATCGGGTAAAATGTATTCCCATTTATCTTGTACCCTTGGAAAGTACATACAGTCGAAGATGGTGTCCTGGCCAAGAAGTACAACTGATCTCCAACAATGGTGTTACTCGTGAGAAGTCTTTGCAGCCAGCCGCCAAAACTCGTCATGTGTTCACTTATAATCCATTCATCAGACTGTCCCGGGTGTTTGAGGCATATAAAATTCTTGTGTTCATTGATATACGGGGCAACCAAGATAGATCTTTGTAAAACCGTGTAGTGTGATTGATTGAGAGAATGCCCGTCCCTACATATCATTGCTTTACATCCTAGGGTGCCTTTTCCACGCAGTCTCCCCTCATGTCGTGATTCTGAAACACCAATCGCCATAAGGTCAGGAATAAAATCAACACAGAACTCAATGACCTCCTCTGTTACATAGCCCTTGGAGATGCTCCCTTCTGGCCTAGCACGGTTATGAACATATTTGTTTAAGACTCCCATGTACCTCTCAAAGAGGAACATATTGTGTAGAAATACAGGACCGAGAATGGAAATCTCTTCTACTAGGTGAACTAGGAGATGCGTCATAATATTGAAGAAGGATGGTGGGAACACCAACTCAAAGCTGACAAGATATTGGTCCACATCTGTCTGTAACCCTGGTTGGCTTTCTAGATCGATTCTGAGATATTGCATTGAGGAATGCACATATCATCACAATGGTTACTCGAACATTTTCAGGTAGAAGCCCCCTCAATGCAATCGGAAGCAATTGCACCATAATCACGTGGCAGTCATGAGACTTCAGGTTTTGGAATTTTTTTCTCTGCCATATTTATTATTCCCTTTATATTCGACGAGAAGCCAGATGGGACCTTGATACTGCTCAGGCATTCAAAAAAGATTTCCTTTTCTGCTTTGGTAAGAGTGTAGCTGTAAGGAGTTAAGTGGCATCGTTTACACTTCTCGTTCTCAGGATGCATAGGCTCTTCAGGGTCTTTCATACGTTGCTAGTCCTGCCATGCTTCCGGTGTATCTTTTGTCTTCCCATACACTCCTAGGAAGCCTAGCCGGTTCACGCAAACATTCTTCGTCACGTGCATCACGTCGATTGATGTAACATCCCAAAAATATAAGCTTGGATCATCAAACTCTAATCATCAAAATTAGGGTTAACAAAAACTTTTCTAAATAAAATTATGAATGCATGCATATGTGTATGCATTGATTTTGAATTCTTTTAAAACCACCTTGTTTGTTTGTTTGTTTGTTTGTTTGTTTCATTGCTTGTAAAATGTTTCTTAGGTGAAATAAACATCATCTAAAACATTTCCCACACTTTTCCTAAAGACAAGTAAATCAAAACACATATATTAAATGAATGGTCATTTTGACCAATTTAACGCCCATGCCTACTTCGGCTGTCTCAAACTTTCAGAACCTAACAGAAACTTTTATGGATCTTTGCACCCCTTGAATGTACTCATAACAAAGTATCAAGGCCCACTTTGTGATCATCCAAAAACTTTCAAAGGCATAGCTTAAATGACAATTCAAAATTGAATCTTTATCATATGGGAAGATCCCAGTTTTTCAAAAACCACTCAAACAAGCTCAACTTTCAAAACCCAAGCTTCTGCAGACTCACCAGCACCAATCTAGCAAACCCACCAAAAATCTTTTCAAAATTCAAAACTTGATTTCATGCGGCCATTTCATCAAACAGGTTGCAGACACAAATCAAACAAACATCAAACACTATAGTGTGCAGTAAAATTGGCCTAACTTGTTCCCTAGTTAGCTCACAACCAGCTCAGTAGATCATCTAGGAAGATTAGCCAAGCACTAGCACCACTGTGAGCTTGCCATTGCCATCAATGGTTAACAGCCGAGCACACCCTTGCAACCCCATAGTCGACAGCAAGCTAGGAGCAGCAGCAAGCCTAGCCAACATGTCTGGGAGGCAGCCCACCGTCCACCGCCACTCACTATCCCAGCCGCGAGCGTTGCCAAGCCCTGGACCACGCGCACAAGCCGCGCCCAGACCGCCAGAGACCATGCTGAGCGTGCGCCAGAGCACCACCCTCGACCAGTGCCCACAGACCGCGCGCCGCCCTCGCCGCGTGCACACACAATCCCCACTGACCCAGGAGACCGCCAGACATCCCCGTTTGCTGCCCCGTGCCGCATAGCCACGGCCCGCCGTCGAAGATGCTGCCTCTGCCGTGCAGAGCATCGCCCGTTCCAGACCAAGCCACACCGCTCCATGCCTCGAAACCATGTCGTTGAGCATCGCCAGGAGACACCGCACCGTCCCCTACGTTCGCCCCAGGAGTTGTCGCGACCATCCTTGAGTTCGCCGTCGTCGACTTCGTCGTTCGCCCGCCTCGCCGACCCTCGACCGTACCCCGGTGAGCCCCCAGCACACATCACTGACCGCTCTAGGTTTCGTTCTCGCCGGCGTTGTCTCGCGTCGACGATGACTCTCAGCCGTTGGATTAGAACTAGATCGAACGACCCACGTTGCCCCATACCGCTTCGCCCAGCCCTGTGTCACTGACGAGTGGGGACACCCACTTAAGCAGCCCGCGGGAGCACTGCGCTTAGCAGGCCGGCCCGTTTACTTTTCCCGCGCAGCCCAGTTATTTCAAATTAAACTTTTTCCATTTTAATTTAAACACACTTCTATACCCAACTTCAAAAATCAACCCAGATCGATTCATTGCACCAAATTGAATGAAACCAATTTTGTTAGAAAGGTCTGTGAATGCTGAATCCAAGCCCGTTGGATTCAAGTCATTTGGATCTATAGATCACCCATAGTAAAAATGACAAGGCAGAAGCTTTTTCTGCATTCAAACATTTTTCAAATTTAAACCATAATAGCTTTTGAGTTGATTCCAACTCTCAAAAATCACAATTAACCATACCTTTCAGAATATATAAAAATATATAGGTTTACTTGCAGAAATAATGTTCAAGTAATAAAAGAATGCCCCATAGGCATTTCTAGCCACTTTATTTAATTAAAATAAAAGGGTAAAACCTTATTAAATTGTGACACCACTTTAATTCATGTTCCCATGGACCAAATTATGTGGTGATGACATGTGTCAATATGATCCCATGTTTGGTTTGGAGAATATTAAATCTTAAATAGTTTTTGAATGAGTAGAAATTACGTTTCTACAAATAAAAGAAATTAAATCAAGCCTTAACCTTGTAATGTTAGAGATGATGCTAGATCATCTATAGGACCCTTGGGTGTGATGATTGCAAGTAGTTAAGTATTGTTTGGTGATTGTGTACCTCGTATTTATTCATAGACGCTAGTACCGACCAAGGATACGAGGAGGAAGGAGGATTCTACGAAGAAGAAGCCGAGGAGAACTTCAACCACTGCTGTGCACAAGGCAAGCTTATATTGACACTAATGCAAGCTTTACTAACTAAGTGGACCAATGCAAGTTAACCCTTGCAAGATACCCTACTGATGCAACAAACCCCTACTTGTTACTATGCCTATTATATGCTTTAAGCATATGAGATCATACCCACTTGATAAACCAATCCTAGTTTTATTTGCACGCTTCTTACTTTATTTCTTTATCAAAGCTTCAACTTAGAGTTGACTTAAGTGACTGTTAGATATTAGAAAGATATGTGAAGGTTGCATAAAGAGCATTAAACTTGGCCTAAGTTAGATAATCTTTGTGTCTTCCTAAGGCATGCGATTAAACTTAGTTAAACCCCACTAGTTTACCACCCCTCATTAGTGCTTATCCCCACCTTAGATGCTAGTGCTAAGAATAAAACTTGATCAACTTTAGATGGGGATACTTGGTGGAAAAATGGTTATGAAAACCTTGGAATGATGGATCATTCTACTGAAATGTTTTGTACATGTGTTTCCGAACACTTGATGATTTTGGTGATAAAAATGTTGAGGCAAGAGCCTTAGCCCTTTATAAAACTGATGGTTGTCTGGATGCGATACCATTCCAATTTTATCGTACAACCACAATACCCAAATATTGGGTAGGGCTTGACTGGAAACTTATATCCCTTAGTATTAGTTACCTCACTGCCAAGGTCTGAGCTAAGGCTACCTTGTGAAGATTGTCCACCTGTGCAGTACCCAAGATGACAGTTGGTCATGGTTGGGAGGTCAAACTCACAGGAGAGGTGCTTATACTAGGGTGTGTAATGGAAAGGTTAGGATTGATTATCCGCATACTAAGTATGGTGAATTCAGGATTTGTTCCTGACGGATGTATCGAATGTTGTGGTGAAAGTGTAGACTCTCTGCAGAGTGTCAAACTATTCGAATAGCCGCGTCCGCGGTTATGGACAGTTGGAGTGGCCATACTGTTCCCCCGTCAGACTTTTCAAAATGATTTGTGAAATGAATTGAGACTTTGACTTGACCACAACAGAGTTGTGATATGAAATACAAGTTCCCACTTAGGAGTTATAAAATCGTGACTAGTTTTGGAACCTAGTAGAGATAAATCTGGCTTTTGCAAAACAACCCTAGAGCCTAGTGTCCTATTATCCAAAAACCCCTTTACCTGTTAGTATTAGTTTGCGAGTACTTAAAGAGTACTCATGGCTTTGTCCCTAGCTATTCCCATGGCCATACTATGAAGAGGAGTACCTGGAGGATGGACCCCAGGAAGGTTACGACAACTAGGATCATCTCCCATCGTCAGCATTGCCTGTGACCCCGAAGATGGAGCTTCGCCTATGCTACCGTTATTATTACGTATTCCAATGCTTGAAGTTGTATTAAGAACCAGATCATGAGATCTCTATTTGTGTAAGAACTTATGTATCGTTTGTAATGGATGATGTACTATGGTATCCAATTCTGTTATGTCTCGCAAAAATGGTAATCCTAGGATTGCGATGTATGGCATAACAGGCATCTAGGATTGAAAAATCCGGGTGTTGACAAGTTGGTATCAGAGCCATCCTGGCCATAGGAGACCCTAGTTAGATTGGACGTTGAACCAAAAACTTAGTTTCAAAACCAAAGAAAACAAATATTTACAAAAACTTATTCTCATTCTTACCTCTTTAATTCTTTCATAAAAATTCATGTTCCTCAAAAACTCTTGACAAATATATAAATTTTGACACACTTGATCACCCTGCTAATCTACTCATCCTCTATTTTCATAGATGGACGTGAAGTACAGCAAGTTTTACCAACTTGGGAATGGAGGAGACCTTATCTTTGAGAGGGATTTGGACCAGCTTTCGGAACTTCTGGAGCGTCCGCACCCCGAGTTCTTTGGAGCTCAGCTCAATGATCAAGGAGGAGAAGATCTGCAGTGGCTAATTGTTGCAAGTCTTCGAGGAAAGATTGAACCTCCCACTGCGGAGGGAATTCAGTTTACCTTGAGGGAAAACAACTGGCTCGATGGACTTGCCAGAGCAATGCAGGAAGCTCTTTCCCGTCTGTGTGGGCAGAGCATCAATCAGATCAAGGGTACTCGCTTCGAGTTTTGCCCAAGGCGTGATGCAAATGGACAACCCTTGGAAGCCCCATACCACCCCGAGCTGAAGACTCAATTGGACCACCTTAGCTTCATGATGTATGATCGTCATCAGGAGTTGGACAACTGCCGTGACTACTGCAACCACAAGTCTGCCATCATCAAGACAAAGGACCATACCATCGCCATGCTAGCAAGGGATCGCAAGTCTCACCGCGGTCAGATCGACAAGAAGGAGCGCATTATTGCCCGTCTTCGCCACCGCATCTCATCTTTGGAGGAGACCATCCACGAGAGAAACATGCAGTTGGAGGAAAGGGAGAATGCCGGAGAGGATCTTCATGGAGACCCTTACTCCTATCTCAGCGATGACGATGATTTTCTGGAGGATCAGGCCATGGACTTCTTCACCGATGAGGATGATTTCGCCTTCATCGATGATGATGAAGCCACAGATTCCGAGGAGTAGTAGCACTTGAGCACTAGCGTAGTGAGTAGTATTCGGTCCCACTATATCGTAGTACTCAGAATGGTTCTTAAAACCATCTGTTTTTTCTTTGTTGTGGTGTGTGTTGTACTGTGTGCCCCGGACGAGATAGACACTGAAGCCAAGAAGAAAGAAAGATTCCTGAATGGTCTGCATGACGAGATGCAGACGGTGTTAGTCAATATTCCCTTTGCGGATATTGAAGCCCTTGTAGACTCTGCTATCCAAATGGAAGGAAAGATCAACCAAGCCAATGAGAACCGCAAGCATCGTATGATGCATCAGCCAGGAACCCATCAGACCCCAAAGTATCGCCCCAACCCATCTCCAGGATTTGCCCCAAGAACCAACAGACCCCCGATGAACCGTCCGACCTATCCCAACCATGGAAACCCTAGACCCGGAGGAAATCACAACAACCCCGGCAACTCTAGCAATTTCAATCGTGCCCCACCCAAGTTCAACACCAACAATGCTACCGCCAACAACAACACTGCCCCGAGGACTGGAAGCAATGCTATGTCTGTCGCAACCAAGGACAAGTCGCAAGTGACTTGTTATGACTGTGGAAATAAAGGCCACTATTCTAACGAGTGCCCCAACAAGAAGAATGCTACAGCCCCCAATGCCAATGCCCCAGCTCAGCAACAGCGTCGTGTTCAACCCGGAAGAAGATTTGCCCTAGGGAATTCACTCAACCGCAATGGCCGTCTTTTTCTCATGCATGCTGAAGAAGCTCAGGAAGCGCCAGACGTCGTGCTGTGTATGTTTTCTGTTAATTCAGTACTTGCAAGAGTGTTGTTTGACTCTGGTGCATCGCATTCATTTGTCACCGAAGAATTTGCATGCACTAGTAAAATTCAACCAACCAAATTGAAGCATGTGATGATTGTACAAATTCCCGGATCAATCACCAAGGCTAGGCAAATTTGCAAAGCCGTCCCTATCCGAATCCATGGCATAGATTTTTATGCTAATCTGGTAGTACTCGGAACTAAAGGTTTGGAAGTAGTACTAGGAATGGATTGGATGTCCAAACATAAAGGATTGATTGACTGTGCCAAGAAAGCCATCACTATGACCAGTACAGCCGGAATAGCAGTTGAGCATATATCTGAAACCTTACCTCGTCAATTCAAATGCAATAAGAGTATAGCCCAACCTACCATTGACCAAGTCCGGATAGTCTGTGAATACCCAGATGTATTTCCAGATGTTTTGCCCGGTATGCCCCCAGATCGGGATATCGAGTTTATCATTGAACTAATCCCCGGAACCGGACCCATAGCCCAGAGACCCTATAGTATGAACCCGTCAGAGCTCGCAGAACTGAAGAAACAACTGGATTCCATGTTGGAAATTGGATTGATTCAACCAAGTGCGTCCCCATGGAGATCACCTGTCTTATTTGTAGACAAGAAGGATGGAGGTAGCCGTTTGTGTACGGATTATAGGAAGTTGAATGATGTCACCATCAAGAACAAGTACCCTTTGCCCAAGATAGAAGATTTGTTTGATCAGTTGACCGGTGCCAAAGTGTTTTCTAAGATTGATCTTAGAACTGGCTATCATCAACTCAAAATTCGTGCAGAGGATATTCCAAAGACTGCCTTTACCACCAGATATGGATTGTATGAGTATAAGGTCATGTCTTTCGGATTAACCAATGCCCCCGCTTATTTCATGAACCTCATGAATAAGATTTTTATGGACTTCCTGGATAAGTTTGTCGTTGTTTTCATCGATGACATTCTGATTTTCCAAGTCAGAAGAAGAACATGAGCTACACCTAAGGACCATTCTTGGAACCCTTAGAGAGCATCAGTTGTATGCCAAGTTTAGCAAATGTGAATTCTGGTTACAGGAGGTAGGATTCCTCGGTCACATTGTATCAGCCGGAGACATTGCCGTTGACCCTGCCAAAGTGAAAGATGTAGAAGATTGGCAAGCCCCAACCACTCAAACCCAAGTTCGTGCTTTTCTCGGATTGGCAGGATATTACCACAAATTCGTAGAAGGATTCTCGAGTATCGCCAGACCCATGACCCAATTGCTGAAAAAGGATAAGAAGTTTGAATGGACCGACAAATGTGAAGCAAGTTTTCAAGAACTCAAAAGGAGATTGATTTCAGCCCCAATCTTGATCATGCCGGATATCACGAAGCCCTTCGACGTGTATTGTGACACATCCAAGATTGGTCTCGGATGTGTGATAATGCAAGAAGGCAAAGTGATATCTTATCTATCCCGACAATTAAAACAACATGAGCAAAACTACCCAACCCATGACCTCGAACTCGCAGCAGTAGTTCTAGCCCTGAAGACATGGAGACATTACATGATGGGAAATCGTTGTGAGATTTATTCGGATCACAAGAGCCTAAAGTATATATTCACTCAGAAGGAGCTGAATAAGAGGCAGAGAAGATGGATTGAGCTAATCAAGGATTATGACCTAGACATTCACTACCACCATGGTAAAGCCAACGTGGTAGCCGATGCCCTTAGCAGATTGCCGTGCCGCTTGAACTCCATGATTTTGAAGGAGCAACCAAGTTTTCACAAGGAGATGGAAGATTTTCGAATGGAATTAGTAAGTGAAGGATTTTTGGCTAGCATAGAACTCCAGCCCACCTTGATTAGTCAGATTAAGGAGGCGCAGAAGGAAAATGCTAGTATCGACGGAATCAAGCGTCGTATCGGTATAGGCAAAGTACCCGGATTCACCGAGGACGAAGAAGGAGTCTTGTGGTACAAAGGACTCCTTTGTGTACCAGCAGATTCTAAGTTGAAAGAGGTTATTTTGAAGGAGGCTCATGATACTCTTTATTCTATCCATCCCGGAGGAACTAAGATGTATCAAGATTTGAAAGAGCAATTTTGGTGGCATAAGATGAAGAGAGAAATAGGAAGCTATATCGCCAAGTGTGATATATGTCAGCGAGTCAAGGCAGGACATCAAAGACCCGCTGGATTGTTGCAACCCTTGCAGATTCCGAATGGAAATGAGATTCTGTAGGAATGCACTTTATCACTGGACTACCTACTTCTAGTAGGGGAAATGACTCTATCTGGGTCATAGTGGACAGATTGTCCAAAGTCGCCCATTTCTTACCCGTCAAGACCACATATCAGAGTTCGAAGCTAGCAGAGTTGTACATCGCTAGAATCGTTAGTTTGCATGGAGTCCTCAGGAACAAAGTATCGGATCGAGGAACTAAGTTTACCTCGAGATTCTGTAAGAAAGTTCACGAAGGTTTAGGAACCCGCCTAGATTTCAGTACCGCGTATCACCCTCAGACCGATGGACAAACGGAGCGAGTAAATCAAATACTCGAAGATATGCTGAGAGCGTGCGTGTTAGAATATGGATCCAAGTGGGAAGACTGTCTACCATTTGCAGAATTTTCTTACAACAATAGTTATCAAGCCAGTTTGCAAATGGCCCCATTTGAATTTATGTACGAAAGAAAGTGTCAGATTTTCGGACTCGACATCCTGCAAGAAGCAGAAGAGAAGGTTCACAAGATTCGTGAGCACCTCAAGACCGCCCAATCCCGACAGAAGAGTTACGCCGACAAGAGACGTAGAGACCTCGCCTTCAACATAGGAGATTTTGTCTATCTGAAAGTGTCGCCATTGAAGGGAATGCAGCGTTTCCAACTTAAAGGAAAGTTAGCCCCCAGATATATCGTACCTTTCAAGATTCTAAACCGTCGAGGAGAAGTATCATACCAATTGGAGCTACCTGAAGAGATGTCAGCCATGCACAATGTGTTCCATATCTCATTACTTCGCAAGTGTCGCGAAGTCCCCGAGAAGACCGAAGTATTCAAGAATATCGACCATCGGACCATAGAGATCAACGATGACCTGACCTATCCTGAAGTACCCATCCGCATTTTGGAAGAAGCTTTTTGAACTATCCGAACCCGAAGCATCAAGTTTCTCAAGATTCAGTGGAACAACCACATAGAAGAGGAAGCGACCTGGAGCGCGAAGATCACATCAGGACGGAGTTTCCTGATCTCTTCAAATCCTAGGTAATCTTTTCGTCCTTTTTCAAATCTCGGGACGAGATTTTGTTTAAGGGGGGAAGGTTTGTAACATCCCAAAAATACTAAGCTTGGATCATCAAACTCTAATCATCAAAATTAGGGCTAACAAAAACTTTTTTAAATAAAATTATGAATGCATGCATATGTGTATGCATTGATTTTGAATTCTTTTAAAACCACATTGTTTGTTTGTTTCATTGCTTGTAAAATGTTTCTTAGGTGAAATAAACATCATCTAAAACATTTCCCACACTTTTCCTAAAGACAAGTAAATCAAAACACATATATTAAATGAATGGTCATTTTGACCAATTTAACTCCCATGCCTACTTTGGCCGTCTCAAACTTTCAGAACCTAACAGAAACTTTTCTGGATCTTTGCACCCCTTGAATGTACTCATAACAAAGTATCAAGTGTTGGAGATATGCCCTAGAGGCAATAATAAATGTAGTTATTATTATATCTTTGTGTTTATGATAAATGTTTACATTCATGCTATAATAGTATTAACAAGGAAACATTAATAGTTGTGTGATTTGTAAACTTAAATTGAAGTCCTAGTAAAGCCTCTTCATAATACTAGCTTGTTGGTTAATAAATGATTGTGGTTTCCCTATCATGAACATTGAGATGTTATTAACAACAAGATCATATCGTTAGGAGAATGATATGGTGGACATACTCCTATAGATAAGCGTAGCATAAAGATCAAGTCATTTTAATAGTTCAATTGCTATATGCTTTCTGATACATAGTAACCTAATTCCTTCGACCATGAGATCATGCATATCACCTTTACCGGATGGATGCTTTGATGACATCAAACACCACACCGTAACTGGGTGGCTATAAAGGTGGCATTGAGTGTTCGGAAAGTATTGGCTGAGACACATGGATCAAGAGTGGGATTTGTCCATCCATATGACGGATAGATATACTCTGGGCCCTCTCGGTGAAATGTCATCCAATTAGCTTGCAAGCATGTGACTGGCTCACAAGGGATCACATATCACGGGAATGAGAAAAGAGTACTTATCAGTAACGAGGTTGAAACTAGGTATGCAGAGATACCGACGATCATAACCTCGGATAAGTAAACTATCGTGAGACAAAGGGAAATTGGTATCGTATGTAAGTGGTTCATTCGATCGCAAAGTAATCGTAGAAATATGTGGGAGCCATATGAATTTCTAGATTACTCTATTGGTTATTGTTCGGAGAAGTGTCTCGATCATGTCCGCATAATTCACGAACCGTAGGGAGACACACTTAAGGATTCGACGTTGTTTGAGTAGTTATGGAATGATGAGTAAGAAACCGAATGTTGTTCGGAGTCTCGGATGGGAACCGGGATATCACGAGGAGATCCAGAATGGTCCGGAGAATAAGATTCATATAAGGAAAGTCCTGTTTCGGAGTTGGAGAATGGTTCCTGTGTTTTCATCGGGAATGATCTAGAAGGTTCCGGAATGTCCGTCACTCCGGAGGGGAAGGGTACATGAATGTGTCATATCAAGTTGGAATGATTTCATCATGTACTAGGTGTCATCGCTGAACAAAATAAAGGGTTTAATCAAATCCTTGTTTGAAAAGTCAAACGCCAATTTGAAAAGTCAAACGGCTATTCTGGGAAGTGGATGGGAAGGTGGAAACCGAGTTGGGGAGGAGTTTCTCCCCTCCACCGCCGGCCCCATTGGGAAACCGACTTGGGGAGGGACTCCCCTCCCCTGGCGTGCCCCCTCCACCTATATGTAACATCCCTAAAATCATGATTTCAAAGATTGCATATCATTCATGCATGCATATAGAATTGAGATCAATTTCAAACTCATTTCAGAAAACAGAAGCACATAGTGCTATTATTTTATGTGAGCAAACTTAAATCAAATGGCCATCCCCATTTTAGAGCTTGAATGTTTTAAACCAAGATTGTTTGCCTCCCTTGTTGTTTGGCTTGAGTGTGAAGTTTAAACAAAATTTTACAAAATAGAAATGGCTTCAAAAACCATTTTCAAACATTTGCAAACCAAGTGCAATGTCACTGTTATTTTGTCTTTCCAAAAATGACCAAGCCAATTCAAAGTGACCACATGGTTTTATGCCAAGTTTTGTGACTATTGCACACTGCAAAAATCCCAAAAAGATTTGAATTCAAATAGAGTTTGAATTCATTTGAAAACCAATCCAGAAAAATCAAAACAGAAAAAGAAAAGGAATAAGGAAATGGAAAAGGGACGGCGCCAGGAATTGAGCCCAGTAGCAGACACAGCCCATTTAGCCCACCCGGCTCCTCTCCCTCTCTCTCGCACGCGCAGACGCACCCACGCGGTCACCGACGCTCGGACCCCACTCCCTCTCTGCTTATTTCGCTGACAAGCGGGCCCCGTCCACGTCGTCATCGTCTTCCCCAAAATTTCCACGCACGAACTCCGCCGCTGGCCGTTGCTGCGTTGATTTCGCGGTGTAATTGGCATTGAACCACTAAGCGTTTCTTGTCGAGCCTCCGCCTACTTAAGCACCTCCCCACTCCGCTCCATTCCCCTCACTCAATTTCATCTTCACGGCCCCAGGCTGCTCGCAACTCGCTCAACGCCGCCGCTGTTCCGACGACCGTGCCAACGAATTCCGGTGAGCACCGTGTCCTCCTCTATCCCTGACTCATGCTGTCAAGCTTAGCAACTCCGTGTGCATCTACTGACACACCCCGTTTGTTCTCGCATGGTCTGTAGCTTCGGCAACGACTTCGACCAAGCGCCGCCGCTCTCTGCACGAACTCCGGCGACCTCTTCCCGTAAGTACCAGCCGCCCCTTGCCCTCTGTCTGATACGCCTAGGATCCCCATCGTCTTGCGCATCTAACGGTGCCCTCCTTTTGACTTAGCGCGACTTTCAATCTCGCCAACGACGACCGCAGCCGTACCCGATGCATCCACGAGCTCCGGCGATGAATCCCCGACGACTCCGAGCGCCCCTTGCCAAGCCACCTCCACGTTGAGCTTCGCCTCGACCCCGCGGTTCTGGTAAGCACCCTCTCCCCTCCCCGGACGATCTAGAACGCCAGTGCCGCCGCTGATAGACGCGCCGCCGCCAGTCGCCGCCGCTAGCGCCGCTAGTCTATGGTCACGCGCTTAGCAGCCGTAGGATCTGGATCCAACGCTCTAGATTAGATCTGCATCGAAGGGGTAAGTGACTATCTGAACCGTGCGCGTAAGTTAGATCTGACGGTCCACGCTAGTCGATCCACGCGAAGCGGTACCGACGAATCAGAACGCGACGCGTGGCTAGGGTTTAGTTTAAAAACAGAATTTGAATCAGATTTGTATCCAAATTTGATTTGCTTGTAACTTTTGATTCCCACGTTAGATTTTAGCAAATTTTATACCGTTGGAATCAGAGAGACAAGCCCTTTCTATTTATGAAATGTGTTTAGTGATTAGTTTCTGTTAAACTGACTTTATTTGCAGAAACTTGTTTAGGACTATTTTGAGTATATGAATTGTTTAGGAAATTGTTTTAGTGTCAAATAAACTTGGTTTAGCAAGTTTTTGACTCGTTTATGATTCAGTACTATGCACTTGCTTGGTTGGGTTTTAAAAATCATCACTTAGCATTTTGCATGCATGCATATATTTATGTTTGTATATGAATTGTGTGTAATTTTATGCTACCATTCTTTGTGTAGATTTTGGTGCTAGTGATTGTGATTATGAAGAGTGCTACTCTCCCAACTACCAAGGCAAGTGGTACTTCATGAATATTTCCATCCCTATATTTTATACAAGCATTAGAAATATTTTGCTAAGTCTTGCATGTTACTATTTTGCCAAATGCCATGTTGGGAAATCCTAAGTAGTTGTAGAATTGCTAGGAAATTTCTAAGTTAAGTTACTATCTATGCCATGCTTAGCCTAGCTAGTAGCAAACAAGGGTTGGTAAAATATACATGCTAAGTTGAAAATATTTCTAAGTCTTTGGACTTATGTTTTCTTAATAAAACAACTAAGTCAATGAATCACCTGGGTGGAATGGGACTTGAATGGTGGTTTTTGGTTGAGTGGTTACACAAGGCCCATGGCTATGGTTTACCTTGTGTATCTCACTTGTGGAAAGCCACCCAGGAACAAAGGGATTTTAGTGGCCAAGTGTTGAGAAGCTTCTAGTGTAGCCACTTGGCAATATGGGCTCTGCCTGGATCACATAGGTTGCTAGAACTTAGCCATCTAGACAGTTGGTGGTAGTGGGAATGATAGGTTGGAGCGCGCCCATTTGGTCTAAGGGAAGGCATCTGAAAGGTCCTGTCTTGGTGAAACCAAGTCTAGTGGGGAAAGTGCACAACCTCTGCAGATGGAAAATCTAAGTACTTAGCCAAGTCCATGGCAATGGACAACATGAGCATCAAGACATGGAAGCTATCAAGAATCTCATCATTCCAACTTCTAAATAAAAACTTGTGGGTGAACAAGGGTGAAGGACCTCAATGTCTATTGATGGTTTCTTGGGAAAAGTTTTGACAAAGAAAAACTTAGTGATTTCAACTAATAGGAAAAAACTATTTTGAGCAAAGCAAGCCAAGCTACACTTAGCCAAAATGCATATAGAATTATAGTCCACCTAAAATTTTACTAAGGTATCACTTGCCAATACTATTCCAAAGTATTGACCCACTGCGGCTGTAACTTGTGATGTTGCAGGTTACTCTGATGAGGATTAGGTGTCATGAGTCTACACTCAACATGTTTGCCTGTGGCACATGAAGATGAAGACTTATATTTATTTACTCATTCAAACTCTTGTATTAGGCCTGTGGCCTTGAGTTGTAAGAACTATGTTTATCTCTGGAATGATGTAATAAATGACCTTTGTATCTGTGTACTTCATCTTAAACTGTGGATGCTAGCAATGATCCAGGGACTAGCATTGCAATCGCAGGGATAATTTTTCCTTTACAAAGGAGGGATATTACAGATGGTATCAGAGCACTGTGTTGCCTGTAGGATTATGACCCTAGGACTGGAAACCACTAAGGAAAAAGTTTTCAACAACTTCTACACTTGTCTATTCTTCTCGTAAACTTTTCTAATCTTCTCTCTCATCTCTATTTGTAGATGAACTCCATCAACGAAGCTGTGAGGAAAGGACCACTCATGACAATGACTTTGGAGAGTGAGACAGAGTTTCCCAAGGCTCTCAAGGACCTCATGGTTGCACTGGAGATACAAGGTGCAGCTGTGTACAAAGGTTTTCCAGTGATGGATGAAGGAGTGGAATACTGGTGGGTGCAGCTTCACTTGTATAAAAACAAGGAAGACAACCATCAGGAAAAAGGATTCTGCATGTTCACCAATTGAGTGGTGCATCCTACATTCTTTGAATCAGCAAGGGATGCAGCTTGGAAGACCATCAAAGAACTTGGTGATAGAGTCAAGTGCAGGATGATCAACCTCCAAAATGATCTAAGGAAAGAGAAGGAACATACCCAAGAGTTGGAGGCTACCAACCAAACCTTAATAGGAGACATTATAGACTTAGTGATGGAGTCATGTGAGCAAGATAGGCTGATTGCTTCTAGAAACATTGTGTTAGCCAACAGATCCAGTGAGATAGGATTGTAAGCGTACTTCGTTAGTTGGACCACCACTTATCACCTTATTTTCCAAAATGAGACTTTAAAATAAGATGAACCTTGGTTGTTGTAATGGTATCATGTATGCATGACTTGTGTGTTTTGCTTTCCGAGGATATGTTTGTGATGTTATGACTTTTGTTTTATCTTGATTTGTGTTATTCTAACTTTTCTATCTTATAAATAGATGCCTATTACCATCAGCACTGTTGAGGAGTTCTAGGTTACCCGCTTTGGTCCTCGTATCGTTGAGCTTACCACTTTGCTCAATCTCCCTCTTCCCACCATCATGGTGCATCCCCTCACCAAGTTTGAGAGGAAGGACCTCTGGGGCTTCAAGGTCAACCAGCCCGGACGCCAGACTGAGCCTACCACGGAGGCCATTGTCTTCAAGCTCATGCACGATGACAGGGAGAGAGGCCTTGAGGCAGTGATGCAGGACTTGATAGGACGTCTACTTGGACGACACTCCCGACAGGTTAGAGGTACTCACTTCCACGCCTTTGGTAGACGTGACGAGGATGGAGAGTCCATTGACTTCGAGGACACTGCGAGAGATACAGCGGAGCCCATTCGTCTATACCTCCAGGACTTAGAGTCTCTCATTAGGCACGTGGACACTGACAGGACCAACGTCATGCTTAGCAATGACGAACTCCAGGTGCAGCTTCGCGAGAAGGACAAGCTCTTCGCGGAGCAAGATGAGATAGTCAAGGTAATGGAGGAAAAGTTCGAGGCCCAGGACAAGAAGTTCAAGAGTCAGGAGAAGCGTGTCCAGGATAGGAACAAGAAGATCTGGGACATGACTGAAGAACTGCAGTCCAAGGACTTTGAGCTAGAGCAGCAGCAGACAGTGATTGAGAGGCTTCGTTCCCAGAAGAGGGCTCTCAAGGCCAAGATAGAGACCTTGACCACTAGTGTTGAGGAATACAAGACCGCGATGGAGAACGCAGGTCTTACCATTGTCGAGGAGGAGATTGATGCCGAGGAGTAGATTTTACTACTCACTTATCTTTTGTTATCATACTTGTTTTTTGAGAACTTGTTATTGGACCATCCGACATGTGGATGGCTTGCTACTTGTGTGTTTTACTTTGTGAACTTGTTATCTTGTTGTTGAACTTTTATATTGTGTTGCATGCTTGTGTTTGCTTATGTGATGTAATGTGCATGAATGCATCTATGTGTATCTCATTCTTATCTCTATTTGAATAAACCACAAATGCCTCCCCGTCGTGCAAACCCCAACCCCAACAACAAAAACATCACCCCAGAAATGCAGCAAATGATGAACGCGCAAACTCAGCTAATGCAGATGATGACGACGTTCATTCAGAATCAAAACAACAACAATAACAATAATAACAACAACAACAATCACAACAACAACAACAACCCTCCAGGCTTTGATATGCTTACCAGGTTCTTGAGATTGAGGCCAGCTAAGTTCTCAGAGACGACTGATCCCATGGTGGCCAATGACTGGCTACGCTCAGTAAACAAGGACTTGGTAATAGTGGGCTGCACGGATGCTGAAAAAGTCAGATTTGCAGCACATCTGTTGGAAGGACCAGCCGCCACTTGGTGGGATAACTTCCAGATCACCACTCCCATAGATGAAGTGTCACATCCCAAGATTTTCCAAATCTTGTAATGTGAAAATAAATGAATAAAATAAAACTTTGTTTGAATTTCAGGACCAGAAGAAACTTTTGAATCCAATTGGAAACATTCAAACCTATTTTGAACAAATAAATCCTAAAGGGATTAAAAAGATAAATATTTAGTAAAGGAAAAATAAAAATATTTTAATACTACTTTGAAATCTTTTTATAAAGGCTTTGGTTTCAAAGAGAAAAGAAATATTGAAATAAAGATTATTTTATAAAGCCAAATTAAACCTTGACCAAACTTTGGACTTAAAACATTTTGTTTTGAATAAAAATAGCAAAGGTTTATTTAAATAAATTAATAAGAATTTAATATCCAAATTTATTTGAATAAGAGGTTTTACTATTTTAATTGAAACATCAAAACTTATTAAATTATTATAAGTTTTCCAAATATTTTATATTCTCAAATAAAGCCTATTACAATGTTCTAGTTTTTATTTTAGACTTCAAAATAAATGTTTTAAATAAAATAAATCCTATTGGATTTAATAATGAAAGTCTATTGTATTTAATTAATATTGGACCATAAAATAAAATGATATTTTATTTTAAAATTTCCAAATATTCTTTATTTCCAAATAAAACCTACTGATTTGGTTTTGAAAATATTTGGATTTAAAATGGAGATTTTATTAATTAAACCAAACCCTATTTTATTAATAAACCATGGTCCATTTTATTTAATTAATAAATGGAACCTAAAAAGATTTAAAATATTAATTTTATTTTGGAAGTTGGTTTATGCTACTAAACAGAACCAAAAACTCATTACAAGTTTGAATTGTTTGAATGGTTTGCATTGTTGATTGAATCATTTGTTTGAATATCAAATCAGAAAATAGAAATAGAAAAGAATAAAACAAACAGGAAAAAAAATATGGAAAAGGACAAACCCAACTGAGCCAGCCCAACAGCCCAGTATCAGCCCAGTTCTCTCCTCCCCGCAGAAAACGATTCGAACCAACTATCTGACCCGCGTAGGCGATGACATGTGGACCCCTCTCCTTCTCCCTTTCTCACTGACCAGAGGACCCCACTTGTCACTGTTCTTCTTTCCCACCCCATGACATGTTCCTCCTCTCTCGTCGCTGTTGCAGACTTGATTTCGCGGCTTGATTACACCTTAACGCGACCAGCTTTACTCGCGGTGATCAAGCACGTTTAAACGCCTGCACGTTCTCTCCGTTTCCCCTCTGTTTTCTCCCCCAAGAACGCCTCCAGGAAGCCACAATTTCTCCTCGACTGCCTCTGTCTCCGACGACGCTCCGACGCCGATTCCGGCAGCCTCTCGCCACCCCTTGCCTCCCCGACCATGCTCCTGTGATCCCCACCTCCTGGCGATCATCACCATAGCGCCAGCTCGCCCCTTAGCGCTCCAGAACGTCAGCAACATCTCCACCTGTACGCCACCGACGACCCCGCAACTCCGGTGAGCTCTGGCACTCGACTCCGTGCGCGCCTTGATCAGTGAGTCATGCCATTTGATTAGTCTGTGTCCTCTGCATCTCCAGGTACTCGCCAAACACTCGCGCGTGGTCTGCAAACTCGTCCCCGTCGACAAGCAGAAGCTCCTGACGCCAGTAGAAGCTTCGGCGAGCAATTCCCCAGGAACCCGTGCGCCCCTTGTCCAACAAAGACCTCGTTGAGCATCAGCAGTGTGCTGCGAACTCGGTGAGCTCACCCTCCCTCTCTCTCGCATCCTACATCATCAGCAACCTCGCCGCCAGAGCCGCGCCGCCACCTTCCGCCGCTAGCACCGCCTACCCCTGGTCAATTGCACAGCAGCCGTGCGATCTGGATCCAACGAGCACGATAGATTCACTTAACCGAAGGGGTATTGAGCAATCTGTGCCGCACGATAGGATTAAATCCAACGCACCGCAGCGTGATCCGGTCGAACCGTTACCAGCGAATGACGACGCGCCGCGTGTCATCTAATAGGTTTAGAAACAGATTTGAATCTGATTTATTTGCAAACTTCAAACCTCTGTAACTTTCAAACCACACGTCCAAAAATTACAAATTTTATATCAAAAGATTCAGGAGAACAAGCCCTAGCCAATCATGCCCTTAGTTTAGTAAATAGTATCTGTTAGCTTGTTTGAATTTGCAGAAACATTTGTATACTTGTTTAGAGTAGAAAAATTGTTTAAAATTGAATTTAAGGATAAAACCTTTGCAAATTGGATTGTTGTGACCTTACTGACCCTAGTAACCAACCCCTGGTGTTAAAAATGATTTTGGTAAGATTTAGGTTGGATTACTTGATTTAGTCATTTTCTAGCCAAATAAAAAGAATGATTTTTGTTATGAAAATGATTTTGAGTTAAAACTTTGGGAAAATGGTTTAGACCAAACCTACTAACCCAAAACACCAAGTTTTGCAATAGCAACTCATTTGGTGAACAACTTAAGAGTTTTGCCTTGATAAAAACATTTTTCACCACATGAAATGATGAATGGATTTAAAAATGGTTTTTGAGCAAAACCCTCTAACTAATGACTTTGCCATTTTGGTAAATGACCAATTTGGAACTTACAAAGTTTAGAAGCCTAGTGGAGACCATCCTTACAAACAGAACCATCCTTTGCATGCTTACATGCATAACTTAAATCCCATTGTTTTGTGTGTGTTAAATTGTTTGATTGATTTATTGGTTTGGAATGCTAGTTGATTTTGTGTCTACTTGATTGACTTGTAGTGAAATTAGACAGTGTGAGAATAGCAAGATCAAGGAGTGAACCACCATTCCCTACCAAAAAGGCAAGTGATGCTTCATACTTTCTGTCCCATTACTTTCACTATGCATTAGTGATTTTGCTAAGTAAAACTTGCATAAATTTTGCTAAGTATGAACCTTGCTATAGGAAAACCTAGTAGATGAATCCTTAGAAGGATTTTTCCTAAGTTAAGATTCCTACTACTATCAAGCTTAGCCTAGCTAATAGAAAACATGGGTGGAAAATATATTCACACTATGGAAAAATATTCCAAGTCTGAGGACTTGTGATTTTGTCTAATAAAATAACCAAGTTAATGAATCACCTGGGTGGAATGGGCTTGCTTGGTGGTTTTTGGTTGAGTGGTTACACAAGGCCAGGGGACTGGTGAACCTTGTGTATCTCACTTATGGATGGCCACCCAGGAACAAAGAGATTTGAGATGTCAAATGTTGAGAAGCTTCAAGTGCAACCACTTGGCAATATGGGCTCTGCCATGATCATATAGGTTGCAAGATCTTAGCCATATGGACAGTGGGTGGTAGTGTTTTATAGGTTGGAGCGCGTCCATTTTGGTCTAAGGGAAGGCTTCTGAAAGATCTTGTCTTGGGAAACCAAGTCTTGTGGGGAAAGTGCACCACCTCTGCAGAGTGTAAAATCTAAGTACTTAGCCATGTCCCTGGTAAAGGACAGTTTGAGCATCAAGACATGGAAACAATCAAGAATCTCATCATTCAAATTTCTAAGTTAAAACTTGTGGATTGAACAAGGGTTGTTTAAAATCTTAAATCTTTGATTGATAGATGCCTTGGAAAGGATCTTCAATCTTTGATTGAGAAAAGTGATTTTATCAAGCAAAAACTTAGTATTTTCAGAATGTTAAGGAAAAATCTATTTTGAGCAATGCAAGCCTCAACTCCACTTAGCCAAATGCATGTAGATGATAGACTCCACTACATTATCATACTATCACTTGCCAATACAATTCAACTGTATTGACCCTTGTGGCTGTAACTTGTATGTTGCAGGTTTGATTGATTTTTAGTGAAGATTGATTGATTAGGATTACAAAGTCTACAACCAACATCTGCCTGTGGCACTTTGAAGATGAAGGACCCCATGTCTATAGTTATTCCGCTGCAATGTAATGTAATAGCCCAATGAGCTATGTTGGATGTAATAAACTTATGTTATTCCTGGTTATAAAGTTATGTTATGACCTTTGTTTCTTGATATTACATCTTAACTGTGGATGCTAGCTATTGATCCAGGGACTAGCATTGTAAAACACAGGAGGAATCTACCTTATTAGGTTGAGACCTCTTACAGATGGTATCAGAGCATTGTGTTGCCTGTAGGATTTGTAAACCTAGGATTGGACAAAAACCCTTAGAAAAATAGGAATGCATTTGATCCAAAACTTATTTACAAAAACACTTGGAAACTCTTTCCTCAACCATTTTGGTTTCAACTCTACTTCTCTTCTATTTTTCAACTTGATGGAAAACCTACCCCATGACCAAAGACTACACCATGTGCAAAGGACTTCCTCAACATCTTCAACTCTAATGACTTCAACTTCTTCAACTCTAATGACTTCAACTTCTTCAACTCTAATGACTTCAACTTCTTCAACTCTAATAACTTCAACTTCTTCAGCATGTTCCCCAAGGACTTCCAACATGGATATCACTAAGGACTAGAAGTGAAACAAGAAAATCCTACTCCTAATTTAAAGACTAAGGGAATGCAAAAGATAGAAGGAACCTACATCATTTGAAGTTTTGCAACCAAAAGTTTTTCCAAGAAAACCAAGGTCACATGCAAGAAGAATCAACCAAGAATGATAGAAGGATCACAAGTGAACCATATAGATGGACCACCATAATTTAGTTAAGTCAAACACACCAACTTATGTGGTGTAACAAAAATATTTTGTTGACTAAATATGTGCTTGAACCTTGTTTGAGTGAAATGTTTGGTTTGTGATTGCATGCACATTGCTTGTGTGATTTGTGATGTGTGTGATTAGAATTGATTCCTTAGAAATATTTTGCCTATTCTAACCTCCCTTCAACCCAAACAGATGACTACTCCAAAAGACATCAAGGTTGATGACACCAACACCAACCAAGTTGACAGCATGAAAGAGCTCATAGCAACCCAACACCAGTTGAACCAACTGACAACTCAGTTCATAGCCAACAATAATGATAAAGATCCAACACTGCGAAAGTTTTTGGAAGAACAATCCCAACTGATGATTAAGGTGACTAATCAAATGATCAGCATGGAAGAAAGCTATCCCAAAAGAGTGTATGATAACAAGGATGACAAGAATGTTATTCTAGATGGAGCCCCAGCTTGCATTATTTGTGGAGACAAGGATCATACTTCCAAGGAGCATGAAGGACAATGCCCCAATTGTGAAGAAAATCATCCTGTTGGACAATGTCCTACCTCTCAAGCTACTTGCTACCTTTGTGAAGGAAACGATCATATTCCTAACCAATGCCCTATCTACTCCGTGGTGGAAGAAAGGAAACAAGAAGGATCCAAGTCTACCAAAGGAAAAGGACCACTTATACCTCCAAACAAGACAACCTACTTCAAAGGATCAAAGAAACCCAAGAAACCAAGACCAGACATGCACCTTGTGCAATGTCGTAAATGTAAGGAAATGGGACACTACTCTAGTGCCCAGAGAACAACAAAAATAAGGGAATTGACCAAGTGGTATGCAACAACTGCAAAGAACCAGGCCATTATGTAGCAACTTGTCCACAAGAACAACGCAAAGAACTCCAAGATATCCATTGTTTCAACTGCAAATCCAGGACATTATGCAAGCAACTGTCCAGAAAAAATGAAGAATAAGTTGAACAAGCCTATGGAGAACCTCAACCTTGGCCCATGAGTCAAGTGTGGAAACCAAGGACACAATGCAAAGTTTGCTTAGAGAAAATTTCCCAGGATCCCAAGAAGGACAATATGTAATTTTTGTTTGAAAATTTTAAGGGTGGTAGTACCCTAGTTGTTTTGAACCTGCTTGTAACCCTAGCCTCCCCAAATCTCGGGACGAGATTTATTTTAAGGGTGGTAGCCTGTCACATCCCAAGATTTTCCAAATCTTGTAATGTGAAAATAAATGAATAAAATAAAACTTTGTTTGAATTTCAGCACCAGAAGAAACTTTTGAATCCAATTGGAAACATTCAAACCTATTTTGAACAAATAAATCCTAAAGGGATTAAAAAGATAAATATTTAGTAAAGGAAAAATAAAAATATTTTAATACTACTTTGAAATCTTTTTATAAAGGCTTTGATTTCAAAGAGAAAAGAAATATTGAAATAAATATTATTTTATAAAGCCAAATTAAACCTTGACCAAACTTTGGACTTAAAACATTTTGTTTTGAATAAAAATAGCAAAGGTTTATTTAAATAAATTAATAAGAATTTAATATCCAAATTTATTTGAATAAGAGGTTTTACTATTTTAATTGAAACATCAAAACTTATTAAATTATTATAAGTTTTCCAAATATTTTATATTCTCAAATAAAGCCTATTACAATGTTCTAGTTTTTATTTTAGACTTCAAAATAAATGTTTTAAATAAAATAAATCCTATTGGATTTAATAATGAAAGTCTATTGTATTTAATTAATATTGGACCATAAAATAAAATGATATTTTATTTTAAAATTTCCAAATATTCTTTATTTCCAAATAAAACCTACTGATTTGGTTTTGAAAATATTTGGATTTAAAATGGAGATTTTATTAATTAAACCAAACCCTATTTTATTAATAAACCATGGTCCATTTTATTTAATTAATAAATGGAACCTAAAAAGATTTAAAATATTAATTTTATTTTGGAAGTTGGTTTATGCTACTAAACAGAACCAAAAACTCATTACAAGTTTGAATTGTTTGAATGGTTTGCATTGTTGATTGAATCATTTGTTTGAATATCAAATCAGAAAATAGAAATAGAAAAGAATAAAACAAACAGGAAAAAAAATATGGAAAAGGACAAACCCAACTGAGCCAGCCCAACAGCCCAGTATCAACCCAGTTCTCTCCTCCCCGCAGAAAACGATTCGAACCAACTATCTGACCCGCGTAGGCGATGACATGTGGACCCCTCTCCTTCTCCCTTTCTCACTGACCAGAGGACCCCACTTGTCACTGTTCTTCTTTCCCACCCCATGACCTGTTCCTCCTCTCTCATCGCCGTTGCAGACTTGATTTCGCGGCTTGATTACGCCTTACCGCGACCAGCTTTACTCGCGGTGATCAAGCACCTTTAAACGCCTGCACGTTCTCTCCGTTTCCCCTCTGTTTTCTCCCCCAAGCACGCCTCGAGGAAGCCACAATTTCTCCTCGACTGCCTCTGTCTCCGACGACGCTCCGACGCCGATTCCGGCAGCCTCTCGCCACCCCTTGCCTCCCCGACCATGCTCCTGTGATCCCCACCTCCTGGCGATCATCACCATAGCGCCAGCTCGCCTCCGAGCGCTCCAGAACGTCAGCAACATCTCCACCTGTACGCCACCGACGACCCCGCAACTCCGGTGAGCTCTGGCACTCGACTCCGTGCGCGCCTTGATCAGTGAGTCATGCCATTTGATTAGTCTGTGTCCTCTGCATCTCCAGGTACTCGCCAAACACTCGCGCGTGGTCTGCAACCTCGTCCCCGTCGACGAGCAGAAGCTCCTGACGCTAGTAGAAGCTCCGGCGAGCAATTCCCCAGGAACCCGTGCGCCCCTTGTCCAACAAAGACCTCGTTGAGCATCAGCAGTGTGCTGCGAACTCGGTGAGCTCACCCTCCCTCTCTCTCGCATCCTACATCATCAGCAACCTCGCCGCCAGAGCCGCGCCGCCACCTTCCGCCGCTAGCACCGCCCACCCCTGGTCAATTGCACAGCAGCCGTGCGATCTGGATCCAACGAGCACGATAGATTCACTTAACCGAAGGGGTATTGAGCAATCTGTGCCGCACGATAGGATTAAATCCAACGCACCGCAGCGTGATCCGGTCGAACCGTTACCAGCGAATGACGACGCGCCGCGTGTCATCTAATAGGTTTAGAAACAGATTTGAATCTGATTTATTTGCAAACTTCAAACCTCTGTAACTTTCAAACCACACGTCCAAAAATTACAAATTTTATATCAAAAGATTCAGGAGAACAAGCCCTAGCCAACCATGCCCTTAGTTTAGCAAATAGTATCTGTTAGCTTGTTGGAATTTGCAGAAACATTTGTATACTTGTTTAGAGTAGAAAAATTGTTTAAAATTGAATTTAAGGATAAAAACTTTGCAAATTGGTTTGTTGTGACCTTACTGACCCTAGGAACCAACCCCTGGTGTTAAAAATGATTTTGGTAAGATTTAGGTTGGATTACTTGATTTAGTCATTTTCTAGCCAAATAAAAAGAATGATTTTTGTTATGAAAATGATTTTGAGTTAAAACTTTGGGAAAATGGTTTAGACCAAACCTACTAACCCAAAACACCATGTTTTGCAATAGCAACTCATTTGGTGAACAACTTAAGAGTTTTGCCTTGATAAAAACATTTTTCACCACATGAAATGATGAATGGATTTAAAAATGGTTTTTGAGCAAAACCCTCTAACTAATGACTTTGCCATTTTGGTAAATGACCAATTTGGAACTTACAAAGTTTAGAAGCCTAGTGGAGACCATCCTTACAAACAGAACCATCCTTTGCATGCTTACATGCATAACTTAAATCCCATTGTTTTGTGTGTGTTAAATTGTTTGATTGATTTATTGGTTTGGAATGCTAGTTGATTTTGTGTCTACTTGATTGACTTGTAGTGAAATTAGAAAGTGTGAGACTAGCAAGATCAAGGAGTGAACCACCATTCCCTACCAAAAAGGCAAGTGATGCTTCATACTTTTTGTCCCATTACTTTCACTATGCATTAGTGATTTTGCTAAGTAAAACTTGCATAAATTTTGCTAAGTATGAACCTTGCTATAGGAAAACCTAGTAGATGAATCCTTAGAAGGATTTTTCCTAAGTTAAGATTCCTACTACTATCAAGCTTAGCCTAGCTAATAGAAAACATGGGTGGAAAATATATTCACACTATGGAAAAATATTCCAAGTCTGAGGACTTGTGATTTTGTCTAATAAAATAACCAAGTTAATGAATCACCTGGGTGGAATGGGCTTGCTTGGTGGTTTTTGGTTGAGTGGTTACACAAGGCCAGGGGACTGGTGAACCTTGTGTATCTCACTTATGGATGGCCACCCAGGAACAAAGAGATTTGAGATGTCAAATGTTGAGAAGCTTCAAGTGCAACCACTTGGCAATATGGGCTCTGCCATGATCATATAGGTTGCAAGATCTTAGCCATATGGACAGTGGGTGGTAGTGTTTGATAGGTTGGAGCGCGTCCATTTTGGTCTAAGGGAAGGCTTCTAAAAGATCTTGTCTTGGGAAACCAAGTCTTGTGGGGAAAGTGCACCACCTCTGCAGAGTGTAAAATCTAAGTACTTAGCCATGTCCCTGGTAAAGGACAGTTTGAGCATCAAGACATGGAAACAATCAAGAATCTCATCATTCAAATTTCTAAGTTAAAACTTGTGGATTGAACAAGGGTTGTTTGCAATCTTAAATCTTTGATTGATAGATGCCTTGGAAAGGATCTTCAATCTTTGATTGAGAAAAGTGATTTTATCAAGCAAAAACTTAGTATTTTCAGAATGTTAAGGAAAAATCTATTTTGAGCAATGCAAGCCTCAACTCCACTTAGCCAAATGCATGTAGATGATAGACTCCACTATATTATCATAGTATCACTTGCCAATACAATTCAACTGTATTGACCCTTGTGGCTGTAACTTGTATGTTGCAGGTTTGATTGATTTTTAGTGAAGATTGATTGATTAGGATTACAAAGTCTACAACCAACATCTGCCTGTGGCACTTTGAAGATGAAGGACCCCATGTCTATAGTTATTCCGCTGCAATGTAATGTAATAGCCCAATGAGCTATGTTGGATGTAATAAACTTATGTTATTCCTGGTTATAAAGTTATGTTATGACCTTTGTTTCTTGATATTACATCTTAACTGTGGATGCTAGCTATTGATCCAGGGACTAGCATTGTAAAACATAGGAGGAATCTACCTTATTAGGTTGAGACCTCTTACAGATGGTATCAGAGCATTGTGTTGCCTGTAGGATTTGTAAACCTAGGATTGGACAAAAACCCTTAGAAAAATAGGAATGCATTGGATCCAAAACTTATTTACAAAAACACTTGTAAACTCTTTCCTCAACCATTTTGGTTTCAACTCTACTTCTCTTCTATTTTTCAACTTGATGGAAAACCTACCCCATGACCAAAGACTACACCATGTGCAAAGGACTTCCTCAACATCTTCAACTCTAATGACTTCAACTTCTTCAACTCTAATGACTTCAACTTCTTCAACTCTAATGACTTCAACTTCTTCAACTCTAATGACTTTAACTTCTTCAGCATGTTCCCCAAGGACTTCCAACATGGATATCACTAAGGACTAGAAGTGAAACAAGAAAATCCTACTCCTAATTTAAAGACTAAGGGAATGCAAAAGATAGAAGGAACCTACATCATTTGAAGTTTTGCAACCAAAAGTTTTTCCAAGAAAACCAAGGTCACATGCAAGAAGAATCAACCAAGAATGATAGAAGGATCACAAGTGAACCATATAGATGGACCACCATAATTTAGTTAAGTCAAACACACCAACTTATGTGGTGTAACAAAAATATTTTGTTGACTAAATATGTGCTTGAACCTTGTTTGAGTGAAATGTTTGGTTTGTGATTGCATGCACATTGCTTGTGTGATTTGTGATGTGTGTGATTAGAATTGATTCCTTAGAAATATTTTGCCTATTCTAACCTCCCTTCAACCCAAACAGATGACTACTCCAAAAGACATCAAGGTTGATGACACCAACACCAACCAAGTTGACAGCATGAAAGAGCTCATAGCAACCCAACACCAGTTGAACCAACTGACAACTCAGTTCATAGCCAACAATAATGATAAAGATCCAACACTGCAAAAGTTTTTGGAAGAACAATCCCAACTGATGCTTAAGGTGACTAATCAAATGATCAGCATGGAAGAAAGCTATCCCAAAAGAGTGTATGATAACAAGGATGACAAGAATGTTATTCTAGATGGAGCCCCAGCTTGCATTATTTGTGGAGACAAGGATCATACTTCCAAGGAGCATGAAGGACAATGCCCCAATTGTGAAGAAAATCATCCTGTTGGACAATGTCCTACCTCTCAAGCTACTTGCTACCTTTGTGAAGGAAAAGATCATATTCCTAACCAATGCCCTATCTACTCCGTGGTGGAAGAAAGGAAACAAGAAGGATCCAAGTCTACCAAAGGAAAAGGACCACTTATACCTCCAAACAAGACAACCTACTTCAAAGGATCAAAGAAACCCAAGAAACCAAGACCAGACATGCACCTTGTGCAATGCCGTAAATGTAAGGAAATGGGACACTACTCTAGTGCCCAGAGAACAAGAAAAATAAGGGAATTGACCAAGTGGTATGCAACAACTGCAAAGAACCAGGCCATTATGTAGCAACTTGTCCACAAGAACAACGCAAATAACTCCAAGATATCCATTGTTTCAACTGCAAGAATCCAGGACATTATGCAAGCAACTGTCCAGAAAAGATGAAGAATAAGTTGAACAAGCCTATGGAGAACCTCAACCTTGGCCCATGAGTCAAGTGTGGAAACCAAGGACACAATGCAATGTTTGCTTAGAGAAATTTTCCCCAGGATCCCAAGAAGGACAATATGTAATTTTTGTTTGAAAATTTTAAGGGTGGTAGTACCCTAGTTGTTTTGAACCTGCTTGTAACCCTAGCCTCCCCAAATCTCGGGACGAGATTTATTTTAAGGGTGGTAGCCTGTCACATCCCAAGATTTTCCAAATCTTGTAATGTGAAAATAAATGAATAAAATAAAACTTTGTTTGAATTTCAGCACCAGAAGAAACTTTTGAATCCAATTGGAAACATTCAAACCTATTTTGAACAAATAAATCCTAAAGGGATTAAAAAGATAAATATTTAGTAAAGGAAAAATAAAAATATTTTAATACTACTTTGAAATCTTTTTATAAAGGCTTTGGTTTCAAAGAGAAAAGAAATATTGAATTAAAGATTATTTTATAAATCCAAATTAAACCTTGACCAAACTTTGGACTTAAAACATTTTCTTTTGAATAAAAATAGCAAAGGTTTATTTAAATAAATTAATAAGAATTTAATATCCAAATTTATTTGAATAAGAGGTTTTACTATTTTAATTGAAACATCAAAACTTATTAAATTATTATAAGTTTTCCAAATATTTTATATTCTCAAATAAAGCCTATTACAATGTTCTAGTTTTTATTTTAGACTTCAAAATAAATGTTTTAAATAAAATAAATCCTATTGGATTTAATAATGAAAGTCTATTGTATTTAATTAATATTGGACCATAAAATAAAATGATATTTTATTTTAAAATTTCCAAATATTCTTTATTTCCAAATAAAACCTACTGATTTGGTTTTGAAAATATTTGGATTTAAAATGGAGATTTTATTAATTAAACCAAACCCTATTTTATTAATAAACCATGGTCCATTTTATTTAATTAATAAATGGAACCTAAAAAGATTTAAAATATTAATTTTATTTTGGAAGTTGGTTTATGCTACTAAACAGAACCAAAAACTCATTACAAGTTTGAATTGTTTGAATGGTTTGGATTGTTGATTGAATCATTTGTTTGAATATCAAATCAGAAAATAGAAATAGAAAAGAATAAAACAAACAGGAAAAAAAATATGGAAAAGGACAGACCCAACTGAGACAGCCCAACAGCCCAGTATCAGCCCAGTTCTCTCCTCCCCGCAGAAAACGATTCGAACGAACTATCTGACCCGCGCAGGCGATGACATGTGGACCCCTCTCCTTCTCCCTTTCTCACTGACCAGAGGACCCCACTTGCCACTGTTCTTCTTTCCCACCCCATGACCTGTTCCTCCTCTCTCGTCGCCGTTGCAGACTTGATTTCACGTCTTGATTACGCCTTAACGCGACCAGCTTTACTCGCGGTGATCAAGCACCTTTAAACGCCTGCACGTTCTCTCCGTTTCCCCTCTGTTTTCTCCCCCAAGCACGCCTCCAGGAAGCCACAATTTCTCCTCGACTGCCTCTATCTCCGACGATGCTCCGACGCCGATTCCGGCAGCCTCTCGCCACCCCTTGCCTCCCCGACCATGCTCCTGTGATCGCCACCTCCTGGCGATCATCACCATAGCGCCAGCTCGCCCCCGAGCGCTCCAGAACGTCAGCAACATCTCCACCTGTACGCCACCGACGACCCCGCAACTCCGGTGAGCTCTGGCACTCGACTCCGTGCGCGCCTTGATCAGTGAGTCATGCCATTTGATTAGTCTGTGTCCTCTGCATCTCCAGGTACTCGCCAAACACTCGCGCGTGGTCTGCAACCTCGTCCCCGTCGACGAGCAGAAGCTCCTGACGCCAGTAGAAGCTCCGGTGAGCAATTCCCCAGGAACCCGTGCGCCCCTTGTCCAACAAAGACCTCGTTGAGCATCAGCAGTGTGCTGCGAACTCGGTGAGCTCACCCTCCCTCTCTCTCGCATCCTACATCATCAGCAACCTCGCCGCCAGAGCCGCGCCGCCACCTTCCACCGCTAGCACCGCCCACCCCTGGTCAATTGCACAGCAGCCGTGCGATCTGGATCCAACGAGCACGATAGATTCACTTAACCGAAGGGGTATTGAGCAATCTGTGCCGCACGATAGGATTAAATCCAACGCACCGCAGCATGATCCGGTCGAACCGTTACCAGCGAATGACGACGCGCCGCGTGTCATCTAATAGGTTTAGAAACAGATTTGAATCTGATTTATTTGCAAACTTCAAACCTCTGTAACTTTCAAACCACACGTCCAAAAATTACAAATTTTATATCAAAAGATTCAGGAGAACAAGCCCTAGCCAACCATGCCCTTAGTTTAGCAAATAGTATCTGTTAGCTTGTTTGAATTTGCAGAAACATTTGTATACTTGTTTAGAGTAGAAAAATTGTTTAAAATTGAATTTAAGGATAAAACCTTTGAAAATTGGATTGTTGTGACCTTACTGACCCTAGGAACCAACCCCTGGTGTTAAAAATGATTTTGGTAAGATTTAGGTTGGATTACTTGATTTAGTCATTTTCTAGCCAAATAAAAAGAATGATTTTTGTTATGAAAATGATTTTGAGTTAAAACTTTGGGAAAATGGTTTAGACCAAACCTACTAACCCAAAACACCAAGTTTTGCAATAGCAACTCATTTGGTGAACAACTTAAGAGTTTTGCCTTGATAAAAACATTTTTCACCACATGAAATGATGAATGGATTTAAAAATGGTTTTTGAGCAAAACCCTCTAACTAATGACTTTGCCATTTTGGTAAATGACCAATTTGGAACTTACAAAGTTTAGAAGCCTAGTGGAGACCATCCTTACAAACAGAACCATCCTTTGCATGCTTACATGCATAACTTAAATCCCATTGTTTTGTGTGTGTTAAATTGTTTGATTGATTTATTGGTTTGGAATGCTAGTTGATTTTGTGTCTACTTGATTGACTTGTAGTGAAATTAGAAAGTGTGAGACTAGCAAGATCAAGGAGTGAACCACCATTCCCTACCAAAAAGGCAAGTGATGCTTCATACTTTTTGTCCCATTACTTTCACTATGCATTAGTGATTTTGCTAAGTAAAACTTGCATAAATTTTGCTAAGTATGAACCTTGCTATAGGAAAACCTAGTAGATGAATCCTTAGAAGGATTTTTCCTAAGTTAAGATTCCTACTACTATCAAGCTTAGCCTAGCTAATAGAAAACATGGGTGGAAAATATATTCACACTATGGAAAAATATTCGAAGTCTGAGGACTTGTGATTTTGTCTAATAAAATAACCAAGTTAATGAATCACCTGGGTGGAATGGGCTTGCTTGGTGGTTTTTGGTTGAGTGGTTACACAAGGCCAGGGGACTGGTGAACCTTGTGTATCTCACTTGTGGATGGCCACCCAGGAACAAAGAGATTTGAGATGTCAAATGTTGAGAAGCTTCAAGTGCAACCACTTGGAAATATGGGCTCTGCCATGATCATATAGGTTGCAAGATCTTAGCCATATGGACAGTGGGTGGTAGTGTTTGATAGGTTGGAGCGCGTCCATTTTGGTCTAAGGGAAGGCTTCTGAAAGATCTTGTCTTGGGAAACCAAGTCTTGTGGGGAAAGTGCACCACCTCTGCAGAGTGTAAAATCTAAGTACTTAGCCATGTCCCTGGTAAAGGACAGTTTGAGCATCAAGACATGGAAACAATCAAGAATCTCATCATTCAAATTTCTAAGTTAAAACTTGTGGATTGAACAAGGGTTGTTTGCAATCTTAAATCTTTGATTGATAGATGCCTTGGAAAGGATCTTCAATCTTTGATTGAGAAAAGTGAATTTATCAAGCAAAAACTTAGTATTTTCAGAATGTTAAGGAAAAATATATTTTGAGCAATGCAAGCCTCAACTCCACTTAGCCAAATGCATGTAGATGATAGACTCCACTATATTATCATAGTATCACTTGCCAATACAATTCAACTGTATTGACCCTTGTGGCTGTAACTTGTATGTTGCAGGTTTGATTGATTTTTAGTGAAGATTGATTGATTAGGATTACAAAGTCTACAACCAACATCTGCCTGTGGCACTTTGAATATGAAGGACCCCATGTCTATAGTTATTCCGCTGCAATGTAATGTAATAACCCAATGAGCTATGTTGGATGTAATAAACTTATGTTATTCCTGGTTATAAAGTTATGTTATGACCTTTGTTTCTTGATATTACATCTTAACTGTGGATGCTAGCTATTGATCCAGGGACTAGCATTGTAAAACACAGGAGGAATCTACCTTATTAGGTTGAGACCTCTTACATGAAGTGACATGGGCTATCTTTGAAGATGGCTTTCGCACTGCTCATATCTCATCTGGAGTGATGAGTCTGAAAAAGAAAGAGTTCCACAATCTGAAGCAGCGCCACCGCAGTGTGGCTGAATATATTGAAGAGTTCAACAATCTGGCACGTTATGCACCGGATGAGGTTGACACTGATGCCAAGAGAAAAGAAAATTTTCTTGAAGGCTTGAATGATGAGCTAAATCTATAGTTGTCTGTGGCCTATGTTCCCACTTATCAGTCGCTCTATGACAAGGCTGCTATTTTGGAGAACAAAATGAAGCAAGTTGAGAGTAGAAAGAGGAAACACTCCGACAAACACAGCTTGGGATCGTCTCACAAACGATCTCATTATGATGACAGCGGAAGCTCAGGATCCCACAAGTTTGGGAAATTCAACAAGCACGACAACCACAACCGTCATGACAACAAGCATCACCATAGTCATGACAATGACAAGTACAAGAACCACAAGAGTGGACATAAGAACCACCACAGTGGCAATGGAAGTGGAAGTGGAAGTCAGCCTGTAAAGAGAGACATAAGTCAGGTTGAATGCTTCAAATGCAAGAAGATGGGGCATTATGCAAATGACTGCCCAGAAAATAAAGTTGAAGGACCCATCAAGCCCAATCCTTTTCAGAAGGGACAGGTGAACCACATTAATGTGGAGGAAATCTATGAGGAGCCTGATGCTGTTGCTGGTAAGTTCAGACTCAATTCTATTTTAGCATTTGTTCTTTTTGATACTGGAGCATCACATTCATTCATATCAAAAGCATTTGTTGATAGAAATGGGTTTCCAATTGAAAACATTGGATGTCCAATAAAAGTTATCTCTCTGGGAGGAGATATGATAGTAAGTCTTGGATGCCGCGATCTAGAAATAGAGTTTGGAAAACATAAATTTCTAGTGAGTCTGATAATCCTAGATTCCCAAGGACCAGACGTAATATTGGGAATGGATTGGATGGCTAAGTATGAAGGAGTACTAGATTGTGCTAATCGTACTATTGCACTCACAACCCCGGAAAGAAAATAGATAAAATTCAAGTCTAACTTTGAACCAAAGGGGAGTAAGCTAAATTCTCTTAAGGGGGTTAGCATGGACAGTGTGCCAATTGTGAGTGAATATCCGGATGTATTTCCGGAGGAATTGCCTGGAATGCCACCGGATAGAGATGTGGAGTTCCTTATTGATTTGCTACCAAGATCTGGACCAATAGCAAAGAGACCATACAAGATGTCAGTTGATGAACTGAAAGAACTCAAGAAAAAACTTGGAGAACAGTTGCAGAAAGGATTTATTCAACCAAGTTCTTAATCCTGGGGAGCCCCAGTTTTGTTTGTAGAAAAGAAAGATAGAAGTCAAAAGCTATGCATAGATTACCGTTCACTCAACGAGGTAACTATCAAGAACAAATACCCTTTGGCTAGGATCAATGACTTGTTTGATGTCACATCCCAAGATTTTCCAAATCTTGTAATGTGAAAATAAATGAATAAAATAAAACTTTGCTTGATTTTCAGAGCCAGAAGGAACTTTTTGAATTCAATTGGAACTTCAAACTCATTTCAATTAAATAAAATCCAAAAAGGATTCATAAAGATAAATATTTATTAAAGGATAATAAAAATATTTAAAATACTATTTTGGATCACTTAATAAAAGATTTGTTATTCAAAAGAAAAGATGGATTTATAAATAAAGATTATCTAATAAAGCCAAATTAAACCCTGACCAAACATTGGGAATTAAAACATTTAGTTTGAATAAAAACAACAAAGGTTTATTTAAAATAAAATAATAAGGAATTAATATCAAAATTTATTATGAAAGGTCTTACTATTTTAATTAAAACATCAAGACTTATTGAATTGTTTAAAATAGGTTGTCCAGGTATTTTATATTCTCTAATAAAACCTACTAAAGTGTTTTGTCTTTATTTTAGATTCAAAATAGATATCTCAAATAAAATAAATCCTATTGAAATAATAATGAAAGTCTATTATATTAATTAATAATGAACCCTAAAATAAAATGTTATTCTATTTTAAAACAAATTTCCATGTATTCTATATTTCCCAAATAAAACCCACTAATTTTGTTTTGAAGATATTTAGTTTCAAATAAAGATTTTATTAATAAAATCAAACTCTATTTGATTTAATAACTAAGACCCATTATATATAATTATTAATGGACCCTAAAGAAAAAGGATTATTTTATTTTTAACAAGTATCAAAATATTCTTTATTTCCAAATAAACCTACTGATTTAGATTTGAAAGTGTTTGGATTTTAAATGAAGATTATATTAATTAAAACAAACCCTATATTATTATATAACTAAAATATCTATTTATTTAAATTAAAGAATGGATCTTGAAAAGAATGAAATTATTATTTTGTTTTGAGATTTGGATGATGTTGAAAAACAGAACCAAATTCAAAGTAAAATTGAGTGTTTGTTTGATTTGATTTGGGTGTTGTTTGAATGTGTGAAAAATTGTTTGAAATTCAAAACAGAAAAGAATTAGAAAAGGAAAAATAAAGCAGACAGAAAAAAATAGTGCAAAGGCCCAGCCCACTAAGCCAGTCCAGCCCAGACTTCTCCCCCTCCCCCGAAGCGTTTCTTTTCTTACTCAGAAACCTACTCAGACAGGGACTGACCGGTGGCCCCCTCTTCTCCCTCACTCAAACGCTGACAAGCCGACCCCACCCCTCCTGTTCATCTTTCTCACCCACCCCGCGACTGATTCTCCTCCCTCTCCTCGCCGTTGCAGGCTTAATTCCTCGGCTTAATTCGCCTTGATGCCATGAGTAAAAGCCGCAGTGAGCACGCGTGTTAAATCGCCAGTCCCTCCTCTCCGTTTCCCCTCTGGTTCCAGTTCCTCTCCGCCCCAGTGCTGCTCCAATTGACCACTGCAACCTCACCAACTCCGACGACCATCCTCGCCAAAATCCGACCAGCACACACCACCCCGAGCCTCCCCGAGCACCCTGGAAGCTTCCCCACTCCTAGACCTTCCTCCCCGTACCACCCACTTGACCGCGGGCGCCCCAGAGCCTCGGCTACGACAAAATTTCCGAACGCCGCCGCGTCTGCCTTACTCCGGCGAGTCCTCCAGGTAACATCTGACCGCCCCCTTCCGTCTCGATGATGCACACATACTCGCCTCTCTCTTACGAACATAACCGTACCCTCCGTTTGTCTTAGGGCGCTCCCTATCCTCGTCCACGACGACCACCTGACACGCCCGACGTTGTCTTCAACTCCGGCGAGCAATCAAGCTCGACCCAGTGCGCCCCTTCACCCACCCGTACCACGTTGAGCATCAGCGAGCGTCAGCGAACCCGGTGAGCTACTCCTTCTTCTCCCTCACCCCCTGTAGCGTCGCCTCCGTCGTTGACCGACCGCTCCGCCGCCGTTAGCCACCGCAGCGCCGCCAGTTGATGGTCTGAGTGATTGCAGCCGTTCGATCTAGATCGGGCGGGCACGATAGAATCATTTACCGCCGAAAGGGTACGTCTTCAGAGCCTTACGATTCAACTTGATCCAACGCCTCTCGATGCTTGATCCAACCGAAGCGGTATCAGCGAATAAGGATAAGACACGTGTCAGTTGAATTGGTTTAAAACTGAGTTTGAAATCAGATTGATATGCAATTTTCAAACCTTTGTAACTTTCAAACCACACGTCCAAATTTTGCAAATTTTATATCAATGAATTCAGGAGAACAAGCCCTAGCCAACCATGGCCTTAGTTTGACAAATAGTATTTGTTATCTTGTTTGAATTTGCAGAAACTTATGTATGCTTGTTTAGAGTATAAAAATTGTTTAAAATTGAATTTAAGGATAAAACCTTTGCAAAATGGTTTGTTGTGACCTTACTGACCCTAGGAACCAACCCATGGTTTTGAAAGTGAATTTGGAAAAGATTAGAATGGATTAAATTGTTTAGTCCATTTCTAGCCAAAGAAAAATAATAAATTTTGTAAAGAAAATGTTTTTGTAAAGAAAACTTTGAGTAGATGGTTTGGACCAAACCTAATGACTAAAACACCAAGTTTTGCAATAGCAACTCATTTGGTGAACCCTATAGGCTAATGCCTTAGTAAAAAAATAATTCTACACCACATAAAATAACACTTTGTTTTGAAGATGGTTTAAAAGTGAAACCTTTTGCAAAATGACTTGGCCACTTTAGGAAATGACCATTAGATGTACCCAAATGACTATGACCCACTAGGGACCACTTTTTCAAACAAAACAAAGCTTAGCATGCTTGCATGCATTTCTTTGACTTTGTTATTTATGTGTGTTGTTTTGCTTGATTGGTAGATTGAATTTGTGCCTTGCTTGATTGATTTGTAGTGACTTGAAGAGTGTGATTGTTGCAAAGATCAAGAAGTGAACCTATACTCTACCAAAAAGGCAAGTGATGCTTCATACTTTCTATCCCAATACTTTTATTATGCATTAGTGATTTTGCTAAGTAAACTTGCATGGATTTTGCTAAGTATAGATCTTGCTATAGGAAAACCTTATAGATGAATCCTTAGTAGGAATTTCCTGAGTTAAGATTCCTACTACTACCAAGCTTAGCCTAGCTAATAGAAAACATGGGTGGAATAAATAATCACACTATGGAAAAATATTCTAAGTCTGAGGACTTAAGTTTTTGTTTAATAAAACAACTAAGTTAATGAATCACCTGGGTGGAATGGGCTTGCTTGGTGGAGAATGGTTGAGTGGTTCACAATGCCATAGGCTTGGATTGTGTATCTCACTTGTGGATGGCCACCCAGGAAACAAAGGGATTTGAGATGTCAAATGTTGAGAAGCTTCAAGTGCAACCACTTGGCAATATGGGCTCTGCCATGATCATATAGGTTGCAAGAACTTAGCCAAATGGACAGTGGGTGGTAGTGTTTGATAGGTTGGAACGCGTCCATTTTGGTCTAAGGGAAGGCTTCTGAAAGATTTTGTCTTGGGAAACCAAGTCTTGTGGGTAAAGTGCACCACCTCTGCAGAGTGTAGAATCTAAGTACTTAGCCATGTCCCTGGTAAAGGACAATTTGAGCATCAAGACATGGAAACAATCAAGAATCTCATCATTCAAATTTCTAAATTAAAATCTTGTGGTTGAACAAGGGTTGTTTTAATTCTTCAATCATTGATGGAGAGATGGCTTGGTACAAGGATCTTGAAATCTTTGATTGAGAAAAATGATTTTGTCAAGCAAAAACCTAGTATTTTAAAAATGATAAGAAAATTCTATTTTGAGCAATGCAAGCCTCAACTCCACTTAGCCAAATGCATATAGATGATAGATTCCACTATACTACCATAGTATCACTTGCCAATACAATTCAAATGTATTGACCCTTTGTGGCTGTAACTTGTATGTTGCAGGTTTGATTGATTTTAGTGAAGATTGATTGTTTAGGATTACAAAGTCTACAACCAACATCTGCCTGTGGCACTTTGAAGATGAAGGACCCATGACTATATTTATTCCGCTGCAATGTAATGTAATAGCCTAAAGAGCTATGTTTGATGTAATAAAATTATGTTATTCCTGGTCATAAAGTTATATTATGACCCTTGTTTCTTGATATTACATCTTAACTGTGGATGCTAGCTATTGATCCAGGGACTAGCATTGTAAAACACAGGAGGGATCAACCTTATCAGGTTGGGACCCCTACATTTGATCAGCTAGAAGGAGCTTGTGTGTTCTCAAAGATTGATCTCCGGTCAGGTTATTTTCAACTCAAGATAAGAGAACAAGACATACCTAAGACAGCGTTCACTACAAGGTATGGATTGTATGAGTATACCGTAATGCCTTTTGGTTTGACCAATGCTCCAGCATACTTCATGAATATGATGAACAAGGTGTTCATGGAATTCCTTGACAAGTTTGTTGTCGTTTTCATCGATGACATCTTAGTCTACTCCAAGAGCAAAGAAGAGCATGAAGGACACTTACGTTTGATACTTGAGAAGTTAAGAGAGCATAAACTTTATGCCAAATTCAGCAAGTGTGAGTTCTGGTTGGAGGAAGTTGGTTTTCTTGGTCATGTTATGACAAAGGATGGTGTAGCAGTTGATCCTGCTAAAGTTTCAGCTGCGACTGAATGGGAATCTCCCAAGAACGTGAAAGAGGTTCGTTGTTTCCTTGGCTTAGCAGGTTACTACAGGAGGTTCATTGAAAATTTCTCCAAGGTAGCTAAGCCTATGACTGAATTGTTGAAGAAAGACAAGAAGTTTACTTGGTCTGAAGGTTGTGAACTCAGCTTTCAGGAATTGAAGAAGAGACTTGTGACAGCACCAGTCTTGTGTCTGCCAGATTTGGAAAAAAGATTTCCAAGTATATTGTGATGCATCTCATAAAGGTTTGGGTGCAGTACTTATGCAAGACGGTAAAGTTGTGGCCTATGCCTCAAGACAACTCAAAAATCATGAAGTGAACTATCCCACTCATGATTTGGAGTTAGCCTCTGTTGTCCAAGCACTAAAAACATGGAGGCACTATCTTTTGGGAAAGCGTTGTGAAGTGTTCACATATCACAAAAATTTGAAGTATATCTTCACCCAGAAAGAGATTAACATGAGGCAAAGAAGATGGTTAGAACTTATCAAGGACTATGACTTAAATTTGCAATACCACCCCGCTAAAGCAAATGTTGTAGCAGATGCTCTAAGTCGTAAGGCTTTTGTGAATGGCCTTACCAAAGGGGAATTGCCCGATGATTTGGGTGCCCAGTTCAAAGATCTCAGATTGGAGATTGTGCCAGAAGGACACCTCATGTCTTTGGATGTTCAACCTACTTTGTTGGACAAGATCAAATAAGCCCAGAAGATTGATAAAGAAATCGAAGAGATTAAAGGAAAGATTAGCTTGGGAAAAGCCAAAGGATTCCATGAAGACGAACAGGGTACTTAATGGTATGGGAAACGTATTTGTGTTCCACAAGACCCGGAGTTGCGGAAACTGATTTTGCAGGAAGAACACAAATCTCCGTATTCTATTCACCCGGGTAACACCAAAATGTACATGGACATGAAGGAAAGGTTTTGGTGGAATAATCTCAAGAAGGACATCGCCGAACATATTGCTTTGTGTGATGTGTGTAGTAGAGTGAAAGCGGAGCACCAGAAACCAGCAGGTTTGCTTCAACCACTACCTATTCCTGATTGGAAGTGGGACAAGATTGGTATGGATTTCATTACTGGATTACCAAGGACCAGGTCAGGATATGATTCCATATGGGTAGCAAGTGGATCGCCTAACTAAAGTGGTTCATTTCATACCCGTGAAGACGACCTATACGAGTGCCAAGTTAGCAAAAATCTACATGAGTAGAATTGTGTGTCTACATGGAGTACCCAAGAGTATTGTGTCAGATAGGGGAACTCAATTGTCACATCCCAAGATTTTTCCAATCTTGTAATGTGAAAAATAAATGAATAAAATAAAACTTTGTTGATTTTCAGGGTGAGAAGAAACTTTTTGAATTCAAATCGGAACCTTCAAACCTATTTTGATCAAAATAAATCCTAAAGGGATTTAAAAAGATAAACATTTAATAAAGGAAAATAAAAATATCTGAAATTACTATTTTTGAATCTTTTAATAAAAATATTTGGTTTTCAAATAAAAAGATAGAAATATAAATAAGGATTATGTTATAAAGCCAAACTAAAAATTGGCCAACCTTTGTTTCTGTTTGATAAAAAATAGTAAAGGTTTATTTAAATAAAATGATAAGGATTAATATCCAAGTTTATCTCCAGCCCAGCTTCTCTCCCTCCCGAAGAAAACGATTCGCACCTGTTAACTGACCCACAAAGAGACTGACAGATGGACCCTCTCCCTCTCTTCTTTCCCCGCTGACGCCCGGACCCCACCGCCAGCTCACCTCCTTCTTCCTCGCGCAGACACCGCCTGCCATTGCTGCCATTTACGCCGGCGTTGAATACGCGATGAATACACTCTTGATTCCTCCCAGTAACCACACCCATTTAACCGCCTCGCCCTTCTCCTCCTTTCCCCTCAAACCCCGTTGCACGAGAGCCATCAGGCTGCCCTGAATCAAAGCAGCACCGCCACTGCTCCGACGAGCATCCCCAGTAAATTCCGTCCGAACCTCACCGCCCCTTGCCTTCCTGAGCACACCACCGTGATCCCCACTCCTAGACGCACCTGCTCGTATCATCCGTTCACCCGCGGGCGCCCTAGAACGTCATCCTCGACAAGCTCTAAGCGCCGCCGCGTCTGCTACTATCTCTGACGACCTTCCCTGGTAAGAACCGACCACCCCGCGCCCTCTCGATCACGCACCCGTCATCGCCTTGACCTTACGCGTCTAAACATGCTCTCTGCTTGCCCCCTCATGATCTGTAGCGTCGACCCCGACCACGAACATAACCATCTGACGCCAACGACAACTCCGGCGAACGATTACTCTCGCTCCAGTGCGCCCCTCGCCTCCTCGCGACCACGTTGAGCATCGCCACGATCCCCTGAGCACGGTGAGCACCTCCCCCTCTCTATTTTCTTCCTGCATCACCAGTGCCGCCACCGTCCGAGCGTCGCCGCTGCCGGCCGCCGCATAGCGCCGCCCGTTATTGACCAAACAGTAGTGTCCGTAGGATCTAGATCGGACGAACACGATAGAACCACTTAATGCTAAAGAGGTACGCTATCTGAACCGTGCGATATGTTTAGATCCAACGCACCGGAGAGGCTAATCCGCACGAAGCGGTACCACCCAATAAGAATGCGACGCGTGGCCAGTCTTTGTTTAAAACAGAATTTGAAAAACAGATTTAGATGCAAATTTGAAACCCTTGTAACTTTTGATCCACACGTCCAAAATTACAAACTTTATATCAATGGAATCAGTGGAACAAGCCCTAGCCAACCATGAAATTTGTTTAGTAAAAAGCCTCTGGTAAAATGTTTGTTTTTGCAGAAACATTTGTATGCTTGTTTAGGTTATAAAAATTATACCAAAATGATTTTTGGGTTGAAACCTTTGCAAAATGGTTTGTTGTGAACTTACTGACCCTAGGAACCAACCCATGGATTTAAAAATGTATTTTGTAAAGATTAGGGTTGATTAATTGAATTAGCCCATTTTTAGCCAAATAAAGATATTGATTTTGTTATGAAAATGATTTTTGAACAAAAACCTTTGGAAAATGTTTTGATTCAAACCTACTGACCAAAACACCAAGTTTTGTGAGTTAACAACTTATTTGGTGAACAATATAAAATTGTTGTTTTGCTAAAAACAATTGCAAACACATGAAATAATGATTTGATTTTAAAATGATTTATAGATAAAACCCTTTTTGCAAATGACTTAGCCACTTTGGAAAAAGATCACTTTTGATTTTACAAAGTTGGAGCCTAGTGGAGACCACCTTTACAAATAAAACTAGTTTTGCATGCTTGCATGTATAACTTAGCTTCAATTATTATATGTGTGTTTGATTGTTTGAATATTGGTTGGAATGCTAGTTGATATTGTGTTTGCTTGATTGATTGTAGTGAAGTTAGAAAAGTGTGAAACTAGCAAGATCAAGAAGTGAACCAACATTCCCTACCAAAAAAGGCAAGTTACACTATCATCCAAAGTCCTACTATTTTCATTATACTTAGTGGATTTTGAAACATGCATGAAAAGGATTTCTATACTTATGCTATGCTAAATCCTAATAAGATACCTTACGTATTCCTTAGTGAAAACAATGTAGTTGTGAAATGCTTAGCCATGCTAAATATTTTGAGAAGAGATACATGTTGAGATTTTAAATGAAGTTGAGAAAGGACTTATGTTTTACGTAATAAAACAAGTACTCAATGAACCACCTGGGTGGACAAGGATACTCAAGTTTTGGACAAGGTGGCAACAAAAGGAACCATGTCTATGGTAATCTCTTTGTGTTGTGCACCAAAAGAAAACCACCCAGGAACTTAGAGATTGAACATGTTTCTCCAATTTTGGCTTTCGTGTACAGCCACATGCTACATATGGCTCTGGCTTAGTCAACTACATTGGGAAGACCCATGCATTGTCTTCAGGTTTACTGGAAATAAGGGAACTAGGAACCCTACATTGGTGCCTGAAGACAAGCTAGCAATGGTGCACGGGAGGACCCTCTAGAAAGACTTCGTCACATTCTCAATCTGCCAGTACTCCATCATGGTGAGTACTAATCCAGCGGCCACTGGTGGCAACAAGATGAGATTGTGTCATGTGGGTAAAGTGTACAACTTCTGCAGAAGATAAAAATCTAAGTACTTAGCCGTGTCCCCGGTTATGGACAATACTGAGCAACTAAAGCTTGAAGCTATGGGAAATCTCGACACTCCAATTTCTAAAAAAAACTTTTAAGTGACAACAAAAAGACTTGAAGCACTTGGGGGTACCAAGATCAAGACATTTTGATAAAAACTTGAAGTGCTTGGGGTGTACCAAGGGACTCAAGAGATTTTGACATGGACTTGAACACTTGGAGATTTACCAAGGAGTTCAAGAGATTCCGACAAAGAGATTTGACAAAAGATCAAACCATTTTGAAAAGATAGGATAAAGTATTGCTTTCTGCAAATGAGCCTAGAACCCTACCTAACCAAACATGCATGCATTGATAGGATCCACTTATTTCTACTTAGCAGTGAAACTTGCCAATACAATTCAAATTTATGGACCCTTGTGGCTGTAACTTGTAATGTTGCAGGTTTGATTGATATTAGTGAAGTTGATTGATTAGGATACAAAGTCTACAACCAACATGACTGCCTGTGGCACCTTGAAGATGAAGGACCCCATGCTTATAGATATTCTGCTGCAATGTAATGTAATAGCCAAATGAGCTATGTAAGATGTAATAAATTATGTTATTCCTGGTTATAAAGTTATATTATGACCTTTGTTTCTTGATATTACATCTTAACTGTGGATGCTAGCTATTGATCCAGGGACTAGCATTGTAAACACAGGGGACTCTACCTTATTAAAGGTTGGGAATCCTTACAGATGGTATCAGAGCATTGTGTTGCCTGTAGGATTTGTAACCCTAGGATTGGACAAAAACCCTTAGCAAAAATAGGAGTGGTATTTTGTTCCAAAACTTATTTACAAACAATCTTGTAAACTCTTTCCTCAACCAATTTGGTTTTGATTCTACATCTCTTCTATTTTCAACTTGATGGAAAAACCTACCCCATGGACAAAGACTTCACCATGTGCAAAGGACTTCATCAACTCTAATGACTTCAACATCATCAACTCTAATGACTTCAACATCTTCAACTCTAATGACTTCAACTTCTTCAACTCTAATGACTTCAACATCTTCAGCATATTCACCAAGGATTTCAACCTTGGATATCACTAAGAACAAGTGAGACAAGAAATCTTGCCCAAGACTTGAAGACAAAGGAAATACAACTTAGAAGGAATTCTCATCCCCTTGAAGTTTTGTGACCAAGAGTTTTCCCAAGGAAACCATGATCTCGTACAAGAAAGAAGGATGGAAAGATCACAAGTAAACCATATAGATGGACCACCATATATAGTTAAGCCAAACACACCAACTTATGTGGTGTAACAAAATGTTTTATTACCTAAAAATGTGCTTGAACTTGTTGTTTGAGTGAAAAGTTGTTTGTGAATGCTTGCACATTACTTGAGTGAATTGTAATGTGTGTGATTAGAGCTATTTCCTTAGAAATATTTGGCCTAATCTAATCTCAATTCAACCCAAACAGATGACTACCCCAAGAGACTCCAACATCAAGGTTGATGACAAAAAAAAGCCAAAGGAACAACATGGGAGAACTCATAGCAACCCAAAACCAGTTGAACCAAATGACAGCTCAATTCATAGCCAACACCAGTGGAGAAGATCCAACCCTACAAAAGTTTTTGGAAGACCAAGCCCAATTAATGCTTAAAGTGACAGATCAAATGATCAACATGGAAGAACACCTTTCCAAAAGAGTTAGTGACAACAGGGATGACAAAAACATTATGCTAGAAGGAGCCCCAGCTTGCATTATTTGTGGAGACAAGGATCACACTTCCAAGGAGCATGGAGATCAATGCCCCAATTGCGAAGAGAAACACCCAGTTGGCCAATGTCCCACATTTCAAGCTACTTGCTATTTATGTGAAGGAAATAACCATGTCCCTATCCAATGCCCCATCTTTTCCATAGTTGAACAAAGGAAACAAGGTGGAGTGCAACAACAAATTACAGACTACTATGGGAGAGCCAAGAAAGATGATGACAAAGGAAAAGCTCCACTTATACCTCCATGCAATACAACCCAGTTCAAAGGACCAAAGAAGAGGCATATGAATTACCCAAAGAGCAATAGAATGTCAAAGAAACATGTAGACATTCCTACCTATCAGATAACATATGAACAACATGAACTAGATGCACTCTTAGCTTTGGAGAAGCCCAAGAAAAAGAAGAAGGACAAAAGTCAGGTGCAATGTAAACATTGTAAAGAATTGGGACACTATTCCAGTGAGTGTCCAGAGAAAAAGAAGTTTAAGGAGATTGGTCAAATATGGTGCAACAACTACAAAGAGCTAGGACATTATGCAGCAACTTGTCCACAAGAGACACGTGAAGAACTCAAACTTATCACATGTTTCAGTTGCAAAGAATTAGGACATTATGCAAGCAATTGTCCAGAAAAGATGAAGAACAAGATAAACAAGCCTAAAGGGGATCTCAGCCTTGATGCATGCACCAAGTGTGGAAACAAAGGACACAATGCAGATGTTTGCCCAGAGAAGCTTCCCCAAGATCCCAAGCAAGCCAATATGTAATTTAGTATGAAAATATTTTAAGGGTGGTAGTACCCTAGATGCTTTTGATCCTACTTGTAACCCTAGCCTTCCCAAATCTCGGGACGAGATTTATTTTAAGGGTGGTAGCCTGTCACATCCCAAGATTTTTCCAATCTTGTAATGTGAAAAATAAATGAATAAAATAAAACTTTGTTGATTTTCAGGGTGAGAAGAAACTTTTTGAATTCAAATGGGAACCTTCAAACCTATTTTGATAAAAATAAATCCTAAAGGGATTTAAAAAGATAAACATTTAATAAAGGAAAATAAAAATATCTGAAATTACTATTTTTGAATCTTTTAATAAAAAGATTTGGTTTTCAAATAAAAAGATAGAAATATAAATAAGGATTATGTTATAAAGACAAACTAAAACTTGGCCAACCTTTGTTTCTATTTGATAAAAATAGTAAAGGTTTATTTAAATAAAATGATAAGGATTAATATCCAAGTTTAATAAAAATAGAGGATTTACTATTTTTATTAAAACATCAAAACTTATTTATTTATTTTAAACAAGTTTTCCATGTATCCTTTATTTTCAAATAAAACCTACTGATTTGGTTTTGTTACTATTTAGATTTCAAAATGGAGATTTTAAATAAATCAAATTATATTGGATTAATAAACAAGGTCTATTTATTTAATTAATAATGGACCCTAAAATTATAAATATTATTTTGACCTTTGGACTTTGGTGTATGTGGTTAAACAGAACCAAATTCAAATGCAAAGTTTGGTGAAAGTTCAATGTGAATTGAATGTTTGAGTTGTTTGAATTACAAAACAGAAAATAGAAACAGAAAAAGGAAAAACAATTAGAAAGAAAAAAATAGAGCCAGACCTGACCCAACCCACCTGGCCCAAGAAGCCCACTCGCAGCCCAGCTTCTCTCCCTCCCGAAGAAAACGATTCTCACCTGTTAACTGACCCAAAAAGAGACTGACAGATGGACCCTCTCCCTCTCTTCTTTCCCCACTGACGCCCGGACCCCACCGCCAGCTCACCTCCTTCTTCCTCGCGCAGACACCCCTACCGTTGCTGCCATTTACGCCTGCTTTGAATACGCGATGAATACGCTCTTGATTCCTCCCAGTAACCGCACCCATTTAACCGCCTCGCCCTTCTCCTCCTTTCCCCTCAAACCCCGTTGCACGAGAGCCACCAGGCTGCCCTGAATCAAATCAACACCGCCACTGCTCCGACGAGCATCCCCAGTAAATTCCGGCCGAACCTTGCCGCCCCTTGCCTTCCTGAGCACACCACTGTGATCCCCACTCACAGACGCACCTGCTTGTATCATCCGTTCATCCGCGGGCGCCCCAGAACGTCGTCCTCGACAAGCTCTAAGCGCCGCCGCGTCTGCTACTATCTCCGACGACCTTCCCTGGTAAGAACCGACCACCCCGCGCCCTCTTGATCACGCACGCGTCATCGCCTTGACCTTATGCGTCTAAACATGCTCTCTGCTTTCCCCCTTATGATCTGTAGTGTCGACCCCGACCACGAACAGAACCATCTGACGCCGATGATGACTCCGGTGATAGATTACTCTCGCTCCAGTGTGCCCCTCGCCTCCTCGCGACCATGTTGAGCATCGCCACGATCCCCTGAGCACGGTGAGCACCTCCCCCTCTCTCTTTGCTTCCTGCATCGCCAGTGCCGCCACCGTCCGAGCGTCGCCACTGCCGGCCACCGCACAGCGCCGCCCGTTATTGACCAAACAGTAGTGTTCGTAGGATCTAGATCGGACAAACACGATAGAACCACTTAATGCTAAAGAGGTACGCTATCTGAACCATGCGATCTGTTTAGATCCAACGCACCGGAGAGGCTAATCCGCACGAAGCGGTACCGCCCAATAAGAACGCGACGCGTGTCCAGTCTTTGTTTAAAACAGAATTTGAAAAACAGTTTTAGATGCAAATTTGAAACCCTTGTAACTTTTGATCCACACGTCCAAAAATTACAAACTTTATATCAATGGAATCAGTGGAACAAGTCCTAGGCAACCATGCAATTTGTTTAGTAAAAAGCCTCTGGTAAAATGTTTGTTTTTGCAGAAAAATTTGTATGCCTGTTTAGGTTATAAAAATTATACCAAAATGATTTTTGGGTTGAAACCTTTGCAAAATGGTTTGTTGTGAACTTACTGACCCTAGGAACCAACCCATGGATTTAAAAATGTATTTTGTAAAGATTAGGGTTGATTAATTGAATTAGCCCATTTTTAGCCAAATAAAGATATTGATTTTGTTATGAAAATGATTTTTGAACAAAAACCTTTGGAAAATGTTTTGATTCAAACCTACTGACCAAAACACCAAGTTTTGTGAGTTAACAACTTATTTGGTGAACGATATAAAATTGTTGTTTTGCTAAAAACAATTTCAAACACATGAAATAATAATTTGATTTTAAAATGATTTATAGATAAAACCCTTTTTGCAAATGACTTAGCCACTTTGGAAAAAGATCACTTTTGATTTTACAAAGTTGGAGCCTAGTGGAGACCACCTTTACAAATAAAACTAGTTTTGCATGCTTGCATGTATAACTTAGCTTCAATTATTATATGTGTGTTTGATTGTTTGAATATTGGTTGGAATGCTAGTTGATATTGTGTTTTCTTGATTGATTGTAGTGAAGTTAGAAAAGTGTGAAACTAGCAAGATCAAGAAGTGAACCAACATTCCCTACCAAAAAAGGCAAGTTACATTATCATCCAAAGTCCTACTATTTTCATTATACTTAGTGGATTTTGAAACATGCATGAAAATGATTTCTATACTTATTCTATGCTAAATCCTAATAAGATACCTTACGTATTCCTTATTGAAAACAATGTAGTTGTGAAATGCTTAGCCATGCTAAATATTTTGAGAAGAGATACATGTTGAGATTTTAAATGAAGTTGAGAAAGGACTTATGTTTTACATAATAAAACAAGTACTCAATGAACCACCTGGGTGGACAAGGATACTCAAGTTTTGGACAAGGTGGCAACAAAAGGAACCATGTCTATGGTAATCTCTTTGTGTTGTGCACCAAAAGAAAACCACCCAGGAACTTAGAGATTGAACATGTTTCTCCAATTGTGGCTTTCGTGTACAGCCACATGCTACATATGGCTCTGGCTTAGTCAACTACATTGGGAAGACCCATGCATTGTCTTCAGGTTTACTGGAAATGAGGGAACTAGGAACCCTACATTGGTGCATGAAGACAAGCTAGCAATGGTGCATGGGAGGAACCTCTGGAAAGACTTCATCACATTCTCAATCTGCCAGTACTCCATCATGGTGAGTACTAATCCAGCGGCCACTGGTGGCAACAAGATGAGATTGTGTCATGTGGGTAAAGTGTACAACTTCTGCAGAAGATAAAAATCTAAGTACTTAGCTGTGTCCCCGGTTATGGACAATACTGAGCAACTAAAGCTTGAAGCTATGGGAAATCTCGACACTCCAATTTCTAAAAAAAAACTTTTAAGTGACAACAAAAAGACTTGATGCACTTGGGGGTACCAAGGACCTCAAGAGATTTTTATAAAAACTTGAAGTGCTTGGGGTGTACCAAGGGACTCAAGAGATTTTGACAAGGACTTGAACACTTGGAGATTTACCAAGGAGCTCAAGAGATTCTGACAAAGAGATTTGACAAAAGATCAAAACCATTTTGAAAATATAGGATAAAGTATTGCTTTTTGAAAATGAGCCTAGAACCCTACCTAACCAAACATGCATGTATTGATAGGATCCACTTATTTCTACTTAGCAGTGAAACTTGCCAATACAATTCAAATGTATTGACCCTTGTGGCTGTAACTTGTAATGTTGCAGGTTTGATTGATATTAGTGAAGTTGATTGATTAGGATACAAAGTCTACAACCAACATGACTGCCTGTGGCACCTTGAAGATGAAGGACCCCATGCTTATAGATATTCTGCTGCAATGTAATGTAATAGCCAAATGAGCTATGTAAGATGTAATAAATTATGTTATTCCTGGTTATAAAGTTATATTATGACCTTTGTTTCTTGACATTACATCTTAACTGTGGATGCTAGCTATTGATCCAGGGACTAGCATTGTAAACACAGGGGACTCTACCTTATTAAAGGTTGGGAATCCTTACAGATGGTATCAGAGCATTGTGTTGCCTGTAGGATTTGTAACCCTAGGATTGGACAAAAACCCTTAGCAAAAATAGGAGTGGTATTTTGTTCCAAAACTTATTTACAAACAATCTTGTAAACTCTTTCCTCAACCAATTTGGTTTTGATTCTACATCTCTTCTATTTTCAACTTGATGGAAAAACCTACCCCATGGACAAAGACTTCACCATGTGCAAAGGACTTCATCAACTCTAATGACTTCAACATCATCAACTCTAATGACTTCAACATCTTCAACTCTAATGACTTCAACTTCTTCAACTCTAATGACTTCAACATCTTCAGCATATTCACCAAGGATTTCAACCTTGGATATCACTAAGAACAAGTGAGACAAGAAATCTTGCCCAAGACTTGAAGACAAAGGAAATACAACTTAGAAGGAATTCTCATCCCCTTGAAGTTTTGTGACCAAGAGTTTTCCCAAGGAAACCATGATCTCGTACAAGAAAGAAGGATGGAAAGATCACAAGTAAACCATATAGATGGACCACCATATATAGTTAAGCCAAACACACCAACTTATGTGGTGTAACAAAATGTTTTATTACCTAAAAATGTGCTTGAACTTGTTGTTTGAGTGAAAAGTTGTTTGTGAATGCTTGCACATTACTTGAGTGAATTGTAATGTGTGTGATTAGAGCTATTTCCTTAGAAATATTTGGCCTAATCTAATCTCAATTCAACCCAAACAGATGACTACCCCAAGAGACTCCAACATCAAGGTTGATGACAAAAAAAGCCAAAGGAACAACATGGGAGAACTCATAGCAACCCAAAACCAGTTGAACCAAATGACAGCTCAATTCATAGCCAACACCAGTGGAGAAGATCCAACCCTACAAAAGTTTTTGGAAGACCAAGCCCAATTAATGCTTAAAGTGACAGATCAAATGATCAACATGGAAGAACACCTTTCCAAAAGAGTTAGTGACAACAGGGATGACAAAAACATTATGCTAGAAGGAGCCCCAGCTTGCATTATTTGTGGAGACAAGGATCACACTTCCAAGGAGCATGGAGATCAATGCCCCAATTGCGAAGAGAAACACCCAGTTGGCCAATGTCCCACATTTCAAGCTACTTGCTATTTATGTGAAGGAAATAACCATGTCCCTATCCAATGCCCCATCTTTTCCATAGTTGAACAAAGGAAACAAGGTGGAGTGCAACAACAAATTACAGACTACTATGGGAGAGCCAAGAAAGATGATGACCAAGGAAAAGCTCCACTTATACCTCCATGCAATACAACCCAGTTCAAAGGACCAAAGAAGAGGCATATGAATTACCCAAAGAGCAATAGAAGGTCAAAGAAACATGTAGACATTCCTACCTATCAGATAACATATGAACAACATGAACTAGATGCACTCTTAGCTTTGGAGAAGCCCAAGAAAAAGAAGAAGGACAAAAGTCAGGTGCAATGTAAACATTGTAAAGAATTGGGACACTATTCCAGTGAGTGTCCAGAGAAACAGAAGTTTAAGGAGATTGGTCAAATATGGTGCAACAACTGCAAAGAGCTAGGACATTATGCAGCAACTTGTCCACAAGAGACACGTGAAGAACTCAAACTGATCACATGTTTCAGTTGCAAAGAATTAGGACATTATGCAAGCAATTGTCCAGAAAAGATGAAGAACAAGATAAACAAGCCTAAAGAGGATCTCAGCCTTGATGCATGCACCAAGTGTGGAAACAAAGGACACAATGCAGATGTTTGCCCAGAGAAGCTTCCCCAAGATCCCAAGCAAGCCAATATGTAATTTAGTTTGAAAATATTTTAAGGGTGGTAGTACCCTAGATGCTTTTGATCCTACTTGTAACCCTAGCCTTCCCAAATCTCGGGACGAGATTTATTTTAAGGGTGGTAGCCTGCCACATCCCAAGATTTTTCCAATCTTGTAATGTGAAAAATAAATGAATAAAATAAAACTTTGTTGATTTTCAGGGTGAGAAGAAACTTTTTGAATTCAAATGGGAACCTTCAAACCTATTTTGATCAAAATAAATCCTAAAGGGATTTAAAAAGATAAACATTTAATAAAGGAAAATAAAAATATCTGAAATTACTATTTTTGAATCTTTTAATAAAAAGATTTGGTTTTCAAATAAAAAGATAGAAATATAAATAAGGATTATGTTATAAAGCCAAACTAAAACTTGGCCAACCTTTGTTTCTATTTGATAAAAATAGTAAAGGTTTATTTAAATAAAATGATAAGGATTAATATCCAAGTTTATTAAAAATAGAGGATTTACTATTTTTATTAAAACATCAAAACTTATTTATTTATTTTAAACAAGTTTTCCATGTATCCTTTATTTTCAAATAAAACCTACTGATTTGGTTTTGTTACTATTTAGATTTCAAAATGGAGATTTTAAATAAATCAAATTCTATTGGATTAATAAACAAGGTCTATTTATTTAATTAATAATGGACCCTAAAATTATAAATATTATTTTGACCTTTGGACTTTGGTGTATGTGGTTAAACAGAACCAAATTCAAATGCAAAGTTTGGTGAAAGTTCAATGTGAATTGTATGTTTGAGTTGTTTGAATTACAAAACAGAAAATAGAAACAGAAAAAGGAAAAACAATTAGAAAGAAAAAAATAGAGCCAGACCTGACCCAACCCACCTGGCCCAAGAAGCCCACTCGCAGCCCAGCTTCTCTCCCTCCCGAAGAAAACGATTCGCACCTGTTAACTAAACCAAAAAGAGACTGACAGATGGACCCTCTCCCTCTCTTCTTTCCCCACTGACGCCCGGACCCCACCGCCAGCTCACCTCCTTCTTCCTCGCGCAGACACCCCTACCGTTGCTGCCATTTACGCCGGCTTTGAATACGCGATGAATACGCTCTTGATTCCTCCCAGTAACCGCACCCATTTAACCGCCTCGCCCTTCTCCTCCTTTCCCCTCAAACCCCGTTGCACGAGAGCCACCAGGCTGCCCTGAATCAAAGCAACACCGCCACTGCTCCGACGAGCATCCCCAGTAAATTCCGGCCGAACCTCGCCGCCCCTTGCCTTCCTGAGCACACCACCGTAATCCCCACTCCCAGACGCACCTGCTTGTATCATCCGTTCATCCGCGGGTGCCCCAGAACGTCGTCCTCGACAAGCTCTAAGCGCCGCCGCGTCTGCTACTATCTCCGACGACCTTCCCTGGTAAGAACCGACCACCCCGCGCCCTCTTGATCACGCACGCGTCATCGCCTTGACCTTACGCGTCTAAACATGCTCTCTGCTTTCCCCCTCATGATCTGTAGCGTTGACCCCGACCACGAACAGAACCATCTGACGCCGATGACGACTCCGGTGAAAGATTACTCTCGCTCCAGTGTGCCCCTCGCCTCCTCGCGACCATGTTGAGCATCGCCACGATCCCCTGAGCACGGTGAGCACCTCCCCCTCTCTCTTTGCTTCCTGCATCGCCAGTGCCGCCACCGTCCGAGCGTCGCCACTGCCGGCCGCCGCACAGCGCCGCCCGTTATTGACCAAATAGTAGTGTTCGTAGGATCTAGATCGGACAAACACGATAGAACCACTTAATGCTAAAGAGGTACGCTATCTGAACCGTGCGATCTGTTTAGATCCAACGCACCGGAGAGGCTAATCCGCACGAAGCGGTACCGCCCAATAAGAACGCGACGCGTGTCCAGTCTTTGTTTAAAACAGAATTTGAAAAACAGTTTTAGATGCAAATTTGAAACCCTTGTAACTTTTGATCCACACGTCCAAAAATTACAAACTTTATATCAATGGAATCAGTGGAACAAGCCCTAGGCAACCATGCAATTTGTTTAGTAAAAAGCCTCTGGTAAAATGTTTGTTTTTGCAGAAAAATTTGTATGCTTGTTTAGGTTATAAAAATTATACCAAAATGATTTTTGGGTTGAAACCTTTGCAAAATGGTTTGTTGTGAACTTACTGACCCTAGGAACCAACCCATGGATTTAAAAATGTATTTTGTAAAGATTAGGGTTGATTAATTGAATTAGCCCATTTTTAGCCAAATAAAGATATTGATTTTGTTATGAAAATGATTTTTGAACAAAAACCTTTGGAAAATGTTTTGATTCAAACCTACTGACCAAAACACCAAGTTTTGTGAGTTAACAACTTATTTGGTGAACGATATAAAATTGTTGTTTTGCTAAAAACAATTTCAAACACATGAAATAATAATTTGATTTTAAAATGATTTATAGATAAAACCCTTTTTGCAAATGACTTAGCCACTTTGGAAAAAGATCACTTTTGATTTTATAAAGTTGGAGCCTAGTGGAGACCACCTTTACAAATAAAACTAGTTTTGCATGCTTGCATGTATAACTTAGCTTCAATTATTATATGTGTGTTTGATTGTTTGAATATTGGTTGGAATGCTAGTTGATATTGTGTTTGCTTGATTGATTGTAGTGAAGTTAGAAAAGTGTGAAAGTAGCAAGATCAAGAAGTGAACCAACATTCCCTACCAAAAAAGGCAAGTTATATTATCATCCAAAGTCCTACTATTTTCATTATACTTAGTGGATTTTGAAACATGCATGAAAAAGATTTCTATACTTATTCTATGCTAAATCCTAATAAGATACCTTACGTATTCCTTAGTGAAAACAATGTAGTTGTGAAATGCTTAGCCATGCTAAATATTTTGAGAAGAGATACATGTTGAGATTTTAAATGAAGTTGAGAAAGGACTTATGTTTTACATAATAAAACACGTACTCAATGAACCACCTGGGTGGACAAGGATACTCAAGTTTTGGACAAGGTGGCAACAAAAGGAACCATGTCTATGGTAATCTCTTTGTGTTGTGCACCAAAAGAAAACCACCCAGGAACTTAGAGATTGAACATGTTTCTCCAATTGTGGCTTTCGTGTACAGCCACATGCTACATATTTCTCTGGCTTAGTCAACTACATTGGGAAGACCCATGCATTGTCTTCAGGTTTACTGGAAATGAGGGAACTAGGAACCCTACATTGGTGCCTGAAGACAAGCTAGCAATGGTGCATGGGAGGAACCTCTGGAAAGACTTCGTCACATTCTCAATCTGCCAGTACTCCATCATGGTGAGTACTAATCCAGCGGCCACTGGTGGCAACAAGATGAGATTGTGTCATGTGGGTAAAGTGTACAACTTCTGCAGAAGATAAAAATCTAAGTACTTAGCTGTGTCCCCGGTTATGGACAATATTGAGCAACTAAAGCTTGAAGCTATGGGAAATCTCGACACTCCAATTTCTAAAAAAAACTTTTAAGTGACAACAAAAAGACTTGATGCACTTGGGGGTACCAAGGAGCTCAAGAGATTTTGATAAAAACTTGAAGTGCTTGGGGTGTACCAAGGGACTCAAGAGATTTTGACAAGGACTTGAACACTTGGAGATTTACCAAGGAGCTCAAGAGATTCTGACAAAGAGATTTGACAAAAGATCAAAACCATTTTGAAAAGATAGGATAAAGTATTGCTTTTTGCAAATGAGCCTAGAACCCTACCTAACCAAACATGCATGTATTGATAGGATCCACTTATTTCTACTTAGCAGTGAAACTTTCCAATACAATTCAAATGTATTGACCCTTGTGGCTGTAACTTGTAATGTTGCAGGTTTGATTGATATTAGTGAAGTTGATTGATTAGGATACAAAGTCTACAACCAACATGACTGCCTGTGGCACCTTGAAGATGAAGGACCCCATGCTTATAGATATTCTGCTGCAATGTAATGTAATAGCCAAATGAGCTATGTAAGATGTAATAAATTATGTTATTCCTGGTTATAAAGTTATAGTATGACCTTTGTTTCTTGATATTACATCTTAACTGTGGATGCTAGCTATTGATCCAGGGACTAGCATTGTAAACACAGGGGACTCTACCTTATTAAAGGTTGGGAATCCTTACAGATGGTATCAGAGCATTGTGTTGCCTGTAGGATTTGTAACCCTAGGATTGGACAAAAACCCTTAGCAAAAATAGGAGTGGTATTTTGTTCAAAAACTTATTTACAAACAATCTTGTAAACTCTTTCCTGAACCAATTTGGTTTTGATTCTACATCTCTTCTATTTTCAACTTGATGGAAAAACCTACCCCATGGACAAAGACTTCACCATGTGCAAAGGACTTCATCAACTCTAATGACTTCAACATCATCAACTCTAATGACTTCAACATCTTCAACTCTAATGACTTCAACTTCTTCAACTCTAATGACTTCAACATCTTCAGCATATTCACCAAGCATTTCAACCTTGGATATCACTAAGAACAAGTGAGACAAGAAATCTTGCCCAAGACTTGAAGACAAAGGAAATACAACTTAGAAGGAATTCTCATCCCCTTGAAGTTTTATGTTATAAATAAGGATTATGTTATAAAGCCAAACTAAAACTTGGACAACCTTTGTTTCTATTTGATAAAAATAGTAAAGGTTTATTTAAATAAAATGATAAGGATTAATATCCAAGTTTATTAAAAATAGAGGATTTACTATTTTTATTAAAACATCAAAACTTATTTATTTATTTTAAACAAGTTTTCCATGTATCCTTTATTTTCAAATAAAACCTACTGATTTGGTTTTGTTACTATTTAGATTTCAAAATGGAGATTTTAAAAAAATAAAATTCTATTGGATTAATAAACAAGGTCTATTTATTTAATTAATAATGGACCCTAAAATTATAAATATTATTTTGACCTTTTGACTTTGGTGTATGTGGTTAAACAGAACCAAATTCAAATGCAAAGTTTGGTGAAAGTTCAATGTGAATTGAATGTTTGAGTTGTTTGAATTACAAAACAGAAAATAGAAACAGAAAAAGGAAAAACAATTAGAAAGAAAAAAATAGAGCCAGACCTGACCCAACCCACCTGGCCCAAGAAGCCCACTCGCAGCCCAGCTTCTCTCCCTCCCGAAGAAAACGATTCGCACCTGTTAACTAACCCAAAAAGAGACTGACAGATGGACCCTCTCCCTCTCTTCTTTCCCCACTGACGCCCGGACCCCACCGCCAGCTCACCTCCTTCTTCCTCGCGCAGACACCCTACCGTTGCTGCCATTTACGCCGGCTTTGAATACGCGATGAATACGCTCTTGATTCCTCCCAGTAACCGCACCCATTTAACCGCCTCGCCCTTCTCCTCCTTTCCCCTCAAACCCCGTTGCACGAGAGCCACCAGGCTGCCCTGAATCAAAGCAACACCGCCACTGCTCCGATGAGCATCCCCAGTAAATTCCGGCCGAACCTCGCCGCCCCTTGCCTTCCTAAGCACACCACCGTGATCCCCACTCCCAGACGCACCTGCTTGTATCATCCGTTCATCCGCGGGCGCCCCAGAACGTCGTCCTCGACAAGCTCTAAGCGCCGCCGCGTCTGCTACTATCTCCGACGACCTTCCCTGGTAAGGACCGACCACCCCGCGCCCTCTTGATCACGCACGCGTCATCGCCTTGACCTTACGCGTCTAAACATGCTCTCTGCTTTCCCCCTCATGATCTGTAGCGTCGACCCCGACCACGAACAGAACCATCTGACGCCGATGACGACTCCGGTGAAAGATTACTCTCGCTCCAGTGTGCCCCTCGCCTCCTCGCGACCATGTTGAGCATCGCCACGATCCCCTGAGCACGGTGAGCACCTCCCCCTCTCTCTTTGCTTCCTGCATCGCCAGTGCCGCCACCGTCCGAGCGTCGCCACTGCCGGCCGCCGCACAGCGCCGCCCGTTATTGACCAAACAGTAGTGTTCGTAGGATCTAGATCAGACAAACACGATAGAACCACTTAATGCTAAAGAGGTACGCTATCTGAACCGTGCGATCTGTTTAGATCCAACGCACCGGAGAGGCTAATCCGCACGAAGCGGTACCGCCCAATAAGAACGCGACGCGTGTGCAGTCTTTGTTTAAAACAGAATTTGAAAAACAGTTTTAGATGCAAATTTGAAACCCTTGTAACTTTTGATCCACACGTCCAAAAATTACAAACTTTATATCAATGGAATCAGTGGAACAAGCCCTAGGCAACCATGCAATTTGTTTAGTAAAAAGCCTCTGGTAAAATGTTTGTTTTTGCAGAAAAATTTGTATGCTTGTTTAGGTTATAAAAATTATACCAAAATGATTTTTGGGTTGAAACCTTTGCAAAATGGTTTGTTGTGAACTTACTGACCCTAGGAACCAACCCATGGATTTAAAAATGTATTTTGTAAAGATTAGGGTTGATTAATTGAATTAGCCCATTTTTAGCCAAATAAAGATATTGATTTTGTTATGAAAATGATTTTTGAACAAAAACCTTTGGAAAATGTTTTGATTCAAACCTACTGACCAAAACACCAAGTTTTGTGAGTTAACAACTTATTTGGTGAACGATATAAAATTGTTGTTTTGCTAAAAACAATTTCAAACACATGAAATAATAATTTGATTTTAAAATGATTTATAGATAAAACCCTTTTTGCAAATGACTTAGCCACTTTGGAAAAAGATCACTTTTGATTTTACAAAGTTGGAGCCTAGTGGAGACCACCTTTACAAATAAAACTAGTTTTGCATGCTTGCATGTATAACTTAGCTTCAATTATTATATGTGTGTTTGATTGTTTGAATATTGGTTGGAATGCTAGTTGATATTGTGTTTGCTTGATTGATTGTAGTGAAGTTAGAAAAGTGTGAAACTAGCAAGATCAAGAAGTGAACCAACATTCCCTACCAAAAAAGGCAAGTTATATTATCATCCAAAGTCCTACTATTTTCATTATACTTAGTGGATTTTGAAACATGCATGAAAAGGATTTCTATACTTATTCTATGCTAAATCCTAATAAGATACCTTACGTATTCCTTAGTGAAAACAATGTAGTTGTGAAATGCTTAGCCATGCTAAATATTTTGAGAAGAGATACATGTTGAGATTTTAAATGAAGTTGAGAAAGGACTTATGTTTTACATAATAAAACACGTACTCAATGAACCACCTGGGTGGACAAGGATACTCAAGTTTTGGACAAGGTGGCAACAAAAGGAACCATGTCTATGGTAATCTCTTTGTGTTGTGCACCAAAAGAAAACCACCCAGGAACTTAGAGATTGAACATGTTTCTCCAATTGTGGCTTTCGTGTACAGCCACATGCTACATATTGCTCTGGCTTAGTCAACTACATTGGGAAGACCCATGCATTGTCTTCAGGTTTACTGGAAATGAGGGAACTAGGAACCCTACATTGGTGCCTGAAGACAAGCTAGCAATGGTGCATGGGAGGAACCTCTGGAAAGACTTCGTCACATTCTCAATCTGCCAGTACTCCATCATGGTGAGTACTAATCCAGCGGCCACTGGTGGCAACAAGATGAGATTGTGTCATGTGGGTAAAGTGTACAACTTCTGCAGAAGATAAAAATCTAAGTACTTAGCTGTGTCCCCGGTTATGGACAATATTGAGCAACTAAAGCTTGAAGCTATGGGAAATCTCGACACTCCAATTTCTAAAAAAAACTTTTAAGTGACAACAAAAAGACTTGATGCACTTGGGGGTACCAAGGAGCTCAAGAGATTTTGATAAAAACTTGAAGTGCTTGGGGTGTACCAAGGGACTCAAGAGATTTTGACAAGGACTTGAACACTTGGAGATTTACCAAGGAGCTCAAGAGATTCTGACAAAGAGATTTGACAAAAGATCAAAACCATTTTGAAAAGATAGGATAAAGTATTGCTTTTTGCAAATGAGCCTAGAACCCTACCTAACCAAACATGCATGTATTGATAGGATCCACTTATTTCTACTTAGCAGTGAAACTTTCCAATACAATTCAAATGTATTGACCCTTGTGGCTGTAACTTGTAATGTTGCAGGTTTGATTGATATTAGTGAAGTTGATTGATTAGGATACAAAGTCTACAACCAACATGACTGCCTGTGGCACCTTGAAGATGAAGGACCCCATGCTTATAGATATTCTGCTGCAATGTAATGTAATAGCCAAATGAGCTATGTAAGATGTAATAAATTATGTTATTCCTGGTTATAAAGTTATAGTATGACCTTTGTTTCTTGATATTACATCTTAACTGTGGATGCTAGCTATTGATCCAGGGACTAGCATTGTAAACACAGGGGACTCTACCTTATTAAAGGTTGGGAATCCTTACAGATGGTATCAGAGCATTGTGTTGCCTGTAGGATTTGTAACCCTAGGATTGGACAAAAACCCTTAGCAAAAATAGGAGTGGTATTTTGTTCCAAAACTTATTTACAAACAATCTTGTAAACTCTTTCCTGAACCAATTTGGTTTTGATTCTACATCTCTTCTATTTTCAACTTGATGGAAAAACCTACCCCATGGACAAAGACTTCACCATGTGCAAAGGACTTCATCAACTCTAATGACTTCAACATCATCAACTCTAATGACTTCAACATCTTCAACTCTAATGACTTCAACTTCTTCAACTCTAATGACTTCAACATCTTCAGCATATTCACCAAGCATTTCAACCTTGGATATCACTAAGAACAAGTGAGACAAGAAATCTTGCCCAAGACTTGAAGACAAAGGAAATACAACTTAGAAGGAATTCTCATCCCCTTGAAGTTTTATGTTATAAATAAGGATTATGTTATAAAGCCAAACTAAAACTTGGCCAACCTTTGTTTCTATTTGATAAAAATAGTAAAGGTTTATTTAAATAAAATGATAAGGATTAATATCCAAGTTTATTAAAAATAGAGGATTTACTATTTTTATTAAAACATCAAAACTTATTTATTTATTTTAAACAAGTTTTCCATGTATCCTTTATTTTCCAATAAAACCTACTGATTTGGTTTTGTTACTATTTAGATTTCAAAATGGAGATTTTAAATAAATCAAATTCTATTGGATTAATAAACAAGGTCTATTTATTTAATTAATAATGGACCCTAAAATTATAAATATTATTTTGACCTTTTGACTTTGGTGTATGTGGTTAAACAGAACCAAATTCAAATGCAAAGTTTGGTGAAAGTTCAATGTGAATTGAATGTTTGAGTTGTTTGAATTACAAAAAAGAAAATAGAAACAGAAAAAGGAAAAACAATTAGAAAGAAAAAAATAGAGCCAGACCTGACCCAACCCACCTGGCCCAAGAAGCCCACTCGCAGCCCAGCTTCTCTCCCTCCCGAAGAAAACGATTCGCACCTGTTAACTAACCCAAAAAGAGACTGACAGATGGACCCTCTCCCTCTCTTCTTTCCCCACTGACGCCCGGACCCCACCGCCAGCTCACCTCCTTCTTCCTCGCGCAGACACCCCTACCGTTGCTGCCATTTACGCCGGCTTTGAATACGCGATGAATACGCTCTTGATTCCTCCCAGTAACCGCACCCATTTAACCGCCTCGCCCTTCTCCTCCTTTCCCCTCAAACCCCGTTGCACGAGAGCCACCAGGCTGCCCTGAATCAAAGCAACACCGCCACTGCTCCGACGAGCATCCCCAGTAAATTCCGGCCGAACCTCGCCGCCCCTTGCCTTCCTGAGCACACCACCGTGATCCCCACTCCCAGACGCACCTGCTTGTATCATCCGTTCATCCGCGGGCGCCCCAGAACGTCGTCCTCAACAAGCTCTAAGCGCCGCCGCGTCTGCTACTATCTCCGACGACCTTCCCTGGTAAGAACCGACCACCCCGCGCCCTCTTGATCACGCACGCGTCATCGCCTTGACCTTACGCGTCTAAACATGCTCTCTGCTTTCCCCCTCATGATCTGTAGCGTCGACCCCGACCACGAACAGAACCATCTGACGCCGATGACGACTCCGGTGAAAGATTACTCTCGCTCCAGTGTGCCCCTCGCCTCCTCGCGACCATGTTGAGCATCGCCACGATCCCCTGAGCACGGTGAGCACCTCCCCCTCTCTCTTTGCTTCCTGCATCGCCAGTGCCGCCACCGTCCGAGCGTCGCCACTGCCGGCCGCCGCACAGCGCCGCCCGTTATTGACCAAACAATAGTGTTCGTAGGATCTAGATCGGACAAACACGATAGAACCACTTAATGCTAAAGAGGTACGCTATCTGAACCGTGCGATCTGTTTAGATCCAACGCACCGGAGAGGCTAATCCGCACGAAGCGGTACCGCCCAATAAGAACGCGACGCGTGTGCAGTCTTTGTTTAAAACAGAATTTGAAAAACAGTTTTAGATGCAAATTTGAAACCCTTGTAACTTTTGATCCACACGTCCAAAAATTACAAACTTTATATCAATGGAATCAGTGGAACAAGCCCTAGGCAACCATGCAATTTGTTTAGTAAAAAGCCTCTGGTAAAATGTTTGTTTTTGGAGAAAAATTTGTGTGCTTGTTTAGGTTATAAAAATTATACCAAAATGATTTTTGGGTTGAAACCTTTGCAAAATGGTTTGTTGTGAACTTACTGACCCTAGGAACCAACCCATGGATTTAAAAATGTATTTTGTAAAGATTAGGGTTGATTAATTGAATTAGCCCATTTTTAGCCAAATAAAGATATTGATTTTGTTATGAAAATGATTTTTGAACAAAAACCTTTGGAAAATGTTTTGATTCAAACCTACTGACCAAAACACCAAGTTTTGTGAGTTAACAACTTATTTGGTGAACGATATAAAATTGTTGTTTTGCTAAAAACAATTTCAAACACATGAAATAATAATTTGATTTTAAAATGATTTATAGATAAAACCCTTTTTGCAAATGACTTAGCCACTTTGGAAAAAGATCACTTTTGATTTTACAAAGTTGGAGCCTAGTGGAGACCACCTTTACAAATAAAACTAGTTTTGCATGCTTGCATGTATAACTTAGCTTCAATTATTATATGTGTGTTTGATTGTTTGAATATTGGTTGGAATGCTAGTTGATATTGTGTTTGCTTGATTGATTGTAGTGAAGTTAGAAAAGTGTGAAACTAGCAAGATCAAGAAGTGAACCAACATTCCCTACCAAAAAAGGCAAGTTACATCATCATCCAAAGTCCTACTATTTTCATTATACTTAGTGGATTTTGAAACATGCATGAAAAGGATTTCTATACTTATGCTATGCTAAATCCTAATGAGATACCTTACGTATTCCTTAGTGAAAACAATGTAGTTGTGAAATGCTTAGCCATGCTAAATATTTTGAGAAGAGATACATGTTGAGATTTTAAATGAAGTTGAGAAAGGACTTATGTTTTACATAATAAAACAAGTACTCAATGAACCACCTGGGTGGACAAGGATATTCAAGTTTTGGACAAGGTGGCAACAAAAGGAACCATGTCTATGCTAATCTCTTTGTGTTGTGCACCAAAAGAAAACCACCCAGGAACTTAGAGATTGAACATGTTTCTCCAATTTTGGCTTTCGTGTACAGCCACATGCTACATATGGCTCTGGCTTAGTCAACTACATTGGGAAGACCCATGCATTGTCTTCAGGTTTACTGGAAATGAGGGAACTAGGAACCCTACATTGGTGCCTGAAGACAAGCTAGCAATGGTGCATGGGAGGACCCTCTAGAAAGACTTCGTCACATTCTCAATCTGCCAGTACTCCATCATGGTGAGTACTAATCCAGCGGCCACTGGTGGCAACAAGATGAGATTGTGTCATGTGGGTAAAGTGTACAACTTCTGCAGAAGATAAAAATCTAAGTACTTAGCTGTGTCCCCGGTTATGGACAATACCGAGCAACTAAAGCTTGAAGCTATGGGAAATCTCGACACTCCAATTTCTAAAAAAAAACTTTTAAGTGACAACAAAAAGACTTGATGCACTTGGGGGTACCAAGGAGCTCAAGAGATTTTGATAAAAACTTGAAGTGCTTGGGGTGTACCAAGGGACTCAAGAGATTTTGACAAGGACTTGAACACTTGGAGATTTACCAAGGAGCTCAAGAGATTCTGACAAAGAGATTTGACAAAAGATCAAAACCATTTTGAAAAGATAGGATAAAGTATTGCTTTTTGCAAATGAGCCTAGAACCCTACCTAACCAAACATGCATGTATTGATAGGATCCACTTATTTCTACTTAGCAGTGAAACTTGCCAATACAATTCAAATGTATTGACCCTTGTGGCTGTAACTTGTAATGTTGTAGGTTTGATTGATATTAGTGAAGTTGATTGATTAGGATACAAAGTCTACAACCAACATGACTGCCTATGGCACCTTGAAGATGAAGGACCCCATGCTTATAGATATTCTGCTGCAATGTAATGTAATAGCCAAATGAGCTATGTAAGATGTAATAAATTATGTTATTCCTGGTTATAAAGTTATAGTATGACCTTTGTTTCTTGATATTACATCTTAACTGTAGATGCTAGCTATTGATCCAGGGACTAGCATTGTAAACACAGGGGACTCTACCTTATTAAAGGTTGGGAATCCTTACATCAATTCACTTCCCATTTTTGGAGCCAGCTACATGAGTCATTGGGAATGAGGTTGGAATTCAGTACTGCTTTTCATCCTCAAACCGATGGACAAACAGAAAGGACTAATCAGATTCTTGAAGACATGTTGAGGGCATGTGCCCTAGACTATGGAGCCAGTTGGGATGAAAGTCTGCCTTACGCAGAATTTTCTTATAACAACAGCTATCAAGCCAGCATTGAGATGGCACCGTTTGAGTTTCTCTACGGAAGAAAATGTACCACCCCATTGTTATGGAATGGTGTGGGAGAAAGAAGTTTATTCGGGCCAGATCTTATCAAAGAAGCCGAAGAGAAGGTCAAATTGGTTAAGGATAGATTGAAGATAGCACCGTCCCGACAGAAAAGCTACGCAGATCCTAAGCATAGAGAAGTCACCTACGAAGTCGGTGATAGAGACTATCTTAGAGTATCACCACTTCGTGGAGTGAAAAGATTCAGAGTCAAAGGAAAATTGGCACCAAGATATGTTGGGCCATTCAAGATTCGGAGTCGCAAAGGAGAAGTTGCCTATGAAATTGAACTCCCAAAATCTTTCTCAGCTGTCCACAATGTGTTTAATGTGAGTCAACTTAAGAAATGCCACCCAAAAATGGAAGAAAATTCTTTGAAGGATACTATACCTCTGGAGGAGGTTCAGTTGGAAAGTGATCTCACCTATGAAGAGAAACCTATCAAGATTTTTGAGATTGCAGAAAGAGTCACAAGGACTAAGACTATCAAGTTTTGCAAAGTGCAGTGGAATCATCATTCCGAAGAGGAAGCAACATGGGAAAGAGAAGATGATCTTCGGAAAGACCACCCTCACCTATTTGCTAGCCAATCCGAATCTCGAGGGCGAGATTCAACTTAAGGGGGTTAGATTTGTAACATCCCTAAAATCATGATTTCAAAGATTGCATATCATTCATGCATGCATATAGAATTGAGATCAATTTCAAACTCATTTCAGAAAACAGAAGCACATAGTGCTATTATTTTATGTGAGCAAACTTAAATCAAATGGCCATGCCCATTTGAGAGCTTGAATGTTTTAAACCAAGATTGTTTGCCTCCCTTGTTGTCTGTCTTGAGTGTGAAGTTTAAGCAAAATTTTACAAAATAGAAATGGCTTCAAAAACCATTTTCAAACATTTGCAAACCAAGTGCAATGTCACTGTTATTTTGTCTTTCCAAAAATGACCAAGCCAATTCAAAGTGACCACATGGTTTTATGCCAAGTTTTGTGACTATTGCACACTGCAAAAATCCCAAAAAGATTTGAATTCAAATAGAGTTTGAATTCATTTGAAAACCAATCCAGAAAAATCAAAATAGAAAAAGAAAAGGAATAAGGAAATGGAAAAGGGCCGGCGCCAGGAATTGAGCCCAGTAGCAGACTCAGCCCATTTAGCCCACCCGGCTCCTCTCCCTCTCTCTCGCACGCGCAGACGCACCCACGTGGTCACTGACGCTCGGACCCCACTCCCTCTCTGCTTATTTCGCTGACAAGCGGGCCCCGTCCACGTCGTCATCGTCTTCCCCAAAATTTCCGCGCACGAACTCCGCCACTGGCCGTTGCTGCGTTGATTTCGCGGTGTAATTGGCATTGAACCACTGAGCGTTTCTTGTCGATCCTCCGCCTACTTAAGCACCTCCCCACTCCGCTCCATTCCCCTCACTCAATTTCATCTTCATGCCCCCAGGCTGCTCGCAACTCGCTCAACGCCGCCGCTGTTCCGACGACCGCGCCAACGAATTCCGGTGAGCACCGTGTCCCCCTCTGTCCCTGACTCATGCTATCAAGCTCAGCAACTCCGTGTGCATCTACTGACACACCCCGTTTGTTCTCGCATGGTTTGTAGCTTCGGCAACGACTTCGACCAAGCGCCGCCGCTCTCTGCACGAACTCCGGCAACCTCTCCCCGTAAGTACCAGCCGCCCCTTGCCCTCTGTCTGATACGCCTAGGATCCCCATCGTCTTGCGCATCTAACGGTGCCCTCCTTTTGACTTAGCGCGACGCAGAACCTCGACAACGACGACCGCAGCCGTACCCGATGCATTCACGAGCTCCGGTGAGGAATCCCCGACGACTCCGAGCGCCCCTTGCCAAGCCACCTCCACGTCGAGCTTCGCCTTGACCCCGCGGTTCTGGTAAGCACCCTCTCCCCTCCCCGGACGATCCCTATATAAGGAGGGGCAGGGCTGCCCCTCCCAATACACAACACCACGCCCTCTAAACCTAAACCCTAGCCGCCGCCCACCATAGCCGCCGCCTAGGGTTTCTCCCCTAGCCGCCGACTTGGGCTACCATAAGCCCTAGCCGCCGGCCCTAGACCCTCTTGCTTGGTGTGTCTAAACCCTAGACCACCGAGGCTCTCTCATAGTCCACCATACTCGCTCTGGCTTAAGGCGAAGCCCTGCGAGATCTCCCCTCTACTTCCGGTACCATGCCGTTGTGCTGCCGGAATCGCGAGGAGAGTGCTACAACCTCCACTGCCTCCTGGAACAAGGGAGAGGAAGGTCTTCGTCGAGTACCGAACGTGTGACCGACTGCGGGAGCTCTGCCGAAACGCAGCGCCGGAAGGATCGTCTATGCGATCTTGAGATCTGGAAGAGTACGACTACATCACCCACGAGAATCTGCTCTCATTAAACACTTTGGAATCTCTGAGGGTGAGTTATTCCATCGACTCGTTGCTACAATCTAGTAGATAGATCTTGGCTTGTTTGTTTGTATGCGGTAGAAAATTTTTGTTTTCCATGCTACGAAACCCTACAGTAGTATCAGAGCCGTGTCTATATGTAGATCTGTTGCACGAGTAGAACACGATGGTCATTGTGGGCGTTGATGCTTTTATTGTCGATTGCTTCTTGTGTACTTTGCATCTTGCGGGATGTTGGGATGAAGCGACTCGGGCTAACCTTACATGACATCGTTCATGAGACTTGCTCCACGCTTGACTTGCAACTTGTATTGCATAAGTGGCTTTGCGGGTGCCTGTTTCTCCCAGCATAGTTAAGATCCAATTTACAACGGGTGATTGACAATGCTAGTATCAATGTTGTGGTTCTTGTTCGTAAGTTAGAACGACACTTATTGAAAGCCCCAAACCACGTAAAACATGCAAAGAAAGTAGAGGCGTCTAACTTTGTTTTGCAGGGGTGTGCTGTGATGTGATATGGCCATGATTGTGATTATATTTGATGTATGCAATGTTCCTTATTGTAAGTTGGCAACCGGCAGGAGCCATATGGTTGTCTTTAATTTCTGTTAAGACCCGCGTGTCTATTCAAAGTAGTTGTAATAGTTGAAGCTGGTGGACGACAACCATGGAGCAGCGCCATGGACCTTGATGCAATGCCGGTGATGATTGAGAACATGTTCGTGCTTGAAGATGGAGATCAGAAGCACAAAGAAGAAAGGCCATATCATATCATATATTATGAATTGCATGTGATGTTAATCCTTTATGCATCTTGTATTGCTTAGTTAACAATGGTAGCATTATAAGATGATCCCTCATGCACATGAATTTCAAGTCATAAAGTGTTCATCCTTAGTTAGCACCGTTGCTAAAGCTTGTTGTTTCGAAGCACCACGTGATGATCGGGTGTGTTAGATTCCGCAAGTGTATACAACGTGAGCAAGCCAGATTTGCTCATGTGGAAGCTATCGTTTGATCTTGACGAGCCTAGCATGTACAGACATGGTCTCGGAACACGGATCACCGAAAGGTAAAGCATGAATCATATAGTAGATATGATGAACATGATGATTGTTCGCCATTGAAACTATATCAACTCTCGTGATGATCGGTGTTGATGTGGTGGATTTGGTTCGTGTGATCACTAAAACAATGTGAGGGATATTGTTTTGAGTGGGAGTTCACCTAGATTAATTTAACTATTAATTAGAACTCAATTTGTCATAAACTTAGTCTAAACTATTGCAAATATGTTGTAGATCAATGGCGGCCCCTACCATCAATTTTAATGCGTTCCTAGAGAAAGAAAAGTTGAAAAACAATGGAAGCAACTTCGCAGATTGGTTCCGCAATTTGAGGATTGTCCTCACAGCTGGTAACTTGACCTATGTGCTGGATGCACCGCTGGGTGACCCACCTGCAGCTGATGCTACCGATGAAGTAAAGAATGTTTACCTCGCTCGAAAGAATCAGTACTCCACAGTTCAGTGTGCTATCTTGTATGGTTTGGAATCGGAGCTTCAGAAAAGGTTTGAGAATTCAGACCCACATGATATTGTCCGTGAACTCAAATTGATCTTTGAGACTCACGCGGCAATTGAGAGCTTTGAGGCTTCTGAAAAGTTCTTTAACTGCAAGATGGAAGAGGGCAGCTCCGTCAGTGAGCATGTTCTTAAGATGTCTGGGCACGCAAACAAACTTCAAAGCTTGGGTATAGTGATTCCTAATGCTTTGGGGATTTACCGTGTCCTCCAATCACTACCACCAAGTTACAAGAACTTCGTGATGAACTACAGTATGCAAAACATGAACAAGCAGTTGCCAGAACTCTTTGCCATGCTAAAATCTGCAGAAGTGGAAATCAAGAAAGAGCACCAAGTGTTGATGGTCAATAAGAACACCAAATTCAAGAAAGGCAAGTCTAAGTAAAAGGAACACTTCAAGAAGGGTGGTAAGAAAGTTACCGCGCCGACAAAGAAGACCAAGGCTGGACCTAAGCCTGATACTGAGTGCTTTTACTGCAAGGGAGAAGGTCACTGGAAGCGGAATTGCCCAAAGTACTTGGCGGATTTGAAGAATGGCAACATCAAGAAGAAAGTTATATCCGATATACATGTTATTGATGTGTATCTCACTAGTACTCGTAGTAGTGCCTGGGTATTTGATACTGTTTCGGTTGCTCATATCTGTAACTCGAAACAGGTGCTGCAGAATAAACGGAAGCTAGCGAAGAACGAGGTGACGATGCGCGTGGGAAACGGATCAAAGGTTGATGTGATCGCGGTCGACACGCTACCCCTTCATCTACCATCGGGATTAGTTTTATACTTAAATAATTGTTATTTGGTGCCTGCGTTGAGCATGAACATTATATCGGGATCTTGTTTATTGCGAGACGGTTACTTGTTTAAGTCCGAGAATAATGGTTGTTCGATTTATATGAGTAATATGTTTTATGCACATGCACCTTTGATAGATGGTCTATTCTTATTGAATCTCGATAGTGGAAATACACATATCAATAACATTGAGGCTAAACGTTTGAAATCGAGCGATAAATCGACCTATATGTGGCACTGTCGTCTTGGTCACATTGGAGTGAAGCATATGAAGAAACTCCATTCCGATGGACTTCTTGAATCACTTGATTTCGAATCACTTGAAACATGCGAAGCATGTCTGGTGGGTAAAATGACTAAGACTCCATTTTCTGGTATGATGGAGCGAGCTATGGACTTGTTGGAAATCATACATACCGATGTGTGTGGTCTAATGAGTGTAGCATCGCGCGGTGGTTATCGTTATGTTCTTACCTTCACGGATGACTTGAGTAGATATGGGTTTATCTATTTCATGAAACATAAGTCCGAAACTTTCAAGAAGTTTAAGGAATTTCAAAGTGAGGTAGAGAATCAACGTAACAAGAAGATTAAATTTCTACGTTCTGATCGTGGAGGTGAATATCTAAGTTACGAGTTTGGCGAGCATTTGAAGAAATGTGGAATACTTTCACAATTGACACCGCCGGGAAAACCACAGCGTAATGGTGTGTCTGAACGTCGTAATCGAACTCTCTTAGATATGGTTCGTTCTATGATGTCACTTACAGATTTACCGCTATCATTTTTGGGTTATGCATTAGAAACAGCCGCATTCACTTTAAATAGGGCACCATCTAAATCCGTTGAAACGACACCGTATGAATTATGGTTTGGGAAGAAACCTAAATTGTCGTTCCTTAAAGTTTGGGGTTGCGAAGCCTATGTAAAGAAGTTACAACCGGACAAGCTTGAACCCAAAGCGGAAAAATGCGTCTTCATAGGATACCCGAAGGAAACTATTGGGTATACCTTCTATCATAGATCCGAGGGGAAAATCTTCGTTGCTAAGAATGGATCCTTTCTAGAGAAGGAATTTCTCTCGAAAGAAGTGACTGGAAGGAAAGTAGAACTCGACGAGGTTTTTGAACCTTCTCTCGAAATTGCGAGTAGCGCAGCACCGGAAGAAGTTCCTGTGGTGCCTGCACCAATAAGAGAGGAAGCTAATGATGATGATCATGAAACTTCGGTTGTAGTTGCTACAGAGCCTCGCAGGTCAACGAGAACTCGTACCACTCCAGATTTGTATGATCCCGTTATGAGTGTCATGTTGGTGCACAACACCGATGACCCTGCGACATATGAGGAAGCGATGATGAGCCCAGATTCCAATAAATGGCAAGAAGCCATGAAATCCGAGATTGGATCCATGTATGAAAACCAAGTGTGGACTTTGGTGGACTTACCGGATGGCCGGAAGGCTGTCGAGAACAAATGTATTTTCAAGAAGAAAACATATGCTGATGGTAATATTACTGTCTATCAAGCTCGACTTGTCGCAAAAGGGTTTTGACAAATTCAAGGAGTTGACTACGATGAGACTTTCTCACCAGTAGCGAAGCTAAAGTCTGTGAGGATTATGTTAGTAATCGCTGCATATTATGATTATGAGATATGGCAGATGGATGTCAAAACAGCATTCCTCAATGGAGATATTGATGAATAGTTGTATATGATGCAACCCAAAGGTTTTGTCGATCCTAAAGATGATAACAAGGTATGCAAACTTCAACGGTCCATCTATGGATTGAAGCAAGCATCCCGAAGTTGGAATCAACGTTTTGATAAGGTGATCAAAAGTTTTGGTTTTATACAAACTTATGGAGAAGCTTGTATTTACAAGAAAGTGAGTGGGAACTCTGTAGCATTCTTAATACTATATGTAGATGACATATTGTTGATTGGGAATGACGTAGAACTTCTTAATAGTGTCAAGGAATATTTGAATAATAGTTTTTCAATGAAGGATCTTGGCGAAGCAGCTTACATATTAGGCATAAAGATTTATAGAGATAGATCGAGACGCCTAATATCATTGTCACAAAGTACATATTTGGACAAAGTTCTAAAGAGGTTTGGAATGGAAGATAGCAAGAAAGGGTTCTTGCCCATGTTGCCCAATACGACCTTGAGTAAAACTCAAAGTCCGACAACGACAGAAGATAGAGAAAGGATGAGTAAGACTCCCTATGCCTCAGCCATAGGATCTCTAATGTATGCCATGCTATGTACTAGATCCGACATTGCATATGCTGTTAGTTTAACTAGCAGATATCAAAGTGATCCAGGAGTGGATCATTGGACAGCGGTCAAAAACATCCTTAAGTACTTGAGAAGAACTAAGGATATGGTTCTTTCTTATGGAGGTGATGAACAGCTCGTTGTTAATGGTTACACCGATGCTAGTTGGAACACCGATCCGGATGATTCTAAATCACAATCTGGATACGTATTTACTTTGAATGGTGCAGCAGTTAGCTGGAGGAGTGAAAAGCAAAGCGTTGTGGCGAGATCTTCAACTAAATCGGAATACATGGCTGCTTCAGATGCTTCACAAGAAGCGATTTGGATGAAAGAGTTCATTACAGAGCTGGGTGTGGTTCCTAGTGTGCTGGACCCAATGTCTATCTACTGTGATAACATGGGCGCCATAGCCAATGCGCAAGAACCAAGGTCACACAAGAAGCTGAAGCACATCAAGCTACGTTTACGCTATTCGACAACATGTCCAAGATGGGGACATAAAGATTTGCAAAGTACACACAGATCTGAATGTGGCAGATCCGTTGACTAAACCTCTCCCGAGGGCAAAACATGACCAGCACCAAACTGCCATGGGTGTTTGGTATATTACCATGTAATCTAGATTAGATGACTCTAGTGCAAGTGGGAGACTGTTGGAGATATGCCCTAGAGGCAATAATAAATGTAGTTATTATTATATCTTTGTGTTTATGATAAATGTTTACATTCATGCTATAATAGTATTAACAAGGAAACATTAATACTTGTGTGATTTGTAAACTTAAATTGAAGTCCCTAGTAAAGCCTCTTCATAATACTAGCTTGTTGGTTAATAAATGATTGTGGTTTCCCTATCATGAACATTGAGATGTTATTAACAACAAGATCATATCGTTAGGAGAATGATATCGTGGACATACTCCTATAGATAAGCGTAGCATAAAGATCGAGTCATTTTAATAGTTCAATTGCTATATGCTTTCTGATACATAGTAACCTAATTCCTTCGACCATGAGATCATGCATATCACCCTTACCGGATGGATGCTTTGATGACATCAAACACCACACCTTAACTGGGTGGCTATAAAGGTGGCATTGGGTGTTCGGAAAGTATTGGTTGAGACACATGGATCAAGAGTGGGATTTGTCCATCCATATGACGGATAGATATACTCTGGGCCCTCTCAGTGAAATGTCATCCAATTAGCTTGCAAGAATGTGACTGGCTCACAAGGGATCACATATCACGGGAACGAGAAAAGAGTACTTATCAGTAACGAGGTTGAAACTAGGTATGCAGAGATACCGACGATCATAACCTCGGATAAGTAAACTATCGTGAGACAAAGGGAAATTGGTATCGTATGTAAGTGGTTCATTCGATCGCAAAGTAATCGTAGAAATATGTGGGAGCCATATGAATTTCCAGATTCCTCGATTGGTTATGGTTCGGAAAAGTGTCTCGATCATGTTTGCATAATTCACGAACCGTAGGGAGACACACTTAAGGATTCAACATTGTTTGAGTAGTTATGGAATGATGAGTAAGAGACCGAATGTTGTTCGGAGTCTCGTATGGGATCCGGGATATCACGAGGAGATCCGGAATGGTCCGGAGAATAAGATTCATATAAGGAAAGTCCTGTTTCGGAGTTGGAGAATGGTTCCGGTGTTTTCATCGGGAATGATCTAGAAGGTTCCGGAATGTCCGGCACTCCGGAAGGGAAGGGTACATGAATGTGTCATATCAAGTTGGAATGATTGCATCATGTACTAGGTGTCATCGCTGAACAAAATAAAGGGTTTAATCAAATCCTTGTTTGAGAAGTCAAACGCTAATTTGAAAAGTCAAACGGCTATTTTGGGAAGTGTAGGGGAAGGTGGAAACCGAGTTGGGGAGGAGTTCCTCCCCTCCACTGCCGGCCCCGTTGGGAAACCGACTTGGGGAGGGACTCCCCTCCCCTGGCACTCCCCCTCCACCTATATAAGGAGGGGCAGGGCTGCCCCTCCCAATACACAACACCACGCCCTCTAAACCTAAACCCTTGCCGCCGCCGCCGCCGCCCACCATAGCCGCCGCCTAGGGTTTCTCCCCTAGCCGCCGACTTGGGCTGCCCCAAGACCTAGCCGCCAGCCCTAGACCCTCTTGCTTGGTGTGTCTAAACCCTAGACCGCTGAGGCTCTCTCATAGTCCACCATACTCACTCCGGCTTAAGGAGAAGACCTGCGAGATCTCCCCTCTACTTCCGGTACCACGCCGTTGTGCTGCCGGAATCGCAAGGAGAGTGCTACAACCTCCGCTGCCTGCTAGAACAAGGGAGAGGAAGGTCTTCGTCGAGTACCGAACGTGTGATCGACTACGGGAGCGCTGCCGGAACGCAGCGCCGGAAGGATCGTCTACGCGATCTTGAGATCGGGAAGAGTACGACTACAATCACCCACGAGAATCTGCTCTCGTTAAACACTTTGGAATCTTCGAGGGTGAGTTATTCCATCGACTCGTTGCTACAATCTAGTAGATAGATCTTGGCTTGTTTGTTTGTATGCGGTAGAAATTTTTTGTTTTCCATGCTACGAAACCCTACAGTGGTATCAGAGCCGTGTCTATATGTAGATCTGTTGCACGAGTAGAACACAATGGTCATTGTGGGCGTTGATGCTTTTATTGTCGATTGCTTCTTGTGTACTTTGCATCTTGTGGGATGTTGGGATGAAGCGGCCCGGGCTAACCTTACATGACATCATTCATGAGACTTGCTCCACGCTTCTCCATAGGCTTGTTCGATTTGTTCTTCATCCTTTCTGGACAGTTGCTTGCATAATGTCCTGGATTCTTGCAGTTGGAACAATGGATATCTTGGAGTTCTTTGCGTTGTTCTTGTGGACAAGTTGCTACATAATGGCCTGGTTCTTTGCAGTTGTTGCACACCACTTGGTTAATTCCCTTATTTTTCTTGTTCTCTGGGCACTCACTGTAGTAGTGTCCCATTTCTTTGCGATTGTAACATTGCTCTTGAGTAATATCCTTCTTGTTAGGGTTGGGGAATTTCTTATTCTTCTTGAGTCTCTCCAAAGCTAGGAGTTCTTCTAGTTCTTGTTCTTCATAGGTGGGAGATCTTTCTCTCTTCTTGGGGCATTGATCTTCATGCTCCTTGGAAGTATGATCCTTGTCTCAACAAATAATGCAAGCTGGGGCTCCATCTAGAATAACATTCTTGTCATCCTTGTTATCATACACTCTTTTGGGATAGTTTTATTCCATGCTGATCATTTGGTTAGTCACCTTAAGCATCAGTTGAGATTGTTCTTCCAAAAACTTTTGCAGTGTTGGATCTTTATCACTATTGTTGGTTATGAACTGAGCTGTCAGTTGGTTCAACTGGTGTTGGGTTGCTATGAGCTCTTTCATGCTGTCAGCTTGGTTGTTGTTGATGTCATCAGCCTTGGAGTCTTTTGGAGTAGTCATCTGCTTGGGTTGATTTGGGATTAGAATAGGCAATATATATCTAAGGAGTCAATTCTAATTACACACATCACAATTCACACAAGCAATGTGCATGCAATCACAAACCAAACAATTCACTCAAATAACAAAGTTCAAGCACATACTTAGGCAACAAAATATTTTTGTTACACCACATAAATTGGTGGGTTTGACTTAACTAAAATATGGTGGTCCATCTACATGGTTCACTTGTGATTTTTCCATCATTCTTGGTTCTTCCTACTTGGGATCATGGTTTTCTTGAGAAAACTCTTGGTTACAATACTTCAAGTGATGTAGGTTCCTTCTAAATTTTGCATTCCCTCAGTCTCTAAATCTTGAGTAAGATTTCCTTGTTTCACTTATAGTCCTTAGTGATGTCCATGTTGGAAATCCTTGGGGAACATGCTGAAGAAGTTGAAGTCTTTAGAGTTGAAGAAGTTGAAGTCATTAGAGTTGAAGAAGTTGAAAAAGTCCTTTGCATATGGTGTAGTCTTTGGCCATGGGGTTGGTTTTTCCATCAAGTTTGAAATAGAAGAGTTGTAGAGTTGAAACCAAAATGGTTGAGGAAAGAGTTTACAAGGGTTTTTGTAAATAAGTTTTTGGAACAAACACACTCCTATTTTTCTAAGGGTTTTTGTCCAATCCTAGGGTTTACAAATCCTACAGGCAACACAATGCTCTGATACCATCTGTAAGGGGTCTCAACCTAATAAGGTAGATTCCTCCTGTGTTTACAATGCTAGTCCCTGGATCAATAGCTAGCATCCACAGTTAAGATGTAATATCAAGAAACAAAGGTCATAACATAACTTTATAACCAGGAATAACATAAGTTTATTACATCAAACATAGCTCAATTGGCTATTACATTACATTGCAGCAGAATAACTATAAGCATGGGTCCTTCATCTTCAAAATGCCACAGGCAGATGTTGGTTGTAGACTTTGTAATCCTAATCAATCAATCTTCACTAAAAACAATCAAACCTGCAACATACAATTTACAGCCACAAAGGGTCAATACATTTTGAATTGTATTGGCAAGTGATACTATGGTAGCATAGTAGAGTCTATCATCTATATGCATTTGGCTAAGTGGAGTTGAGGCTTGCATTGCTCAAAATATATTTTTCCTTAACATTTGAAAATACTAAGTTTTTGCTTTGACAAAATCATTCTTCTTAATCAAAGATTGAAGATCCTTTACAAGGAATCTCTCAATCAAAGATTGAAGATTTCAAACAACCCTTGTTCAATCCACAAGATTTTAACTTAGAAATTTGAATGATGAGATTCTTGATTGCTTCCATGTCTTGATGCTCAAATTGTCCTTTACCAGGGACATGGCTAAGTACTTAGATTTTACACTCTGCAGAGGTGGTGCACTTTCCCCACAAGACTTGGTTTCCCAAGACAAGATCTTTCAGAAGCTTTCCCTTAGACCAACATGGACGCGTTCCAACCTATCAAATACTACCACCCACTATCCATATGGCTAAGTTCTTGCAACCTATATGATCATGGCAGAGCCCATATTGCCAAGTGGTTGCACTTGAAGCTTCTCAACATTTGACATCTCAAATCTCTTTGTTCCTGGGTGGCCATCCACAAGTGAGATACACAACCCAAGTCCATGGCCTTGTGTAACCACTCAACATAACCCAATCCTTCCATTCCACCCAGGGGTTCATTGACTTAGTGGTTTTATTAAACAAAAACATAAGTCTTCAGACTTAGAGATTTTTCCATAGTGTGAATATATTTTCCACCCATGTTTTCTATTAGCTAGGCTAAGCTTGATGGTACTAGGAATCTTAAGTTAGGAAAATCCTACTAAGGATTCATCTACTAGGTTTTCTTATAGCAAGGTCTATACTTAGCAAAATCCATGCAAGTTTTACTTAGCAAAATCACTAATGCATAGAGAAAGTAATGGGACAAAAGTATGAAGCATCACTTGACTTTTTGGTAGAAAATGGTGGTTCACTCCTTGATCTTGCTAGTCTCACACTTTCTAACTTCACTACAAGTCAATCAAGTAGACACAAAATCAACTAGCATTCCAAACCAATAAATCAATCAAACAATTTAACACACACAATAATGGGATTTAAGTCATGCATGTAAGCATGCAAAGGTTGGTCCTATTGCAAGGATGGTCTCCACTAGGCTTCTAAAGTTTGTAAGTTCCAAATTGGACATTTACCAAAGTGGCAAAGTCATTAGCAAAAAGGTTTTATACAAAATCCATTTTTAAATCCATTCATCATTTCATGTGGTGAAAAATGTTTTTATCAAGGAAAAATTATTAAGTTGTTCACCAAATGAGTTGCTATTGCAAAACTTGGTGTTTTGGGTTAGTAGGTTTGGTCTAAACCATTTCCCCAATGTTTTAACTCAAAATCATTTTTATAACAAAAATCATTCTTTTTATTTGGCTAGAAAATGACTAAATCAAGTAATCCAACCTAAATCTTACCAAAATCATTTTTAACACTAAGGGTTGGTTCCTAGGGTCAGTAAGGTCTCAACAAACCATTTTGCAAAAGTTTTAATCCAAAAATCATTTTTAAACCATTTTTTTCTAATCCAAATAAGCACACAAATGAATCTGCAAAAACAAGCAAACAAACAGATACTATTTGCTAAACCAATTCCACAGTGGGCTAGGGCTTGTTCTCCTGAATCTATTGATATAAAATTTGTAATTTTTGGACGTGTGGTTTGAAAGTTACAGGGGTTTCAAATTGCAACTCAAATCTGGTTTTCAATCTGTTTTTAAATCCTCAGCTAGACACGCGGCGGCTTCCTATTCGTCGGTACCGTTTCGGTTGTATCACGCGACACAGCCATTAGATCAAGTGGCATCGCATGGCACAGGGCGCGTACCTCTTCGCGGTAAGTGATCTAATCGCAGCGCTTGGATGTACATCCTACGGTGCATAGCACGTTAGCCATCGAGTGGCGGCGCTGGTGACGGCAACTGGCGGCGGCGACTCTGCTTCATGGTGGCGTCGGCGATACAGGAAGCAAGGAAGGGGAGAGGATGCTCACCGGGTTCAGGAGGTCACGGCGATGCTCAACGTGCCAATGGTTTGACGAGGGGCGCTCTGGTGTGGGCTTGATTGCTCACCGGAGTTGGTTCTGGCGACGGACGTGTGCGGTCGGGGTCGAGGACGATGCTAGGGATCGCCTAGAGACAAACGAAACACACAGACAGGAGCGTAAGGACAGGGCGAAGATGTGCGTGTGAACGAGAGGGAAGGAGGCGGTCTGTTCTTACCAGTAGGCTTCGCCGGAGAAGAAGCCAAACGCGGCGGCGTCGGGAGCTTGTCGTAGTCGACGCTCCGGGGGCGCCCGCGGTCGAACTAAAAGTGCTGGGAGGTGTGCCTGGGAGTGGGGAGGCTGCTAGGTTGCATAGGGAGGCAAGGGGCAGTGTCGTGTTGCCGGAATCGGCAAGGGAGTTCGTCGGCGTCAGAGGTGCTCGGGAAGAAATTAGAGCGGCCTGGGGGTGTGATACTGCGGGGTGACAGAGGGGAAATGGAGAGGAGGGGCAGGCGATTTAAGGTGCGTGGTCAGGGGGCTGCTTCATTGCGTGATTAAGACGAATTACGCCGGAGTTATTCCGCCTGCAACGGCCGGCGAGAGGTGAGCGTGGTCTGCGGGTGGGGAAGAAGAGGGACGTGGCGGTGGGGTCCTCTGGTCAGTGGGAAAGGGAAAGAGAACGGGGTCCACTTGTCATCGTCTTCGTGGGTCAGTTAGTTGGTGTCAACCGTTTTCTTCGGGTGAGGGGGAGCTGGGCTGCTGGGCTTAGTGGGCTGCTGGGTTGGGTCGGTCTAGTCTTTATTTTTTTCTTATTCTGAATCTTTTCCTTTTTCTAATTCTATTTCCTGTTTTGAATTTCCAAACAAACAAACATCAACCAAATCAATTCAAACAACACACAAACTTTTTAATATTGAAATTAGTTCTGTTTAGTAACATGGACAAAAGCCCGAAATAAAATAATAATAACTTTATTGATCCATTCTTTAATTAAATAAAATGGAACTTTATTTATTTAACATGGTTTGATTTATTTAATAAAAATCCTCATTTGAAATCCAAACACTTTCAAATCCAAATCAGTAGGTTTTATTTGAAAATAAAATATATTTGGAAAACTTGTTTAAAATAAAATAACATTTTATTTTAGGTCCATTAATAATTAAATAAAATGGGCCTTATTCACTTACTTCAAATAAGATTTGTTTTATTAGAATATTTATTTTTAAAACTAAAATAGTACCAAAACCATTCATTAGGTTTTATTTAGAAATAAAGAATACTTAGAAACTTGTTTGAAACAAAATAACATCTTTATTTTAGGATCCATTTAATAATTAAATAAAATGGACCTTCGTTATTAAATCAAATAGAATTTGTTTTATTAATATCTTTATTTTGAAAACTAAAATTAAAACCAAAAACACTTCAGTAGGTTTTATTTATGAATATCAAATATTTGGAAAACTTATTTTAAATGATTAAATAAGTTTTTGATGTTTTTGTAAATAGTAAAACCTTTATTAGATAAACTTGGATATTAAATCCTTATTAATTTATTTAAATAAACCTTTGCTATTTTTATTCAAAACAAAATGTTTTAATTCCAAAGTCTTGGTCAAGGTTTAATTTTATTTTATAAAATAATCTTTATTTATAAACTCATCTTTTCTTTTGAAAACCAAAACTGTTATTAGAGAATCCAAAAATAGTCATTCCAAAACATTTTAATTTCTTTTAATAAATGTTTATCTTTATGAATCCCTTTAGTATTTTATTTAATCCAAATAGATTTGAAGTTCCATTTAAATTCAAAAAGTTTCTTCTGGCCTTGAAAATCAAACAAAGTTTTATTTTATTCATTTATTTTCACATTACAAGATTTGGAAAATCTTGGGATGTGACAGGCTACCACCCTTAAAATAAATCTCGTCCCGAGATTTGGGGAGGCTAGGGGTTACAAGCAAATTCAAAACAACTAGGGTACTACCACCCTTAAAATTTTCAAACAAAAATTACATATTGGCCTTCTTGGGATCCTGGGGAAACTTCTCTAAGCAAAATTTGCATTGTGTACTTTGTTTCCATACTTGACTCATGGGTCAAGGTTGAGCTTCTCCATAGGCTTGTTCGATTTGTTCTTCATCCTTTCTGGACAGTTGCTTGCATAATGTCCTGGATTCTTGCAGTTGAAACAATGGATATCTTGGAGTTCTTTGCGTTGTTCTTGTGGACAAGTTGCTACATAATGGCCTGGTTCTTTGCAGTTGTTGCACACCACTTGGTTAATTACCTTATTTTTCTTGTTCTCTGGGCACTCACTGTAGTAGTGTCCCATTTCTTTGCAATTGTAACATTGCTCTTGAGTAATATCCTTCTTGTTAGGGTTGGGGAAATTCTTATTCTTCTTGGGTCTCTCCAAAGCTAGGAGTTCTTCTAGTTCATGTTCTTCATAGGTGGGAGATCTTTCTCTCTTCTTGGGGCATTGATCTTCATGCTCCTTGGAAGTATGATCCTTGTCTCCACAAATAATGCAAGCTGGGGCTCCATCTAGAATAACATTCTTGTCATCCTTGTTACACTGGTAGAAAACACCCCATTGATCCCGGTTGGTAAGGGGCATTAGTCCCGGTTGCCCAACCGGGACGGGGCAATCGGGACTAAAGCCCGAACCTTTAGTCCCGGTTGCCCCACCAACCGGGACAAAAGATCATACACGTGGCAGCTGCACCGTGCGAGGAGGGGGGGGGGCTTTAGTCCCGGTTCGTAATACGAACCGGGACTAATAACCTTCTGCCGCGGCAGAGATTTGGCCCATTTCTCTGCCGCGGCAGAGAATTCATTTTTGCACATTTTGTTGCCGCGGCAGCATTTTCGCCACTTTTTGTGCCGCGGCAGAGAATTCATTTAGGTTGTTTTATTGTTTATTTAGTGTTTTGCACTTATCAATGAAGGAACCTTATATTACACAAGATCATCATGACAATATTACATTCAATACACGGATCGAGTTCATGCACTACATACAAAAGTATTCCCCTTGTCTATACACGGATCGAGTTGCTATTTTTACAATCCCTATTGTCTATACACAGCAGAATAGTACTCCCCTTTCGGGTCTAGGACTTCTGCATCCAAGAATCCCGCCAATTCCTCCTGAATTGCTCGTACGCGATCCTTTGGCAGAAGACCGTCCCGTAGACGTTCGATCTAATTTAAAAAAGGAGTCAGTCTATATGAATGAAACTAAACACAATTTGTTTGAAAATAAAACTATAGAAATTGTTTACATACGTGGAGTTGCTCTAAATTTCTGCCCTTCTCATCGCACGTCTGCCGGATGAACTCGCAAACATAGTATCCACAGAGATTGTTACCTGGTCCCTGTGTCAGGCACTTCACAAGAACATAGTTCAATCAAAATAATAATCAAGCATGATAATAACTGTATCAAAACTAGAATCAAAGATATGCGCGGATATAGCTAGTGGTGCTTACATTTAGTGGTTGAAATGTAAGCTCCTCTTTCCAAACACCCCTAGCCTTGTTGGTGAACCGTTTCCAAGCGCTGCCCGGCGTAGAAAACGAATAAAATAAGTTCTTAAGTACTTGATATCATAAAATTCACGAACATTGCCGATATAGTGTCGTAATGATTAGAATTACCGCTGGAGAAGTATCTGCATGTCCTTCCACGTCTCAAGGGGTTTATGTTTCGAGTCCATGACTAGTACACGCCCTTTGTCAAGTTGAATGATTAACAGAATATAGTGGAAGCTGCGAATGCATAACTAATCAATTATATACTTAACATCGAGTTAGCGAAATATAAAGTGTATACAAGACAATAACACTCACTGGAAGTTGTAAGGAAAAAGTATTTCCCTTTTGGTTTCTTGAAACCTTAACGCGTGTACTATATTATCCTCCGTATCCTGGGGGCTTATTTTGAGATTAGCTTCATGAACCCAATATGGGTCAATGAAGCCAATATCATAGATTTGTCCTCTGCTGCATTCGAGAATCTTCATTCTGCATATTACAGTATGATTATATACATGCAATAAACAAAGTGAGATAGCTGGAGACTTAGTTAATTACAGAATTAGTACTTACAGACAATAGGCACTGATGAGCGATTTGTCCAAGGCGTCTTGATTGAATAATTGAAATAGCTCATTAAATTCAATGGATATCATGTCATCACTTTCTTTCCCATGATGCTTTTTTGTAACCCTCAGCACTATCCAGTTAGCCCCGGCCCTTGTGGCGTGCATGTACCAGTTATGCAATCTTCGCATTTTTGTTGAAAGATTATTTACCTCCTCAGGTTTGACGAGAGGTTTGCCGTACTGGTATTTGTATGCTACTTCACTCACGGGGAAGAACTCTAACTGGGATAAGTACTGGGCAATACTCATACCTTGAGCAGCGGCAGCTTCTCCGTATTGTGCAACTACCTCTGGATCATACTGCTCTTCGGCCCCATATTTGCTCGACCCCACATTGGTTTGAGAAATCACCTTGAGAGGGGCGCAAGTCTGTTTTGCTTGTTCTCCGAGCTGGGCAACAGATTTCCCGCTTGCATCAGTACTGCTCTTCGAGGCTTTTTGTGCTGCATGTGACTTGAGAATAGAACGCTCATAGTCTGATGACAGCTTTGGCTCGGGTTGATGAAGAGTCTTTAGCATTTTCAACACTTTGGCTTTTTCTTCTTTGGTGCTGGGGAACTCTGGCTCTTTCGGCCGCCTCAGCTTAGCGAAAAACGCTGTCGTTTCCGCATCAACGATCGCCGCAGTCTCCTCTTCAGTACAGTCATAAGCTCTCTTGGGAGGAACCGTTGGTACTTTTGGAAGAGGCTCTTGTTTACGTTTCGGAGGTCGCTTACGACGCACAGTAGCGGTATGCTTACGCTTTTTATCCTGAGGCGCCGGCGATGGCTCCCGCGGCGATGGCTGCACCGGAGATTGGTGAGGCGACGGAGCCGGGTGAGGCGACGAAGACGGCTGCCGCGGCGGCGACGACCTCGCTGGAGACGGGTGAGGCGGCGGCGAAGATGGCCTTGGCGTGTGATTTCGAAGCACGATACAATCCTTCAGCCATAGAATGGTGACGTTTTTTGCGTCACCCAGCACAGTCACATCCCCTTCACCAGCAGGGTAGTGAAGATCCAAAACCTCAAAGGTGGGCATGATTTCATCCACGCCGACAACAGCGTAGCCCTCTGGAACCGGACGACTGTGGTAAGTTGGTGTGGGTCCAATTGGTAAGGCATAGCCGACCGCCACCTTCATTGATATGTTCACAACTTTGACATGTAGCTTGCAGTGTGTCATCTCTGTGATATCATCCACTGGGTAGCCAACAGGAGCCATCGTCGGTGCATCATCGGCATCGCCATTGTCATCACCCGGGACCTCGGTGGAAGCCACACTGCTTTTTCGATTATTCGATAGGCCGGTAGCATCGAATGCAGTGTGCTGCTGAGATGGGGCGCCGGTAGTACTTTGCTCTTTAAGTGAGTTAATTTCATCTTGTTGTTGCTTTAATCGTTCTTCAATTAAACGCATTCGCTCTTTCTGACTTTCTGCTTCAACTGCCGCCCTGTCCTTACTCCTCTGACGGCTTCTATCAGGATATTTCTTCCTCTCTTCGGGAAACCCAGTCCTCCATGATTGGGAGCCTATTGTGCCTCGTGTTCGTCCATCATGTTCCTTATTTCCAAGGGCGAGTGTGAGCTCATCATTCTCTCTATCGGGAATGAAGTCCCCATCTTTAACAGCCTTTACTGCTTTTCTCATCCTCTCGATTGGCAAGGGGTCTTCTTTATGTCGTATGGTATATATACACCTCCCTTCCGAGTCCAACGTGCCCCCATGCCCGTAAAACCAATTCCTTGCACGTTCTACCCAATCGTCTGTCTCTGGGGTGATATTTTTATCACGCAGTTCCTGCTCAAGTTTCTCCCACTTAGGAATGCCAGCCCTGTAGCCACCTTGCCCCATAGTATGGTGATACTTCTTGTTAGCAGCATTCAGCTTATTCGTTTCAGACATTTTCTTAGCTTTTTCTGATTTCTTGTATTCCACAAACTCATCCCAGAATGGTTTTATCTTCTCAAACCGAATATTCTTGAAATCGGGAGTCTTCTTTTTCACGACATAGTCAAGGTGCAATCTTTTCTTCCAGTTGGTGAAACACTGGGCCATCTTCTTCAAAGCCCACTCCCTGACCTTAGCCTCCATGGCTCTCCCATGTTGTAAGGCATCCTCAACTGGATCCTCCGCATTTGGATCCAGCTCTATCTTCGGTAGTTTGAAATTAACCATGAGCCTCTTCCACAGTAAATCTTTGGCGTGGTTAGGGACAAATAAACATGTTCCCTCTTCATCCGCATTAGCAGGCCTATTCCAATTTCTAATGGTGATCGGGATTAAGTCCCTAACGATTACTCCGCATTGTGCCACAAATTTGGTTGCGACAACTTCGGGAGCTGTCGGTCTGCCGTCTGCAGCGACATCTTCGATCCTGAACCTCTCATGGTCTTCCAACTTTTTGGTTGGGCCTCGTCCGCTCTTTTCAGTAGATTCCTTCGATTCGGAGGGCTAAAAGAAGAAAGATCGCCGTTACTATTTCTATATAGATAGCAGATGATTAATTAATGAATTGATTTATATTACATGCACCTTGCCGGAGCGGTCGTCTTCTCGATTACACAAGGCATCGCCTTCTCCCTCGCGGAAGGTAACACCTTCAACCTCAAACAAGTTGTCTACTCCGGTAAAAAGAGGATCACCCTCACCGGAGTTGTTCAGAAACGTTGATACGTCTAAATTATCTTCCCCACGGATCACACCTTGGATCAACTCTTCCTTTTCTTCGTCTCTGACGTGTGGATCCATATTTTCTGCATAGGTGGAAAAACGAATAAGTCAAAGCGGCTAAAGGAGAAAGTTAAGGAGAAACCCTGATATATACATACACAATAATAAAAATGAAGAGAAACCCTAAACCTAGCTACAAAAAGGAAACCGTGTAGTAGATAGGTAACTCTAGCTAAAATCAACGGTTATCAATATTCCGGAGTTCCGAGGGGTGTAACCTAGTTCGGAGAAACCTCCGATGCATATGAGAGGGGAACCCACATGCACCTAAGGGGTATTAATGATTCCTTATCTAACCACAGTGACTGGCAACGTGAATCGGGTCTGGGGCTACCCACATTGACTGACCAGTGGGGCCGAAGACCAATAATACCAAACTAATTAATAAACCTAATAATACCTAACTAATAATAAACCTAATAATCGAAACACCGAAAAGAAAGGGAAACAATCAACACATGGCATCGATGCAATGCTCAAGCAAGTATGATGATATGACAAGTTAATTTGCATTGGAATGTAACCCTAAGACATGCTCGACGATTTAATCGGGGTTCCGACGGGTGAAAACCCTAACTCGGGGAAACTCCGGAACATATGAGAGGGGTGCATTTGTTCTTCTAATTATACTTGTCATTTAAATTGTTGAACAATGCATGATTATAGGATAAATAGATAGGTTTCATTTTTCTGAACAATTTGATATATTATTTGTATTTTTCTGACTTATAAATAAAAAGATATTGAATTTACAAGTTTATATCAATTTCTGGAATTATTAAATCATTTAAAATTGAATTACTGTGTCAATATGACATCAGCAAAGGGTTGGGTTTTTTTTTACCAAGACAGAACCTAGCCACTGTCACTGAGTGCTGGGCCCTATGCCACATCAGCAAGCCACCGTGGTGGTCAAAGGTCAGCGGGCCCGTGGGCCACGTCAGCGTGACGCCGGGGTGACATCATCTCGGCGGCCACCGTCGGGTGCTCACCGGGGACGGCGCTGTGGCGGCTACAACAAGCAAGCGGGCAAACGGAGGGCACTGGGAGGTGCAGAGGCTCACCGCGCGTTAGAGAGAGGCGGCGCCGCTCCTTCTTGGTCACCGGAGCGTCGCCTCCGTCGAGCAGTTATAACCAAACAACTAAATCATCTAACAACGAAATCATCTAACAACTAAATAATCATCTACACATACACCTAAAATAATCATCAACTAAATCATCTACATCATCTAAATACACCTAAATCATCTACATCATCTAAATACACCTATATCATCTAACAACTAAATCATCTAACAAATAAATCATCTAACAACTAATACACCTAAAATAATCATCACCTAAGTCAACCAAAAAACTAAAAAAGGGGAGCCTCGGGTACGTGCGGTACCGGCGGCGACGGTGGGTGCGGGCGGCACTATGGCGATCGGGGAGGAGAGGGAGAGGCGGCGCGGTGGCGCGACGCTGGTACCGAGGCGGCGACGCTGGTATGTGGAGGATGGAGGCGCCGGTGCTGGCCGGTACGGAGGACGGAGGCGGCGCTGGTACGAAGGACGGAGGCAGCGCGCGACGATGGACGGAGATGAAGGGTGGAGGCGGCGGTGCTGACGGCGACACCGGGCGCGCAAGGATGGGGCAGCCTGCCGGCGTCCGGGGGATCGGGGCGGCGGCGTCTCTATGCGGCGCGTCGGGTTGCAGAGAATGGAGAAGGGGAAGAAGAAGAAGAGGCGTGCGCAGTTATAAAGGAAGGACCTTTAGTCCCGGTTGGTGGCTCCAACCGGGACTAAAGGGGCATACGTCCCGGTTGGAGCCACCAACCGGGACGTATACTCCACTTTTTTTTTCCAATTTTCAGCAACTGGAGGGGCGCGCGCAGGGGGGATTTAGTCCCGGTTGGTGGCTCCAACCGGGACATATTCCCCTGTTTTCAAAAAAATTCAGGTTTTCTCTCTGTTCCCGCCTTATTTTTTATTTTGGGGTTTAAATTTGTATTGTTTTTTAAATGATAATTAATTTGGAATTTAGAAAAACTTTAAACATAAAAAGTGTTTGGATTTGAATAAATAATTCAAAACCATTTTCTGTTTTAAAAAATAATTAATGTAACCATTTAAAATATGAACCATTTACAATTAAAAATGAATTAACTTTTATTTTTTTAATATCAATTTGGAATTTAGAAAAACTTTAAACATAAAAAGTGTTTGGATTTGAATAAATAATTCAAAACCATTTTCTGTTTTAAAAAATAATTAATGTAACCATTTAAAATATGAACCATTTACAATTAAAAATGAATTAACTTTTATTTTTTTAATATCAATTTGGAATTTAGAAAAACTTTAAACATAAAAAGTGTTTGGATTTGAATAAATAATTCAAAACCATTTTCTGTTTTAAAAAACAATTAATGTAACCATTTAAAATATGAACCATTTACAATTAAAAATGAATTAACTTATATTTTTTTAATATCAATTTGGAATTTAGAAAAACTTTAAACATAAGAAGTGTATGGATTTGAATAAATAATCCAAAACCATTTTCTATTTCTAGAAAATAATTAATGTAACCTTTTAAAATGAATTAACTTATATTTTTTAATATTAATTTGGAATTTAGAAAAACTTTAAACATAAGAAGTGTATGGATTTGAATAAATAATCCAAAACCATTTTCTATTTCTAAAAAATAATTAATGTAACCTTTTAAAGTTAATTAACTTATATTTTTGAATATTAAGTTGGAATTTAGAAAAAATTTAAACATAAAAAGTGTTTGGATTTAAATAAATAATTCAAAAACATTTTCTGTTTTTAAAAAATAATTAATGTAACCATTTAAAATATGAACCATATCAATTTGGAATTTAGAAAAACTATAAACATAAGAAGTGATAGGGGACGGCCATTGTTCGGATTTTTCCTTTCGAAACATGATCAATATACCAAGTCTGGTATTTTTCCTTTCATATTGTTAGAACTTGCATTGGATCTCTGAAGAAACCACATATTGCGAGTCTAAAAATGATTTTTTCAAAAAATCACGGGCGGTAGATCATGTACCTGTAGTACAAACCGGACCCACTTCCTGCCGATTCGGCAGACATTTGTCCTTTTTACCAGGGATGGACGAAAAGGTTTGAGATGTACCGGTTGGGATATAGTCCATGTAAGGTGGTCTAGTATTTTAGGAAAATAGGACGGTAGCATTCTGAAACGGCATTTTGGTGGTTACTTCACAAAACGACCCGTTTTTTGCGCTCGGAAAATGGAAAAGGGCTTTTCCGTGCGACAAAAAGGAAAACTTCCTCCTGCAACATTGTTCTCCATACCAATGTCCACACACATGCATAATATGGGCACAACATCACAAACTATGCCGTGATTCAGCACATAACATCGGTCATTTGGACCGAAAGCCATGAAACCTCGAACATGATAGGTCATTTTGTGAAGGTTTTTTCGAAACATGATCAATATACCAAGTCTGGTATTTTTCCTTTCAACTATGTAACATAATATGACACCACGCGAAGGATTTTCATAGTTCGGATTTTTTTGAATTTATTATGCCCGTTTTGAATTATTTGAATTTCTAACTATGGTCGAACCGGTGTGCATGAAGATAGGGGACGGGCATTGTTAGAACTTGCATTGGATCTCTGAAGAAACCACATATTGCGAGTCTAAAAATGATTTTTTCAAAAAATCACGGGCGATAGATCATGTACCTGTAGTACAAACCGGACCCACTTCCTGCCGATTCGGCAGACATTTGTCCTTTTTACCAGGGATGGATGAAAAGGTTTGAGATGTACCGGTTGGGATATAGTCCATGTAAGGTGGTCTAGTATTTTAGGAAAATAGGACGGTAGCATTCTGAAACGGCATTTTGGTGGTTACTTCACAAAACGACCCGTTTTTTACGCTCGGAAAATGGAAAAGGGCTTTTCCGTGCGACAAAAAGGAAAACTTCCTCCTGCAACATTGTTCTCCATACCAATGTCCACACACATGCATAATATGGGCACAACATCACAAACTATGCCGTGATTCAGCACATAACATCGGTCATTTGGACCGAAAGCCATGAAACCTCGAACATGATAGGTCATTTTGTGAAGGTTTTTTCGAAACATGATCAATATACTAAGTCTGGTATTTTTCCTTTCAGCTATGTAACATAATATGACACCACGCGAAGGATTTTCATTGTTCGGATTTTTTTTGAATTTATTATGCCCGTTTTGAATTATTTGAATTTCTAACTATGGTCGAACCGGTGTGCATGAAGATAGGGGACGGGCATTGTTAGAACTTGCATTGGATCTCTGAAGAAACCACATATTGCGAGTCTAAAAATGATTTTTTCAAAAAATCACGGGCGATAGATCATGTACCTGTAGTACAAACCGGACCCACTTCCTACCGATTCGGCAGACATTTGTCCTTTTTACCAGGGATGGACGAAAAGGTTTGAGATGTACCGGTTGGGATATAGTCCATGTAAGGTGGTCTAGTATTTTAGGAAAATAGGACGGTAGCATTCTGAAACGGCATTTTGGTGGTTACTTCACAAAACGACCCGTTTTTTGCGCTCGGAAAATGGAAAAGGGCTTTTCCGTGCGACAAAAAGGAAAACTTCCTCCTGCAACATTGTTCTCCATACCAATGTCCACACACATGCATAATATGGGCACAACATCACAAACTATGCCGTGATTCAGCACATAACATCGGTCATTTGGACCGAAAGCCATGAAACCTCGAACATGATAGGTCATTTTGTGAAGGTTTTTTCGAAACATGATCAATATACCAAGTCTGGTATTTTTCCTTTCAACTATGTAACATAATATGACACCACGCGAAGGATTTTCATAGTTCGGATTTTTTTTGAATTTATTATGCCCGTTTTGAATTATTTGAATTTCTAACTATGGTCGAACCGGTGTGCATGAAGATAGGGGACGGGCATTTTTAGAACTTGCATTGGATCTCTGAAGAAACCACATATTGCGAGTCTAAAAATGATTTTTTCAAAAAATCACGGGCGGTAGATCATGTACCTGTAGTACAAACCGGACCCACTTCCTACCGATTCGGCAGACATTTGTCCTTTTTACCAGGGATGGACGAAAAGGTTTGAGATGTACCGGTTGGGATATAGTCCATGTAAGGTGGTCTAGTATTTTAGGAAAATAGGACGGTAGCATTCTGAAACGGCATTTTGGTGGTTACTTCACAAAACGACCCGTTTTTTGCGCTCGGAAAATGGAAAAGGGCTTTTCCGTGCGACAAAAAGGAAAACTTCCTCCTGCAACATTGTTCTCCATACCAATGTCCACACACATGCATAATATGGGCACAACATCACAAACTATGCCGTGATTCAGCACATAACATCGGTCATTTGGACCGAAAGCCATGAAACCTCGAACATGATAGGTAATTTTATGAAGGTTTTTTCGAAACATGATCATTGTTCGGCACACATTTAGTCCCGGATGTAGTCACAAACCGGGACTAAAAATATTTTCCGCCATTTCCCACCTCTTCCCGCCAAGTTTTCCCGCCCTTTCCTTTCTACTAGAGCTTTTAGTCCCGGATGTAGTCACTAACCGGGACTAAAGATATTTCCCGCCATTTCCCAAAGCTTCACGCCAAGTTTTCCCGCCCTTTCCCTCTATATTTAGGGTGATCGTGTCATGGCTATCCACACATCCACACCTTCCTCTCTTAGAACAATGGACAACGCCTACTGGGCCATTCTGACCCTCGAGGAGACCGAGGCGCTGTGCGCCTCCAACTACCCTTGTCCACCGGGGTACCGGCCGCCCGCCGGCTGGATGCTGAGCGCTGGAGGGGTTCCTGTCCCTCCTGTCCCTCAAGGTTCCGCACGCCAGGCGGCCATCACAAACCACTTCTACCACGAGCTCACGCCGGAGCAGCGGATGGATCCCCAGTGGGATCCCGACAACTATGACACCTGGAATGCCTTCTTCGCTAATAGGCGGGAAAGGGAGCTCGCCAGGTACGAGGGTGATGGCCCGCCACCGGTGAACCACAACGAAGTCGGCCGTCGTCTGTGGTGGGAGAACCGTACTATCATCGAAGTGATGCGCTACATCGCCGGGGGAGACCATCCTCGCCTACGGTGCCCACGAGTCCACCCGCCACAGGCCCCACACTGTCCCGGCGGTAGCGGCATCGTCTTCTAGGAGACCCCTCTCCCACCCGCCGTGAATCCAAGGCTGGAATGGCCCCTGGTATATGCCATGGATGGGCTGAGGATCCCCGGAGTGGCAGGTGACGATGACGATGATGATGACGACGACGATGAAGACCCTGAAGCTGCGTACTATAGGACTAGGCATGATTATGAATAAAGGGGGCGGCTTTAGGCCTGAGTGTTAGCTAGTCCCGATTTGTCCCAGTTTTTAATATTAATAAATGTCTTAAGTGTTACCTAATAAATAGAGGGAAATGCCTATATAAAGAGAGGGTTCATATTTAGTCCCGATTTGTACCGGTTGGGATATAGTCCATGTAAGGTGGTCTAGTATTTTAGGAAAATAGGACGGTAGCATTCTGAAACGGCATTTTGGTGGTTACTTCACAAAACGACCCGTTTTTTGCGCTCGGAAAATGGAAAAGGGATTTTCCGTGCGACAAAAAGGAAAACTTCCTCCTGCAACATTGTTCTACATACCAATGTCCACACACACATGATCATTGTTCGGCACACATTTAGTCCCGGATGTAGTCACAAACCGGGACTGAAGGGATTGCGGCAGAGTGGGCCAGACAACACTAATAATAGGGGTGAGTGTCGACATTATGTCGTGCGGCTTGTACCTTGTCCCGGATGGTGTGACCAACCGGGACTAAAGATGAACCTTTAGTCCCGGTTGGAGACACCAACCGGGACTAAAGATGAGTCAGCACTAATAATAGGGGTGAGTGTCGACATTATGTCGTGAGTGTCGACATTATGCCGAGCTGCTTGTACTATAAATATGCATCCTTGTGAGTCCAGTCCTCCAGCCAGTTTGAGGCATCTCCAAGATGGTTTTAGAGAGCAGGGACACCACTACGGCCAGTTTCAGGGAGATGCCGACGGAGCCCAGTCCTCCGGCATCTCCGAGAAACTGGTCATAGAGGCACTCCCTAATATGTGAAATTAGTTAGCTCCGAGGCGTATTGATCTAGTTAGTGAAGTTACAAGCTGCAAGATGGTTTTGGAGAGCAGGGACACCACTGCGGCCAGTTTCAGGGAGATGCCGACGGAGCCCAGTCCTCCGGCATCTCCGAGAAACTGGTCATAGAGGCACTCCCTAATATGTGAAATTAGTTAGCTCTGAGGCGTATTGATCTAGTTAGTGAAGTTACAAGCTGCAAGATGGTTTTCGAGAGCAGGGACACCACTGCGGCCAGTTTCAGGGAGATGCCGACGAAGCCCAGTCCTCCGGCATCTCCGAGAAACTGGTCATAGAGGCACTCCCTAATATGTGAAATTAGTTAGCTCTGAGGCGTATTGATCTAGTTAGTGAAGTTACAAGCTGCAAGATGGTTTTCGAGAGCAGGGACACCACTGCGGCCAGTTTCAGGGAGATGCCGACGGAGCCCAGTCCTCCGGCATCTCCGAGAAACTGGTCATAGAGGCACTCCCGGTCCAGCCACAAAATGGGACTAACACTCAAGACATTTATTAATATTAAAAACTGAGACTACAAAACCGGGACTAAAGGCCACAAACCGCGAAAGATATCCTTCGGTCAAGCCACAAACCGCGAAAGACATGAACTAGAGTTACATAATATGAGCATGAACTTCTTGGCATATGTCATTCCTTATGACCGCTTCAGACGTAACCATGGAGCATCTTCTTTACTTAACGGAATGCTTGGGTCAGTTTTCACTGTGAAGGGCGGAATTTCATCAAACTTATTATAATCTTCTGACATGTCTGTCTTGTCCTCGATTCCCACGATGTTTCTTTTCCCTGAAAGAACTATGTGACGCTTTGGATCACCATATGATGTATTCGTTTGCATATTTTTTCTTTTTTTCGGTCTGGAGGACATGTCCTTCACATAGAAAACCTGAGACACATCATTGGCTAGGACGAATGGTTCATCTCTATAACCAAGATTGTTGAGATCCACTGTTGTCATTCCGTACAACTGGTCTATCTTTACCCCTTCCCCATTCAGGTTGACCCATTTGCAGCGAAACAAAGGGACCTTAAAAGAGACTCCATAGTCTAGTTCCCATATCTCCTCTATGTAACCATAATATGTGTCCTTTTGTCCATTCTCGTCTATTGCATCAAAGCGGACACCACTATTTTGGTTGGTGCTCTTTTTATCTTGGGCGATCGTGTAGAATGTATTCCCATTTATTTCGTACCCTTGGAAATTCAATACAGTAGAAGATGGTGACGCGGCCAACAAGTATAGCTGATCTCCAACAGTGGTGTCATTCAAGAGATGTGTCCGCATCCAACCACCGACAGACTTCATGTGTTCATCTGTAATCCATGATTCAGGCTTCCCCGGGTTTTTGGAGCGTACAATATTCTTGTGTTCCTCCATATACGGAGCTGCCAAGGTGGAATTATGTAGAACTGTGTAGTGTGCTTTAGTGAAAGAATCCCCGTCCCTACATATCAGTGCTTTCTTTCCCAGCGTGCCTTTTCCACTTAGTCTTCCCTCATGCCGCGAGTCAGAAACACCAATCGACTTAAGGTCAGGAATAAAGTCAACACAAAACTCAATGACCTCCTCTGTTCCATATCCCTTGGAGATGCTTCCTTCTGGTCTAGCACGGTTATGAACATATTTCTTTAAGACTCCCATGAACCTCTCAAAGGGGAACATATTGTGCAGAAATACCGGACCGAGAATGGCAATCTCTTCCACTAGATGAACCAGGAGATGCGTCATAATATTGAAGAAGGATGGTGGGAACACCAATTCAAAACTAACAAGACATTGTACCACATCCTTCTGTAACCTTGGCAGAATATCTGGATTGATTACCTTCTGAGATATTGCATTGAGGAATGCACACAGCTTCACAATGGGTACTCGAACATTTTCTGGTAGAAGCCCCCTCAATGCAATCGGAAGCAACTGCGTCATAATCACGTGACAGTCATGAGACTTCAGGTTTTGGAACTTTTTCTCTGCCATATTTATTATCCCCTTTATATTAGATGAGAAGCCCGACGGCACCTTGATACTGTAAAGGACTTCAAAAAAGATTTCCTTCTCTGCTTTGGTAAGAGCATAGCTGGCACGACTTAAGTGACGCCCTTTATCCGTCTTGTTACCTGTATGCATGATCTTTGGGTCTTTCATAATTTGTTGGTCCTCCCGTGCTTCAGGTGTATCTTTTGTCTTCCCATACACGCCTAGGAATCCTAGCAGGTTCACGCAGAGATTCTTCGTCACGTGCATCACGTCGATTGAAGAGCGGACACGCAGGACTTTCCAATATGGCAGCTCCCAAAATATAGATTTCTTCTTCCACATGGGTGCGTGTCCTATAGCGACGTCGTTCGGAACTGATTGACCGCCGGGACCCTTTCCAAAGATTACTTCTATGTCCTTGACCATACCAAATACATCATCACCAGCTGGGAGTTCAGGCTTCTTCCGGTGATCTGCCTCACCTTTGAAATGCTTGCCTTTCTTTCTTACGGGATGATTGGTCGGAAGAAATCGTCGATTCGCTAGGTACACAACCTTCTTGCATTTATGCAAATATGTACCTTCGGTCTTATCTAAACAGTGGGTGCATGCCTTATATCCTTTGTTTGTCTGTCCTGAAAGGTTACTAAGAGCAGGCCAATCATTGATGGTTACGAATAACAACCCTCGTAGATTAAATGGCTCCTGTTTGTTCTCATCCCACACACGTACACCTGGTTTGCCCCACAACTGTAAGAGTTCTTCAACTAATGGCCTAAGGTACACATCAATGTCGTTGCCCGGTTGCTTCGGGCCTTGGATGAGCACTGGCATCATAATGAACTTACGCTTCATGCACAACCAAGGAGGCAGGTTGTAGATACATAGAGTCACGGGCCAGGTGCTGTGACTGCAGCTCTGCTCCCCAAAAGGATTCATGCCATCCGTACTTAGACCAAACCATAAGTTCCTTGCGTCACCTGCAAAGTCTGGGAAGTCTCTCTCGATTTTTCTCCACTGTGACCCATCAGCAGGGTGTCTCAACTCCCCGTCTTTCTTACGGTCTTCTTTGTGCCATCGCAACAACCTGGCATGCTCTTTGTTTCTGAACATGCGTTTCAACCTTGGTATTATAGGAGCATACCACATAACCTTAGCAGGAACCCTCTTCCGGAGGGGCTCTCCCTCAACATCACCAGGGTCATCTCGTCTGATCTTATACCGCAACGCATTGCATACCGGGCATTTATCTAAATTCTCATACTCCTTACCGCGGTAGAGGATGCAGTCATTAATGCATGCATGTATCTTTTGCACATCTAATCCCAGAGGACAGAGAGTCTTCTTTGCTTCGTAGGTACTCTCGGGAAGTTCGTTATGTTTTGGAAACTTCGGCTTCATTATTTTCAACATCTTTCCAAATGAGGAGTCAGTTAGACCACACTCTGCCTTCCATCGCAACAATTCCAGTGTCGTACCGAGCTTTGTGCTGCCATCTTCACAATTTGGGTACAACAATTTCTTGTGATCTTCTAACATGCCCTCTAACTTCAACTTCTCATTTTCTGTTTCACAGTCTCGCTTTGCATCAGAAATGACCCTACCAAGTTCATCAGCCGGCTCATCTGATGCCCGTTCTTCACCTTTTTCCTCTCCATTGTCTTCCATTCCAGTATCACTGTATTCAGGAAACATATGATGATAGTTGTTATCATCATCTTCTTCTTCACCATCTTCCATCATAACCCCTCTTTCCCCGTGCTTGGTCCAGCAATTATAGTTGGGCATGAAACCTTTCATAATCAGGTGGCCGCGAATGATTTTCGAGGAAGAGTACTCCTTGTTGTTCCGACATTGAACACATGGACAACGTATAAATCCATTCTCTTTGTTTGCCGTAGCCACATCGATAAATTTATCCACGCCTTTGATATACCCGGCTACCCGCCGGTCACCATACATCCATTCCCGACCGTTCATCTGCATCATATAAGTAAGTTTATCAAAAAACAGGACATCATAAATAGTGAAATAACCAATTCACACCGACACATGAATTGTATCAATGACCTAGAAAAGATAAGATTGCTAACCTCGATCGAGGGAAATAAAGAGGAGAAAGCTCAAGTGCGTCTCGAACACCTTCTATATTTTTGTTCTATGAGAAATTCAATGGGATTTTTCACTCAAACATTTCAACAAACACCTTCAATGCATGCATGAAAAAAAACTAGCACACACCCTCACACCTTACACCATTCGAAAAAACAGAGTGGAGGCAGAGGGGGCTGGGGCGTTGCATTTATAGAGGGCAAGGGGCCTTTAGTCCCGGTTGAAGCCAGCAACCGGGACTAAAGGTGCGTTCCAGGCCACGTGGCTGTGGCCAAACCTTTAGTCCCGGTTGGTGGCTCCAACCGGGACGCATGCCCCCTTACCAACCGGGACCCATGCCCCCTGGCCCCGTGCCCGCTCCAACCGGGACGCGTGCCAGCATTAGTCCCGGTTGCTGGCGCAACCGGGACTAATGCTCCGAGGGGTCGCGAACGGATAGCACGTTTTCTACTAGTGTTATCATACACTCTTTTGGGATAGTTTTCTTCCATGCTGATCATTTGGTTAGTCACCTTAAGCATCAGTTGAGATTGTTCTTCCAAAAACTTTTGCAGTGTTGGATATTTATCACTATTGTTGGTTATGAACTGAGCTGTCAGTTGGTTCAACTGGTGTTGGGTTTCTATGAGCTCTTTCATGCTGTCAGCTTGGTTGGTGTTGATGTCATCAGCCTTGGAGTCTTTTGGAGTAGTCATCTGCTTGGGTTGATTTGGGATTAGAATAGGCAATATATATCTAAGGAGTCAATTCTAATTACACACATCACAATTCACACAAGCAATGTGCATGCAATCACAAACCAAACAATTCACTCAAATAACAAAGTTCAAGCACATACTTAGGCAACAAAATATTTTTGTTACACCACATAAATTGGTGGGTTTGACTTAACTAAAATATGGTGGTCCATCTACATGGTTCACTTGTGATTTTTCCATCATTCTTGGTTCTTCCTACTTGGGATCATGGTTTTCTTGAGAAAACTCTTGGTTACAATACTTCAAGTGATGTAGGTTCCTTCTAAATTTTGCATTCCCTCAGTCTCTAAATCTTGAGTAAGATTTCCTTGTTTCACTTATAGTCCTTAGTGATGTCCATGTTGGAAATCCTTGGGGAACATGCTGAAGAAGTTGAAGTCTTTAGAGTTGAAGAAGTTGAAGTCATTAGAGTTGAAGAAGTTGAAAAAGTCCTTTGCATATGGTGTAGTCTTTGGCCATGGGGTTGGTTTTTCCATCAAGTTTGAAATAGAAGAGTTGTAGAGTTGAAACCAAAATGGTTGAGGAAAGAGTTTACAAGGGTTTTTGTAAATAAGTTTTTGGAACAAACACACTCCTATTTTTCTAAGGGTTTTTGTCCAATCCTAGGGTTTACAAATCCTACAGGAAACACAATGCTCTGATACCATCTGTAAGGGGTCTCAACCTAATAAGGTAGATTCCTCCTGTGTTTACAATGCTAGTCCCTGGATCAATAGCTAGCATCCACAGTTAAGATGTAATATCAAGAAACAAAGGTCATAACATAACTTTATAACCAGGAATAACATAAGTTTATTACATCAAACATAGCTCAATTGGCTATTACATTACATTGCAGCAGAATAACTATAAGCATGGGTCCTTCATCTTCAAAATGCCACAGGCAGATGTTGGTTGTAGACTTTGTAATCCTAATCAATCAATCTTCACTAAAAACAATCAAACCTGCAACATACAAGTTACAGCCACAAAGGGTCAATACATTTTGAATTGTATTGGCAAGTGATACTATGGTAGCATAGTAGAGTCTATCATCTATATGCATTTGGCTAAGTGGAGTTGAGGCTTGCATTGCTCAAAATAGATTTTTCCTTAACATTTGAAAATACTAAGTTTTTGCTTTGACAAAATCATTCTTCTTAATCAAAGATTGAAGATCCTTTACAAGGCATCTCTCAATCAAAGATTGAAGATTTCAAACAACCCTTGTTCAATCCACAAGATTTTAACTTAGAAATTTGAATGATGAGATTCTTGATTGCTTCCATGTCTTGATTCTCAAATTGTCCTTTACCAGGGACATGGCTAAGTACTTAGATTTTACACTCTGCAGAGGTGGTGCACTTTCCCCACAAGACTTGGTTTCCCAAGACAAGATCTTTCAGAAGCTTTCCCTTAGACCAACATGGACGCGTTCCAACCTATCAAACACTACCACCCACTGTCCATATGGCTAAGTTCTTGCAACCTATATGATCATGGCAGAGCCCATATTGCCAAGTGGTTGCACTTGAAGCTTCTCAACATTTGACATCTCAAATCTCTTTGTTCCTGGGTGGCCATCCACAAGTGAGATACACAACCCAAGTCCATGGCCTTGTGTAACCACTCAACATAACCCAATCCTTCCATTCCACCCAGGGGTTCATTGACTTAGTGGTTTTATTAAACAAAAACATAAGTCTTCAGACTTAGAGATTTTTCCATAGTGTGAATATATTTTCCACCCATGTTTTCTATTAGCTAGGCTAAGCTTGATGGTACTAGGAATCTTAACTTAGGAAAATCCTACTAAGGATTCATCTACTAGGTTTTCTTATAGCAAGGTCTATACTTAGCAAAATCCATGCAAGTTTTACTTAGCAAAATCACTAATGCATAGAGAAAGTAATGGGACAAAAGTATGAAGCATCACTTGCCTTTTTGGTAGGGAATGGTGGTTCACTCCTTGATCTTGCTAGTCTCACACTTTCAAACTTCACTACAAGTCAATCAAGTAGATACAAAATCAACTAGCATTCCAAACCAATAAATCAATCAAACAATTTAACACACACCAAATAATGGGATTTAATTCATGCATGTAAGCATGCAAAGGTTGGTCCTATTGCAATGATGGTCTCCACTAGGCTTCTAAACTTTGTAAGTTCCAAATTGGCCATTTACCAAAGTGGCAAAGTCATTAGCAAAAAGGTTTTATACAAAATCCATTTTTAAATCCATTCATCATTTCATGTGGTGAAAAATGTTTTTATCAAGGCAAAATTATTAAGTTGTTCACCAAATGAGTTTCTATTGCAAAACTTGGTGTTTTGGGTTAGTAGGTTTGGTCTAAACCATTTCCCCAAAGGTTTAACTCAAAATCATTTTTATAACAAAAATCATTCTTTTTATTTGGCTAGAAAATGACTAAATCAAGTAATCCAACCTAAATCTTACCAAAACCATTTTTAACACTAAGGGTTGGTTCCTAGGGTCAGTAAGGTCTCAACAAACCATTTTGCAAAAGTTTTAATCCAAAAATCATTTTTAAACCATTTTTTTCTAATCCAAATAAGCACACAAATGAATCTGCAAAAACAAGCAAACAAACAGATACTATTTGCTAAACCAATTCCACAGTGGGCTAGGGCTTGTTCTCCTGAATCTATTGATATAAAATTTGTAATTTTTGGACGTGTGGTTTGAAAGTTACAGGGGTTTCAAATTGCAACTCAAATCTGGTTTTCAATCTGTTTTTAAATCCTCAGCTGGACACGCGGCGGCTTCCTATTCGTCGGTACCGTTTCGGTTGGATCACGCGACACAGCCGTTAGATCAAGTGGCATCGCACGGCACAAGGGTCGTACCTCTTCGCGGTAAGTGATCTAATCGCAGCGCTTGGATCTACATCCTACGGTGCATAGCACGTTAGCCATCGAGTGGCGGCGCTGGTGACGGCAACTGGCGGCGGCGACTCTGCTTCGCGGCGGCGCCGGCGATACATGAAGCAAGGAAGGGGATAGGATGCTCACCGGGTTCAGGAGGTCACGGCGATGCTCAACGTGCCAATGGTTTGACGAGGGGCGCTCTGGTGTGGGCTTGATTGCTCACCGGAGTTGGTTCTGGCGACGGACGTGTGCGGTCGGGGTCGAGGACGATGCTAGGGATCGCCCGGAGACAAACGAAACACACAGACAGGAGCGTAAGGACAGGGCTAAGATGTGCGTGTGAACGAGAGGGAAGGAGGCGGTCTGTTCTTACCAGTAGGCTTCGCCGGAGAAGAAGCCAAACGCGGCGGCGTCGGGAGCTTGTCGTAGTCGACGCTCTGGGGGCGCCCGCGGTCGAACTAAAAGTGCTGGGAGGTGTGCCTGGGAGTGGGGAGGCTGCTAGGTTGCATAGGGAGGCAAGGGGCAGTGTCGTGTTGCCGGAATCGGCAAGGGAGTTCGTCGGCGTCAGAGGAGCTCGGGAAGAAATTAGAGCGGCCTTGGGGCGTGATACTGCGGGGTGACAGAGGGGAAATGGAGAGGAGGGGCAGGCGATTTAAGGTGCGTGGTCAGGGGGCTGCTTCATTGCGTGATTAAGACGAATTACGCCGGAGTTATTCCGCCTGCAACAGCCGGCGAGAGGTGAGCGTGGTCTGCGGGTGGGGAAGAAGAGGGACGTGACGGTGGGGTCCTCTGGTCAGTGGGAAAGGGAAAGAGAACGGGGTCCACTTGTCATCGTCTTCGTGGGTCAGTTAGTTGGTGTCAACCGTTTTCTTCGGGTGAGGGGGAGCTGGGCTGCTGGGCTTAGTGGGCTGCTGGGTTGGGTCGGTCTAGTCTTTATTTTTTTCTTATTCTGAATCTTTTCCTTTTTCTAATTCTATTTCCTGTTTTGAATTTCCAAACAAACAAACATCAACCAAATCAATTCAAACAACACACAAACTTTTTAATATTGAAATTAGTTCTGTTTAGTAACATGGACAAAAGCCCAAAATAAAATAATAATAACTTTATTGATCCATTCTTTAATTAAATAAAATGGAACTTTATTTATTTAACATGGTTTGATTTATTTAATAAAAATCCTCATTTGAAATCCAAACACTTTCAAATCCAAATCAATAGGTTTTATTTGAAAATAAAATATATTTGGAAAACTTGTTTAAAATAAAATAACATTTTATTTTAGGTCCATTAATAATTAAATAAAATGGGCCTTATTCACTTACTTCAAATAAGATTTGTTTTATTAGAATATTTATTTTTAAAACTAAAATAGTACGAAAACCATTCATTAGGTTTTATTTAGAAATAAAGAATACTTAGAAACTTGTTTAAAACAAAATAACATCTTTATTTTAGGATCCATTTAATAATTAAATAAAATGGACCTTCGTTATTAAATCAAATAGAATTTGTTTTATTAATATCTTTATTTTGAAAACTAAAATTAAAACCAAAAACACTTCAGTAGGTTTTATTTATGAATATCAAATATTTGGAAAACTTATTTTAAATGATTAAATAAGTTTTTGATGTTTTTGTAAATAGTAATACCTTTATTAGATAAACTTGGATATTAAATCCTTATTAATTTATTTAAATAAACCTTTGCTATTTTTATTCAAAACAAAATGTTTTAATTCCAAAGTCTTGGTCAAGGTTTAATTTTATTTTATAAAATAATCTTTATTTATAAACTCATCTTTTCTTTTGAAAACCAAAACTGTTATTAGAGAATCCAAAAATAGTCATTCCAAAACATTTTAATTTCTTTTAATAAATGTTTATCTTTATGAATCCCTGTAGGATTTTATTTAATCCAAATATATTTGAAGTTCCATTTAAATTCAAAAAGTTTCTTCTGGCCTTGAAAATCAAACAAAGTTTTATTTTATTCATTTATTTTCACATTACAAGATTTGGAAAATCTTGGGATGTGACAAGATCGGAAGCACAAAGAAGAGAGGCCATATCATATCACATATTATGAATTTCATGTGATGTTAATCCTTTATGCATCTTGTATTGCTTAGTTAACAACGGTAGCATTATAAGATGATCCCTCATGCACATGAATTTCAAGTCATAAATTGTTCATCCTTAGTTAGCACCGTTGCTAAAGCTTGTTGTTTCGAAGCACCACGTGATGATCGGGTGTGTTAGATTCCGCAAGTGTATACCACGTGAGCAAGCCAGATTTGCTCATGTGGAAGCTAAGGTTTGATCATGACGAGCCTAGCATGTACAGACATGGTCTTGGAACACGAATCACCGAAAGGTAAAGCATGAATCATATAGTAGATATGATGAACATAACGATTGTCCGCCATTCAAACTATATCAACTCTCGTGATGATCGGTATTGATGTGGTGTATTTGGTTCGTGTGATCACAAAAACAATCTGAGGGATATTGTTTTGAGTGGGAGCTCACCTAGATTAATTTAACTATTAATTAGAACTCAATTTGTCATAAACTTAGTCTAAACTATTGCAAATATGTTGTAGATCAATGGCGGCCCCTACCATCAATTTTAATTCATTCCTAGAGAAAGAAAAGTTGAAAAACAATGGAAGCAACTTCGCGGATTGGTTCCGCAATTTGAGGATTGTCCTCACAGCTGGTAATTTGACCTATGTGCTGGATGCACCGCTGGGTGACCCACCTGCAGCTGATGCTACCGATGAAGTAAAGAATGTTTACCTCGCTCGGAAGAATCAGTACTCCATAGTTCAGTGTTGTCAAATCCCAAGATTTTCCAAATCTTGTAATGTGAAAAATAAATGAATAAAATAAAACTTTGTTGAATTTCAGGGTCAGAAGAAACTTTTTGAATCTCATTTGGGGAATTTCAAAACCTATTTGGATTAAATAAAATCCTAAAGGGATTTAAAAAGATAAATAAACAATAAAGTTAAAAATATTTTGAATTACTATTTTAGATCTTTTAAATAAAAGATTTGGTTTTGAAAAGCAAAGGATAGAATTATAAATAAGGTTTATTTTATTAGCCAAATTAAAACTTGGCCAATCTTTTGAAATAAAATATTTCTATTTGATAAAAATAGTAAAGGTTTATATAAATAAAATAATAAGGATTTAATATCCGATTTTATTTAAGTAAAGGCTTTTCCATTATTAAAACATTAAAAACTTGTTAAATAATTTTTAAATAAGTTTTCCACATATTTTATATTCTCAAATAAAACCTACTGAAGTGTTTTGGTTTTATTTGGTTTTCAAATGGAGTTTTAAATAAATCAAATCCTATTTGTTTTAATAACTAAGGTCCATTTTATTTAATTATTAATGGATCCTAAAAAGAATAAAAATAATATTTTGTTTTGGACTTTGGTTTATGTTGTTAAACAGAACGAAAACTCAATATAAATTTTAGTGGAAGTTTATTTGATTTGGTTGTTTGAATTGTGATTTGAATTTCAAAACAGAAAATCGAAATGGAAAAAGATAAAATAATTAGAAAGAAAAAAATAGAACCAGACCTGACCCAACAAACCTGGCCCAACTTAAGCCCAGTTAGCCCACTCCCTCTCTCCCCGAAGAAAACGTTTCACACCCAGTTTTGAACCCAAGCAGACGCTGACAGATGGACCCTATTTCCCTTTTCCCTCTCTCGCTGCCAGGGGGCCCCACCTCCAGCTCACTCTCTTCTTCCTCGCGCAGACCCCGCCCTGCCGTTGCTGCCATTTACGCCGGCGATGAATACGCCCTTGAATCCTCCCAGTAACCGCACACATTTAAAGGCCTGCGTCTTTCCTCTCCTTCCCCTCAAACCCCGCTGCAAGTGAGCCACCAGGCTGCCCCCGATTCCATTTGCACCACCGCTTCTCCGGCGAGACTCACCGAGCGATTCCGGCTGAACCCTGTCGCCCCTTGCCTCCCTGAGCAGACGGCCACGACCCCCAAGCCCTGGCGCTTCTCCCTGTGCTGTCCGTTCACTCGCGGGCACCCCAGAACGTCGGCTTCGACAACCTCTGAGCGTCGCCGCGTCTGTTTCTCGCTCTGGCGAGTTTTCCTGGTAAGTTTCGACCGCCCCAGCACTCCTCGATGATGCTCCCATCTTCTCCAGAACAGCACGCTTCTAACCGTACCACCCACTCGTCTTAGGGTGATCTGCAACGTCGTCCCCGAAGACCACCAGAACCGCCTGACGCCGCCATCGTCTCCGGCGAGCGATTACTCCCGCTCAGTGCGCCCCTTCGCCATCCAGTACCACCTCGAGCTTCAGCAAGCCTCTACGAGTCTGGTAAGCCTCGCCAACCTCTTCCTTGCTTCCTGTAGCCGCCGTAGCGCCACCGTCTGACCGCGCGCCGCCGCTCACCGTCGCGCAACGCCGCCCGTTGTTGGCCGAGTAGTCGTGTCAGTAGGATCTAGATCGGACGAACGCGATAGAAGCTAGACGAAGGGGTAAGTAGCATCTCAGCGCCGTGCGATCTGGTTAGATCCAACGCCTCACAGAGGCCGATCCGTGCGAACCGGTACCTCCCAATAAGAACACGCCGCGTGGCCAGCTTTCGATTTAAAACAGATTTTAGAATCATAATTAGATGCAAATTTGAAAACCTTATAACTTTTGATCCACACGTCCAAAATTTACAAATTTTATATCATTGGAATCAGTGGAACAAGCCCTAGCCAACCATGCAATTTGTTTAGTAAAAATATTCTCGTAAAATGTTTTTTTACAGAAACATTTGTATACTTGTTTAGGTTATAAAAATTATTCCAAAATGTTTTTGAGGTTGAAATCTTTGAAAATTGGTCTGTTGTGAACATACTGACCTTAGGAACCAACTTATGGATTCAAAAATGTATTTTGTGAAGTTTAGATATAAAAACTTGAATCAACTCATTTCTAGTCAAATAAAAATATTGAGTTTGTTATGGAAAAGTTTTCTTAAGAAAAACGTTTGGAAAATGTTTTGATTCAAACCTACTGACCCAAAACACCAAGTTTTGCCCATTGTCTTCTGCTGCATCGAAGCGGACACCACTGTTTTGGTTGGTGCTCTTTTTATCTTGGCCTATCGTGTAAAATGTATTGCCATTTATCTTGTACCCTTGGAAAGTACATACAGTTGAAGATGGTGTCCTGGCCAAGAAGTACAGCTGATCTCCAACAATAGTGTTACTCGTGAGAAGTCTTTGCAGCCAGCCGCCAAAACTCGTCATGTGTTCACTTATAATCCATTCATCAGACTGCCCCGGGTGTTTGAGGCATATAAAATTCTTGTGTTCATTGATATATGGGGCAACCAAGATAGATCTTTGTAAAACCGTGTAGTGTGATTGATTGAGAGAATGCCCGTCCCTACATATCATTGATTTACATCCTAGGGTGCCTTTTCCACGCAGTCTCCCCTCATGTTGTGATTCTAAAACACCAATCGCCATAAGGTCAGGAATAAAATCAACACAGAGCTCAATGACCTCCTCTGTTACATAGCCCTTGGAGATGCTCCCTTCTGGCCTAGCACGGTTATGAACATATTTGTTTAAGACTCCCATGTACCTCTCAAAGAGGAACATATTGTGTAGAAATACAGGACCGAGAATGGAAATCTCTTCTACTAGGTGAACCAGGAGATGCGTCATAATATTGAAGAAGGATGGTGGGAACACCAACTCAAAGCTGACAAGATATTGGTCCACATCTGTCTGTAACCCTGGTTGGCTTTCTGGATCGATTATCTTCTGAGATATTGCATTGAGGAATGCACATAGAATCACAATGGGTAGTCGAAAATTTTCAGGTAGAAGCCCCCTCAATTCAATCGGAAGCAACTGCGCCATAATCACGTGGCAGTCATGAGACTTCAGGTTTTGGAATTTTTTTCTCTACCATATTTATTATTCCCTTTATATTTGACGAGAAGCCAGATGGGACCTTGATACTGCTCAGGCATTCAAAAAATATTTCCTTTTCTGCTTTGGTAAGAGTGTAGCTGGCAGGAGTTAAGTGGCATCGTTTACACTTCTCGTTCTCAGGATGCATAGGCTCTTCAGGGTCTTTCATACGTTGCTAGTCCTGCCATGCTTCCGGTGTATCTTTTGTCTTCCCATACACTCCTAGGAAGCCTAGCCGGTTCACGCAAACATTCTTCGTCACTTGCATCACGTCGATTGATGTAACATCCAAAAAATACTAAGCTTGGATCATCAAACTCTAATCATCAAAATTAGGGTTAACAAAAACTTTTCTAAATAAAATTATGAATGCATGCATATGTGTATGCATTGATTTTGAATTCTTTTAAAACAACCTTGTTTGTTTGTTTGTTTCATTGCTTGTAAAATGTTTCTTAGGTGAATTAAACATCATCTAAAACATTTCCCACACTTTTCCTAAAGACAAGTAAATCAAAACACATATATTAAATGAATGGTCATTTTGACCAATTTAACGCCCATGCCTACTTCGGCTGTCTCAAACTTTCAGAACCTAACAGAAACTTTTCTGGATCTTTGCACCCCTTGAATGTACTCATAACAAAGTATCAAGGCCCACTTTGTGATCATCCAAAAACTTTCAAAGGCATAGCTTAAATGACAATTCAAAATTGAATCTTTATCATATGGGAAGATCCCACTTTTTCAAAAACCACTCAAACAAGCTCAACTTTCAAAACCCAAGCTTCTGCAGACTCACCAGCACCAGTCTAGCAAACCCACCAAAAATCTTTTCAAAATTCAAAACTTGATTTCATGCGGCCATTTCATCAAACAGGTTGCAGACACAAATCAAACAAACATCAAACACTATAGTGTGCAGTAAAATTGGCCTAACTTGTTCCCTAGTTAGCTCACAACCAGCTCAGTAGATCATTTAGGAAGATTAGCCAAGCACTAGCACCACTGTGAGCTTGCCATTGCCATCAATGGTTAACAGCCAAGCACACCCTTGCAACCCCATAGTCGACAGCAAGCTAGGAGCAGCAGCAAGCCTAGCTAGCATGTCTGGGAGGCAGCCCACCGTCCACCGCCACTCACTGTCCCAATCGTGAGTGTTGCCAAGCCCTGGACCATGCGCACAAGCCGCGCCCAGACCGCCAGAGACCATGCCGAGCGTGCGCCAGAGCACCACCCTCGACCAGCACCCACAGACCGCGCACCGCCCTCGCCGCGTGCACACACAATCCCCACCGACCCAGGAGACCGCCATACATCCCCGTTTGCTGCCCCGTGCCGCATAGCCACCGCCTGTCGTCGAAGACGCCGCCTCTGCCGCGCAGAGCATCGCCCGTTCCAGACCAAGCCACACCGCCCCATGCCTCGAAACCATGTCGTTGAGCATCGCCAGGAGACACCGCACCGTCCCCTACGTTCGCCCCAGGAGCTGTCGCGACCACCCCTGAGTTCGCCGTCGTCGACTTCGTCGTTCGCCCGCCTCGCCGACCCTCGACCGTACCCCGGTGAGCCCCCAGCACACCTCACTGACCGCTCTAGGTTTCGTTCTCGCCGGCGTTGTCTCGCGTCGACGATGACTCTCAGCCGTTGGATTAGAACTAGATCGAACGACCCGCGTTGCCCCATACCGCTTCGCCCAGCCCTGTGTCACTGACGAGTGGGGACACCCACTTAAGCAGCCCGCGGGAGCACTGCGCTTAGCAGGCCGGCCCGTTCACTTTTCCTGCGCAGCCCAGTTATTTCAAATTAAACTTTTTCCATTTTAATTTAAACACACTTCTGTACCCAACTTCAAAAATCAACCCAGATCGATTCAGTTCACCAAATTGAATGAAACCAATTTTGTTAGAAAGGTCTGTGAATGCTGAATCCAAGCCCGTTAGATTCAAGTCATTTGGATCTATAGATCACCCATAGTAAAAATGACAAGGCAGAAGCTTTTCTGCATTCAAACATTTTTCAAATTTAAACCATAATAACTTTTGAGTTGATTCCAACTCTCAAAAATCACAATTAACCATACCTTTCAGAATATATAAAAATATATAGGTTTACTTGCAGAAATAATGTTCAAGTAATAAAAGAATGCCCCATAGGCATTTCTAGCCACTTTATTTAATTAAAATAAAAGGGTAAAACCTTATTAAATTGTGACACCACTTTAATTCATGTTCCCATGGACCAAATTATGTGGTGATGACATGTGTCAACATGATCCCATGTTTGGTTTGGAGAATATTAAATCTTAAATAGTTTTTGAATGAGTAGAAATTACGTTTCTACAAATAAAATAAATTAAATCAAGCCTTAACCTTGTAATGTTAGAGATGATGCTAGATCATCTATAGGACCCTTGGGTGTGATGATTGCAAGTATTTAAGTATTGTTTGTTGATTGTGTACCTCGTATTTATTCATAGACGCTAGTACCGACCAAGGATACGAGGAGGAAGAAGGATTCTACGAAGAAGAAGCCGAGGAGAACTTCAACCACTGCTCTGCACAAGGCAAGCTTATATTGACACTAATGCAAGCTTTACTAACTAAGTGGACCAATGCAAGTGAACCCTTGAAAGATACCCTACTTATGCAACAAACCCCTACTTGTTACTATGCCTATTATATGCTTTAAGCATATGAGATCATACCCACTTGATAAACCAATCCTAGTTTTATTTGCATGCTTCTTACTTTATTTCTTTATCAAAGCTTCAACTTAGAGTTGACTTAAGTGACTGTTAGATATTAGAAAGATATGTGAAGGTTGCATAAAGAGCATTAAACTTGGCCTAAGTTAGATAATCTTTGTGTCTTCCTAAGGCATGCGATTAAACTTAGTTAAACCCCACTAGTTTACCACCCCTCATTAGTGCTTATCCCCACCTTAGATGCTAGTACTAAGCATAAAACTTGATCAACTTTAGATGGGGATACTTGGTGGAAAAATGGTTATGAAAACCTTGGAATGATGGATCATTCTACTGAAATGTTTTGTACATGTGTTTCCGAACACTTGATGATTTTGGTGATAAAAATGTTGAGGCAAGAGCCTTAGCCCTTTATAAAACTGATGGTTGTCTGGATGCGATACCATTCCAATTTTATCGTACAACCACAATACCCAAATATTGGGTAGGGCTTGACTGGAAACTTATATCCCTTAGTATTAGTTACCTCACTGCCAAGGTCTGAGCTGAGGCTACCTTGTGAAGATTGTCCACCTGTGCAGTACCCAAGATGACAGTTGGTCATGGTTGGGAGGTCAAACTCACAGGAGAGGTGCTTATACTAGGGTGTGTAATGGAAAGGTTAGGATTGATTATCCGCATACTAAGTATGGTGAATTCAGGATTTGTTCCTGACGGATGTATCGAATGTTGTGGTGAAAGTGTAGAATCTCTGCAGAGTGTGAAACTATTCGAATAGCCGCGTCCGCGGTTATGGACAGTTGGAGTGGCCGTACTGTTCCCCCGTCAGACTTTTCAAAATGATTTGTGAAATGAATTGAGACTTTGACTTGACCACAACAGAGTTGTGATATGAAATACAAGTTCCCACTTAGGAGTTATAAAATCGTGACTAGTTTTGGAACCTAGTAGAGATAAATCTGGCTTATGCAAAACAACCCTAGAGCCTAGTGTCCTATTATCCAAAAACCCCTTTACCTGTTAGTATTAGTTTGCGAGTACTTAAAGAGTACTCATGGCTTTGTCCCTAGCTATTCCCATGGCCAGACTATGAAGAGGAGTACCTGGAGGATGGACCCCAGGAAGTTTATGACAACTAGGATCATCTCCCATCGTCAGCATTGCCTGTGACCCCGAAGATGGAGCTTCTCCTACGCTACCGTCATTATTACGTATTCCGCTGCTTGAAGTTGTATTAAGAACCGGATCATGAGATCCCTATTTGTGTAAGAACTTATGTATCGTTTGTAATTGATGATGTACTATGGTATCCAATTCTGTTATGTCTCGCAAAAATGGTAATCCTAGGATTGCGATGTATGGCATAACAGGCATCTAGGATTGAAAAATCCGGGTGTTGACAAGTTGGTATCAGAGCCATCCTGACCATAGGAGACCCTAGTTAGATTGGACGTTGAACCAAAAACTTAGTTTCAAAACCAAAGAAAACAAATATTTACAAAAACTTATTCTCATTCTTACCTCTTTAATTCTTTCATAAAAATTCATGTTCCTCAAAAACTCTTGCCAAATATATAAATTTTGACACACTTGATCACCCTGCTAATCTACTCATCCTCTATTTTCATCGATGGACGTGAAGTACAGCAAGTTTTACCAACTTGGGAATGGAGGAGACCTTATCTTTGAGAGGGATTTGGACCAGCTTTCGGAACTTCTGGAGCGTCCGCACCCCGTGTTCTTTGGAGCTCAGATCAATGATCAAGAAGGAGAAGATCTGCAGTGGCTAATTGTTGCAAGTCTTCGAGGAAAGATTGAACCTCCCACTGCGGAGGGAATTCAGTTTACCTTGAGGGAAAACAACTGGCTCGATGGACTTTCCAGAGCAATGCAGGAAGCTCTTTCCCGTCTGTGTGGGCAGAGCATCAATCAGATGAAGGGTACTCGCTTCGAGTTTTGCCCAAGGCGTGATGCAAATGGACAACCCCTGGAAGACCCATACCACCCCGAGCTGAAGACTCAATTGGACCACCTTAGCTTCATGATGTATGATCGTCATCAGGAGTTGGACAACTGCCGTGACTACTGCAACCACAAGTCTGCCATCATCAAGACAAAGGACCAGACCATCGCCATGCTAGCAAGGGATCGAAAGTCTCGCCGCCGTTAGATCGACAAGAAGGAGCGCATTATTGCCCGTCTTCGCCACCGCATCTCATCTTTGGAGGAGACCATCCACGAGAGAGACATGCAGTTGGAGGAAAGGGAGAATGCCGGAGAGGATCTTCATGGAGACCCTTACTCCTATCTCAGCGATGACGATGATTTTCTGGAGGATCAGGCCATGGACTTCTTCACCGATGAGGATGATTTCGCCTTCATCGATGATGATGAAGCCACAGATTCCGAGGAGTAGTAGCACTTGAGCACTAGCGTAGTGAGTAGTATTCGGTCCCACTGTATCGTAGTTCTCAGAATGGTTCTTAAAACCATCTATTTTTTCTTTGTTGTGGTGTGTGTTGTACTGTGTGCCCCGGACGAGATAGACACTGAAGCCAAGAAGAAAGAAAGATTCCTGAATGGTCTGCATGACGAGATGCAGACGTGTTAGTCAATATTCCCTTTGCGGATATTGAAGCCCTTGTAGACTCTGCTTTCCAAATGGAAGGAAAGATCAACCAAGCCAATGAGAACCGCAAGCGTCGTATGATGCATCAGCCAGGAACCCATCAGACCCCAAAGTATCGCCCCAACCCATCTCCAGGATTTGCCCCAAGAACCAACAGACCCCCGATGAACCGTCCGACCTATCCCAACCGTGGAAACCCTAGACCCGGAGGAAATCACAACAACCCCGGCAACTCTAGCAATTTCAATCGTGCCCCACCCAAGTTCAACACCAACAATGCTACCGCCAACAACAACACTGCCCCGAGGGCTGGAAGCAATGCTGTGCCTGTCGCAACCAAGGACAAGTCGCAAGTGACTTGTTATGACTGTGGAAATAAAGGCCACTATTCTAACGAGTGCCCCAACAAGAAGAATGCTACAGCCCCCAATGCCAATGCCCCAGCTCAGCAACAGCGTCGTGTTCAACCCGGAAGAAGATTTGCCCCAGGGAATTCACTCAACCGCAATGGCCGTCTTTTTCTCATGCATGATGAAGAAGCTCAGGAAGCGCCAGACGTCGTGCTGTGTATGTTTTCTGTTAATTCAGTACTTGCAAGAGTGTTGTTTGACTCTGGTGCATCGCATTCATTTGTCACCGAAGAATTTGCATGCACTAGTAAAATTCAACCAACCAAATTGAAGAATGTGATGATTGTACAAATTCCCGGATCAATCACCAAGGCTAGGCAAATTTGCAAAGCCGTCCCTATCCGAATCCATGGCATAGATTTTTATGCTAATCTGATAGTACTCGGAACTAAAGGTTCGGAAGTAGTACTAGGAATGGATTGGATGTCCAAACATAAAGGATTGATTGACTGTGCCAAGAAAGCCATCACTATGACCAGTACAACCGGAATAGCAGTTGAGCATATATCTGAAACCTTACCTCGTCAATTCAAATGCAATAAGAGTATAGCCCAACCTACCATTGACCAAGTCCGGATAGTCTGTGAATACCCAGATGTATTTCCAGATGTTTTGCTCGGTATGCCCCCAGATCGGGATATCGAGTTTATCATTGAACTAATCCCCGGAACCGGACCCATAGCCCAGAGACCCTATAGTATGAACCCGTCAGAGCTCGCAGAACTGAAGAAACAACTGGATTCCATGTTGGAAATTGGATTGATTCAACCAAGTGCGTCCCCATGGAGATCACCTGTCTTATTTGTGGACAAGAAGGATGGAGGTAGCCGTTTGTGTACGGATTATCGGAAGTTGAATGATGTCACCATCAAGAACAAGTACCCCTTGCCCAAGATAGAAGATTTGTTTGATCAGTTGACCGGTGCCAAAGTGTTTTCTAAGATTGATCTTAGAACTGGCTATCATCAACTCAAAATTCATACAGAGGATATTCCAAAGACTGCCTTTACCACCAGATATGGATTGTATGAGTATAAGGTCATGTCTTTCGGATTAACCAATGCCCCCGCTTATTTCATGAACCTCATGAATAATATTTTTATGGACTTCCTGGATAAGTTTGTCGTTGTTTTCATCGATGACATTCTGATTTTCCAAGTCAGAAGAAGAACATGAGCTACACCTAAGGACCATTCTTGGAACCCTTAGAGAGCATCAGTTGTATGCCAAGTTTAGCAAATGTGAATTCTGGTTACAGGAGGTAGGATTCCTCGGTCACATTGTATCAGCCGGAGACATTGCCGTTGACCCTGCCAAAGTGAAAGATGTAGAAGATTGGCAAGCCCCAACCACTCAAACCCAAGTTCGTGCTTTTCTCGGATTGGCAGGATATTACCACAAATTCGTAGAAGGATTCTCGAGTATCAACAGACCAATGACCCAATTGCTGAAAAAGGATAAGAAGTTTGAATGGACCGACAAATGTGAAGCAAGTTTTCAAGAACTCAAAAGGAGATTGATTTCAGCCCCAATCTTGATCATGCCGGATATCACGAAGCCCTTCGACGTGTATTGTGACGCATCCAAGATTGGTCTCGGATGTGTGATAATGCAAGAAGGCAAAGTGATATCTTATCTATCCCGACAATTGAAACAACATGAGAAAAACTACCCAACCCATGACCTCAAACTCGCAGCAGTAGTTCTAGCCCTGAAGACATGGAGACATTACCTGATGGGAAATCATTGTGAGATTTATTCGGATCACAAGAGCCTAAAGTATATATTCACTCAGAAGGAGCTGAATAAGAGGCAGAGAAGATGGATTGAGCTAATCAAGGATTATGACCTAGACATTCACTATCACCATGGTAAAGCCAACGTGGTAGCCAATGCCCTTAGCAGATTGCCGTGCCGCTTGAACTCCATGATTTTGAAGGATCAACCAAGATTTCACAAGGAGATGGAAGATTTTCGAATGGAATTAGTAAGTGAAGGATTTTTGGCTAGCATAGAACTCCAGCCCACCTTGATCAGTCAGATTAAGGAGGGGTAGAAGGAAAATGCTAGTATCGACGGAATCAAGCGTCATATCGGTATAGGCAAAGTACCCGGATTCACCGAGGACGAAGAAGGAGTGTTGTGGTACAAAGGACTCCTTTGTGTACCAGAAGGTTCTAAGTTGAAAGAGGTTATTTTGAAGGAGGCTCATGATACTCTTTATTCTATCCATCCCGGAGGAACTAAGATGTATCAAGATTTGAAAGAGCAATTTTGGTGGCATATGATGAAGAGAGAAATAGGAAGCTATATCGCCAAGTGTGATATATGTCAGCGAGTCAAGGCAGGACATCAAAGACCCGCTGGATTGTTGCAACCCTTGCAGATTCCGAATGGAAATGAGATTCTGTAGAAATGCACTTTATCACTGGACTACCTACTTCTAGTAGGGGAAATGACTCTATCTGGTTCATAGTGGACAGATTGTCCAAAGTCGCCCATTTCTTACCCGTCAAGACCACATATCAGAGTTCGAAGCTAGCAGAGTTGTACATCGCTAGAATCGTTAGTTTGCATGGAGTCCCCAAGAACATAGTATCGGATCGAGGAACTCAGTTTACCTCGAGATTCTGTAAGAAAGTTCAAGAAGGTTTAGGAACCCGCCTAGATTTCAGTACCGCGTATCACCCTCAGACTGATGGACAAACGGAGCGAGTAAATCAAATACTCGAAGATATGCTGAGAGCGTGCGTGTTAGAATATGGATCCAAGTGGGAAGACTGTCTACCGTTTGCAGAATTTTCTTACAACAATAGTTATCAAGCCAGTTTGCAAATGGCCCCATTTGAATTTATGTACGGAAGAAAGTGTCAGATTTTCGGACCCGACATCCTACGAGAAGCAGAAGAGAAGGTTCACAAGATTCGTGAGAACCTCAAGACCGCCCAATCCCGACAGAAGAGTTACGCCGACAAGAGACGTAGAGACCTCGCCTTCAACATAGGAGATTTTGTCTATCTGAAAGTGTCGCCATTGAAGGGAATGCAGCGTTTCCAACTTAAAGGAAAGTTAGCCCCCAGATATATCGGACCTTTCAAGATTCTGAACCGTCGAGGAGAAGTATCATACCAATTGGAGCTACCTGAAGAGATGTCAGCCATGCACAATGTGTTCCATATCTCATTACTTCGCAAGTGTCTCGAAGTCCCCGAGAAGACCGAAGTATTCAAGAATATCGACCATCGGACCATAGAGATCAACGATGACCTGACCTATCCTGAAGTACCCATCCGCATTTTGGAAGAAGATTTTTGAACTATCCGAACCCGAAGCATCAAGTTTCTCAAGATTCAGTGGAATAACCACATAGAAGAGGAAGCCACCTGGAGCGCGAAGTTCACATCAGGACGGAGTTTCCTGATCTCTTCAAATCCTAGGTAATCTTTTCATCCTTTTTCAAATCTCGGGACGAGATTTTGTTTAAGGGGGGAAGGTTTGTAACATCCCAAAAATACTAAGCTTGGATCATCAAACTCTAATCATCAAAATTAGGGCTAACAAAAACTTTTTTAAATAAAATTATGAATGCATGCATATGTGTATGCATTGATTTTGAATTCTTTTAAAACCACATTGTTTGTTTGTTTCATTGCTTGTAAAATGTTTCTTAGGTGAAATAAACATCATCTAAAAAAATTCCCACACTTTTCCTAAAGACAAGTAAATCAAAACACATATATTAAATGAATGGTCATTTTGACCAATTTAACTCCCATGCCTACTTTGGCTGTCTCAAACTTTCAGAACCTAACAGAAACTTTTCTGGATCTTTGCACCCCTTGAATGTACTCATAACAAAGTATCAAGTGTTGCAGATATGCCCTAGAGGCAATAATAAATGTAGTTATTATTATATCTTTGTATTTATGATAAATGTTTACATTCATGCTATAATAGTATTAACAAGGAAACATTAATAGTTGTGTGATTTGTAAACTTAAATTGAAGTCCTAGTAAAGCCTCTTCATAATACTAGCTTATTGGTTAATAAATGATTGTGGTTTCCCTATCATGAACATTGAGATGTTATTAACAACAAGATCATATCGTTAGGAGAATGATATGGTGTACATACTCCTATAGATAAGCATAGCATAAAGATCAAGTCATTTTAATAGTTTAATTACTATATGCTTTCTGATACATAGTAACCTAATTCCTTCGACCATGAGATCATGCATATCACCTTTACCAGATGGATGATTTGATGACGTCAAACACCACACCGTAACTGGGTGGCTATAAAGGTGGCATTGAGTGTTCGGAAAGTATTGGCTGAGACACATGGATCAAGAGTGGGATTTGTCCATCCATATGACGGATAGATATACTCTGGGCCCTCTCGGTGAAATGTCATCCAATTAGCTTGCAAGCATGTGACTGGCTCACAAGGGATCACATATCACGGGAATGAGAAAAGAGTACTTATCAGTAACGAGGTTGAAACTAGGTATGCAAAGATACCGACGATCATAACCTCGGATAAGTAAACTATCGTGAGACAAAGGGAAATTGGTATCGTATGTAAGTGTTTCATTCGATCGCAAAGTAATCATAGAAATATGTGGGAGCCATATGAATTTCCAGATTCCTCTATTGGTTATTGTTCGGAGAAGTGTCTCGATCATGTCCGCATAATTCACGAACCGTAGGGAGACACACTTAAGGATTCGACGTTGTTTGAGTAGTTATGGAATGATGAGTAAGAAACCGAATGTTGTTTGGAGTCTCGGATGGGATCCGGGATATCACGAGGAGATCCAGAATGGTCCGGAGATTAAGATTCATATAAGGAAAGTCCTGTTTCGGAGTTGGAGAATGGTTCCGGTGTTTTCATCAGGAATGATCTAGAAGGTTCCGGAATGTCCGGCACTCCGGAGGGGGAGGGTACATGAATGTGTCATATCAAGTTGGAATGATTGCATCATGTACTAGGTGTCATCGCTGAACAAAATAAAGGGTTTAATCAAATCCTTGTTTGAAAAGTCAAACGCCAATTTGAAAAGTCAAACGGCTATTTTGGGAAGTGGAGGGGAAGGTGGAAACCGAGTTGGGGAGGAGTTCCTCCCCTCCACCGCTGGCCCCATTGGGAAACCGACTTGGGGAGGGACTCCCCTCCCCTGGCGTGCCCCTCCACATATATGTAACATCCCTAAAATCATGATTTCAAAGATTGCATATCATTCATGCATGCATATAGAATTGAGATCAATTTCAAACTCATTTCAGAAAACAGAAGGACATAGTGCTATTATTTTATGTGAGCAAACTTAAATCAAATGGCCATCCCCATTTGAGAGCTTGAATGTTTTAAACCAAGATTGTTTGCCTCCCTTGTTGTTTGGCTTTAGTGTGAAGTTTATACAAAATTTTACAAAATAGAAATGGCTTCAAAAACCATTTTCAAACATTTGCAAACCAAGTGCAATGTCACTGTTATTTTGTATTTCCAAAAATGACCAAGCCAATTCAAAGTGACCACATGGTTTTATGCCAAGTTGTGTGACTATTGCACACTGCAAAAATCCCAAAAAGATTTGAATTCAAATAGAGTTTGAATTCATTTGAAAACCAATCCAGAAAAATCAAAACAGAAAAAGAAAAGGAATAAGGAGATGGAAAAGGGACGGCGCCAGGAATTGAGCCCAGTAGCAGACTCAGCCCATTTAGCCCACCCGGCTCCTCTCCCTCTCTCTCGCACGCGGAGACGCACCCACGCGGTCACTGACACTCGGACCCCACTCCCTCTCTGCTTATTTCGCTGACAAGCGGGCCCCGTCCACGTCGTCATCGTCTTCCCCAAAATTTCCGTGCACGAACTCCGCCGCTGGCCGTTGCTGCGTTGATTTCGCGGTGTAATTGGCATTGAACTACTAAGCGTTTCTTGTCGAGCCTCCGCCTACTTAAGCACCTCCCCACTCCGCTCCATTCCCCTCACTCAATTTCATCTTCACGCCCCCAGGCTGCTCGCAACTCGCTCAACGCCGCCGCTGTTCCGACGACCGTGCCAACGAATTCCGGTGAGCACCGTGTCCCCCTCTGTCCCTGACTCATGCTGTCAAGCTCAGCAACTCCGTGTGCATCTACTGACACACCCCGTTTGTTCTCGCATGGTCTGTAGCTTCGGCAACGACTTCGACCAAGCGCCGCCGCTCTCTGGACGAACTCCGGCGACCTCTTCCCGTAAGTACCAGTTGCCCCTTGCCCTCTGTCTGATACGCCTAGGATCCCCATCATCTTGCGCAACTAACGGTGCCCTCCTTTTGACTTAGCGCGACTTTCAACCTCGCCAACGACGACCGTAGCCGTACCCGATGCATCCACGAGCTCCGGCGATCAATCCCCGACGACTCCGAGCGCCCCTTGCCAAGCCACCTCCACGTTGAGCTTTGCCTCGACCCCGCGGTTCTGGTAAGCACCCTCTCCCCTCCCCGGACGATCTAGAACGCCAGCGCCGCCGCTGACAGACGCACCGCCGCCAGTCGCCGCCGCTAGCACCGCTAGTCTATGGTCACGCGCTTAGCAGCCGTAGGATCTGGATCCAACGCTCTAGATTAGATCTGCATCGAAGGGGTAAGTGACAATCTGAACCGTGCGCGTAAGTTAGATCTGACGGTCCACGCTAGTCGATCCACGCGAAGCGGTACCGAAGAATCAGAACGCGACGCATGGCTAGGGTTTAGTTTAAAAACAGAATTTGAATCAGATTTGTATCCAAATTTGATTTGCTTCGAACTTTTGATACCCACGTTAGATTTTAGCAAATTTTATACCGTTGGAATCAGGGAGACAAGCCCTTTCTGTTTATGAAATGTGTTTAGTGATTAGTTTCTGTTAAAATGACTTTATTTGCAGAAACTTGTTTAGGACTATTTTGAGTATATGAATTGTTTAGGAAATTGTTTTAGTGTCAAATAAACTTGGTTTAGCAAGTTTTTGACTCGTTTATGATTCAGTACTATGCACTTGCTTGGTTGGGTTTTAAAAATCATCACTTATCATTTTGCATGCATGCATATATTTATGTTTGTATATGAATTGTGTGTAATTTTATGCTACCATTCTTTGTGTAGATTTTGGTGCTAGTGATTGTGATTGTGAAGAGTGGTACTTCATGAATATTTCCATCCCTATATTTTATACAAGCATTAGAAATAATTTGCTAAGTCTTGGATGTTACTATTTTGCCAAATGCCATGTTGGGAAATCCTAAGTTGTTGTAGAATTGCTAGGAAATTTCTAAGTTAAGTTACTATCTATGCCATGCTTAGCCTAGATAGTAGCAAACAAGGGTTGGTAAAATATACATGCTAAGTTGAAAATATTTCTAAGTCTTTGGACTTATGTTTTCTTAATAAAACAACTAAGTCAATGAATCACCTGGGTGGAATGGGACTTGAATGGTGGTTTTTGGTTGAGTGGTTACACAAGGCCCATGGCTATGGTTTACCTTGTGTATCTCACTTGTGGAAAGCCACCCAGGAACAAAGGGATTTTAGTGGCCAAGTGTTGAGAAGCTTCTAGTGCAGCCACTTGGCAATATGGGCTCTGCCTGGATCACATAGGTTGCTAGAACTTAGCCATCTAGACAGTTGGTGGTAGTGGGAATGATAGGTTGGAGCGCGCCCATTTGGTCTAAGGGAAGGCATCTGAAAGGTCCTGTCTTGGTGAAACCAAGTCTAGTGGGGAAAGTGCACAACCTCTGCAGATGGAAAATCTAAGTACTTAGCCAAGTCCATGGCAATGGACAACATGAGCATCAAGACATGGAAGCTATCAAGAATCTCATCATTCCAACTTCTAAATAAAAACTTGTGGGTGAACAAGGGTGAAGGACCTCAATGTATATTGATGGTTTCTTGGGAAAAGTTTTGACAAAGAAAAACTTAGTGATTTCAACTAATAGGAAAAACCTATTTTGAGCAAAGCAAGCCAAGCTACACTTAGCCAAAATGCATATAGAATTATAGTCCACCTAAAATTTTACTAAGGTATCACTTGCCAATACTATTCCAAAGTATTGACCCACTGTGGCTGTAACTTGTGATGTTGCAGGTTACTCTGATGAGGATTAGGTGTCATGAGTCTACACTCAACATGTTTGCATGTGGCACATGAAGATGAAGACTTATATTTATTTACTCATTCAAACTCTTGTATTAGCCTGTGGCCTTGAGTTGTAAGAACTATGTTTATCTCTGGAATGATGTAATAAATGACCTTTGTATCTGTGTACTTCATCTTAAACTGTGGATGCTAGCAATGATCCAGGGACTAGCATTGCAATCGCAGGGATCCTTTTTCCTTTACAAAGGAGGGATCTTACAGATGGTATCAGAGCACTGTGTTGCCTGTAGGATTATGACCCTAGGATTGGAAACCACTAAGGAAAAAGTTTTCAGCAACTTCTACTCTTGTCTATTCTTCTCGTAAACTTTTCTAATCTTCTCTCTCATCTCTATTTGTAGATGAACTCCATCAACGAAGCTGTGAGGAAAGGACCACTCATGACAATGACTTTGGAGAGTGAGACAGAGTTTCCCAAGGCTCTCAAGGACCTCATGGTTGCACTGGAGATACAAGGTGCAGCTGTGTACAAAGGTTTTCCAGTGATGGATGAAGGAGTGGAATACTGGTGGGTGCAGCTTCACTTGTATAAAAACAAGGAAGACAACCATCAGGAAAAAGGATTCTGCATGTTCACCAATTGAGTGGTGCATCCTACATTCTTTGAATCAGCAAGGGATGCAGCTTGGAAGACCATCAAAGAACTTGGTGATAGAGTCAAGTGCAGGATGCTCAACCTCCAAAATGATCTAAGGAAAGAGAAGGAACATACCCAAGAGTTGGAGGCTACCAACCAAACCTTAAGAGGAGACATTATAGACTTAGTGATGGAGTCATGTGAGCAAGATAGGATGATTGCTTCTAGAAACATTGTGTTAGCAAACAGATCCAGGGAGATAGGATTGTAAGCGTACTTCGTTAGTTGGACCACCACTTATCACCTTATTTTCCAAAATGAAACTTTAAAATAAGATGAACCTTGGTTGTTGTAATGGTATCATGTATGCATGACTTGTGTGTTTTGCTTTCCGAGGATATGTTTGTGATGTTATGACTTTTGTTTTATCTTGATTTGTGTTATTCTAACTTTTCTATCTTATAAATAGATGCCTATTACCATCAGCACTGTTGAGGAGTTCCAGGTTACCCGCTTTGGTCCTCGTATCGTTGAGCTTACCACTTTGCTCAATCTCCCTCTTCCCACCATCATGGTGCATCCCCTCACCAAGTTTGAGAGGAAGGACCTCTAGGGCTTCAAGGTCAACCAGCCCGGACGCCAGACTGAGCCTACCACGGAGGCCATTGTCTTCAAGCTCATGCACGATGACAGGGAGAGAGGCCTTGAGGTAGTGATGCAGGACTTGATAGGACGTCTACTTGGACGACACTCCCGACAGGTTAGAGGTACTCACTTCCACGCCTTTGGTAGACGTGACGAGGATGGAGAGTCGATTGACTTCGAGGACACTGCGAGAGATACAGCGGAGCCCATTCGTCTATACCTCCAGGACTTAGAGTCTCTCATTAGGCACGTGGACACTGACAGGACCAACGTCATGCTTAGCAATGACGAACTCCAGGTGCATCTTCGCGAGAAGGAAAAGCTCTTCGCGGAGCAAGATGAGATAGTCAAGGTAATGGAGGCAAAGTTCGAGGCCCAGGACAAGAAGTTCAAGAGTCAGGAGAAGCGTGTCCAGGATAGGAACAAGAAGATCCGGGACATGACTGAAGAACTGCAGTCCAAGGACTTTGAGCTAGAGCAGCAGCAGACAGTGATTGAGAGGCTTCGTTCCCAGAAGAGGGCTCTCAAGGCCAAGATAGAGACCTTGACCACTAGTGTTGAGGAATACAAGACCGCGATGGAGAACGCAGGTCTTACCATTGTCGAGGAGGAGATTGATGCCGAGGAGTAGATTTGACTACTCACTTATCTTTTGTTATCATACTTGTTATTTGAGAACTTGTTATTGGACCATCCGACATGTGGATGGCTTGCTACTTGTGTGTTTTACTTTGTGAACTTTTTATCTTGTTGTTGAACTTTTATATTTTGTTGCATGCTTGTGTTTGCTTATGTGATGTAATGTGCATGAATGCATCTATGTGTATCTCATTCTTATCTCTATTTGAATAAACCACAGATGCCTCCCCGTCGTGCAAACCCCAACCCCAACAACAACAACATCACCCCAGAAATGCAGCAAATGATGAACGCGCAAACTCAGCTAATGCAGATGATGACGACGTTCATTCAGAATCAAAACAACAACAATAACAATAATAACAACAACAAAAATCACAACAACAACAACCCTCCAGGCTTTGATATGCTTACCAGGTTCTTGAGATTGAGGCTAGCTAAGTTCTCAGGGACGACTGATCCCATGGTGGCCAATGACTGGCTACGCTCAGTAAACAAGGACTTGGTAATAGTGGGCTGCACGGATGCTGAAAAAGTCAGATTTGCAGCACATCTGTTGGAAGGACCAGCCGCCACTTGGTGGGATAACTTCCAGATCACCACTCCCATAGATGAAGTGACATGGGCTATCTTTGAAGATGCCTTTCGCACTGCTCATATCTCATCTGGAGTGATGAGTCTGAAAAAGAAAGAGTTCCACAATCTGAAGCAGCGCCACCGCAGCGTGGCTGAATATATTGAAGAGTTCAACAATCTGGCGCGTTATGCACCGGATGAGGTTGACACTGATGCCAAGAGAAAAGAAAATTTTCTTGAAGGCTTGAATGATGAGCTAAATCTGCAGTTGTCTGTGGCCTATGTTCCCACTTATCAGTCGCTCTGTGACAAGGCTGCTATTTTGGAGAACAAAATTAAGCAAGTTGACAGTAGAAAGAGGAAACACTCTGACAAACACAGCTCGGGATCGTCTCACAAATGATCTCATTATGATGACAGCGGAAGCTCAGGATCCCACAAGTTTGGGAAATTCAACAAGCACCACAACCACAACCGTCATGACAACAAGCATCACTGTAGTCATGACAATGACAAGTACAAGAACCACAAGAGTGGGCATAAGAACCACCACAGTGGCAATGGAAGTGGAAGTGGAAGTCAGCCTATAAAGAGAGACATAAGTCAGGTTGAATGCTTCAAATGCAAGAAGATGGGGCATTATGCAAATGACTGCCCAGAAAAGAAAGTTGAAGGACCCATCAAGCCCAATCCTTTTCAGAAGGGACAGGTGAACCACATTAATGTGGAGGAAATCTATGAGGAGCCTGATGCTGTTGCTGGTAAGTTCAGACTCAATTCTATTTCAGCATTTGTTCTTTTTGATACTCGAGCATCACATTCATTCATATCAAAAGCATTTGTTGATAGAAATGGGTTTCCAATTGAAAACATTGGATGTCCAATAAAAGTTAGCTCTCTGGGAGGGGATATGATAGTAAGTCTTGGATGCCGCGATCTAGAAATAGAGTTTGGAAAACATAAATTTCCAGTGAGTCTGATAATCCTAGATTCCCAAGGACTGGACGTAATATTGGGAATGGATTGGATGGCTAAGTATGAAGGAGTACTAGATTGTGCTAATCGTACTGTTGCACTCACAACCCCGGAAAGAAAACAGATAAAATTCAAGTCTAACTTTGAACCAAAGGGGAGTAAGCTAAATTCTCTTAAGGGGGTTAGCATGGACAGTGTGCCAATTGTGAGTGAATATCCGGATGTATTTTCGGAGGAATTTCCTGGAATGCCACCGGATAGAGATGTGGAGTTCCTTATGGATTTGCTACCAGGATCTGGACCAATAGCAAAGAGACCATACAAGATGTCAGTTGATGAACTGAAAGAACTCAAGAAACAACTTGGAGAACAGTTGCAGAAAGGATTTATTCAACCAAGTTCTTCATCCTGGGGAGCCCCAGTTTTGTTTGTAGAAAAGAAAGATAGAAGTCAAAGGCTATGCATAGATTACCGTTCACTCAACGAGGTAACTATCAAGAACAAATACCCTTTGGCTAGGATCAATGACTTGTTTGATCAGCTAGAAGGAGCTTGTGTGTTCTCAAAGATTGATCTCCGGTCAGGTTATTTTCAACTCAAGATAAGAGAACAAGACATACCTAAGACAACGTTCACTACAAGGTATGGATTGTATGAGTATACCGTAATGCCTTTTGGTTTGACCAATGCTCCAGCATACTTCATGAATATGATGAACAAGGTGTTCATGGAATTCCTTGACAAGTTTGTTGTCGTTTTCATCGATGACATCTTAGTCTACTCCAAGAGCAAAGAAGAGCATGAAGGACACTTACGTTTGATACTTGAGAAGTTAAGAGAGCATAAACTTTATGCCAAATTCAGCAAGTGTGAGTTCTGGTTGGAGGAAGTTGGTTTTCTTGGTCATGTTATGACAAAGGATGGTGTAGCAGTTGATCCTGCTAAAGTTTCAGCTGTGACTGAATGGGAATCTCCCAAGAACGTGAAAGAGGTTCGTAGTTTCCTTGGCTTAGCAGGTTACTACAGGAGGTTCATTGAAAATTTCTCCAAGGTAGCTAAGCCTATGACTGAATTGTTGAAGAAAGACAAGAATTTTACTTGGTCTGAAGGTTGTGAACTCAGCTTTCAGGAATTGAAGAAGAGACTTGTGACAGCACCAGTCTTGTGTCTGCCAGATTTGGAAAAAAGATTTCCAAGTATATTGTGATGCATCTCATCAAGGTTTGGGTGCAGTACTTATGCAAGACGGTAAAGTTGTGGCCTATGCCTCAAGACAACTCAAAACTCATGAAGTGAACTATCCCACTCATGATTTGGAGTTAGCCTCTGTTGTCCAAGCACTAAAAACATGGAGGCACTATCTTTTGGGAAAGCGTTGTGAAGTGTTCACATATCACAAAAGTTTGAAGTATATCTTCACCCAGAAAGAGATTAACATGAGGCAAAGAAGATGGTTAGAACTTATCAAGGACTATGACTTAAATTTGCAATACCACCCCGCTAAAGCAAATGTTGTAGCAGATGCTCTAAGTCGTAAGGCTTTTGTGAATGGCCTTACCAAAGGGGAATTGCCCGATGATTTGGGTGCCCAGTTCAAAGATCTCAGATTGGAGATTGTGCCAGAAGGACACCTCATGTCTTTGGATGTTCAACCTACTTTGTTGGACAAGATCAAATAAGCCCAGAAGATTGATAAAGAAATCGAAGAGATTAAAGGAAAGATTAGCTTGGGAAAAGCCAAAGGATTCCATGAAGACGAACAGGGTACTTAATGGTATGGGAAACGTATTTGTGTTCCACAAGACCCGGAGTTGCGGAAACTGATTTTGCAGGAAGAACACAAATCTCCGTATTCTATTCACCCGGGTAACACCAAAATGTACATGGACATGAAGGAAAGGTTTTGGTGGAATAATCTCAAGAAGGACATCGCCGAACATATTGCTTTGTGTGATGTGTGTAGTAGAGTGAAAGCGGAGCACCAGAAACCAGCAGGTTTGCTTCAACCACTACCTATTCCTGATTGGAAGTGGGACAAGATTGGTATGGATTTCATTACCGGATTACCAAGGACCAGGTCAGGATATGATTCCATATGGGTAGTAGTGGATCGCCTAACTAAAGTGGTTCATTTCATACCCGTGAAGACGACCTATACGAGTGCCAAGTTAGCAAAAATCTACATGAGTAGAATTGTGTGTCTACATGGAGTGCCCAAGAGTATTGTGTCAGATAGGGGAACTCAATTGTCACATCCCAAGATTTTTCCAATCTTGTAATGTGAAAAATAAATGAATAAAATAAAACTTTGTTGATTTTCAGGGTGAGAAGAAACTTTTTGAATTCAAATCGGAACCTTCAAACCTATTTTGATCAAAATAAATCCTAAAGGGATTTAAAAAGATAAACATTTAATAAAGGAAAATAAAAATATCTGAAATTACTATTTTTGAATCTTTTAATAAAAATATTTGGTTTTCAAATAAAAAGATAGAAATATAAATAAGGATTATGTTATAAAGCCAAACTAAAAATTGGCCAACCTTTGTTTCTGTTTGATAAAAATAGTAAAGGTTTATTTAAATAAAATGATAAGGATTAATATCCAAGTTTATCTCCAGCCCAGCTTCTCTCCCTCCCGAAGAAAACGATTCGCACCTGTTAACTGACCCACAAAGAGACTGACAGATGGACCCTCTCCCTCTCTTCTTTCCCCGCTGACGCCCGGACCCCACCGCCAGCTCACCTCCTTCTTCCTCGCGTAGACACCGCCTGCCATTGCTGCCATTTACGCCGACGTTGAATACGCGATGAATACACTCTTGATTCCTCCTAGTAACCGCACCCATTTAATCGCCTCGCCCTTCTCCTCCTTTCCCCTCAAACCCCGTTGCACGAGAGCCACCAGGCTGCCCTGAATCAAAGCAGCACCGCCACTGCTCCGACGAGCATCCCCAGTAAATTCCGGCCGAACCTCGCCGCCCCTTGCCTTCCTGAGCACACCACCGTGATCCCCACTCCCAGACGCACCTGCTCGTATCATCCGTTCACCCGCGGGCTCCCCAGAACGTCATCCTCGACAAGCTCTAAGCGCCGCCGCGTCTGCTACTATCTCCGACGACCTTCCCTGGTAAGAACTGACCACCCCGCACCCTCTCGATCACGCACGCGTCATCGCCTTGACCTTACGCGTCTAAACATGCTCTCTGCTTGCCCCCTCATGATCTGTAGCGTCGACCCCGACCACGAACATAACCATCTGACGCCGACGACGACTCTGGCGAAAGATTACTCTCGCTCCAGTGCGCCCCTCGCCTCCTCGCGACCATGTTGAGCATCGCCACGATCCCCTGAGCACGGTGAGCACCTCCCCCTCTCTCTTTTCTTCCTGCATCACCAGTGCCGCCACCGTCCGAGCGTCGCCGCTGCCGGCCGCCGCACAGCGCCGCCCGTTATTGACCAAACAGTAGTGTCCGTAGGATCTAGATCGGACGAACACGATAGAACCACTTAATGCTAAAGAGGTACGCTATCTGAACCGTGCGATATGTTTAGATCCAACGCACCGGAGAGGCTAATCCGCACGAAGCGGTACCGCCCAATAAGAATGCGACGCGTGGCCAGTCTTTGTTTAAAACAGAATTTGAAAAACAGATTTAGATGCAAATTTGAAACCCTTGTAACTTTTGATCCACACGTCCAAAATTACAAACTTTATATCAATGGAATCAGTGGAACAAGCCCTAGCCAACCATGCAATTTGTTTAGTAAAAAGCCTCTGGTAAAATGTTTGTTTTTGCAGAAACATTTGTATGCTTGTTTAGGTTATAAAAATTATACCAAAATGATTTTTGGGTTGAAACCTTTGCAAAATGGTTTGTTGTGAACTTACTGACCCTAGGAACCAACCCATGGATTTAAAAATGTATTTGGTAAAGATTAGGGTTGATTAATTGAATTAGCCCATTTTTAGCCAAATAAAGATATTGATTTTGTTATGAAAATGATTTTTGAACAAAAACCTTTGGAAAATGTTTTGATTCAAACCTACTGACCAAAACACCAAGTTTTGTGAGTTAACAACTTATTTGGTGAACAATATAAAATGGTTGTTTTGCTAAAAACAATTTCAAACACATGAAATAATGATTTGATTTTAAAATGATTTATAGATAAAACCCTTTTTGCAAATGACTTAGCCACTTTGGAAAAAGATCACTTTTGATTTTACAAAGTTGGAGCCTAGTGGAGACCACCTTTACAAATAAAACTAGTTTTGCATGCTTGCATGTATAACTTAGCTTCAATTATTATATGTGTGTTTGATCGTTTGAATATTGGTTGGAATGCTAGTTGATATTGTGTTTGCTTGATTGATTGTAGTGAAGTTAGAAAAGTGTGAAACTAGCAAGATCAAGAAGTGAACCAACATTCCCTACCAAAAAAGGCAAGTTACACTATCATCCAAAGTCCTACTATTTTCATTATACTTAGTGGATTTTGAAACATGCATGAAAAGGATTTCTATACTTATTCTATGCTAAATCCTAATAAGATACCTTACATATTCCTTAGTGAAAACAATGTAGTTGTGAAATGCTTAGCCATGCTAAATATTTTGAGAAGAGATACATGTTGAGATTTTAAATGAAGTTGAGAAAGGACTTATGTTTTACATAATAAAACAAGTACTCAATGAACCACCTGGGTGGACAAGGATACTCAAGTTTTGGACAAGGTGGCAACAAAAGGAACCATGTCTATGGTAATCTCTTTGTGTTGTGCACCAAAAGAAAACCACCCAGGAACTTAGAGATTGAACATGTTTCTCCAATTGTGGCTTTCGTGTACAGCCACATGCTACATATGGCTCTGGCTTAGTCAACTACATTGGGAAGACCCATGCATTGTCTTCAGGTTTACTGGAAATGAGGGAACTAGGAACCCTACATTGGTGCCTGAAGACAAGCTAGCATTGTGTATGGGAGGACCCTATGGAAAGACTTCGTCACATTCTCAATCTGCCAGTACTCCATCATGGTGAGTACTAATCCAGCGGCCACTGGTGGCAACAAGATGAGATTGTGTCATGTGGGTAAAGTATACAACTTCTGCAGAAGATAAAAATCTAAGTACTTAGCTGTGTCCCCGGTTATGGACAATACTGAGCAACTAAAGCTTGAAGCTTTGGGAAATCTCGACACTCCAATTTCTAAAAAAAAACTTTTAAGTGACAACAAAAAGACTTGAAGCACTTGGGGGTACCAAGCTCAAGACATTTTGATAAAAACTTGAAGTGCTTGGGGTGTACCAAGGGACTCAAGAGATTTTGACAAGGACTTGAACACTTGGAGATTTACCAAGGAGTTCAAGAGAATCTGACAAAGAGATTTAACAAAAGATCAAAACCATTTTGAAAAGATAGGATAAAGTATTGCTTTCTGCAAATGAGCCTAGAACCCTACCTAACCAAACATGCATGTATTGATAGGATCCACTTATTTCTACTTAGCAGTGAAACTTGCCAATACAATTCAAATTTATGGACCCTTGTGGCTGTAACTTGTAATGTTGCAGGTTTGATTGATATTAGTGAAGTTGATTGATTAGGATACAAAGTCTACAACCAACATGACTGCCTGTGGCACCTTGAAGATGAAGGACCCCATGATTATAGATATTCTGCTGCAATGTAATGTAATAGCCAAATGAGCTATGTAAGATGTAATAAAGTATGTTATTCCTGGTTATAAAGTTATATTATGACCTTTGTTTCTTGATATTACATCTTAACTGTGGATGCTAGCTATTGATCCAGGGACTAGCATTGTAAACACAGGGGACTCTACCTTATTAAAGGTTGGGAATCCTTACAGATGGTATCAGAGCATTGTGTTGCCTGTAGGATTTGTAACCCTAGGATTGGACAAAAACCCTTAGCAAAAATAAGAGTGGTATTTTGTTCCAAAACTTATTTACAAACAATCTTGTAAACTCTTTCCTCAACCAATTTGGTTTTGATTCTACATCTCTTCTATTTTCAACTTGATGGAAAAACCTACCCCATGGACAAAGACTTCACCATGTGCAAAGGACTTCATCAACTCTAATGACTTCTACATCATCAACTCTAATGACTTCAACATCTTCAACTCTAATGACTTCAACTACTTCAACTCTAATGACTTCAACATCTTCAGCATATTCACCAAGGATTTCAACCTTGGATATCACTAAGAACAAGTGAGACAAGAAATCTTGCCCAAGACTTGAAGACAAAGGAAATACAACTTAGAAGGAATTCTCATCCCCTTGAAGTTTTGTGACCAAGAGTTTTCCCAAGGAAACCATGATCTCGTACAAGAAAGAAGGATGGAAAGATCACAAGTAAACCATATAGATGGACCACCATATATAGTTAAGCCAAACACACCAACTTATGTGGTGTAACAAAATGTTTTATTACCTAAAAATGTGCTTGAACTTGTTGTTTGAGTGAAAAGTTGTTTGTGAATGCTTGCACATTACTTGAGTGAATTGTAATGTGTGTGATTAGAGCTATTTCCTTAGAAATATTTGGCCTAATCTAATCTCAATTCAACCCAAACAGATGACTACCCCAAGAGACTCCAACATCAAGGTTGATGACAAAAAAAAGCCAAAGGAACAACATGGGAGAACTCATAGCAACCGAAAACCAGTTGAACCAAATGACAGCTCAATTCATAGCCAACACTAGTGGAGAAGATCCAACCCTACAAAAGTTTTTGGAAGACCAAGCCCAATTAATGCTTAAAGTGACAGATCAAATGATCAACATGGAAGAACACCTTTCCAAAAGAGTTAGTGACAACAGGGGTGACAAAAACATTATGCTAGAAGGAGCCCCAGCTTGCATTATTTGTGGAGACAAGGATCACACTTCCAAGGAGCATGGAGATCAATGCCCCAATTGTGAAGAGAAACACCCAGTTGGCCAATGTCCCACATTTCAAGCTACTTGCTATTTATGTGAAGGAAATAACCATGTCCCTATCCAATGCCCCATCTTTTCCATAGTTGAACAAAGGAAACAAGGTGGAGTGCAGCAACAAATTACAGACTACTATGGGAGAGCCAAGAAAGATGATGACAAAGGAAAAGCTCCACTTATACCTCCATGCAATACAACCCAGTTCAAAGGACCAAAGAAGAGGCATATGAATTACCCAAAGAGCAATAGAAGGTCAAAGAAACATGTAGACATTCCTACCTATCAAATAACATATGAACAACATGAACTAGATGCACTCTTAGCTTTGGAGAAGCCCAAGAAAAAGAAGAAGGACAAAAGTCAGGTGCAATGTAAACATTGTAAAGAATTGGGACACTATTCCAGTGAGTGTCCAGAGAAACATAAGTTTAAGTTGTCCACAAGAGACACGTGAAGAACTCAAACTTATCACATGTTTCAGTTGCAAAGAATTAGGACATTATGCAAGCAATTGTCCAGAAAAGATGAAGAACAAGATAAACAAGCCTAAAGAGGATCTCAGCCTTGATGCATGCACCAAGTGTGGAAACAAAGGACACAATGCAGATGTTTGCCCAGAGAAGCTTCCCCAAGATCCCAAGAAAGCCAATATGTAATTTAGTTTGAAAATATTTTAAGGGTTGTAGTACCCTAGATGCTTTTGATCCTACTTGTAACCCTAGCCTTCCCAAATCTCGGGACGAGATTTATTTTAAGGGTGGTAGCCTGTCACATCCCAAGATTTTTCCAATCTTGTAATGTGAAAAATAAATGAATAAAATAAAACTTTGTTGATTTTCAGGCTGAGAAGAAACTTTTTGAATTCAAATGGGAACCTTCAAACCTATTTTGATCAAAATAAATCCTAAAGGGATTTAAAAAGATAAACATTTAATAAAGGAAAATAAAAATATCTGAAATTACTATTTTTGAATCTTTTAATAAAAAGATTTGGTTTTCAAATAAAAAGATAGAAATATAAATAAGAATTATGTTATAAAGCCAAACTAAAACTTGGCAAACCTTTGTTTCTATTTGATAAAAATAGTAAAGGTTTATTTAAATAAAATGATAAGGATTAATATCCAAGTTTATTAAAAATAGAGGATTTACTATTTTTATTAAATCATCAAAACTTATTTATTTATTTTAAACAAGTTTTCCATGTATCCTTTATTTTCAAATAAAACCTACTGATTTGGTTTTGTTACTATTTAGATTTCGAAATGGAGATTTTAAATAAATCAAATTCTATTGGATTAATAAACAAGGTCTATTTATTTAATTAATAATGGACCCTAAAATTATAAATATTATTTTGACCTTTGGACTTTGGTGTATGTGGTTAAACAGAACCAAATTCAAATGCAAAGTTTGGTGAAAGTTCAATGTGAATTGAATGTTTGAGTTGTTTGAATTTCAAAACAGAAAATAGAAACAGAAAAAGGAAAAACAATTAGAAAGAAAAAAATAGAGCCAGACCTGACCCAACCCACCTGACCCAAGAAGCCCACTCGCAGCCCAGCTTCTCTCCCTCCCGAAGAAAACGATTCGCACCTGTTAACTGACCCAAAAAGAGACTGACAGATGGACCCTCTCCCTCTCTTCTTTCCCTACTGACGCCCGGACCCCACCGCCAGCTCACCTCCTTCTTCCTCGCGTAGACACCGCCTGCCGTTGCTGCCATTTACGCCGGCTTTGAATACGCGATGAATACGCTCTTGATTCCTCCCAGTAACCGCACCCATTTAACCGCCTCGCCCTTCTCCTCCTTTCCCCTCAAACCCCGTTGCACGAGAGCCACCAGGCTGCCCTGAATCAAAGCAACACCGCCACTGCTCCGACGAGCATCCCCAGTAAATTCCGGCCGAACCTCGCCGCCCCTTGCCTTCCTGAGCACACCACCGTGATCCCCACTCCCAGACGCACCTGCTTGTATCATCCGTTCATCCGCGGGCGCCCTAGAACGTCGTCCTCGACAAGCTCTAAGCGCCGCCGCGTCTGCTACTATCTCCGACGACCTTCCCTGGTAAGAACCGACCACCCCGCGCCCTCTTGATCACGCACGCGTCATCGCCTTGACCTTACGCGTCTAAACATGCTCTCTTCTTGCCCCCTCATGATCTGTAGCGTCGACCCCGACCACGAACAGAACCATCTGACACCGATGACGACTCCGGTGAAAGATTACTCTCGCTCCAGTGTGCCCCTCGCCTCCTCGCGACCATGTTGAGCATCGCCACGATCCCCTGAGCACGGTGAGCACCTCCCCCTCTCTCTTTGCTTCCTGCATAGCCAGTGCCGCCACCGTCCGAGCGTCGCCGCTGCCGGCCGCCGCACAGCGCCGCCCGTTATTGACCAAACAGTAGTGTTCGTAGGATCTAGATCGGACGAACACGATAGAACCACTTAACGCTAAAGAGGTACGCTATGTGAACCGTGCGATCTGTTTAGATCCAACGCACCGGAGAGGCTAATCTGCACGAAGCGGTACCGCCCAATAAGAACGCGACGCGTGTCCAGTCTTTGTTTAAAACAGAATTTGAAAAACAGTTTTAGATGCAAATTTGAAACCCTTGTAACTTTTGATCCACACGTCCAAAAATTACAAACTTTATATCAATGGAATCAGTGGAACAAGCCCTAGCCAACCATGCAATTTGTTTAGTAAAAAGCCTCTGGTAAAATGTTTGTTTTTGCAGAAAAATTTGTATGCTTGTTTAGGTTATAAAAATTATACCAAAATGATTTTTGGGTTGAAACCTTTGCAAAATGGTTTGTTGTGAACTTACTGACCCTAGGAACCAACCCATGGATTTAAAAATGTATTTTGTAAATATTAGGGTTGATTAATTGAATTAGCCCATTTTTAGCCAAATAAAGATATTGATTTTGTTATGAAAATGATTTTTGAACAAAAACCTTTGGAAAATGTTTTGATTCAAACCTACTGACCAAAACACCAAGTTTTGTGAGTTAACAACTTATTTGGTGAACAATATAAAATGGTTGTTTTGCTAAAAACAATTTCAAACACATGAAATAATGATTTGATTTTAAAATGATTTATAGATAAAACCCTTTTTGCAAATGACTTAGCCACTTTGGAAAAAGATCACTTTTGATTTTACAAAGTTGGAGCCTAGTGGAGACCACCTTTACAAATAAAACTAGTTTTGCATGCTTGCATGTATAACTTAGCTTCAATTATTATATGTGTGTTTGATCGTTTGAATATTGGTTGGAATGCTAGTTGATATTGTGTTTGCTTGATTGATTGTAGTGAAGTTAGAAAAGTGTGAAACTAGCAAGATCAAGAAGTGAACCAACATTCCCTACCAAAAAAGTCAAGTTACATTATCATCCAAAGTCCTACTATTTTCATTATACTTAGTGGATTTTGAAACATGCATGAAAAGGATTTCTATACTTATTCTATGCTAAATCCTAATAAGATACCTTACGTATTCCTTAGTGAAAACAATGTAGTTGTGAAATGCTTAGCCATGCTAAATATTTTGAGAAGAGATACATGTTGAGATTTTAAATGAAGTTGAGAAAGGACTTATGTTTTACATAATAAAACAAGTACTCAATGAACCACCTGGGTGGACAAGGATACTCAAGTTTTGGACAAGGTGGCAACAAAAGGAACCATGTCTATGGTAATCTCTTTGTGTTGTGCACCAAAAGAAAACCACCCAGGAACTTAGAGATTGAACATGTTTCTCCAATTGTGGCTTTCGTGTACAGCCACATGCTACATATGGCTCTGGCTTAGTCAACTACATTGGGAAGACCCATGCATTGTCTTCAGGTTTACTGGAAATGAGGGAACTAGGAACCCTACATTGGTGCCTGAAGACAAGCTAGCAATGGTGCATGGGAGGAACCTCTGGAAAGACTTCATCACATTCTCAATCTGCCAGTACTCCATCATGGTGAGTACTAATCCAGCGGCCACTGGTGGCAACAAGATGAGATTGTGTCATGTGGGTAAAGTGTACAACTTCTGCAGAAGATAAAAATCTAAGTACTTAGCTGTGTCCCCGGTTATGGACAATACCGAGCAACTAAAGCTTGAAGCTATGGGAAATCTCGACACTCCAATTTCTAAAAAAAAACTTTTAAGTGACAACAAAAAGACTTGATGCACTTGGGGGTACCAAGGAGCTCAAGAGATTTTGATAAAAACTTGAAGTGCTTGGGGTGTACCAAGGGACTCAAGAGATTTTGACAAGGACTTGAACACTTGGAGATTTACCAAGGAGTTCAAGAGATTCTGACAAAGAGATTTGACAAAAGATCAAAACCATTTTGAAAAGATAGGATAAAGTATTGCTTTCTGCAAATGAGCCTAGAACCCTACCTAACCAAACATGCATGTATTGATAGGATCCACTTATTTCTACTTAGCAGTGAAACTTGCCAATACAATTCAAATGTATTGACCCTTGTGGCTGTAACTTGTAATGTTGAAGGTTTGATTGATATTAGTGAAGTTGATTGATTAGGATACAAAGTCTACAACCAACATGACTGCCTGTGGCACCTTGAAGATGAAGGACCCCATGCTTATAGATATTCTGCTGCAATGTAATGTAATAGCCAAATGAGCTATGTAAGATGTAATAAATTATGTTATTCCTGGTTATAAAGTTATAGTATGACCTTTGTTTCTTGATATTACATCTTAACTGTGGATGCTAGCTATTGATCCAGGGACTAGCATTGTAAACACAGGGGACTCTACCTTATTAAAGGTTGGGAATCCTTACATCAATTCACTTCCCATTTTTCGAGACAGCTACATGAGTCATTGCGAACGAGGTTGGAATTCAGTACTGCTTTTCATCCTCAAACCGATGGACAAACAGAAAGGACTAATCAGATTCTTGAAGACATGTTGAGGGCATGTGCCCTAGACTATGGAGCCAGTTGGGATGAAAGTCTGCCTTACGCAGAATTTTCTTATAACAACAGCTATCAAGCCAGCATTGAGATGGCACCATTTGAGTTTCTCTACGAAAGAAAATGTACCACCCCATTGTTATGGAATGGTGTGGGAGAAAGAAGTTTATTCGGGCCAGATCTTATCAAAGAAGCCGAAGAGAAGGTCAAATTGGTTAAGGATAGATTGAAGATAGCACCGTCCCGACAGAAAAGCTACGCAGATCCTAAGCATAGAGAAATCACCTACGAAGTCGGTGATAGAGCCTATCTTAGAGTATCACCACTTCGTGGAGTGAAAAGATTCGGAGTCAAAGGAAAATTGGCACCAATATATGTTGGGCCATTCAAGATTCTGAGTCGCAAAGGAGAAGTTGCCTATGAAATTGAACTCCCAAAATCTTTGTCAGCTGTCCACAATGTGTTTCTTGTGAGTGAACTTAAGAAATGCCACCCAGAAATAGAAGAAACTTCTTTGAAGGATACTATACCTCTGGAGGAGGTTCAGTTGGAAAGTGATCTCACCTATGAAGAGAAACCTATCAAGATTCTTGAGATTTCAGAAAGCGTCACAAGGACTAAGACTATCAAGTTTTGCAAAGTGCAGTGGAATCATCATTCCAAAGAGGAAGCAACATGGGAAAGAGAAGATGATCTTTGGAAAGACCACCCTCACCTATTTGCTAGCCAATCCGAATCTCGAGGGCGAGATTCACCTTAAGGGGGTTAGATTTGTAACATCCCTAAAATCATGATTTCAAATATTGCATATCATTCATGCATGCATATAGAATTGAGATCAATTTCAAATTCATTTCAGAAAACAGAAGCACATAGTGCTATTATTTTATGTGAGCAAACTTAAATCAAATGGCCATCCCCATTTGAGAGCTTGAATGTTTTAAACCAAGATTGTTTGCCTCCCTTGTTGTCTGGCTTGAGTGTGAAGTTTAAGCAAAATTTTACAAAATAGAAATGGCTTCAAAAACCATTTTCAAACATTTGCAAACCAAGTGTAATGTCACTGTTATTTTGTCTTTCCAAAAATGACCAAGCCAATTCAAAGTGACCACATGGTTTTATGCCATGTTTTGTGACTATTGCACACTGCAAAAATCCCAAAAAGATTTGAATTCAAATAGAGTTTGAATTCATTTGAAAACCAATCCAGAAAAATCAAAACAGAAAAAGAAAAGGAATAAGGAAATGGAAAAGGGCCGGCGCCAGGAATTGAGCCCAGTAGCAGACTCAGCCCATTTAGCCCACCCGGCTCCTCTCCCTCTCTCTCGCACGCGCAGACGCACCCACGTGGTCACTGACGCTCGGACCCCACTCCCTCTCTGCTTATTTCGCTGACAAGCGGGCCCCGTCCATGTCGTCATCGTCTTCCCCAAAATTTCCGCGCACGAACTCCGCCGCTGGCCGTTGCTGCGTTCATTTCGCGGTGTAATTGGCATTGAACCACTGAGCGTTTCTTGTCGAGCCTCCACCTACTTAAGCGCCTCCCCACTCCGCTCCATTTCCCTCACTCAATTTCATCTTCACGCCCCTAGGCTGCTTGCAACTCGCTCAAGGCCGCCGCTGTTCCGACGACCGCGCCAACGAATTCCGGTGAGCATCGTGTCCCCCTCTGTCCCTGACTCATGCTATCAAGATCAGCAACTCCGTGTGCATCTACTGACACACCTCGTTTGTTCTCGCATGGTTTGTAGCTTCGGCAACGACTTCGACCAAGCGTCTCCGCTCTCTGCACGAACTCCGGCGACCTCTCCCCGTAAGTACCAGCCGCCCCTTGCCCTCTGTCTGATACGCCTAGGATCCCCATCCTCTTGCGCATCTAACGGTGCCCTCCTTTTGACTTAGCGCGACGCAGAACCTCGCCAACGACGACCGCAGCCGTACCCGATGCATTCACGAGCTCCGGCGAGGAATCCCCGACGACTCCGAGCGCCCCTTGCCAAGCCACCTCCACGTTGAGCTTCGCCTTGACCCCGCGGTTCTGGTAAGCACCCTCTCCCCTCCCCGGACGATCCCTATATAAGGAGGGGCAGGGCTGCCCCTCCCAATACACAACACCATGCCCTCTAAACCTAAACCCTAGCCGTCGCTGCCCACCATAGCCGCCGCCTAGGGTTTCTCCCCTAGCCGCCGACTTGGGCTACCATAAGCCCTAGCCGCCGGCCCTAGACCCTCTTGCTGTGTGTCTAAACCCTAGACCACCGAGGCTCTCTCATAGTCCACCATACTCACTCTGGCTTAAGGCGAAGCCCTGCGAGATCTCCCCTCTACTTCCGGTACCACGCCGTTGTGCTGCCGGAATCGCGAGGAGAGTGCTACAACCTCCGCTGCCTCCTGGAACAAGGGAGAGCAAGGTCTTCGTCGAGTACCGAACGTGTAACCGACAGCGGGAGCGCTGCCGGAAAGCAGCGCCGGAAGGATCGTCTACGCGATCTTGAGATCGGGAAGAGTACGACTACATCACCCACGAGAATCTGCTCTTGTTAAACACTTTGGAATCTTCGAGGGTGAGTTATTCCATCGACTCGTTGCTACAATCTAGTAGATAGATCTTGGCTTGTTTGTTTGTATGCGGTAGAAAATTTTTGTTTTCCATGCTACGAAACCCTACAGTGGTATCAGAGCCGTGTCTATATGTAGATCTGTTGCACGAGTAGAACACAATGGTCATTGTGGGCGTTGATGCTTTTATTGTCGATTGCTTCTTGTGTACTTTGCATCTTGCGGGATGTTGGGATGAAGCGTCCCGGGCTAACCTTACATGACATCGTTCATGAGACTTGCTCCACGCTTGACATGCAACTTGTATTGCATAAGTAGCTTTGCGGGTGCCTGTTTCTCCCAGCATAGTTAAGATCCAATTTACAACGGGTGATTGACAATGCTAGTATCAATGTTGTGGTTCTTGTTCGTAAGTTAGAACGACACTTATTGAAATCCCCAAACCACGTAAAACATGCAAAGAAATTAGAGGCGTCTAACTTTGTTTTGCAGGGGTGTGCTGTGATGTGATATGGCCATGATTGTGATTATATTTGATGTATGCAATGTTCCTTATTGTAAGTTGGCAACCGGAAGGAGCCATATGGTTGTCTTTAATTTCTGTTAAGACCCGCGTGTCTATTCAAAGTAGTTGTAATAGTTGAAGCTGGTGGACGACAACCATGGAGCAGCGCCATGGACCTTGATGCAATGCCGGTGATGATGGAGAACATGTTCGTGCTTGAAGATGGAGATCGGAAGCACAAAGAAGAAAGGCCATATCATATCACGTATTATGAATTGCATGTGATGTTAATCCTTTATGCATCTTGTATTGCTTAGTTAACAATGGTATCATTATAAGATGATCCCTCATGCACATGAATTTCAAGTCATAAAGTGTTCATCCTTAGTTAGCACCGTTGCTAAAGCTTGTTGTTTCGAAGCACCACGTGATGATCGGGTGTGTTAGATTCCGCAAGTGTATACAACGTGAGCAAGCCAGATTTGCTCATGCGGAAGCTAAGGTTTGATCTTGACGAGCCTATCATGTACAGACATGGTCTCGCAACACGGATCACCGAAAGGTAAAGCATGAATCATATAGTAGATATGATGAACATGACGATTGTTCGCCATTGAAACTATATCAACTCTCGTGATGATCGGTGTTGATGTGGTGGATTTGGTTCGTGTGATCACTAAAACAATGTGAGGGATATTGTTTTGAGTGGGAGTTCACCTAGATTAATTTAACTATTAATTAGAACTCAATTTGTCGTAAACTTAGTCTAAACTATTGCAAATATGTTGTAGATCAATGGCGGCCCCTACCATCAACTTTAATGCGTTCCTAGAGAAAGAAAAGTTGAAAAACAATGGAAGCAACTTCGCGGATTGGTTCCGCAATTTGAGGATTGTCCTCACAGCTGGTAACTTGACCTATGTGCTGGATGCACCGCTAGGTGACCCACCTGCAGCTGATGCTACCGATGAAGTAAAGAATGTTTACCTCGCTCGGAAGAATCAGTACTCCATAGTTTAGTGTGCTATCTTGTATGGTTTGGAATCGGAGCTTCAGAAAAGGTTTGAGAATTCAGACCCACATGATATTGTCCGTGAACTCAAATTGATCTTTGAGACTCACGCGGCAATTGAGAGCTATGAGGCTTCTGAAAAGTTCTTTAACTGCAAGATGGAAGAGGGTAGCTCCGTCAGTGAGCATGTGCTTAAGATGTCTGGGCACGCAAACAAACTTCAAAGCTTGGGTATAGTGATTCCTAATGCTTTGGGGATTTACCATGTCCTCCAATCACTACCACCAAGTTACAAGAACTTCGTGATGAACTACAATATGCAAAACATGAACAAGCAGTTGCCAGAACTCTTTGCCATGCTAAAATCTGCAGAAGTGGAGATCAAGAAAGAGCACCAAGTGTTGATGGTCAATAAGACCACCAAATTCAAGAAAGGCAAGTCTAAGCAAAAGGGACACTTCAAGAAGGGTGGTAACAAAGTTACCGCGCCGACAAAGAAGACCAAGGCTGGACCTAAGCCTGATACTGAGTGCTTTTACTGCAAGGGAGAAGGTCACTGGAAGTGGAATTGCCCAAAGTACTTGGGGGATTTGAAGAACGGCAACATCAAGAAGAAAGGTATATCCGATATACATGTTATTGATGTGTATCTCACTAGTACTCGTAGTAGTGCCTGGGTATTTGATACTGGTTTGGTTGCTCATATCTGTAACTCGTAACAGGTGCTGCAGAATAAACGGAAGCTAGCGAAGAACGAGGTGACGATGCGCGTGGGAAACGGATCAAAGGTTGATGTGATCACGGTCGGCACTCTACCCCTTCATCTACCATCGGGATTAGTTTTATACTTAAATAATTGTTATTTGGTGCCTGCGTTGAGCATGAACATTATATCGGGATCTTGTTTATTGCGAGACGGTTACTTGTTTAAGTCCGAGAATAATGGTTGTTCGATTTATATGAGTAATATGTTTTATGCACATGCACCTTTGATAGATGGTCTATTCTTATTGAATCTCGATAGTGGAAATACACATATCAATAACATTGAGGCTAAACGTCTGAAATCGAGCGATAACTCGACCTATATGTGGCACTGTCGTCTTGGTCACATTGGAGTGAAAACTCCATTCCGATGGACTTCTTGAATCACTTGATTTCGAATCACTTGAAAGATGCGAAGCATGTCTGATGGGTAAAATGACTAAGACTCCATTTTCTGGTATGATGGAGCGAGCTACGGACTTGTTGGAAATCATATATACCGATGTGTGTGGTCCAATGAGTGTAGCATCGCGCGGTGGTTATCGTTATGTTCTTACCTTCACGGATGACTTGAGTAGATATGGGTTTATCTATTTCATGAAAAATAAGTCCGAAACTTTCAAGAAGTTTAAGAAATTTCAAAGTGAGGTAGAGAATCAACGTAACAAGAAGATTAAATTTCTACGTTCTGATCGTGGAGGTGAATATCTAAGTTACGAGTTTGGAGAGCATTTGAAGAAATGTGGAATACTTTCACAATTGACACCGCCGGGAACACCACAGCGTAATGGTGTGTCTGAACGTCGTAATCGAACTCTCTTAGATATGGTTCGTTCTATGATGTCACTTACAGATTTACCGCTATCATTTTGGGGTTATGCATTAGAAATAGCCGCATTCACTTTAAATAGGGCACCATCTAAATCCGTTGAAACGACACTGTATGAATTATGGTTTGGGAAGAAACCTAAATTGTCGTTCCTTAAAGTTTGGGGTTGCGAAGCCTATGTAAAGAAGTTACAACCGGACAAGCTTGAACCCAAAGCGGAAAAATGCGTCTTCATAGGATACCCGAAGGAAACTATTGGGTATACCTTCTATCATAGATCCGAGGGGAAAATCTTCGTTGCCAAGAATGGATCCTTTCTAGAGAAGGAATTTCTCTCGAAAGAAGTGACTAGAAGGAAAGTAGAACTCGACGAGGTTGTCGAACCTTCTCTCGAAACTGCGAGTAGCGCAGCACCGGAAGAAGTTCCTGTGGTGTCTGCACCAATAAGAGAGGAAGCTAATGATGATGATCATGAAACTTCGGTTGTAGTTGCTACAGAGCCTCGCAGGTCAACGAGAACTCGTACCACTCCAGATTGGTATGATCTCGTTATGAGTGTCATGTTGGTGGACAACACCGATGACCCTGCGACATATGAGGAAGCGATGATGAGCCCAGATTCCAATAAATGGCAAGAAGCCATGAAATCCGAGATTGGATCCATGTATGAAAACCAAGTGTGGACTTTGGTGGACTTACCGGATGGCCGGAAGGCTGTCGAGAACAAATGTATTTTCAAGAAGAAAACAGATGCTGATGGTAATATTACTGTCTATAAAGCTCGACTTGTCGCAAAAGGGTTTCGACAAATTCAAGGAGTTGACTACGATGAGACTTTCTCACCAGTAGCGAAGCTAAAGTCTGTGAGGATTATGTTAGTAATCGCTGCATATTATGATTATGAGATATGGCAGATGGATGTCAAAACAGCATTCCTCAATGGAGATATTGATGAAGAGTTGTATATGATGCAACCCAAAGGTTTTGTCGATCCTAAAGATGCTAACAAGGTATGCAAACTTCAACGGTCCATCTATGGATTGAAGCAAGCATCCCGAAGTTGGAATCAACGTTTTGATAAGGTGATCAAAAGTTTTGGTTTTATAAAAACTTATGGAGAAGCTTGTATTTACAAGAAAGTGAGTGGGAACTCTGTAGCATTCTTAATACTATATGTAGATGACATATTGTTGATTGGGAATGACGTAGAACTTCTTAATAGTGTCAAGGAATATTTGAATAATAGTTTTTCAATGAAGGATCTTGGCGAAGCAGCTTACATATTAGGCATAAAGATTTATAGAGATAGATCGAGACGCCTAATATCATTGTCACAAAGTACATATTTGGACAAAGTTCTAAAGAGGTTTGGAATGGAAGATAGCAAGAAAGGGTTCTTGCCCATGTTGCCCAATACGACCTTGAGTAAAACTCAAAGTCCGACAACGGCAGAAGATAGAGAAAGGATGAGTAAGACTCCCTATGCCTCAGCCATAGGATCTCTAATGTATGCCATGCTATGTACTAGACCCGACATTGCATATGCTGTTAGTTTAACTAGCAGATATCAAAGTGATCCAGGAGTGGATCATTGGACAGCGGTCAAAAACATCCTTAAGTACTTGAGAAGAACTAAGGATATGGTTCTTTCTTATGGAGGTGATGAACAGCTCGTTGTTAATGGTTACACCGATGCTAGTTGGAACACCGATCCGGATGATTCTAAATCACAATCTGGATACGTATTTACTTTGAATGGTGCAGCAGTTAGCTGGAGGAGTGAAAAGCAAAGCGTTGTGGCGAGATCTTCAACTGAATCGGAATACATGGCTGCTTCAGATGCTTCACAAGAAGCGATATGGATCAAAGAGTTCATTACAGAGCTGGGTGTGGTTCCTAGTGCGCTGGACCCAATGTCTATCTACTGTGATAACATGGGCACCATAGCCAATGCGCAAGAACCAAGGTCACACAAGAAGCTGAAGCACATCAAGCTACGTTTACGCTATTCGAGAACATGTCCAAGATGGGGACATAAAGATTTGCAAAGTACACACAGATCTGAATGTGGCGAATCCGTTGACTAAACCTCTCCCGAGGGCAAAACATGACCAGCACCAAACTGCCATGGGTGTTCTGTATATTACCATGTAATCTAGATTAGATGACTCTAGTGCAAGTGGGAGACTGTTGGAGATATGCCCTAGAGGCAATAATAAATGTAGTTATTATTATATCTTTGTGTTTATGATAAATGTTTACATTCATGCTATAATAGTATTAACAAGGAAACATTAATACTTGTGTGATTTGTAAACTTAAATTGAAGTCCCTAGTAAAGCCTCTTCATAATACTAGCTTGTTGGTTAATAAATGATTGTGGTTTCCCTATCATGAACATTGAGTTGTTATTAACAACAAGATCATATCGTTAGGAGAATGATATGGTGGACATACTCCTATAGATAAGCGTAGCATAAAGATCAAGTCATTTTAATAGTTCAATTGCTATATGCTTTCTGATACATAGTAACCTAATTCCTTCGACCATGAGATCATGCATATCACCTTTACCGGATGGATGCTTTGATGACATCAAACACCACACCGTAACTGGGTGGCTATAAAGGTGGCATTGAGTGTTCGGAAAGTATTGGTTGAGACACATGGATCAAGAGTGGGATTTGTCCATCCATATGATGGATAGATTAACTCTGGGCCCTCTCGGTGAAATGTCATCCAATTAGCTTGCAAGAATGTGACTGGCTCACAAGGGATCACATATCACGGGAACGAGAAAAGAGTACTTATCAGTAACGAGGTTGAAACTAGGTATGCAGAGATACCGACGATCATAACCTCGGATAAGTAAACTATCGTGAGACCAAGGGAAATTGGTATCGTATGTAAGTGGTTCATTCGATCGCAAAGTAATTGTATAAATATGTGGGAGCCATATGAATTTCTAGATTCCTCGATTGGTTATGGTTCGGAGAAGTGTCTCGATCATGTCCGCATAATTCACGAACCGTAGGGAGACACACTTAAGGATTCGACATTGTTTGAGTAGTTATGGAATGATGACTAAGAGACCGAATGTTGTTCGGAGTCTCGTATGGGATCCGGGATATCACGAGGAGATCCGGAATGGTCTGGAGAATAAGATTCATATAAGGAAAGTCCTGTTTCGGAGTTGGAGAATGGTTCCGGTGTTTTCATCGGGAATGATCTAGAAGGTTCCGGAATGTCCGGCACTCTGGAAGGGAAGGGTACATGAATGTGTCATATCAAGTTGGAATGATTGCATCATGTACTAGGTGTCATCACTGAACAAAATAAAGGGTTTAATCAAATCCTTGTTTGAAAAGTCAAACGCCAATTTGAAAAGTCAAACGGCTATTTTGGGAAGTGTAGGGGAAGGTGGAAACCGAGTTGGGGAGGAGTTTCTCCCCTCCACTGCCGGCCCCGTTAGGAAACCGACTTTGGGAGGGACTCCCCTCCCCTGGTGCTCCCCCTCCACCTATATAAGGAGGGGCAGGGCTGCCCCTCCCAATACACAACACCACGCCCTCTAAACCTAAACCCTTGCCGCCGCCGCCCACCATAGTCGCCGCCTAGGGTTTCTCCCCTAGCCGCCGACTTGGGCTGCCCCAAGCCCTAGCCGCCGGCCCTAGACCCTCTTGCTTGGTGTGTCTAAACCCTAGACCGCTGAGGCTCTCTCATAGTCCACCATACTCGCTCCGGCTTAAGGCGAAGACCTGGGAGATCTCCCCTCTACTTCCGGTACCACGCCGTTGTGCTGCCGGAATCGCGAGGAGAGTGCTACAACCTCCGCTGCCTGCTAGAACAAGGGAGAGGAAGGTCTTCATCGAGTACCGAACTTGTGACCGACTACGGGAGCGCTGCCGGAACGCAGCGCCGGAAGGATCGTCTACGCGATCTTGAGATCGGGAAGAGTACGACTACAATCACCCACGAGAATCTGCTCTCGTTAAACACTTTGGAATCTTCGAGGGTGAGTTATTCCATCGTCTCGTTGCTACAATCTAGTAGATAGATCTTGGCTTGTTTGTTTGTATGCGGTAGAAATTTTTTGTTTTCCATGCTACGAAACCCTACAGTAGTATCAGAGCCGTGTCTATATGTAGATCTGTTGCACGAGTAGAACACAATGGTCATTGTGGGCGTTGATGCTTTTATTGTCGATTGCTTCTTGTGTACTTTGCATCTTGCGGGATGTTGGGATGAAGCGGCCCGGGCTAACCTTACATGACATCATTCATGAGACTTGCTCCACACTTGACATGCAACTTGTATTGCATAAGTGGCTTTGCGGGTGCCTGTTTCTCCCAGCATAGTTAAGATCCAATTTACAACGGGTGATTGACAATGCTAGTATCAATGTTGTGGTTCTTGTTCGTAAGTTAGAACGACACTTATTGAAAGCCCCAAACCACGTAAAACATGCAAAGAAAGTAGAGGCGTCTAACTTTGTTTTGCAGGGGTGTGCTGTGATGTGATATGGCCATGATTGTGATTATATTTGATGTATGCAATGTTCCTTATTGTAAGTTGGCAACCGGAAGGAGCCATATGGTTGTCTTTAATTTCAGTTAAGACCCGCGTGTCTATTCAAAGTAGTTGTAATAGTTGAAGCTGGTGGACGACAACCATGGAGCAGCGTCATGGACCTTGATGCAATGCCGGTGATGATGGAGAACATGTTCGTGCTTGAAGATGGAGATCGGAAGCACAAATAAGAGAGGCCATATCATATCACATATTATGAATTTCATGTGATGTTAATCCTTTATGCATCTTGTATTGCTTAGTTAACAACGGGAGCATTATAAGATGATCCCTCATGCACATGAATTTCAAGTCATAAAAGTGTTCATCCCTAGTTAGCACCGTTGCTAAAGCTTGTTGTTTCGAAGCACCACGTGATGATCGGGTGTGTTAGATTCCGCAAGTGTATACCACGTGAGCAAGCCAGATTTGCTCATGTGGAAGCTAAGGTTTGATCTTGACGAGCCTAGCATGTACAGACATGGTCTCGGAACACGGATCACCGAAAGGTAAAGCATGAATCATATAGTAGATATGATGAACATGAAGATTGTCCGCCATTGAAACTATATCAACTCTCGTGATGATCGGTGTTGATGTGGTGTATTTGGTTCGTGTGATCACAAAAACAATGTGAGGGATATTGTTTTGAGTGGGAGCTCACCTAGATTAATTTAACTATTAATTAGAACTCAATTTGTCATAAACTTAGTCTAAACTATTGCAAATATGTTGTAGATCAATGGCGGCCCCTACCATCAATTTTAATTCGTTCCTAGAGAAAGAAAAGTTGAAAAACAATGGAAGCAACTTCGCGGATTGGTTCCGCAATTTGAGGATTGTCCTCACAGCTGGTAATTTGACCTATGTGCTGGATGCACCGCTGGGTGACCCACCTGCAGCTGATGCTACCGATGAAGTAAAGAATGTTTACCTCGCTCGGAAGAATCAGTACTCGATAGTTCAGTGTTGTCAAATCCCAAGATTTTCCAAATCTTGTAATGTGAAAAATAAATGAATAAAATAAAACTTTGTTGAATTTCAGGGTGAGAAGAAACTTTTTGAATCTCATTTGGGAACTTTCAAAACCTATTTCGATTAAATAAAATCCTAAAGGGATTTAAAAAGATAAATAAACAATAAAGTTAAAAATATTTTGAATTACTATTTTAGATCTTTTAAATAAAAGATTTGGTTTTGAACAGCAAAGGATAGAATTATAAATAAGGTTTATTTTATTAGACAAATTAAAACTTGGCCAATCTTTTGAAATAAAATATTTCTATTTGATAAAAATAGTAAACGTTTATATAAATAAAATAATAAGGATTTAATATCCAATTTTATTTAAGTAAAGGCTTTTCCATTTTTAAAACATTAAAAACTTTTTAAATAAGTTTTAAATAAGTTTTCCACATATTTTATATTCTCAAATAAAACCTACTGAAGTGTTTTGGTTTTATTTGGTTTTCAAATGGAGTTTTAAATAAATCAAATCCTATTTGTTTTAATAACTAAGGTCCATTTTATTTAATTATTAATGGATCCTAAAAAGAATAAAAATAATATTTTGTTTTGGACTTTGGTTTATGTTGTTAAACATAACCAAAACTCAATATAAAGTTTAGGGGAAGTTTATTTGATTTGGTTGTTTGAATTGTGATTTGAATTTCATAACAGAAAATCGAAATGGAAAAAGATAAAATAATTAGAAAGAAAAAAATAGAACCAGACCTGACCCAACAAACCTGGCCCAACTTAAGCCCAGTTAGCCCACTCCCTCTCTCCCCGAAGAAAATGTTTCACACCCAGTTTTGAACCCACGCAGACGCTGACAGATGGACCCTATTTCCCTTTTCCCTCTCTCGCTGCCAGGGGGCCCCACCTCCAGCTCACTCTCTTCTTCCTCGCGCAGACCCCACCCTGCCGTTGCTGCCATTTACGCCGGCGATGAATACACGTTGAATACGCCCTTGAATCCTCCCAGTAACCGCACACATTTAAACGCCTGCGTCTTTCCTCTCCTTCCCCTCAAACCCCGCTGCAAGTGGGCCACCAGGCTGCCCCCGATTCCATTTGCACCACCGCTCCTCCAGCGAGACTCACCGAGCGATTCCGGCTGAACCCTGTCGCCCCTTGCCTCCCTGAGCACACGGCCGTGACCCCAAGCCCTAGCGCTTCTCCCTGTGCTGTCCGTTCACTCGCGGGCGCCCCAGAACGTCGGCTTCGACAACCTCTGAGCGCCGCCGCGTCTGTTTCTCTCTCTGGCGAGTTTTCCTGGTAAGTTTCAACCGCCCCAGCACTCCTCGATGATGCTCCCATCTTCTCCAGAACAGCACACTTCTAACCGTACCACCCACTCGTCTTAGGGTGATCTGCAACGTCGTCCCCGAAGACCACCAGAACCGCCTGACGCCGCCATCGTCTCCGGCGAGCGATTACTCCCGCTCAGTGCGCCCCTTCGCCAGCCAGTACCACCTCGAGCTTCAGCAAGCCTCTACGAGTCTGGTAAGCCTCGCCAATCTCTTCCTTGCTTCCTATAGCCACCGTAGCGCCACCGTCTGACCGCGCGCCGCCGCTCACCGTCGCGCAGCGCCGCCCGTTGTTGGCCGAGTAGTCTTGTCCGTAGGATCTAGATCGGACGAACGCGATAGAAGCTAGACGAAGGGGTAAGTAGCATCTCAGCGCCATGCGATCTGGTTAGATCCAACGCCTCACAGAGGCCGATCCGTGCGAACCGGCACCGCCCAATAAGAACACGCCGCGTGGCCAGCTTTCGATTTAAAACAGATTTTAGAATCTAAATTAGATGCAAATTTGAAAACCTTATAACTTTTGATCCACACGTCCAAAATTTACAAATTTTATATCATTGGAATCAGTGGAACAAGCCCTAGCCAACCATGCAATTTGTTTAGTAAAAAGCTTCTGGTAAAATGTTTGTTTTTGCAGAAACATTTGTATGCTTATTTAGGTTATAAAAATTATTCCAAAATGTTTTTGAGGTTTGAAATCTTTGAAAATTGGTCTTTTGTGAACATACTGACCTTAGGAACCAACTTATGGATTCAAAAATGTATTTTGTGAAGTTTAGAAATAAAAACTTGAATCAACTCATTTCTAGTCAAATAAAAATATTGATTTTGTTATGGAAAAGTTTTCTGAAGAAAAACCTTTGGAAAATGTTTTAATTCAAACCTACTGACCCAAAACACCAAGTTTTGAATTACCAACTTATTTGGTGAACAATATAAATTTTTTTCTTTGCTAAAAACAATTTCAAACACATGAAATAATGATTTGATTTTAAATTGATCTATTGATAAAACCCTTTTGCAAATGACTTAGCCACTTTGGGAAAATGACCACTTTCAACCTTACAATGTTTAGAGCCTAGTAGAAACCACTTTTGCAAATAAAACTATCTTTTGCATGCTTGCATGCATGACTTAGTTTCTAATATTTTATGAATGTTTGTTTGATTGAATTTTGGTTGGAATGCTAGTTGATTTTGTGTTTGCTTGATTGATTTGTAGTGAGTTATAAGAGTGTGAGTTTAGCAAGATCAAGAAGTGAACCAACATTCCCTAACAAAAAGGTAAGTGACACTATCATCTAAAGGCCTACTATTTTCATTATACTTAGTGGATTTTTGAAACATGCATGAAAAGGATTTCTATACTTTATGCTATGCTAAATCCTAATAGGATACCTTTATACATTCCTTAGTGAAAACAATGTAGTTGTAAAATGCTTAGCCATGCTACATATTTTGAGAAGAGATACATGTTGAGATTTTATGAAGTTGAGAAAAGACTTATGTTTTATATAATAAAACAAGTACTCAATGAACCACCTGGGTGGACAAGGATACTCAAGTTTTGGACAAGGTGGCAACAAGAGGAACCATGTTTTATATGGCAATCTCTTTTGTTGTGCACTAGATGAAAACCACCTAGGGACTTAGAGATTGAACATGTTTCTCCAAAAGTGGCTTCCGTGTACAGCCACATGCTATTATGGCTCTGGCTTAGTCAACTACATTGGGGAGACCCATGCATTGGTCTTCAGGTTTACTCGAAATGAGGGAACTAGGAACCCTACATTGGTGCCTGAAGACAAGCTAGCACTGTGTATGGGAGGACCCTATGGAAAGACTTCGTCACATTCTCAATCTGCCAGTTCTCCATCTTGGTGAGTACTTATCCAGCGGCCACTGGTGGCAACAAGATGAGAGTGTGTCATGTGGGTAAAGTGTACAACTTCTGCAGAAGATAAAAATTCTAAGTACTTAGCCGTGTCCCCGGTTATGGACAATACTGAGCAACTAAAGGCCTGAAGCTATGGGAAATCTCGACATTCCAATTTCTAAAAGAAAAACTTTTAAGTGACAACAAAAGGCTTCAAGCACTTGGGGGTTTACCAAGGAGCTCAAGAGATTTTGATAAAACTTGAAGCACTTGGGGGTTTACCAAGGAGCTCAAGAGATTTTGATAAAACTTGAAGCACTTGGGGTGTACCAAGGAGATCAAGAGATTTTGACAAAGACTTGAAACACTTGGGGATTTACCAAGGAGTTCAGAAAGATTTGACAAAAGATCAAAAACATTTTGAAAAGATAGGATAAATTATTGCTTTCTGCAAATGAGCCTAAAACCCTACTTAGCCAAATATGTATGTAATGATAGGATCCACTTATATTCTACATAGTAGTGAAACTTGCCAATACAATTCAAATGTATTGACCCTTGTGGCTGTAACTTGTAATGTTGCAGGCTTGATTGATATTAGTTAAGTTGATTCATTAGGATTACAAAGTCTACAACCAACATGTCTGCCTGTGGCAGCTTGAAGATGAAGGACCCCATGCTATTAGATTTTCTGCTGCAATGTAAAAGCCAAATGAGCTATGTAAGATGTAATAAGATTATGTTATTCCTGGTTATAAAGTTGTATTATGACCTTTGTTTCTTGATATTACATCTTAACTGTGGATGCTAGCTATTGATCCAGGGACTAGCATTGTAAACACAGGGATCTCTACCTTATTAAAGGTTGGGAACCTAACAGATGGTATCAGAGCATTGTGTTTCCTGTATGATTGTAACCCTAGGATTGGACAAAACCCCTTAGGAAAGTAGGAGTTTTATTTGTTCCAAAACCTATTTACAAACAATCTTGTAAACTCTTTCCTCAACCATTTTGGTTTTGATTCTACATCTCATCTATTTCAAACTTGATGGACAAAGCCTACCCATGGCCAAAGACTTCACCATGTGCTAAGGACTTCATCAACTCTAATGACTTCAACTTCTTCAACTCTAATGACTTCAACATCTTCAACTCTAATGACTTCAACATCTTCAACTCTAATGACTTCAACATCTTCAACTCTAATGACTTCAACATCTTCAGCATATTCACCAAGGACTTCAACCTTGGATGTCACTAAGGACAAGTGAGACAAGAAATCTTTCTCAAGATTTGGAGACTAAGGAAAACAACTTAGAAGAAGCCAACAATCCCCTTTGAAGTTTTGTGACCAAGAGTTTTCCCAAGGAAACCATGACCTCATGCAAGATGAATCAACCAAGAAAGATGGACAAATCACAAGTGAACCATATAGATGGACCACCATATTTTGTTTAAGTCAAACCCACCAACTTATGTGGTGTAACAAAAATGTTTTGTTACCTAAAAATGTGCTTGAACTTGTTGTTTGAGTGAAAAGTTGTTTGTGAATGCTTGCACATTGCTTGAGTGAATTGTAATGTGTGTGATTAGAACTATTTCCTTAGAAATATTTTGCCTAATCTAATCTCAATTCAACCCAAACAGATGACTACTCCAAGAGACTCCAACATCAAGGTTGATGACAACAACAACCAAGGGAACAACATGAGAGAACTCATAGCAACCCAAAACCAGCTGAACCAAATGACAGCTCAATTCATAGCCAACACTAGTGGGGAAGACCCAACCCTACAAAAGTTTTTGGAAACCCAAGCCCAATTGATGCTTAAGGTGACAGATCAAATGATCAACATGGAAGACAACTTTTCCAAAAGAGTTTGTGACAACAAGGATGACAAAAATATTATTCTAGATGGAGCCCCAGCTTGCATTATTTGTGGAGACAAGGATCACACTTCCAAGGAGCATGGAGACCAATGCCCCAATTGTGAAGAGAAACACCCAGTTGGCCAATGTCCCACATCTCAAGCTACTTGTTACTTATGTGAAGGAAATAACCATGTCCCTATCCAATGCCCCATCTATTCCATAGTTACACAAAGTAAACAAGGTGGAGTGCATCAACAAATTACAGATTACTATGAGAGAGCCAAGAAAGATGATGACAAAGGAAAAACTCCACTTATACCTCCATGCAATACAACCCAATTCAAAGGACCAAAGAAGAGGCATATGAATTATCCAAAGAGCAATAGAAGGTCAAAGAAACATGTAGACATTCCTACCTACAAGATAACATATGAACAACATGAACTAGATGCACTCCTAGCTTTGGAGAAACCCAAGAAGAAGAAGGACAAAAGCCATGTGCAATGTCATCATTGTAAGGAAATGGGACATTATTCCAGTGAATGTCCAGAGAAACAGAAGTATAAGGAGATTGGTCAAGTATGGTGCAACAATTGCAAAGAGCTAGGCCATTATGCAACAACTTGTCCACAAGAGACACATGAAGAACTCAAACTTATCACATGTTTCAATTGCAAAGAACCAGGACATTATGCAAGCAATTGTCCAGATAGGATGAAGAACAAGATAAACAAGCCTAAAGAGGATCTCAGCCTTATCACATGTGTCACGTGTGGAAACAAAGGACACAATGCAGATGTTTGCCCAGAGAAGTTTCCCCAAGATCCCAAGCCAGCCAATATGTAATTTAGTTGGAAAATTTTAAGGGTGGTAGTACCCTAGATGCTTTGATCCTACTTGTAACCCTAGCCTTCCCAAATCTCGGGACGAGATTTATTTTAAGGGTGGTATCCTGTCATATCCCAAGATTTTCCAAATCTTGTAATGTGAAAAATAAATGAATAAAATAAAACTTTGTTGAATTTCAGGGTGAGAAGAAACTTTTTGAATCTCATTTGGGAACTTTCAAAACCTATTTGGATTAAATAAAATCCTAAAGGGATTTAAAAAGATAAATAAACAATAAAATAAAAATATTTAGAATTACTATTTTAGATCTTTTAAATAAAAGATTTGGTTTTCAAAAGCAAAGGATAGAATTATAAATAAGGTTTATTTTATTAGCCAAATTAAAACTTGGCCAATCTTTTGAAATAAAATATTTCTATTTGATAAAAATAGTAAAGGTTTATATAAATAAAATAATAAGGATTTAATATCCAATTTTATTTAAGTAAAGGCTTTTCCATTTTTTAAAACATTAAAAACTTGTTAAATAATTTTTAAATAAGTTTTCCACATATTTTATATTCTCAAATAAAACCTACTGAAGTGTTTTGGTTTTATTTGGTTTTCAAATGGAGTTTTAAATAAATCAAATCCTATTTGTTTTAATAACTAAGGTCCATTTTATTTAATTATTAATGGATCCTAAAATGAATAAAAATAATATTTTGTTTTGGACTTTGGTTTATGTTGTTAAACAGAACCAAAACTCAATATAAAGTTTAGTGGAAGTTTATTTGATTTGGTTGTTTGAATTGTGATTTGAAGTTCAAAATAGAAAATCGAAATGGAAAAAGATAAAACAATTAGAAAGAAAAAAATAGAACCAGACCTGACCCAACAGACCTGGCCCAACTTAAGCCCAGTTAGCCCACTCCCTCTCTCCCCGAAGAAAACGTTTCACACCCAGTTTTGAACCCACGCAGACGCTGACTGATGGACCCTATTTCCCTTTTCCCTCTCACGCTGCCAGGCGGCCCCACCTCCAGCTCACTCTCTTCTTCCTCGCGCAGACCCCGCCCTGCTGTTGCTGCCATTTACGTCGGCAATGAATACGCGTTGAATACGCCCTTCAATCCTCCCAGTAACCGCACACATTTAAACGCCTGCATCATTCCTCTCCTTCCCCTGAAACCCAGCTGCAAGTGAGCCACCAGGCTGCCCCCGATTCCATTTGCACCACCGCTGCTCCGGCGAGACTCACCGAGCGATTCCGGTTGAACCCTGTCGCCCCTTGCCTCCCTGAGCACACGGCCGTGACCCCCAAGCCCTGGCGCTTCTCCCTGTGTTGTCCGTTCACTCGCGGGCGCCCCAGAACGTCGGCTTCGACAACCTCTAAGCGCCGCCGCGTCTCTTTCTCTCTTCGGCGAGTTTTCCTGGTAAGTTTCGACCGCCCCAACACTGCTCGATGATGCTCCCATCTTCTCCAGAACAGCACGCTTCTAACCGTACCACCCACTCGTCTTAGGGTGATCTGCAATGTCGTCCCCGACAACCACCAGAACTGCCTGACGCCGCCATCGTCTCCAGCGAGCGATTACTCCCGCTCTAGTGCGCCCCTTCGCCAGCCAGTACCACCTCGAGCTTCAGCAAGCCTCTATGAGTCTGGTAAGCCTCGACAACCTCTTCCTTGCTTCCTGTAGCCGCCGGAGCGCCACCGTCTGACCGCGCGCCGCCGCTCACCGTCGCGCAGTGCCGCCCGTTGTTGGCCGAGCAGTCGTGTCCGTAGGATCTAGATCGGACGAACGCGATAGAAGCTAGACGAAGGGGTAAGTAGCATCTCAGCGACGTGCGATCTGTTTAGATCCAATGCCTCACAGAGGCTGATCCGTGTGAACCGGTACCGCCCAATAAGAACACGCCGCGTGGCCAGCTTTAAATTTAATACAAATTTTAGAATCTAAATTAGATGCAAATTTGAAAACCTTATAACTTTTGATCCACACGTCCAAAATTTACAAATTTTATATCAATGGAATCAGTGGAACAAGACCTAGCCAACCTTGCAATTTGTTTAGTAAAAAGCTTCTGGTAAAATGTTTGTTTTTGCAGAAACATTTGTATGCTTGTTTAGGTTATAAAAATTATTCCAAAATTTTTTTGAGGTTGAAATCTTTGCAAATTGGTCTGTTGTAAACATACTGACCTTAGGAACCAACTTATGGATTCAAAAATGTATTTTGTGAAGTTTAGGAATAAAAACTTGAATCAACTCATTTCTAGTCAAATAAAAATATTGATTTTGTTATGGAAAAGTTTTCTTAAGAAAAACCTTTGAAAAATGTTTTGATTCAAACCTACTGACCCAAAACACCAAGTTTTGAATTAAAAACTTATTTGGTGAACAATATAAAATTGTTGCTTTGCTAAAAACAATTTCAAACACATGAAATAATGATTTGATTTTAAATTGATCTATTGATAAAACCCTTTTGCAAATGACTTAGCCACTTTGGGAAAATGACCACTTTGAACCTTACAATGTTTAGATCCTAGTAGAAACCACTTTTGCAAATAAAACTATCTTTTGCATGCTTGCATGCATGACTTAGTTTCTAATATTTTATGAATGTTTGTTTGATTGAATTTTGGTTGGAATGCTAGTTGATTTTGTGTTTGCTTGATTGATTTGTAGTGAGTTAGAAGAGTGTGAGTTTAGCAAGATCAAGAAGTGAACCAACATTCCCTACCAAAAAGGCAAGTGACACTATCATCTAAAGTCCTACTATTTTCATTATACTTAGTGGATTTTTGAAACATGCATGAAAAGGATTTCTATACTTTATGCTATGCTAATCCTAATAGGACACCTTTATACATTCCTTAGTGAAAACAATGTAGTTGTAAAATGCTTAGCCATGCTACATATTTTGAGAAGAGATACATGTTGAGATTTTATGAAGTTGAGAAAAGACTTATGTTTTATATAATAAAACAAGTACTCAATGAACCACCTGGGTGGACAAGGATAATCAAGTTTTGGACAAGGTGGCAACAAGAGGAACCATGTTTTTATATGGCAATCTCTTTTGTTGTGCACTAGATGAAAACCACCCAGGGACTTAGAGATTGAACATGTTTCTCCAACAGTAGCTTCCGTGTATAGCCACATGCTATTATGGCTCTGGCTTAGTCAACTACATTGGGGAGACCCATGCATTGGTCTTCAGGTTTACTGGAAATGAGGGAACTAGGAACCCTACATTGGTGCCTGAAGACAAGCTAGCATTGTGTATGGGAGGACCCTATGGAAAGACTTCGTCACATTCTCAATCTGCCAGTACTCCATCTTGGTGAGTACATATCCAGCGGACACTGGTGGCAACAAGATGAGAGTGTGTCATGTGGGTAAAGTGTACAACTTCTGCAGAAGATAAAAATTCTAAGTACTTAGCCTTGTCCCCGGTTATGGACAATACTGAGCAACTAAAGGCCTGAAGCTATGGGAAATCTCGACATTCCAATTTCTAAAAGAAAAAGTTTTAAGTGACAACAAAAGGCTTGAAGCACTTGGGTGTTTACCAAGGAGCTCAAGAGATTTTGATAAAACTTGAAGAACTTGGGGATTTACCAACGAGCTCAAGAGATTTTGATAAAACTTGAAGCACTTGGGGTGTACCAAGGAGCTCAAGATATTTTGACAAAGAATTGAAACACTTGGGGATTTACCAAGGAGTTCAGAAAGATTTGACAAAAGATCAAAACCATTTTGAAAAGATAGGTTAAATTATTGCTTTCTACAAATGAGCCTAAAACCCTACTTAGCCAAATATGCATGTAATGATAGGATCCACTTATATTCTACATAGTAGTGAAACTTGCCAATACAATTCAAATGTATTGACCCTTGTGGCTGTAACTTGTAATGTTGCAGGCTTGATTGATATTAGTGAAGTTGATTGATTAGAATTACAAAGTCTACAACCAATATGTCTGCCTGTGGCACCTTGAAGATGAAGGACCCCATGCTATTAGATTTTTTGCTGCAATGTAATGTAAAATCCAAATGAGCTATGTAAGATGTAATAAGATTATGTTATTCCTTGTTATAAAGTTGTATTATGACCTTTGTTTCTTGATATTACATCTTAACTGTGGATGCTAGCTATTGATCCAGGGACTAGCATTGTAAACACAGGGATCTCTACCTTATTAAAGGTTGGGAACCTAACAAGTGTGCTATCTTGTATGGTTTGGAATCGGAGCTTTAGAAAAGGTTTGAGAATTCAGACCCACATGATATTGTCCGTGAACTCAAATTGATCTTTGAGACTCACGCGGCAATTGAGAGCTATGAGGCTTCTGAAAAGTTCTTTAACTGCAAGATGGAAGAGGGCAGCTTCGTCAGTGAGCATGTGCTTAAGATGTCTGGGCACGCAAACAAACTTCAAAGCTTGGGTATAGTGATTCCTAATGCTTTGGGTATTTACCGTGTCCTCCAATCACTACCACCAAGTTACAAGAACTTCGTGATGAACTACAATATGCAAAACATGAACAAGCAGTTGCCAGAACTCTTTGCCATGCTAAAATCTGCAGAGGTGGAGATCAAGAAAGATCACCAAGTGTTGATGGTCAATAAGACCACCAAATTCAAGAAAGGCAAGTCTAAGCAAAAGGGACACTTCAAGAAGGGTGGTAAGAAAGTTACCGCGCCGACAAAGAAGACCAAGGCTGGACCTAAGCCTGATACTGAGTGCTTTTACTGCAAGGGAGAAGGTCACTGGAAGCGGAATTGCCCAAAGTACTTGGCGGATTTGAAGAACGGCAACATCAAGAAGAAAGGTATATCCGATATACATGTTATTGATGTGTATCTCACTAGTACTCGTAGTAGTGCCTGGGTATTTGATACTGGTTCGGTTGCTCATATCTGTAACTCGAAACAGGTGCTGCAGAATAAACGGAAGCTAGCGAAGAACGAGGTGACAATAAGCGTGGGAAACGGATCAAAGGTTGATGTGATCGCGGTCGGCACGCTACCCCTTCATCTACCATCGGGATTAGTTTTATACTTAAATAATTGTTATTTGGTGCCTGCGTTGAGCATGAACATTATATCGGGATCTTGTTTATTGCGAGACGGTTACTTGTTTAAGTCCGAGAATAATGGTTGTTCGATTTATATGAGTAATATGTTTTATGCACATGCACCTTTGATAGATGGTCTATTCTTATTGAATCTCGATAGTGGAAATACACATATCAATAACATTGAGGCTAAATGTTTGAAATCGAGCGATAACTTGACCTATATGTGGCACTGTCGTCTTGGTCACATTGGAGTGAAGCGTATGAAGAAACTCCATTCCGATGGACTTCTTGAATCACTTGATTTCAAATCACTTGAAAGATGCGAAGCATGTCTGATGGGTAAAATGACTAAGACTCCATTTTCTGGTATGATGGAGCAAGCTATGGACTTGTTGGAAATCATACATACCGATGTGTGTGGTCCAATGAGTGTAGCATCGCGTGGTGGTTATCGTTATGTTCTTACCTTCACGGATGACTTGAGTAGATATGGGTATATCTATTTCATGAAACATAAGTCCGAAACTTTCGAGAAGTTTAAGGAATTTCAAAGTGAGGTAGAGAATCAATGTAACAAGAAGATTAAATTTCTACGTTCTGATCTTGGAGGTGAATATCTAAGTTACGAGTTTGGCGAGCATTTTAAGAAATGTGGAATACTTTCACAATTGACACCGCCGAGAACACCACAGCGTAATGGTGTGTCTGAACGTCATAATTGAACTCTCTTAGATATGGTTCGTTCTATGATGTCACTTACAGATTTACCGCTATCATTTTGGGGTTATGCATTAGAAACAGCCGCATTCACTTTAAATAGGGCACCATCTAAATCCGTTGAAATGACACCGTATGAATTATGGTTTGGGAAGAAACCTAAATTGTCGTTCCTTAAAGTTTGGGGTTGCGAAGCCTATGTAAAGAAGTTACAACCGGACAAGCTTGAACCCAAAGCGGAAAAATGCGTCTTCATAGGATACCCGAAGGAAACTATTGGGTATACCTTCTATCATAGATCCGAGGGCAAAATCTTCGTTGCCAAGAATGGATCCTTTCTAGAGAAGGAATTTCTCTCGAAAGAAGTGACTGGAAGGAAAGTAGAACTCGACGAGGTTTTTGAACCTTCTCTCGAAATTGCGAGTAGCGCAGCACCTGAAGAAGTTCCTGTGGTGCCTGCACCAATAAGAGAGGAAGCTAATGATGATGATCATGAAACTTCAGTTGTAGTTGCTACAGAGCCTCGCAGGTCAACGAGAACTTGTACCACTCCAGATTGGGATGATCCCGTTATGAGTGTCATGTTGGTGGACAACACCGATGACCCTGCGACATATGAGGAAGCGATGATGAGCCTAGATTCCAATAAATGGCAAGAAGCCATGAAATCCGAGATTGGATCCATGTATGAAAACCAAGTGTGGACTTTGGTGGACTTACCGGATGGACGGAAGGTTGTCGAGAACAAATGGATTTTCAAGAAGAAAACAGATGCTGATGGTAATATTACTGTCTATAAAGCTCGACTTGTCAAAAAAGGGTTTCGATAAATTCAAGGAGTTGACTACGATGAGACTTTCTCACCAGTAGCGAAGCTAAAGTCTGTGAGGATTATGTTAGCAATCGCTGCATATTATGATTATGAGATATGGCAGATGGATGTCAAAACAGCATTCCTCAATGGAGATATTGATGAAGAGTTGTATATGATGCAACCCAAAGGTTTTGTCGATCCTAAAGATGCTAACAAGGTATGCAAACTTCAACGGTCCATCTATGGATTGAAGCAAGCATCCCGAAGTTGGAATCAACGTTTTGATAAGGTGATCAAAAGTTTTGGTTTTATACAAACATATGGAGAAGCTTGTATTTACAAGAAAGTGAGTGGGAGCTCTGTAGCATTCTTAATACTATATGTAGATGACATATTGTTGATTGGGAATGATGTAGACCTTCTTAATAGTGTCAAGGAATATTTGAATAATAGTTTTTCAATGATGGATCTTGGCGAAGCAGCTTACATATTAGGCATAAATATTTATAGAGATAGATCGAGACGCCTAATATCATTGTCACAAAGTACATATTTGGACAAAGTTCTAAAGAGGTTTTGAATGGAAGATAGCAAGAAAGGGTTCTTGCCCATGTTGCCCAATACGACCTTGAGTAAAACTCAAAGTCCGACAACGGCAGAAGATAGAGAAAGGATGAGTAAGACTCCCTATGCCTCAACCATATGATCTCTAATGTATGCCATGTTATGTACTAGACCCGACATTGCATATGCTGTTAGTTTAACTAGCAGATATCAAAGTGATCCAGGAGTGGATCATTGGACAGCGGTCAAAAACATCCTTAAGTACTTGAGAAGAACTAAGGATATGGTTCTTTCTTATGGAGGTGATGAACAACTCGTTGTTAATGGTTACACCGATGCTAGTTGGAACACCGATCCGGATGATTCTAAATCACAATCTGGATACGTATTTACTTTGAATGGTGCAGCAGTTAGCTGGAGGAGTGCAAAGCAAAGCGTTGTGGCGAGATATTCAACTGAATCGGAATACATGGCTGCTTCAGAGGCTTCAGAAGAAGCGATATGGATGAAAGAGTTCAGTACAGAGCTGGGTGTGGTTCCTAGTGCGCTGGAGCCAATGTCTATCTACTGTGATAACATGGGCGCCATAGCCAATGCGCAAGAACCAAGGTCACACAAGAAGTTGAAGCACATCAAGCTACGTTTTCACGCTATTCGAGAACATGTACAAGATGGGGACATAAAGATTTGCAAAGTACACACAGATCTGAATGTGGCGGATCCGTTGACTAAACCTCTCCCGAGGGCAAAACATGACCAGCACCAAACTGCCATGAGTGTTCGGTATATTACCATGTAATCTAGATTAGATGACTCTAGTGCAAGTGGGAGACTGTTGGAGATATGCCCTAGAGGCAATAATAAATGTAGTTATTATTATATCTTTGTGTTTATGATAAATGTTTACATTCATGCTATAATAGTATTAACAAGGAAACATTAATACTTGTGTGATTTGTAAACTTAAATTGAAGTCCCTAGTAAAGCCTCTTCATAATACTAGCTTGTTGGTTAATAAATGATTGTGGTTTCCCTATCATGAACATTGAGATGTTATTAACAACAAGATCATATCATTAGGAGAATGATATGGTGGACATACTCCTATAGATAAGCGTAGCATAAAGATCAAGTCATTTTAATAGTTCAATTGCTATATGCTTTCTGATACATAGTAACCTAATTCCTTCCACCATGAGATCATGCATATCACCTTTACTGGATGGATGCTTTGATGACATCAAACACCACACCATAACTGGGTGGCTATAAAGGTGGCATTGAGTGTTCGGAAAGTATTGGTTGAGACACATGGATCAAGAGTGGGATTTGTCCATCCATATGACGGATAGATATACTCTGGGCCCTCTCGGTGAAATGTCATCCAATTAGCTTGCAAGCATGTGACTGGCTCACAAGGGATCACATATCACGGGAACGAGAAAAGAGTACTTATCAGTAACGAGGTTGAAACTAGGTATGCAGAGATACCGACGATCATAACCTCGGATAAGTAAACTATCGCGAGACAAAGGGAAATTGGTATCGTATGTAAGTGGTTCATTCGATCGCAAAGTAATCGTAGAAATATGTGGGAGCCATATGAATTTCCAGATTCCTCTATTGGTTATGGTTCGGAGAAGTGTCTCGATCATGTCCGCATAATTCACGAACCGTAGGGAGACACACTTAAGGATTCGACGTTGTTTGAGTAGTTATGGAATGATGAGTAAGAGACCGAATGTTGTTCGGAGTTTCGGATGGGATCCGGGATATCACGAGGAGATCCGGAATGGTCCGGATAATAAGATTCATATAAGGAAAGTCCTGTTTCGGAGTTGGAGAATGGTTCCGGTGTTTTCATCGGGAATGATCTAGAAGGTTCCGGAATGTCTGGCACTCCGGAGGGGAAGGGTACATGAATGTGTCATATCAAGTTGGAATGATTGCATCATGTACTAGGTGTCATCGCTGAACAAAATAAAGGGTTTAATCAAATCCTTGTTTGAAAAGTCAAACGCCAATTTGAAAAGTCAAACGGCTATTTTGGGAAGTGTAGGGGAACGTGGAAACCGAGTTGGGGAGGAGTTCCTCCCCTCCACTGCCGGCCCCATTGGGAAACCGACTTGGGGAGGGACTCCCCTCCCCTGGCGTGCCCCCTCCACCTATATAAGGAGGGGCAGGGCTGCCCCTCCCAATACACAACACCACGCCCTCTAAACCTAAACCCTAGCCGCCGCCGCCCACCATAGCCGCCGTCGCCTAGGGTTTCTCCCCTAGCCGCCGACTTGGGCTGCCCTAAGCCCTAGCCGCCGGCCCTAGACCCTCTTGCTTGGTGTGTCTAAACCCTAGACCGCCGAGCCTCTCTCATAGTCCACCATACTCGCCCCGGCTTAAGGCGAAGACCTGCGAGATCTCCCCTCTACTTCCGGTACCACGCCGTTGTGCTGCTGGAATCGCGAGGAGAGTGCGACAACCTCCGCTGCCTGCTGGAACAAGGGAGAGGAAGGTCTTAGTCGAGTACCGAACGTGTGACCGACTGCGGGAGCGCTGCCGGAACGCAGCGCTCGAAGGATCGTCTACGCGATCTTGAGATCTGGAAGAGTACGACTACATCACCCACGAGAATCTGCTCTCGTTAAACACTTTGGAATCTTCGAGGGTGAGTTATTCCATCGACTCATTGCTACAATCTAGTAGATAGATCTTGGCTTGTTTGTTTGTATGCGGTAGAATTTTTTTGTTTTCCATGCTACGAAACCCTACAGTGGTATCAGAGCCGTGCCTATATGTCGATCTGTTGCACGAGTAGAACACAAAGGTCATTGTGGGCGTTGATGCATTTATTGTCGATTGCTTCTTGTGTACTTTGCATTTGCGGGATGTTGGGATGAAGCGGCCCGGGCTAACCTTACATGACATCGTTTATGAGACTTGCTCCACGCTTGACATGCAACTTGTATTGCATAAGTGGCTTTGCGGGTGCCTATTTCTCCCAGCATAGATAAGATCCAATTTACAACGGGTGATTGACAATGCTAATATCAATGATGTGGTTCTTGTTCGTAAGTTAGAACGACACTTATTGAAAGCCCCAAACCACGTAAAACATGCAACGAAAGTAGAGGCGTCTAACTTTGTTTTGCAGGGGTGTGCTGTGATGTGATATGGCCATGATTGTGATTATATTTGATGTATGCAATGTTCCTTATTGTAAGTTTGCAACCGGCAGGAGGCATATGGTTGTCTTTAATTTCTGTTAAGACCCGCGTATCTAATCAAAGTAGTTGTAATAGTTGAAGCTGGTGGACGACAACCATGGAGCAGTGTCATGGACCTTGATGCAATGCCGGTGATGATGGAGAACATGTTCGTGCTTGAAGATGGAGATCGGAAGCACAAAGAAGAAAGGCCATATCATATCACATATTATGCATTGCATGTGATGTTAATCCTTTATGCATCTTGTGTGGCTTAGTTAACAACGGTAGCATTATAAGATGATCCCTCATGCACATGAATTTCAAGTCATAAAGTGTTCATCCCTAGTTAGCACCGTTGCTAAAGCTTGTTGTTTCGAAGCACCACGTGATGATCGGGTGTGTTAGATTCCGCAAGTGTATACAATGTGAGCAAGCCAGATTTGCTCATGCGGAAGCTAAGGTTTGATCTTGACGAGCCTAGCATGTACAGACATGGTCTCGGAACACGGATCACCGAAAGGTAAAGCATGAATCATATAGTAGATATGATGAACATGACGATTGTTTACCATTGAAACTATATCAACTCTCGTGATGATCGGTGTTGATGTGGTGGATTTGAATTCCGGTGATGAAGTTGCTATCTTGTCATAAAGTTAGTCTAAACTATTGCAAATATGTTGTAGATCAATGGCGGCCCCTACCATCAATTTTAATGCGTTCCTAGAGAAAGGAAAGTTGAAAAACAATGGAAGCAACTTCGCGGATTGGTTCCGCAATTTGAGGATTGTCCTCACAGCTGGTAATTTGACCTATGTGCTGGATGCACCGCTGGGTGAACCACCTGTAGTTGATGCTACCGATGAACTAAAGAATGTTTACCTCGCTCGGAAGAATCAGTACTCCATAGTTCAGTGTGCTATCTTGTATGGTTTGGAATCGGAGCTTCAGAAAAGGTTTGAGAATTCAGACCCACATGATATTGTCCGTGAACTCAAATTGATCTTTGAGACTCACGCGGCAATTGAGAGCTATGAGGCTTCTGAAAAGTTCTTTAACTGCAAGATGGAAGAGGGCAGCTCCGTCAGTGAGCATGTGCTTAAGATGTCTGGGCACGCAAACTGTAAGATCCCTCCTTTATAAAGGAAAAAGGATCCCTGTGTTTACAATGCTAGTCCCTGGATCAATAGCTAGCATCCATAGTTAAGATGTAATATCAAGAAACAAAGGTCATAATACAACTTTATAACCAGGAATAAAATAATTCATTACATCTTACATAGCTCATTTGGCTATCTCATTACGTTGCAGCAGAATATCTATAAACATGGGGTCCTTCATCTTCAAAGTGCCACAGGCAGACATGTTGGTTGTAGACTTTGTAATCCTAATCAATCAACTTCACTAATATCAATCAAACCTGCAACATTACAAATTACAGCCACAAGGGTCAATACATTTGAATTGTATTGGCAAGTTTCACTACTATTTAGAATATAAGTGGATCCTATCATTACATGCATTTTGGCTAAGTAGGGTTTTAGGCTTATTTGCAGAAAGCAATATTTTATCCTATCTTTAAAATGGTTTTGATCGTTTGTCAAATCTCTTTGTCAAAATCTCTTGAACTCCTTGGTAAATCCCCAAGTGTTCAAGTTTTATCAAACTCTCTTGAGCTCATTGGTACATCCCCAAGTACTTCAAGTTTTATCAAAATCTCTTGAGTTCCTTGGTAAATCCCCAAGTACTTCAAGTTTTTATCAAAATCTCTTGAGCTCCTTGGTACATCCCCAAGTACTTCAAGTTTTATAAAACTCTCTTGAGCTCATTGGTACATCCCCAAGTACTTCAAGTTTTATCAAACTCTCTTGAGCTCCTTGGTAAATCCCCAAGTGCATCAAGTCTTTTGTTGTCACTTAAAAGTTTTCTTTTATAAATTGGAATGTCGAGATTTCCCATAGCTTCAAGCTTTAGTTGCTCAGTATTGTCCATAACCGGGGACACGACTAAGTACTTAGATTTTTATCTTCTGCAGAAGTTGTACACTTTACCCACATGACACACTCTCATCTTGTTGCCACCAGTGGCCGCTGGATAAGTACTCACCAAGATGGAGTACTGGCAGATTGAGAATGTGACGATGTCTTTCCAGAGGGTCTTCCCATACACCATTGCTAGCTTGGCTTCAGGCACCAATGTAGGGTTCCTAGTTCCCTCATTTCCAGTAAACCTGAAGACAATGCATGGGTCTTCCCAATGTAGTTGACCAAGCCAGAGCCATATGTAGCATGTGGCTATACACGAAAGCCACAATTGGAGTAACATGTTCAATCTCTAAGTTCCTGGGTGGTTTTATTTTGGTGCACAACACAAAGGGATAACCATAGACATGGTTCCTTTTGTTGCCACCTTCTCCAAAACTCAAAGTATCCTTGTCCACCCAGGTGGTTCATTGAGTACTTGTTTTATTATATAAAACTTAAGTCCTTTCTCAACTTCATTAAAAATATCAACATGTATCTCTTCTCAAAATATTTGGCATGGCTAAGCATTTTCCAACTTCATTGTTTTCACTAAGGAATATGTAAGGTATCCTATTAGGATTTAGCATAGCATAATATAGAAATCCTTTTCATGCATGTTTCAAAATCCACTAAGTATAATGAAAATAATAGGACTTTGGATGATAGTGTAACTTGCCTTTTTGGTAGGGAATGTTGGTTCACTTCTTGATCTTGCTAGTTTCACACTTTTCTAACTTCACTACAAATAAATCAAGCAAACACAATATCAACTAGCATTCCAACCAATATTCAAACAAGCAATACACACATAAAATAATAGGAACTAAGTCATGCATGCAAGCATGCAAAACTAGTTTTATTTGTAAAGGTGGTCTCCACTAGGCTCCAACTTTGTAAAGTCAAAAGTGATCATTTTCCAAAGTGGCTAAGTCATTTGCAAAAAGGGTTTTATCTTTAAACCATTTTAAAATCAAATCATTATTTCATGTGTTTGAAATTGTTTTTAGCAAAACAACAATTTTATATTGTTCACCAACTAAGTTGTTAACTCACAAAACATGGTGTTTTGGTCAATAGGTTTGAATCAAAATATTTTCCCAAGGTTTTTCTTAAGAAAACTTTTCCATAACAAAATCATTATTTTTATTTGACTAGAAATGGGTTAATTCAACCTATTCAATCCTAATCTTCACCCAATACATTTTTGAATCCACAAGATGGTTCCTACGGTCAGTAAGTTCACAACAAACCAATTTGCAAAAGTTTCAACCTTAAAATCATTTTGGAATAATTTTCATAACCTAAACAAGCATACAAATGTTTCTGCAAAAACAAACAATTTACCAGAAGCTTTTTACTAAACAAATTGCAAGGTTGGTTAGGGCTTGTTCCACTGATTCCATTGATATAAAGTTTGTAATTTTTGGACGTGTGGATCAAAAGTTACAAGGGTTTCAAATTTGCATCTAAATCTGTTTTTCAAATTCTGTTTTAAACAAGGACTGGCCACGCGTCGCGTTCTTATTGGGCGGTACCGCTTCGTGCGGATTAGCCTCTCCGGTTCGTTGGATCTAAGCAGATCGTATGGCTCTGGTTGCGTACCTCTTCGGTGTTAAGTGAATCTATCGTGTGCATAGGATCGTGATCTAACGACTCACGGCGTATCAGCCAAGAACTGGCGGCGCTGCGGTGGCTACTGGCGGCGGAGCGGCCTGGCGGTGACGTTGCCGGCGATGCAGGAAACAGGAAAGGGAAAGGAGATGCTCACCATGTTCGCAACGTCGTGCTGAAGCTCGAGTTGGTCGTCGTAGCTAAAGGGGCGCACTGGAGCGGGGTTAATCGCTCGCCGGAGTGGTGGACGGCGTCGGGTTCGTCTGGTGGTCATCGTGGCCGGTGCTGTGGTTCACTCCGAGGCAAAATGACGATGCGGTTAGATGCACAAGACCAAGGCGAAGCTGCGTGCGTGAAGGAGAGGGCGCGGGATGGTCGGTTCTTACCAGGGAAGGTCGTCGGAGATAGTAGCAGACGCGGCGACGCATTAGAGTTTGTCGAAGACGACGTTCTGGGGCGCCCGCGATTGAACAGAGGGTACAGGGAGAAGCGTCTAGGTCTGGGGAGTAAGCTCGTGTGGTTGGGGAGGTGAGCGGCGGCAGTGGTTCGCCGGAATTTACTGGATATGCTCGTCGGAGCAGTGGCGGTGCTGCTTTGATTCAGGGCAGCCTGGTGGCTCTCGTGCAACGGGGTTTGAGGGGAAAGGAGGATAAGGGCGAGGCGGTTAAATGGGTGCGATTACTGGGAGGAATCAAGAGTGTATTCATCGCGTATTCAACGCCGGCGTAAATGGAAGCAACGGCAGGCGGTGTCTGCGCGAGGAAGAAGGAAGTGAGCTGGCGGTGGGGTCCGGGCGTCAGCGGGGAAAGAAGAGAGGGAGAGGGTCCATCTGTCAGTCTCTTTGTGGGTCAGTTAAAAGGTGCGAATCGTTTTCTTCGGGAGAGAGAGGCTGGGCTGGTTGTTGGTCTTATTGGGCTGGCCGACTGGGCTGAGTCCATTTCTATATTTTTTTCTCCTGAATGCTTTTTCCTTTTCTAATTCTATTTTCTGTTTTGAAATTCAAACAACAAATCAAACATTCAATTCACACCAACCTCTCACCAAACTTTGTATTGAGTTTTTGGTTCTGTTTAACAACATAATCGAAAGTCCCAAAAACAAAAATAACTTTACTCCTTTTAGGACCCATTAATAATTAAATAAATGGACCTTAGTTATTAAATCAAATGGGTTTTGATTTATTTGAAATTTCCATTTGAAATCTAAATATTTTCCAAAACCAAATCAGTAGGTTTTATTTGGAAATAAAGAATACTTGGAAAACTTGTTTAAAATAAATAAATAAGTTTTGATGTTTAATTACAAATAGTAAAAACCTTTATTTCTAATAAACTTGGATATTTAATCCTTATTATTTTATTTGAATAAACTTTTAATATTTTTATCAAATAGAAATATTTTATTTCAAAGGCTTGGCCAAGTTTTAATTTGGCTTTATAAAATAATTTTTATTTTATATTTCTACCTTCTTATTTGAAAACCAAATCTTTTTATTAAAAGATTCAAAATAGTATTTCCAAATCTTTTTAGCTTTATTGTTTATTTACATTCTTAATTCCCTTTAGGATTTTATTGTTCAACATAGGTTTGAGAGTTTCCAATTGGATTCAAAAAGTTTCTTCTCACCCTGAAAATCAACAAAGTTTTATTTTATTCATTTATTTTTCACATTACAAGATTTGGAAAATCTTGGGATGTGACACAAACAAACTTCAAAGCTTGGGTATAGTAATTCCTAATGCTTTGGGGACTTACCGTGTCCTCCAATCACTACCACCAAGTTACAAGAACTTCGTGATGAACTACAATATGCAAACATGAACAAGCAGTTGCCAGAACTCTTTGCCATGCTAAAATCTGCAGAAGTGGAGATCAAGAAAGAGCACCAAGTGTTGATGGTCAATAATACCACCAAATTCAAGAAAGGCAAGTCTACGCAAAAGGGACACTTCAAGAAGGGTGGGAAGAAATTTATCGCGCCGACAAAGAAGACCAAGGCTGGACCTAAGCCTGATACTGAGTGCTTTTACTGCAAGGGAGAAGGTCACTGGAAGCGGAATTGCCCAAAGTACTTGGCGGATTTGAAGAACGGCAACATCAAGAAGAAAGGTATATCCTATATACATGGTATTGATGTGTATCTCACTAGTACTCGTAGTAGTGCCTGGGTATTTGATACTGGTTCGGTTGCTCATATCTGTAACTCGAAACAGGTGCTGCAGAATAAACGGAATCTAGCAAAGAACGAGGTGACGATGCGCGTGGGAAACGGATCAAAGGTTGATGTGATCGCGGTCGGCACGCTACCCCTTCATCTACCATCGGGATTAGTTTTATACTTAAATAATTGTTATTTGGTGCCTGCGTTGAGCATGAACATTATATCGGGATCTTGTTTATTGCGAGACGGTTACTTTTTTAAGTCCGAGACTAATGGTTGTTTGATTTATATGAGTAATATGTTTTATGCACATGCACCTTTGATAGATGGTCTATTCTTATTGAATCTCGATAGTGGAAATACACATATCAATAACATTGAGTCTAAACGTTTGAAATCGAGCAATAACTCGACCTATATGTGGCACTGTCGTCTTGGTCACATTAGAGTGAAGCGTATGAAGAAACTCCATTCCGATGGACTTCTTGAATCACTTGAAAGATGCGAAGCATGTCTGATGGGTAAAATGACTAAGACTCCATTTTCTGGTATGATGGAGCGAGCTACGGACTTGTTGGAAATCATACATACCGATGTGTGTGGTCCAATGAGTGTAGCATCACACGGTGGTTATCGTTGTGTTCTTACCTTCACGGATGACTTTCGAGAAGTTTAAGGAATTTCAAAGTGAGGTAGAGAATCAACGTAATAAGAAGATTAAATTTCTACGTGCTGATCGTGGAGGTGAATATCTAAGTTACGAGTTTGGCGAGATTTTGAAGAAATGTGGAATACTTTCACAATTGACACCGCTGGGAACACCACAGTGTAATGGTGTGTCTGAACGTCGTAATCGAACTCTCTTAGATATGGTTCGTTCTATGATGTCACTTACAGATTTACCGCTATCATTTTGGGGTTATGCATTAGAAACAGCCGCATTCACTTTAAATAGGGCACCATCTAAATCCGTTGAAACGACACCGTATGAATTATGGTTTGGGAAGAAACCTAAATTGTCGTTCCTTAAAGTTTGGGGTTGCGAAGCCTATGTAAATAAGTTACAACCGGACAAGCTTGAACCCAAAGCGGAAAAATGCGTCTTCATAGGATATCCGAAGGAAACTATTGGGTATACCTTCTATCATAGATCCGAGGGCAAAATCTTCGTTGCCAAGAATGGATCCTTTCTAGAGAAGGAATTTCTCTCGAAAGAAGTGACTGGAAGGAAAGTAGAACTCGACGAGGTGGTCGAACCTTCTCTCGAAATTGCCAGTAGCGCAGCACCGGAAGAAGTTCCTGTGGTGTCTGCACCAATAAGAGAGGAAGCTAATGATGATGATCATGAAACTTCGGTTGTAGTTGCTACAGAGCATCGCAGGTCAACGAGAACTCGTACCACTCCAGATTGGTATGATCCCGTTATGAGTGTCATGTTGGTGGACAACACCAATGACCCTACGACATATGAGGAAGCGATGATGAGCCCAGATTCCAATAAATGGCAAGAAGCCATGTAATCCGAGATTGGATCCATGTATGAAAACCAAGTGTGGACTTTGGTGGACTTACCGGATGGCCGGAAGGCTGTCGAGAACAAATGGATTTTCAAGAAGAAAACAGATGTTGATGGTAATATTACTGTCTATAAAGCTCGACTTGTCGCAAAAGGGTTTCGACAAATTCAAGGAGTTGACTACGATGAGACTTTCTCACCAGTAGCGAAGCTAAAGTCTGTGAGGATTATGTTAGCAATCGCTGCATATTATGATTATGAGATATGGCAGATGGATGTCAAAACAGCATTCCTCAATGGAGATATTGATAAAGAGTTGTATATGATGCAACCCAAAGGTTTTGTCGACCCTAAAGATGCTAACAAGGTATGCAAACTTCAACGGTCCATCTATGGATTGAAGCAAGCATCCCGAAGTTGGAATCAACGTTTTGATAAGGTGATCAAAAGTTTTGGTTTTATACAAACTTATGGAGAAGCTTGTATTTACAAGAAAGTGAGTGGGAGCTCTGTAGCATTCTTAATACTATATGTAGATGACATATTGTTGATTGGGAATGATGTAGACCTTCTTAATAGTGTCAAGGAATATTTGAATAATAGTTTTTCAATGAAGGATCTTGGCGAAGCATCTTACATATTAGGCATAAAGATTTATAGAGATAGATCGAGACACCTAATACCATTGTCACAAAGTACATATTTGGACAAATTTCTAAAGAGGTTTGGAATGGAAGATAGCAAGAAAGGGTTCTTGCCCATGTTGCCCAATACGACCTTGAGTAAAACTCAAAGTCCGACAACGGCAGAAGATAGAGAAAGGATGAGTAAGACTCCCTATGCCTCAGCCATAGGATCTCTAATGTGGCGGATCCGTTGACTAAACACCTCCCGAGGGAAAAACATGACCAGCACCAAACTGCCATGGGTGTTCGGTATATTACCATGTAATCTAGATTAGATGACTCTAGTGCAAGTGGGAGACTGTTGGAGATATGCCCTAGAGGCAATAATAAATGTAGTTATTATTATATCTTTGTGTTTATGATAAATGTTTACATTCATGCTATAATAGTATTAACAAGGAAACATTAATACTTGTGTGATTTGTAAACTTAAATTGAAGTCCCTAGTAAAGCCTCTTCATAATACTAGCTTGTTGGTTAATAAATGATTGTGGTTTCCCTATCATGAACATTGAGATGTTATTAACAACAAGATCATATCGTTAGGAGAATGAGATGGTGGACATACTCCTATAGATAAGCGTAGCATAAAGATCAAGTCATTTTAATAGTTTAATTTCTATATGCTTTCTGATACATAGTAACCTAATCCCTGCGACCATGATATCATGCATATCACCTTTACCGGATGGATGCTTTGATGACATCAAACACCACACCATATCTGGGTGGCTATAAAGGTGGCATTGAGTGTTCGGAAAGTATTGGTTGAGACACATGGATCAAGAGTGGGATTTGTCCATCCATATGATGGATAGATATACTCTGGGCCCTCTCGGTGAAATGTCATCCAATTAGCTTGCAAGCATGTGACTGGCTCACAAGGGATCACATATCACGGGAACGAGAAAAGAGTACTTATCAGTAACGAGGTTGAAACTAGGTATGCAGAGATACCGACGATCATAACCTCGGATAAGTAAACTATCGTGAGACAAAGGGAAATTGGTATCGTATGTAAGTGGTTCATTCGATCGCAAAGTAATCGTAGAAATATGTGGGAGCCATATGAATTTCCAGATTCCTCTATTGGTTATGGTTCGGAGAAGTGTCTCGATCATGTCCGCATAATGCACGAACCGTAGGGAGACACACTTAAGGATTCGACGTTGTTTGAGTAGTTATGGAATGATGAGTAAGAGACCGAATGTTGTTCGGAGTCTCGGATGGGATCCGGGATATCACGAGGACATCCGGAATGGTCCGGATAATAAGATTCATATAAGGAAAGTCTTGTTTCGGAGTTGGAGAATGGTTCCGGTGTTTTCATCGGGAATGATCTAGAAGGTTCCGGAATGTCCGGCACTCCGGAGGGGAAGGGTACATGAATGTGTCATATCATGTTGGAATGATTGCATCATGTACTAGGTGTCATCGCTGAACAAAATAAAGGGTTTAATCAAATCCTTGTTTGAAAAGTCAAACGCCAATTTGAAAAGTCAAACGGCTATTTTGGGAAGTGGAGGGGAAGGTGGAAACCGAGTTGGGGAGGAGTTCCTCCCCTCCACTGCCGGCCCCATTGGGAAACCGACTTGGGGAGGGACTCCCCTCCCCTGGCGCGCCCCCTCCACCTATATAAGGAGGGGCAGGGCTGCCCCTCCCAATACACAACACCACGCCCTCTATACCTAAACCCTAGCCGCCGCCGCCCACCATAGCCGCCGCCTAGGGTTTCTCCCCTAGCCGCCGACTTGGGCTGCCCCAAGCCCTAGCTGCCGGCCCTATACCCTCTTGCTTGGTGTGTCTAAACCCTAGACCGCCAAGGCTCTCTCATATTCCACCATACTCGCTCCGGCTTAAGTCGAAGCCCTGCGACATCTACCCTCTACTTCCGGTACCACGCCGTTGTGCTGCCGGAATCGCGAGGAGAGTGCTACAACCTCCGCTGCCTGCTAGAGCAAGGGAGAGGAAGGTCTTCATCGAGTACCGAACGTGTGACCGACTGCGGGAGCGCTGCCGGAACGCAGCGCCGGAAGGCTCGTCTACCCGATCTTGAGATCGGGAAGAGTACGACTACATCACCCACGAGAATCTGCTCTCGTTAAGCACTTTGGAATCTTCGAGGGTGAGTTATTCCATCGACTCGTTGCTACAATCTAGTAGATAGATCTTGGCTTGTTTGTTTGTATGCGGTAGAAATTTTTTGTTTTCCATGCTACGAAACCCTACATCAAGGCCCACTTTGTGATCATCCAAAAACTTTCAAAGACATAGTTTAAATGACAATTCAAAATTGAATCTTTATCATATGGGAAGATCCCACTTTTTCAAAAACCACTCAAACAAGCTCAAGTTTCAAAACCCAAGCATCTGCAGACTCACCAGCACCAATCTAGCAAACCACCAAAAATCTTTTCAAAATTCAATACTTGATTTCATGTGGCCATTTCATCAGACAGGTTACAGACACAAATCAAACAAACATCAAACACTATAGTGTGCAGTAAAATTGGCCTAACTTGTTCCCTAGTTAGCTCATGTCACATCCCAAGATTTTCCAAATCTTGTAATGTGAAAAATAAATGAATAAAATAAAACTTTGTTGATTCTCAGGGTGAGAAGAAACTTTTTGATTCCAATTGGAAACCTTCAAACCTATTTTGAACAAATAAATCCTAAAGGGATTTAAAAAGATAAAACAAATTAATAAAGAAAATATTAAATATTTAAAAATTACTATTTTGGATCTCTTAATAAAAGGTTTTGGTTTTCAGAAGAAAAGGTGGATTTAAAAATAAAGATTATTTTATAGAGCCAAATTAAACCTTGTCCAAGCTTTTGAAATAAAACATTTTGTTTTGATAAAAAAAATAGTAAAGGTATATGTAAATAAAATAATAAGGATTTAATATCCAAGTTTATTAAAAAAAGGTTTTACTATTTTAAATAAACACTAAATTTTATTTTTTATATTTTAAATAAGTTTTCCAAGCAATTTATATTCTCAATTAAAACCTACTGAAGTGTTTGGTTTTATTTTAGATTTCAAAATAAAGATTTTAATAAAACAAATCCTATTTGATTTAATAACTAAGGCCCATTTTATTTAATTATTAATGGACCCTAAACTAAAAATGTTATTTGGTTTTAAACAAGTTTTCCAAGTATCTTTTATTTTCAAATAAAACCTACTGATTTGGTTTTGAGAATATTTAGATTTCAAATAGAGTTTTTAAATAAATTAAAACCCATTTGATTTATTAACTAGTGTCCATTTTATTTAATTATAAATGGACTCTAAAATAAAAATAATATTTTATTGGACTTTGGTTTTGTGATGTTAAATAGAACCAAATTCAATTACAAGTGTGGTGAATGTGTTTGAATTATTTTGGTTGTTGATTTGTTTGCTTGAATTTTCAAATCAGTAAATAGAAATAGAAAAGGATAAATCAATGAGACAGAAAAAAATATGAAAACGGACCAGCCCAGCCGGCCAGCCCAACAGCCCAGTCCAGCCCACCTATTCCCTCGCCCCCGAACCGTTTTCTTCACCGCAGAAGCAACCCGTGAGGACGCTGACAAGTGGACCCCTTCCCCTCACTTCCTTTCTCGCTGACAGGTATGCCCCACCCCTTCTGTTCATCGTCTACACCCACGACCTGTTCCTCCCCCCAGACGCCGCTGCCGTTTGATTCTTCGCTTGATTACGACTTAATGCCGCGCCATAATCTCGCTGCGACCACGCACGTTAAAGCGCCTGTCCCTCCTCTCCACTTCCCCTCTGTCGCCCCACCTCGACACGCCCCCAGGATATCGAATTCTGCTCAACCACCGCCACTGTCCGACGATGCTCCGGCGAGGGTTCCGGCCAGCTCACTCCACCTCTTGCCTCCTCGAGCTCGCAGCTGAGATCACCATCACCCTGCGAACCTTTCTGCAGCCGCAGCTGGCTCGCGCGCGCCCCTGAGCGTCGGCAGCGACAACAACCGCCACCGCCATGTCTGGTTCATCTCCGACGAGCCCCACAGGTAGTTTACGACCACCCCGCGCCCTCTCCTTCACGCACACATCGTCTCCATAGCTTTGCGCGTCTAACCCTGTCTCCCATTTGTCCTAGCGTGCACCGTAGCCCCATCTCCGACGACACCCGAGCGAACCTGACGCCAGCAGGAACTTCGGCGAGCAATCAAGCCCACTCTAGTGCTCCCCTCCGTCTGCAACCAACACGTTGAGCTACCCCAGCCTTCTGCGATCTCGGTGAGCACCTTCCCATCCTCCCTCGCTTCCTGTTTCGCCGGCGCGGCCACCGTCTGGCCGCTCCGCCGCCAGCCACCGTCGCAGCGCCGCTCGTTTAGGGTCGAGCTCACAGCAGCCGTCCGATCTCGATCTGGTGGATAGGATAGAACCACTTAAAGCGAAGAGGTACGCAACCTGTGCCACACGATCTAACTTGATCCAACGCGCCAGGGTAGTCGATCCAACCGAAAGGGTATTGACGAATCAGAAACAGCCACGTGGACTGGATTCGATTTAAAACAGATTTTTGATCTGATTAGAATGCAAATTTGTAATTGGTGTAACTTTTGATCCACACGTCCAAAAATTACAAATTTTATACCAATGGAATCAGCAAGACAATCCCTAGCCAACCATGCCTTTTGTTTAGTAAAAATCATCTGGAAAAATGGTTGTTTTTGCAAAAACATTTGTATGCTTATTAAGGATGTGAAAATTATTTAAAAATGATTTTGGGGATAAAATCTTTGGCAAATGGTGTATTTTGAACCTACTGACCATAGGAAACACTTTGTGGATTCAAAGAAATGAATTTGGTGAAACAAAATAATGATTCTTTGATTTAAAACCATTTCTAGTCAAATAGAAATGTGGTTTATTTATTAAAATTGGTTTTGGAAGAAAACCTTTGGAAAATGTTTTGTTTTAAACTCTCTGACCCCAAACACCAAGTTTTATGGTGTGAAAACATATTTGGTGAGCCCTATAGATTAATGCCTTAGTAAAAATATTTCTACACCACATAAAATGATACTTTGTTTTGAAAAATGGTTTATGAGGTGAAACCTTTTGCAAATGACTTTGCCACTTTACAAAATGACCATTAGGTGCTTTCAAATGTTTATGACCCATTAGGAACTACTTTTTCAAATAAAACAAAGTTTGGCATGCTTGCATGCATTATCTTAGTTCTATGATTTTATGTGTTGTTTTGCTTGATTGGTAGATTGAGTTTGTGCCTTGCTTGATTGAATTGTAGTGACTTGAAGAGTGTGTTTGTTGCAAGGACAAGGAGTGAACTTATACCCTCTACCAAAAAGGAAAGTGATGCTTCATACTTTTGTCCCATTACTTTCACTATGCATTAGTGATTTTTCTAAGTAAACCTTGCTATAGAAAAACCTAGTAAATGAAACCTTAGTGAAACATTTCCTAAGTTAAGATTCCTACTACTATCAAGCTTAGCTTAGCTAATAGAAAACAAGGGTGGAATTTATATATTCACACTATGGAAAAATTTCTAAGTCTGAGGACTTGTGATTTTGTTTAATAAAACAACTGAGTTAATGAATCCCCTGGGTGGAATGGGACTTGCTTGGTGGTTTTTGGTTGAGTGGTTTACAAGGCCCATGTTTATGGTTGACCTTGTGTATCTCACTTGTGGATGGCCACCCAGGAACAAAGAGATTTGATATGTCAAATGTTGAGAAGCTTCAAGTGCAACCACTTGGCAATATGGGCTCTGCCATGATCATATAGGTTGCAAGAACTTAGCCATATGGACAGTGGGTGGTAGAGTTTTGATAGGATGGAACGCGTCCATTTGGTCTAAGGGAAGGCTTCTGAAAGATCTTGTCTTGGGAAACCAAGTCTTGTGGGGAAAGTGCACCACCTCTGCAGAGTGTAAAATCTAAGTACTTAGCCATGCCCCTGGTAAAGGACAATTTGAGCATCAAGACATGGAAGCAATCAAGAATCTCATCATTCAAATTTCTAAGATAAAAACTTGTGGGTTGAACAAGGGTTAAAGGTTTTTTTTTCAATCTTTGATTGATAAAAATGATTTTGTCAAGCAAAACCTTAATGTTTTCAAATGATAAGGAAAATCTATTTGAGCAAAGCAAGCCTAAGCTCCACTTGGCCAAATGCATATAGATGATATACTCCACTATACTACCATAGTATCACTTGCCAATACAATTCAAATGTATTGACCCTTGTGGAGGTAACTTGTTATGTTGAAGGTCTGATTGATTTAGTGAAGTTTAAGTGATTAGGATTACAAGTCTACAACCAACATGTCTGCCTGTGGCACTTGAAGATGAAGGACCCCATGCTTATAGATATTCTGCTGCAATGTAATGTAATAGCCAAATGAGCTATGTAAGATGTAATAAAATTATGTTATTCCTGGTTATAAAGTTGTATTATGACCTCTGTTTCTTGATATTACATCTTAACTGTGGATGCTAGCTATTGATCCAGGGACTAGCATTGTAAACACATGGATCTCTACCTTATTAAATGTTGGGAACCTTATAGATGGTATCAGAGCATTGTGTTGCCTGTAGGATTTGTAAACCTAGGATTGGACAAAACCCTTAGAAAATTAGGAGTTGTATTTGTGCCAAAACTTATTTACAAACAATCTTGTAAATTCTTTCCTCAACCATTTTGGTTTCAACTCTACATCCCTTCTATTTTCAACTTGATGGAAAAACCTACCCCATGACCAAAGACTACACCATGTGCAAAGGACTTCTTCAACAACCTCAACTCAAATAACTTCAACTTCTTCAACTCTAATGACTTCAACTTCTTCAACTCTAATGACTTCAACATCTTCAGCATATTCACCAAGGACTTCCAAACTTGGATATCACCAAGGACTACAAGTGAGACAAGGAAATCTTGCTCAAGATTTAGAGACCGAGGGAATGCAAAAGTTAGAAGGAACCTACATCATTTGAAGTTTTGTGACCAAGAGTTTTTCTCAAGGAAACCATGATCATATACAAGATGAATCAACCAAGAAAGAAGGAAGGATCACAAGTGAACCATATAGATGGACCACCACACCAACTTATGTGGTGTAACAAAAATATTTTTGGTTGCCTAAAAATATGCTTGAAACTTTGTTGTTTGAGTGGAATGTTTGTTTGTGATTGCTTGCACATTGCTTGTGTGAATTGTGATGTGTGTGGTTAGAATCCTTACTTAGAAATATTCTGCCTATTCTAATCCCTACCCAACCCAAACAGATGACTTCTCCAAGAGACTCCAACATCAAGGATGGTGACACCAACAACAACCAAGAAGACAACATGAGAGAACTTATAGCAACCCAAAACCAGTTGAGCCAAGAGACAACTCAGCTTTTAGCCAACAACAATGGACTAGATCCAGCCATACAAAGGATTTTGAAACTTCAATCCCAATTGTTGCAAGGATTGGTTACTCAAATGATCAACATGAGAGAAAACTTTTCCCAAGGAGCTAATGACAACAAGGATGGATGTTATTTTAGAAGAAACCAAAGCTAACAATACTTGTGGAGACAAGGATCATACATCCAAGAAGCATGAACATCAATGCCCCAAGAAGAGAGAAAGATTTCCCACCTTTGAGGTGAGATATGAAGAGCATGAACTAGAAGAACTCCTAGCTTTGGAGAGACCCAAAAAGAAGAAGAAGGACAAAAGCCAATTGCAATGTCACAATTGCAAAGAGATGGGACACTATGCCAGTGAATGCCCAGAAAAGAAGAAGATCCAAGAAGACAAACAAAAGCTAGTGAAACCCAAGATGAGGAAGGATTTTTAGCCAAGTGATGTGCAAACATTGCAAAGAGTTAGGACATTATGCATCGTATTGTCCAGAGAAGCCACCTCAAGACCTCAGCCTTATCAAATGTTTAAAATGCAAGGAACTAGGCCACTATGCAAACTTCTGTCCAGGAAAGTTACACCAAGATTCCAAGCAAACCAAGATGTAAATTTAGTTGGAAAATTTTTAAGGGTGGTAGTACCCTAGATGCTTTTGAGCCTACTTGTAACCCTAGCTTTCCCAAATCTCGGGACGAGATTTATTTTAAGGGTGGTAGCCTGTCACATCCCAAGATTTTCCAAATCTTGTAATGTGAAAAATAAATGAATAAAATAAAACTTTGTTGATTTTCAGGGTGAGAAGAAACTTTTTGATTCCAATTGGAAACCTTCAAACCTATTTTGAACAAATAAATCCTAAAGGGATTTAAAAAGATAAAACAAATTAATAAAGAAAATATTAAATATTTAAAAATTACTATTTTGGATCTCTTAATAAAAGGTTTTGGTTTTCAGAAGAAAAGGTGGATTTAAAAATAAAGATTATTTTATAGAGCCAAATTAAACCTTGGCCAAGCTTTTGAAATAAAACATTTTGTTTTGATAAAAAATAGTAAAGGTATATTTAAATAAAATAATAAGGATTTAATATCCAAGTTTATTAAAAAAAGGTTTTACTGTTTTAAATAAACACTAAATTTTATTTTTTATATTTTAAATAAGTTTTCCAAGCAATTTATATTCTCAATTAAAACCTACTGAAGTGTTTGGTTTTATTTTAGATTTCAAAATAAAGATTTTAATAAAACAAATCCTATTTGATTTAATAACTAAGGCCCATTTTATTTAATTATTAATGGACCCTAAACTAATAATGTTATTTGGTTTTAAACAAGTTTTCCAAGTATCTTTTATTTTCAAATAAAACCTACTGATTTGGTTTTGAAAATATTTAGATTTCAAATAGAGTTTTTAAATAAATTAAAACCCATTTGATTTATTAACTAGTGTCCATTTTATTTAATTATAAATGGACTCTAAAATAAAAATAATATTTTATTGGACTTTGGTTTTGTGATGTTAAATAGAACCAAATTCAATTAAAAGTGTGGTGAATGTGTTTGAATTATTTTGGTTGTTGATTTGTTTGCTTGAATTTTCAAATCAGTAAATAGAAATAGAAAAGGATAAATCAATCAGACAGAAAAAAATATGAAAACGGACCAGCCCAGCCGGCCAGCCCAACAGCCCAGTCCAGCCCACCTGTTCCCTCGCCCCCGAACCGTTTTCTTCACCGCAGAAGCAACCCGTGAGGACGCTGACAAGTGGACCCCTTCCCCTCACTTCCTTTCTCGCTAACAGGTATGCCCCACCCCTTCTGTTCATCGTCTACACCCACGACCTGTTCCTCCCCCCAGACGCCGCTGCCGTTTGATTCTTCGCTTGATTACGACTTAATGCCACGCCATAATCTCGCTGCGACCACGCACGTTAAAGCGCCTGTCCCTCCTCTCCACTTCCCCTCTGTCGCCCCACCTCGACACGCCCCCAGGCTATCGAATTCTGCTCAACCACCGCCACTGTCCGACGATGCTCCGGCGAGGGTTCCGGCCAGCTCACTCCACCTCTTGCCTCCTCGATCTCGCAGCTGAGATCACCATCACCCTGCGAACCTTTCTGCAGCCGCAGCTGGCTCGCGCGCGCCCCTGAGCGTCGGCAGCGACAACAACCGCCGCCGCCTTGTCTGGTTCATCTCCGACGAGCCCCACAGGTAGTTTACGACCACCCCGCGCCCTCTCCTTCACGCACACATCGTCGCCATAGCTTTGCGCGTCTAACCCTGTCTCCCATTTGTCCTAGCGTGCACCGTAGCCCCGTCTCCGACGATGCCCGAGCGAACCCGACGCCAGCAGGAACTCCGGCGAGCAATCAAACCCGCTCTAGTGCTCCCCTCCGTCTGCAACCAACACGTTGAGCTTCCCCAGCCTTCTGCGATCTCGGTGAGCACCTTCCCATCCTCCCTCGCTTCCTGTTTCGCCGGTGCCGCCACCGTCTGGCCACTCTGCCGCCAGCCACCGCCGCAGCGCCGCTCGTTTAGGGTCGAGCTCACAGCAGCCGTCCGATCTCGATCTGGTGGATAGGATAGAACCACTTAAAGCGAAGAGGTACGCAACCTGTGCCACACGATCTAACTTGATCCAACGCGCCAGGGCAGTCGATCCAACCGAAAGGGTATTGACGAATCAGAAACAGCCACGTGGACTGGATTCGATTTAAAACAGATTTTTGATCTGATTAGAATGCAAATTTGTAATTGGTGTAACTTTTGATCCACACGTCCAAAAATTACAAATTTTATACCAATGGAATCAGCAAGACAATCCCTAGCCAACCATGCCTTTTGTTTAGTAAAAATATTCTGGAAAAATGGTTGTGTTTGCAGAAACATTTGTATGCTTATTAAGGATGTGAAAATTATTTAAAAATGATTTTGGGGATAAAATCTTTGGAAAATGGTGTATTTTGAACCTACTGACCATAGGAAACACTTTGTGGATTCAAAGAAATGAATTTGGTGAAACAAAATAATGATTCTTTGATTTAAAACCATTTCTAGTCAAATAGAAATGTGGTTTATTTATTAAAATTGGTTTTGGAAGAAAACCTTTGGAAAATGTTTTGTTTTAAACTCTCTGACCCCAAACACCAAGTTTTATGGTTTGAAAACATATTTTGTGAGCCCTATAGATTAATGCCTTAGTAAAAATATTTCTACACCACATAAAATGATACTTTGTTTTGAAAAATGGTTTATGAGGTGAAACCTTTTGCAAATGACTTTGCCACTTTACAAAATGACCATTAGGTGATTTCAAATGTTTATGACCCATTAGGAACCACTTTTTCAAATAAAACAAAGTTTGGCATGCTTGCATGCATTATCTTAGTTCTATGATTTTATGTGTTGTTTTGCTTGATTGGTAGATTGAGTTTGTGCCTTGCTTGATTGAATTTTAGTGACTTGAAGAGTGTGTTTGTTGCAAGGAAAAGGAGTGAACTTATACCCTCTACCAAAAAGGCAAGTGATGCTTCATACTTTTGTCCCATTACTTTCACTATGCATTAGTGATTTTTCTAAGTAAAACTTGCTATAGAAAAACCTAGTAAATGAAACCTTAGTGAAACATTTCCTAAGTTAAGATTCCTACTACTATCAAGCTTAGCTTAGCTAATAGAAAACAAGGGTGGAATATATATATTCACACTATGGAAAAATTTCTAAGTCTGAGGACTTGTGATTTTGTTTAATAAAACAACTGAGTTAATGAATCCCCTGGGTGGAATGGGACTTGCTTGGTGGTTTTTGGTTGAGTGGTTTACAAGGCCCATGTTTATGGTTGACCTTGTGTATCTCACTTGTGGATGGCCACCCAGGAACAAAGAGATTTGATATGTCAAATGTTGAGAAGCTTCAAGTGCAACCACTTGGCAATATGGGCTCTGCCATGATCATATAGGTTGCAAGAACTTAGCCATATGGACAGTGGGTGGTAGAGTTTTGATAGGATGGAACGCGTCCATTTGGTGTAAGGGAAGGCTTCTGAAAGATCTTGTCTTGGGAAACCAAGTCTTGTGGGGAAAGTGCACCACCTCTGCAGAGTGTAAAATCTAAGTACTTAGCCATGTCCATGGTAAAGGACAATTTGAGCATCAAGACATGGAAGCAATCAAGAATCTCATCATTCAAATTTCTAAGATAAAAACTTGTGGGTTGAACAAGGGTTAAAGGTTTTTTTCAATCTTTGATTGATAAAAATGATTTTGTCAAGCAAAACCTTAATGATTTCAAATGATAAGGAAAATCTATTTGAGCAAAGCAAGCCTAAGATCCACTTGGCCAAATGCATATAGATGATATACTCCACTATACTACCATAGTATCACTTGCCAATACAATTCAAATGTATTGACCCTTATGGTTGTAACTTGTTATGTTGCGGGTTTGATTGATTTAGTGAAGTTTAAGTGATTAGGATTACAAGTCTACAACCAACATGTCTGCCTGTGGCACTTGAAGATGAAGGACCCCATGCTTATAGATATTCTGCTGCAATATAATGTAATAACCAAATGAGCTATGAAGATGTAATAAAATTATGTTATTCCTGGTTATAAAGTTGTATTATGACCTCTGTTTCTTGATATTACATCTTAACTGTGGATGCTAGCTATTGATCCAGAGACTAGCATTGTAAACACATGGATCTCTACATTATTAAAGGTTGGGAACCTTACAGCTCACAACCATCTCAGTAGATCATCTAGGAAGATTAGCCAAGCACTAGCACCACTGTAATCTTGCCATTGCCATCAATGGTGAATAGCCGAGCACACCCTTGCCACCCCATAGTTGACAGCAAGCTAGGAGCAGCAGCAAGCCTAGCCAGCATGTCTGGGAGGCAGCCCACCGTCCACCGCCACTCACTGTCCCAGCCGCGAGCGTTGCCAAGCCCTGGACCACGCGCACAAGCCGCGCCCAGACCGCTAAATACCATGCCGAGTGTGCGCCAGAGCACCACCCTCGACCAGCGCCCACAGACCGCGCACCTCCCTCGCCGCGTGCACACACAATCCCCACCGACCCAGGAGACTGCCAGACATCCCTGTTTGCCGCCCCGTGCCGCACAGCCACCGCCCGCCTTCAAAGACGCCACCTCTACCGCGCAGAGCATCGCCCGTTCTAGACCAAGCCACACCGCCCCATGCCTCGAAACCATGTCGTTGAGCATCGCCAGGAGACACCGCACCGTCCCCTACCTTCGCCCATGCCATTAGCCGCCTATAACATCGCCCCCGACAAGCTCACCGTGCGCCCCGACGGTCCCCTCGCTCGACTATAAATAGAGGCCACCCCCGCACGATTTCTTCACACCATCTCACTCCCCTCTTCTCACTGATCGTGACACACCGTTCCCGGAGCAAGGCGAGCACCACCCCACCGGAATTTCACCGGAGCCCGCCGCCTTTGGAGAAGAAGGGAGCCATCGATTTCGTCCATCCCAGGAGCTGTCGCGACCACCCCTGTGTTCGCCGTCGTCGACTTCGTCGTTCGCCCGCCTCGCCGACCCTCGCCCGTACCCCGGTGAGCCCCCAGCACACCTCACTGACCGTGCTAGGTTTCGTTCTCGCCGGCGTTGTCTCGCGTCGACGATGACTCTTAGCCGTTGGATTAGAACTAGATCGAACGACCCACGTTGCCCCATACCGCTTCGCCCAGCCCCATGTCACTAACGAGTGGGGACACCCACTTAAGCAGCCCGCGGGAGCACTGCGCTTAGCAGGCCGGCCCGTTTACTTTTCCCGCGCAGCCCAATTATTTCAAATTAAACTTTTTCCATTTTAATTCAAACACACTTCTGTACCCAACTTCAAAAATCAACCCAGATCGATTCAGTACACCAAATTGAATGAAACCAATTTTGTTAGACAGGACTGTGAATGCTGAATCCAAGCCCGTTCGATTCAAGTCATTTGGATCTATAGATCACCCATAGTAAAAATAACAAAGCAGAAGCTTTTCTGCATTCAAACATTTTTCAAATTTAAACCATAATAGATTTTGAGTTGATTCCAACTCTCAAAAATCACAATTAACCATACCTTTCAGAATATATAAAAATATATAGGTTTACTTGCAGAAATAATGTTCAAGTAATAAAAGAATGCCCCATAGGCATTTCTAGCCACTTTATTTAATTAAAATAAAAGGGTAAAACCTTATTAAATTGTGACACCACTTTAATTCATGTTCCCATGGACCAACTTATGTGGTGATGACATGTGTCAACATGATCCCATGTTTGGTTTGGAGAATATTAAATCTTAAATACTTTTTCAATGAATAGAAATTACTTTTCTACAAATAAAAGAAATTAAATCAAGCCTTAACCTTGTAATGTTAGAGATGATGCTAGATCATCTATAGGACCCTTGTGTGTGATGATTGCAAGTAGTTAAGTATTGTTTGGTGATTGTGTACCTCGTACTTATTCATAGACGCTAGTACCGACCAAGGATACGAGGAGGAAGGAGGATTCTACGAAGAAGAAGCCGAGGAGAACTTCAACCACTGCTCTGCACAAGGCAAGCTTATATTGAAACTAATGCAAGCTTTACTAACTAAGTGGACCAATGCAAGTTAACCCTTTCAAGATACCCTACTGATGCAACAAACCCCTACTTGTTACTATGCCTATTATATGCTTTAAGCATATGAGATCATACCCACTTGATAAACCAATCCTAGTTTTATTTGCAAGCTTCTTACTTTATTTCTTTATCAAAGCTTCAACTTAGAGTTGATTTAAGTGACTGGTAGATATTAGAAAAATATGTGAAGGTTGCATAAAGAGCATTAAACTTGGCCTAAGTTAGATAATATTTGTGTCTTCCTAAGGCATGAGATTAAACTTAGTTAAACCCCACTAGTTTACCACCCCTCATTAGTGCTTATCCCCACCTTAGATGATAGTGCTAAGCATAAAACTTGATCAACTTTAGATGGGGATACTTGGTGGAAAAATGGTGATGAAAACCTTGGAATGATGGATCATTCTACTGAAATGTTTTGGACATGTGTTTCCGAACACTTGATGATTTTGGTGATAAAAATGTTGAGGCAAGAGCCTTAGCCCTTTATAAAACTGATGGTTGTCTGGATGCGATACCATTCCAATTTTATCGTACAACCAAAATACCCGAATATTGGGTAGGGCTTGACTGGAAACTTATATCCCTTAGTATTAGTTACCTCACGGTCAAGGTCTGAGCTAAGGCTACCTTGTGAAGATTGTCCACCTGTGCAGTACCCAAGATGATAGTTGGTCATGGTTGGGAGGCCAAACTCACAGGAGAGGTGCTTATACTAGGGTGTGTAATGGAAAGGTTAGGATTGATTATCTGCATACTGAGTATGGTGAATTCAGGATTTGTTCCTGACGGATGTATCGAATGTTGTGGTGAAAGTGTACAATCTCTGCAGAGTGTCAAACTATTCGAATAGCCGCGTCCGTGGTTATGGAAAGTTGGAGTGGCCATACTGTTCCCTCGTCAGACTTTTCAAAATGATTTGTGAAATGAATTGAGACTTTGACTTGACCACAGCAGAGTTGTGATATGAAATACAAGTTCCCACTTAGGAGTTATAAAATCGTGACTAGTTTTGGAACCTAGTAGAGATAAATCTGGCTTTTCCAAAACAACCCTAGAGCCTAGTGTCCTATTATCCAAAAACTCCTTTTCCTGTTAGTATTAGTTTGCGAGTACTTAAAGAGTACTCATGGCTCTGTCCCTGGCTATTCCCATGGCCAGACTATGAAGAGGAGTACCTGGAGGATGGACCCCAGGAAGGTTACGACAACTAGGATCATCTCCCATCGTCAGCATTGCCTGTGACCCCGAAAATGGAGCTTCACCTACGCTACCATTATTATTACGTATTCCACTGCTCGAAGTTGTATTAAGAACTGGATCATGAGATCCCTATTCGTGTAAGAACTTATGTATCGTTTGTAATGGATGATGTACTATGGTATCCAATTCTGTTATGTCTTGCAAAAATGGTAATCCTGGGATTGCGATGTATGGCATAACAGGCATCTAGGATTGAAAAATCCGGGTGTTGACAATTGAAGAGCGGACCTCTAAGACTTTCCAATAGTGTAGGTCCCAAAATATAGATTGCTTCTTCCACATGGGCGCGTGTCCGACATCGTCATTCGGAACAGATAGACTGCCAGGACCTTTTCCAAAGATTACTTCTAGGTCCTTGACCATACCAAATACCTCCTCACCGGTACGGAGGACATGCTTCCTCCAGGGTTCTGCCAGACGTTGGAAATGCTTGTCTTTCTTTCTTGCTGGATGCAGGTTCGGAAGAAATCGACGATACCCTAGGTACACAACCTTCTTACATTTATCCAAATATACACTTTCAGTCTCATCTAAACAGTGTGTGCATGCACTGTATCCCTTGTTTGTCTGCCCTGAAATGTTACTAGGAGCAGGCCAATCATTGATGGTTACGAAAAGCAACGCTCGTAGGTCAAATGGCTCCCCTTTGTGCTCATCCCACATACGTACACCTGGTTTGGCTCACAGCTGTAAAAGTTCTTCAACTAATGGCCTTAGGTACACATCAATGTCATTGCCGGGTTGCCTCGGGCCTTGGATGACCACTGGCATCATAATGAACTTCCTCTTCATGCACAACCAAGGAGGAAGGTTATAGATACATAGAGTCACAGGCCAGGTGCTGTGACTGTAGCTATGCTCACCAAAAGGATTCATACCATCTGTACTTAGACCAAACCTTAAGTTCCTTGCATCACGTGCGAAGTCTGGGTACTCTCGCTTGACTTTTATCCACTGAAAGAACATGTTGGGCCCCCATGTGTGGTTTTGGTAATTAATGACAATATTTATGGACTAATGTGTGTATTAAGTTATACTTGTAGGAATTATCCATTGGCATCGCTTGGAGCATGTGTTGGCTTCAAGGTCGATGAAATGCAAAGAAGATATGTTGTGCAAGCTCAATATGTAAGGTCGATGATGTGCAATTAAGAAAGGCGTTCCATCTTGAGAAGGGCAAGACCGTCTACATCGAGCTCAAGTGGAATGCTCAAGGCAAAGGTATAATCTTGATAGGTTTTCCCTTTTGCCGGTCTCACGTTGTGTGTGTGAAACCGGGTTTAGGATAGATAACCGTACTATCAAGAGGGGCTCTCGTATGAGTAATTCGGTCACATCGTTCGGATAGAGCTCAAACCTTTGCATACATGCATCATCGTATTTGGTTGTTATTTAGTCTTATCCATGTGAGGATATAGATCTTGTGGTAATCTCCATAACAAGCTCTTGTTCATCAAAATCGGATCTCCCATATATATCTTGTTGCGATTTTGATTTATGCAGCTTTTCGGTTTCTCACCAAGTGAGGTATCTCACATTATATTAAATGATACACTCCCACTTGGTGATAATCAATATTTCTCATCGTATTGGGTCTCAAACATGAATCGGTTCTTATAGGCCATGCAAATCCCCCTAGAACCCCAAAACTGTGGGAAAGTTCGAGTCTTACGAGACATGCAAATCCCCATGGAATCCCAAAACCGTGGGAAATAGTTCATGAAAACGGCCATAAAACACCAAAACAACAAGTTTTTGGTCATAATTCTAAGACATGTATTGGGTCTTACGGGCCACACAAATCCCCCATGAACCCCAAAACCGTGGACAATAGCTCATGAAAAAGGGCCATAAAACAGCAAAACGATGATTTTTTGGTCATAACTCTCAAACATGTATCGGGTCTTACGGTCCATTCAATATGCAGCCCTTGTTGTCCTCTATCCAACGCAATTGGAATCGGGTCAATCGGAATCTCCAACCAAAAGTTATGACCATTTGTATATTTGCTTTATTGAAAAAGAAAAGGAAAAATATATTGTCTGGGTCGAGCGGTACTATCGCAGCCCAGTACCGCTCGTACCTGGCTGCGCGCAGCCCATTCCTGTGTGGCCCGGTACCTCCAACCGGTTCTACTGGACCGGCCCGGTAGTACCGCCCGGTGGGCCTGATTCGCCCAGATCTAGCCTAGCCTTTCGTCTCTCTGCCCCGCGCGCCGCTTGCCTCGCTTCTCGCGCGCGCTACCGCCACCGGTTTTCTTGCTGCGTCGCTTCTCCCGCGCGGCCCCGCATGCATCGCCAGATCCCTGCAGCGCCCGTTGACCCGCCGCTGCCGCCTGGTCCCGCTGGCGCGCGCGTGCGTCCCGCGCTGCTGGCTTGCATGCTGCGCTAGGCCCGCCTGCTGGCCCCGTTTTTGCCGCTGCCCCCTCGCTTGCTCTCTGGACCCACTGGCCCCGCTCGCATGCAGCAGCTGGCTCGCGCGCTGCTCCGCTGCTTTGCTGTTGCTGCAGCCCACGCTGGCAAGCACGCCTGCCGCTGCTGCCACACTTGCACTAGTGGAAACGAGGCTTTTCTGTAAGGTCCCTCCTTTGTAAAGGAAAAGGATCCCTGTGTTTACAATGCTAGTCCCTGGATCAATAGCTAGCATCCACAGTTAAGATGTAATATCAAGAAACAAAGGTCATAATACAACCTTATAAACAGGAATAAAATATTTTTATACATCTTACATATCTCATTTGGCTATTACATTACATTACAGCAGAAAATCTATAAGAATGGGGTCCTTCATATTCAAGGTGCCACAGGCAGACATGTTGGTTGTAGACTTTGTAATCCTAATCAATCAACTTCACTAATATCAATCAAACCTGCAACATTACAAGTTACAGCCACAAGGGTCAATACATTTGAATTGTATTGGCAAGTTTCACTACTATGTAGAGATAAGTGGATCCTATCATTACATGCATATTTGGATAAGTAGGGTTTTAGGCTTATTTGCAGGAAGCAATGATTTATTCTATCTTTCAAATTGGTTTTGATCTTTTGTCAAATCTTTCTAAACTCCTTGGTAAGACCCCAAGTGTTTCAAGTCTTTGTTAAAATCCCTTGAGCTCCTTGGTACACCCCAAGTACTTCAAGTTTTTATCAAAATCTCTTGAGCCCCTTGGTAAAACCCCAAGTGCATCAAGTTTTATCAAACTCTCTTGAGCTCCTTGGTAAATCCCCAAGTGCATCAAGTTTTATCAAACTCTATTGAGCTCCTTGGTAAATCCCCAAGTGCATCAAGTCTTTTCTTGTCACTTAAAAGTTTTCTTTTAGAAATTGGAATGTCGAGATTTCCCATAGCTTCAAGCTTTAATTGCTCAGTATTGTCCGTAACCGGGGACACGGCTAAGTACTTAGATTTTTATCTTCTGCAGAAGTTGTACACTTTACCCACATGACACACTCCCATCACGCTAGCTTCTCTTCAGGCACCAATGTAGGGTTCCTAGTTCCCTCATTTCCAGTAAACCTGAAGACAATGCATGGGTCTTCCCAATGTAGTTGACTAAGCCAGAGCCATATGTAGCATGTGGCTGTACACGAAAGCCACAATTGGAGAAACATGTTCAATCTCTAAGTTCCTGGGTGGTTTTATTTTGGTGCACAACACAAAGAGATTACCATAGACATGGTTCCTTTTGTTGCCACCTTGTCCAAAACTTGAGTATCCTTGTCCACCCAGGTGGTTCATTGAGTACTTGTTTTATTATGTAAAACATAAGTCTTTTCTCAACTTCATTAAAAATCTCAACATGTATCTCTTCTCAAAATATTTAGCATGGCTAAGCATTTCACAACTACATTGTTTTCACTAAGGAATATGTAAGGTATCCTATTAGGTTCTAGCATAGCATAAGTATAGAAATCCTTTTCATACATGTTTCAAAATCCACTAAGTATAATGAAAATAGTAGTACTTTGGATGATAGTGTAACTTGCCTTTTTGGTAGGGAATGGTGGTTAACCTCTTGAGCTTGCTAGTTTCACACTTTTCTAACTTCACTACAATCAATCAAGCAAACACAATGTCAACTAGCATTCCAACCAATATTCAAACAATCAAACACACATAAAATAATAAAAGCTAAGTTATGCATGCAAGCATGCAAAATTAGTTTTATTTTCAAAGGTGGTCTCCACTAGGCTCTAAACTTTGTAAAGTCCAAAGTGATCATTTTCCCAAAGTGGCAAAGTCATTTGCAAAAAGGGTTTTATCTATAAACCATTTTTAAATCCATTCATTATTTTATGTGGTGGAAAAATGTTTTTATCCAAGCAAAAACTTTATGTTGTTCACCAAATAAGTTGTTCATTTACAAAACTTGGTGTTTAGTGTCAGTAGGTTTGAATCAATACATTTTCCCCAAAGTTTTTACTCCAAAATCATTTTCATATAAAATCAATATTTTTATTTGACTAGAAATGGGTTAATTCAACTATTCATTCCTAATCCTCACCACATACATTTTTAAATCCATGGGTTGGTTTCTAGGGTCGGTAAGTTCACAACAAACCAATTTGCAAAAGTTTCAACCTTAAAATCATTTTGGAATAAATTTCATAACCTAAACAAGCATACAAATGTTTCTGCAAAAACAAACAATTTAACATAAGCTTTTTACTAAACAAATTGCATGGTTGGCTAGGGCTTGTTCCACTGATTCCATTCATATAAAGTTTTTAAATTTTGGACATGTGGATCAAAAGTTACAAGGGTTTCAAATTTGCAAACAAATCTGATTCAAAATTTCTTTTAAACAAATTCAGTGCCACGCGGCATGATCTCATTGGGTGGTACCGCTTCGCGCGGATTGCGCTCTGTGGGGCGTTGGATCTAACTTAAACTAACGGATCAGATGGGCGCGTACCGATTCGTCTAGTTCTAATCGCAGCCGCAAGGTTTTCATCCAATGGTCTCAGACACTTGGCCAAAGGCTGGCGGCGCTGTGCGGCGGTGAGCGGCGGCGCGAGGTCAGACAGTGGTGCTACGGCGGTTACAGGAAGCAAAGAGGGAGGGGGAGGTGCTCACCGGGTTCAGGAGGTCCTGGTGAAGCTCGAGGTGGTGTTGGTCTGGCGAGGGGAGCGCTGGAGCGAGAGTAATCGTTTGCCGGAGTCGTCGTCGGCGTCAGATGGTTCTGTTCGTGTTCGGGGTCGACGCTACAGATCACGAGGGGGAAAACAGGGAGCATGGTTAGATGCATAAGGTCAAGGCGATGACGCATGCGTGATCGAGAGGGCTCGGGGCGGTCTGGACTTACCGGGAAAGCTCGCCGGAGAAAGGAGGCAGACGCGGCGGTGCTCGGAGATTGTCGAAGTCGACGTTCTGGGGCGCCCGCGGGTGAACGGATGACACGAGCAGGTGCGTCTAGGAGTGGGAATCCCGGAGGTGTGCTCAGGAAGGCAAGGGGCGGCGAGGTTCGGCCGGAGTTTACTGGGGATGCTCGTCAGAGTAGTGGCGGTGCGAGCTCGAATTGAGACAGCCTAGGGGCAGAGAGAGGGAAGTGCGTGAGGGAAACGAGAGAGGAGGTGCTGGCGCTTTAATAGGCGTCGTTGCAGGGGAGTTAAAGCCATGGTTAACGTGAATTGATCGCTGGTGTTACTGGCTGCAACGGCAAGGCGTCGTCTGTGCGAGGAAGAAGGGGTGAGCTGGCGGTGGGGTCCAGGCGTCAGCGAGGAAAGAAGAGAGGGAGAGGGTCCATCTGTCAGTCTCTTTGTGGGTCAGTTAACAGGTGCGAATCGTTTTCTTCGGGAGAGAGAGGTTGGGCTAGTTTTTGGGCTTATTGGGCTGGCCGACTAGGCTGAGTCCATTTCTATATTTTTTTCTCCTGAATGCTTTTCCTTTTCTAATTCTATTTTCTGTTTTGAAATTCAAACAACAATTCAAACATTCTATTCACACCAAACTCTCACCAAACTTTGTATTGAGTCTTTGGTTCTGTTTTAACAACATAGACCAAAGTCCAAAGGTCAAAAAAATATTTTTATTTTTAGGGTCCTTTATTAATTAAATAAATAGACCTTGTTTATTAATCAAATAGAATTTGATTTATTTAAAATGTCCATTTTTAAATCTAAATATTAACAAAACCAAAACAGTAGGTTTTATTTGAAAATAAAGGATACTTGGAAAACTTGTTTTAAAATAAATAAATTTTTGATGTTTTAATTAAAATAGTAAAACCTTTATTTCTAATAAACTTGGATTTTGAATCCTTATTATTTTATTTAAATAACCTTTACTATTTTTATCAAATAGAAATTTTTTATTTCAAAGGGTTGGCCAAGTTTTAGTTTGGCTTTATAAAATAAACCTTATTTACATTTCTACCCTTTCATTTGAAAGTCAAATATTTTATTAAAAGATCCAAAATAGTATTTCCAAATATTTTTAGCTTCATTGTTTATTTTATCTTTCAAATCTCTTTAGGATTTTATTTGGTCCAAAATTAGGTTTGCAGGTTCCCATTTGAATTCAAAAAGTTTCTTCTCACCCTGAAAATCAACAAAGTTTTATTTTATTCATTTATTTTTCACATTACAAGATTTGGAAAATCTTGGGATGTGACAAGATACCACCCTTAAAATAATCTCGTCCCGAGATTTGGGAAGGCTAGGGTTACAAGTAGGCTCAAAAGCATCTGGGATACTACCACCCTTATAAAATTTCCAACTAAATTACATATTGGCTTGCTTGGGATCTTGGAAAAACTTCTCTGGGCAAACATCTGCATTGTGTCCTTTGTTTCCACACTTGATGCAAGTGTCAAGGCTGAGATCCTCTTTAGGCTTGTTTATCTTGTTCTTCATCTTTTCTGGACAATTGCTTGCATAATGTCCTAATTCTTTGCAACTGAAACATGTGGTAAGTTTGAGTTCTTCACGTGTCTCTTATGGACAAGTTGCTGCATAATGGCCTAGCTCTTTGCAGTTGTTGCACCATACTTGACCAATCTCCTTAAACTTCTGCTTCTCTGGACACTCACTGGAATAGTGTCCCAATTCTTTACAATGTTTACATTGTACCTGACGTTTGTCAACCTTCTTTTTCTTGGGTTTCTCCAAAGCTAAGAGTGCATCCAGCTCATGTTGTTCATATGTTATCTGGTAGGTAGGAATATCTACATGTTTCTTGGACCTTCTATTGCTCTTTGGATAATTCATATGCCTCTTCTTTGGTCTTTTGAATTGGGTTGTATTGCAGGGAGGTATAAGTGGAGCTTTTCCTTTGTCATCATCTTTCTTGGTTCTCCCATAGTAATCTGTAATTTGTTGTTGCACTCCACCTTGTTTCCTTTGTTCAACTATGGAAAAGATGGGGCATTGGATAGGGACATGGTTATTTCCTTCACATAGGTAACAAGTAGCTTGAGATGTGGGACATTGGCCAACTGGGTGTTTCTCTTCACAATTGGGGCATTGATCTCCATGCTCCTTGGAAGTGTGATCCTTGTCTCCACAAATAATGCAAGCTGGGGATCCTTCTAGCATAATGTTTTTGTCATCCCTGTTGTCATTAACTCTTTTGGAAAGGTGTTCTTCCATGTTGATCATTTGATCTATCACCTTAAGCATTAATTGGGCTTGGTCTTCCAAAAACTTTTGTAGGGTTGGATCTTCTCCACTGGTGTTGGCTATGAATTGAGCTGTCATTTGGTTCAACTGGTTTTGGGTTGCTATGAGTTCTCTCATGTTGTTCCTTTGGCTTTTGTTGTCATCAACCCTGATGTTTGAGTCTCTTGGGGTAGTCATCTGTTTGGGTAGAATTGAGATTAGAATAGGCAAAAAGATTTCTAAGCAAGGATTCTAATCACACACACATCACAATTCACTCAAATAATGTGCAGGCATTCTCAAACAACTTTTCACTCAAACAACAATGTTCAAGCACATTTTTAGGTAACAAAACATTTTGTTACACCACATAAGTTGGCGTGTTTGACTTAACTATATATGGTGGTCCATCTATATGGTTTACTTGTGATCTTTCCATCCTTCTTGGTTGATTCTTCTTGTATGAGACCATGTTTTCCTTGAGAAAAATTCTTGGTCACTTAACTTCAAAGGTGATGATGGCTCCTTCTAAGTTGTATTTCCTTTGTCTTCAAGTCTTGGGCAAGATTTCTTGTCTCACTTGTCCTTAGTGATATCCAAGGTTGAAATCCTTGGTGAATATGCTGAAGATGTTGAAGTCATTAGAGTTGAAGATGTTGAAGTCATTAGAGTTGAAGATTTCCTTTGCACATGGTGAAATCTTTGGCCATGAGGTAGGTTTTTCCATAAAGTTGAAAATATAAGAGATGTAGAGTTAAAACCAAAAGGTTGAGGAAAGAGTTTAAAGTTTGTTTGTAAATAAGTTTTGGAACAATACAACTCCTATTTTTCTAAGGGTTTTTGTCCAATCCTCAGGTTACAAATCCTACAGGCAACACAATGCTCTGATACCATCTGTAAGGTCCCTCCTTTGTAAAGGAAAAGGATCCCTGTGTTTACAATGCTAGTCCCTGGATCAATAGCTAGCATCCACAGTTAAGATGTAATATCAAGAAACAAAGGTCATAATACAACCTTATAAATAGGAATAAAATATTTTATTACATCTTACATAGCTCATTTGGCTATTACATTACATTACAACAGAAAATCTATAAGCATGGGGTCCTTCATCTTCAAGGTGCCACAGGCAGACATGTTGGTTGTAGACTTTGTAATCCTAATCAATCAACTTCACTAATATCAATCAAACCTGTAACATTACAAGTTACAGCCACAAGGGTCAATACATTTGAATTGTATTGGCAAGTTTCACTACTATGTAGAAATAAGTGGATCCTATCATTACATGCATATTTGGCTAAGTAGGGTTTTAGGCTTATTTGCAGGAAGCAATGATTTATCCTATCTTTCAAATTGGTTTTGATCTTTTGTCAAATCTTTCTGAACTCCTTGGTAAGACCCCAAGTGTTTCAAGTCTTTGTTAAAATCCCTTGAGCTCCTTGGTACACCCCAAGTACTTCAAGTTTTTATCAAAATCTCTTGAGCCCCTTGGTAAAACCCCAAGTGCATCAAGTTTTATCAAACTCTCTTGAGCTCCTTGGTAAATCCCCAAGTGCATCAAGTTTTATCAAACTCTCTTGAGCTCCTTGGTAAATCCCCAAGTGCATCAAGTCTTTTGTTGTCACTTAAAAGTTTTCTTTTAGAAATTGGAATGTCGAGATTTCCCATAGCTTCAAGCTTTAGTTGCTCAGTATTGTCCATAACCGGGGACACGGCTAAGTACTTAGATTTTTATCTTCTGCATAAGTTGTACACTTTACCCGCATGACACACTCCCATCTTGTTTCCACCAGTGGCCGCTAGATAAGTACTCACCAAGATGGAGTACTGGCAGATTGAGAATGTGACAAAGTCTTTCCATAGGGTCCTCCCATACACCATTGCTAGCTTGTCTTCAGGCACTAATGTAGGGTTCCTAGTTCCCTCATTTCCAGTAAACCTGAAGACAATACATGGGTCTTCCCAATGTAGTTGACTAAGCCAGAGCCATATGTAGCATGTGGCTGTACACGAAAGCCACAATTGGAGAAACATGTTCAATCTCTAAGTTCCTGGGTGGTTTTATTTTGGTGCACAACACAAAGACATTACCATAGACATGGTTCCTTTTGTTGCCACCTTGTCCAAAACTTGAGTATCCTTGTCCACCCAGGTGGTTCATTGAGTACTTGTTTTATTATGTAAAACATAAGTCCTTTCTCAATTTCATTAAAAATCTCAATATGTATCTCTTCTGAAAATATTTAGCATGTCTAAGCATTTCACAACTACATTGTTTTCACTAAGGAATATGTAAGGTATCCTATTAGGTTTTAGCATAGCATAAGTATAGAAATCCTTTTCATGCATGTTTCAAAATCCACTAAGTATAATGAAAATAGTAGGACTTTGGATGATAGTGTAACTTGCCTTTTTGGTAGGGAATGTTGGTTCACTTCTTGATCTTGCTAGTTTCACACTTTTCTAACTTCACTACAATCAATCAAGCAAACACAATATCAACTAGCATTCCAACCAATATTCAAACAATCAAACACACATAAAATAATTAAAGCTAAGTATGCATGCAAGCATGCAAAACTAGTTTTATTTGCAAAGGTGGTCTCCACTAGGCTCTAAACTTTGTAAAGTCCAAAATGATCATTTTCCCAAAGTGGCAAAGTCATTTGCAAAAAGGGTTTTATCTATAAACCATTTTTAAATCCATTCATTATTTTATGTGGTGGAAAAATGTTTTTATTCAAGCAAAAACTTTATTTTGTTCACCAAATAAGTTGTTCATTTACAAAACTTGGTGTTTAGTGTCAGTAGGTTTGAATCAATACATTTTCCCCAAAGTTTTTACTCCAAAATCATTTTCGTATAAAATCAATATTTTTATTTGACTAGTAATGGGTTAATTCAACTATTCATTCCTAATCCTCACCACATACAATTTTAAATCCATGGGTTGGTTCCTAGGGTAAGTAAGTTCACAACAAACCAATTTGCAAAAGTTTCAACCTTAAAATCATTTTGGAATAAATTTCATAACCTAATCAAGCATACAAATGTTTCTGCAAAAACAAACAATTTAACATAAGCTTTTTACTAAACAAATTGCATTGTTGGCTAGGACTTGTTCCACTGATTCCATTGATATAAAGTTTGTAAATTTTGGACGTGTGGATCAAAAGTTACAAGGGTTTCAAATTTGCAAACAAATCTGATTCAAAATTTCTTTTAAACAGATTCAGTGCCACGCGGCATGATCTCATTGGGCGGTACCGCTTCGCGCGGATTGCGCTCTGTGGGGCGTTGGATCTAACTTAAACTAACGGATCAGATGGGCGCGTATCGATTCGTCTAGTTCTAATCGCAGCCGCAAGGTTTTCATCCAACGGTCTCAGACGCTTGGCCAAAGGCTGGCGGCGCTGTGCGGCAGTGAGCGGCGGCGCGAGGTCAGAAGGTGGTGCTACGGCGGTTACAGGAAGCAAAGAGGGAGGGGGAGGTGCTCACCGGGTTCAGGAGGTCCTGGTGAAGCTCGAGGTGGTGTTGGTCTAGCGAGGGGAGCGCTGGAGCGAGAGTAATCGTTCGCTGGAGTCCTCGTCGGCGTCAGATGGTTCTGTTCGTGGTCGGGGTCGACGCTACAGATCACGAGGGGGCAAACGGATAGCATAGTTAGATGTGTAAGGTCAAGGCGATGACGCGTGCGTGATCGAGAGGGCTCGGGGCGGTCTGGACTTACCGGGAAAGCTCGCCAGAGAAAGGAGGCAGACGCGGCGGTGTTCGGAGATTGTCGAAGTCGACGTTCTGGGGCGCCCGCGGGTGAACGGATGACACGAGCAGGTGCGTCTGGGAGTGGGAATCCCGGCGGTGTGCTCAGGAAGGCAAGGGGCGGCGAGGTTCGGCCGGAGTTTACTAGGGATTCTCATCGGAGCACTGGCGGTGCGAGCTCGAATTGAGACAGCCTAGGGGCAGAGAGAGGGAAGCGCGTGAGGGAAACGAGAGAGGAGGTGTTGGCGCTTTAATAGGCGTCATTGCAGGGGAGTTAAAGCCGTGGTTAACGCGAATTGATCGCCGGCGTTACTGGCTGCAATGGCAAGGCGTCGTCTGCGCGAGGAAGAAGGGGTGAGCTGGCGGTGGGGTCCAGGCGTCAGCGAGGAAATAAGAGAGGGAGAGGGTCCATCTGGCAGTCTCTTTGTGGGTCAATTAACAGGTGTGAATCGTTTTCTTCGGGAGAGAGAGGCTGGGCTGGTTGTTGGGCTTATTGGGCTGGCCGACTGGGCTGAGTCCATTTCTATATTTTTTTCTCCTGAATGCTTCTGCTTTTCTAATTCTATTTTCTGTTTTGAAATTCAAACATTCTATTCACACCAAACTCTCACCAAACTTTGTATTGAGTCTTTGGTTCTGTTTTAACAACATAGACCAAAGTCCAAAGGTCAAAATAATATTTTTATTTTTAGGGTCCTTTATTAATTAAATAAATAGACCTTATTTATTAATCAAATAGAATTTGATTTATTTAAAATCTCCATTTTGAAATCTAAATATTAACAAAACCAAATCAGTAGGTTTTATTTGAAAATAAAGGATACTTGGAAAACTTGTTTTAAAATAAATAAATTTTTGATGTTTTAATTAAAATAGTAAAACCTTTATTTCTAATAAACTTGGATTTTGAATCCTTATTATTTTATTTAAATAACCTTTACTATTTTTATCAAATAGAAATATTTTATTTCAAAGGGTTGGCCAAGTTTTAGTTTGGCTTTATAAAATAAACCTTATTTACATTTCTACCCTTTCATTTGAAAGTCAAATCTTTTATTAAAAGATCCAAAATAGTATTTCCAAATATTTTTAGCTTCATTGTTTATTTTATCTTTCAAATCTCTTTAGGATTTTATTTGGTCCAAAATTAGGTTTGCAGGTTCCCATTTGAATTCAAAAAGTTTCTTCTCACCCTGAAAATCAACAAAGTTTTATTTTATTCATTTATTTTTCACATTACAATATTTGGAAAATCTTGGGATGTGACATTTTCGTTGATCCTTGAAAAGGGCTTTAACACCGGTTCTTCTACGAACCGGGGTTAAAGGGGGTGGGGGCGTACCAGCGTGGCCCGTGCGGCAAAAAAGAAGCCCCCCCTTTAACACTGGTTCGTGCCACGAACCGGTGTTAAAGGACCCTTGCAAGAGTGGCCCGCGTAGCTGACCGGTTCGTGGCTTGAACTGGTGTTAAAGGGGGGGCTATATAAGACACCGCAGCCCACACCCCACTCTTCCATTTTTTCACTATCTCATTTTGGAGCCTAGCAAGAGGGTGTGAAGAGTGCTAGTTTGTGTTTTTTTCATATGCACAAAAGGTGTTCGGTGAAATGCCCGAGAGCTCAAAATAAGTTTTCTCGTTGCTCTTTCCTTCTGGGTCGCGGTCGGCAACTATCCTTTCATGTGTCATTGATGTACTATATATATAAATGGTCATCTCCCTATTAATTTTTGATATATACTACATATTAATGCAGATGAACCGGCAATGGATATACGGTGACCGCCACACTTCCGAGTACATTACAGGACTCCAAAATTTCATCGTTGTGGATAATGCAAACCGTGGTCACAATGGTTTTATGTGTTGTCCGTGTGTTCACTGACAGAACAAGAAAGACTACTCAAATACCAGAACCATTCACTCCCACCTGCTTCGAGCCGGTTTCATGCCCAGCTATAATTGTTGGACCAAGCACGGAGAAAAAGGGGTTGTGATGGAAGACAACAAAGAAGAAGAGGATGATGACAACTATCATAATATGTATCCTGAATATGATGATACTGCAACAGGGGTAGATAATGAAGATCAAGAGGCAGCAGATGGGCCCGCTGATGACGATCTTGGTCGGGCCATTACTGATGCAAAGGAAGAATGTGAAACTGAAAAGGAGAAGGAGAAGCTGGAGCAGATGTTAAAGGATCACAAAACATTGTTGTATCCAACTTGCGAAGATGGCCACAAAAAGATAGGTACCACACTGGATTTGCTGCAATGGAAGGCAGAGAACGGTGTGACTGACAGCGCATTTTCAAAGTTGTTGGTAAAAATGAAGAATCTTCTTCCAAGAAATAATGAGTTGCCCGATAGTACATACCAAGCAAAGAAGGTTGTCTGCCCTCTAGGATTAGACGTGCAGAAGATACATGCCTGCATTAATGACTGCATCCTCTACCGCGGTGAGAAGTACGAGAATTTGGATGCATGCCCGGTATGCACTGCACTGCAGTATAAGATCAGACGAGACGATCCTGGCGATGTTGAGGGCGAGGCCCCTAGGAAGAAGGTTCCCGCCAAGGTTATGTGGTATGCTCCTATAATACCACGGTTAAAACATCTCTTCAGAAATAAAGAGCATGCCAAGTTGTTGCGATCGAACATGGAAGACCATAAGAAAGACGCGTTGTTGAGACACCCCGCTGATGGGTCATAGTGGAGAAAAGTTGAGCGAGAGTACCCGGACTTCGCACGTGACGCAAGGAACTTAAGGTTTGGTCTAAGTACAGACGGCATGAATCCTTTTGGTGAGCAGAGCTGCAGTCACAGCACCTGGCCTGTGACTCTATGTATCTATAACCTTCCTCCTTGGTTGTGTATGAAGAGGAAGTTCATTATGATGCCAGTGCTCATCCAAGGCCCGAGGCAACCCGGCAACGACATTGATGTGTACCTAAGGCCATTAGTTGAAGAAATTTTATAGCTGTGGGCCAAACCAGGTGTACGTATGTGGGATGAGCACAAAGGGGAGCCATTTGACCTACGAGCATTGCTTTTCGTAACCATCAATGATTGGCCTGCTCATAGTAACATTTCAGGGTATCGCTGATTTCTTCCGAACCTGCATCCTGTAAGAAAGAAAGGCAAGCATTTCAAACGTCTAGCAGAACCCCGGAGGAAGCCTGTCCTCCGTACCGGTGAGGAGGTATTTGGTATGGTCAAGAACCTAGAAGTAATCTTTGGAAAAGGTCCTGGCAGTCTATCTATTCCGAATGACGATGTCGGACACGCGCCCATGTGGAAGAAGCAATCTATATTTTGGGACCTACCCTATTGGAAAGTCTTAGAGGTCCGCTCTTCAATCGACGTGATGCACGTGACGAAGAATGTTTGCATGAACCTGCTAGGCTTTCTAGGAGTGTATGGGAAGACAAAAGATACACCGGAAGCATGGCAGGACCAGCAACGTCTGAAAGCCCCTGAAGAGCCTATGCATCCTGAGAACGAGAAGGGTAAACGATGCCACTTAACTCCTGTCATCTATGCTCTTACCAAAGCAGAGAAGGAAATCTTTTTTGAATGTCTGAGCAGTATCAAGGTCCCGTCTGGCTTCTCGTCGAATATAAAGGGAATAATAAATATGGCAGAGAAAAAATTCCAAAACCTGAAGTCTCATGACTGCCGCGTGATTATGACACAATTGCTTCCGATTGCATTGAGGGGGCTTCTACCTGAAAATGTTCGAGTACCCATTGTGAAGCTATGTGCATTCCTCAATGCAATATCTCAGAAGGTAATCGATCCAGAAAGCCTACCAGGGTTGCAAACAGATGTGGCCCAATGTCTTGTCAGCTTTGAGTTGGTGTTCCCACCATCCTTCTTCAATATTATGACGCATCTCCTGGTTCACCTAGTAGAAGAGATTGCCATTCTCGTTCCTGTATTTCTACACGATATGTTCCCCTTTGAGAGGTACATGGGAGTCTTAAAGAAATATGTTCATAATCGTGCTAGGCCAGAAGGAAGCATCTCCAAGGGCTATGTAACAGAGGAGGTCACTGAGGTCTGTGTTGAGTTTATTCCTGACCTTAAGGCGATTGGTGTTCCAGAATCACGACATGAGGGGAGACTGCGTGGAAAAGGCACCCTAGGATGTAAAGCAATGATATGTAGGGACGGGCATTCTCTCAATCAAGCACACTACACGATTTTACAAAGATCTATCTTGGTTGCCCCGTATATCAATGAACACAAGAATTTAATACGCCTCAAACACCCGGGGCAGTCTGATGAATGGATTATAAGTGAACACATGGCGAGTTTTGGTGGCTGGCTGCAAAGACTTCTCACGAATAACACCACTGTTGGGGATCAGCTGTACTTGTTGGCCAGGACACCATCTTCGACTGTATGTACTTTCCAAGGGTACGAGATAAATGGGAATACATCTTACACGATAGGCCAAGATAAAAAGAGCACCAACCAAAATAGTGGTGTCCGCTTCGATGCAGCAGAAGACAATGGGCAGAAGACCACGTATTATGGGTTCATAGAGGAGATATGGGAACTTGACTATGGACCTAATTTTAAGGTCCCCTTGTTTCGATGCAAATGGGTCAAGCTAACAGGAGGAGGGGTTGAGGTAGACAAGAAGTACGGAATGACAACGGTGGATCTCAACAATCTTATGAAGGTAGACAAGAACTTAGACGAACCATTCGTCCTAGCCAATGATGTGGCTCAGGTTTTCTATGTGAGGGACATGTCCTCCAGACCAAAAAAAAGAAAAAAATATGCAAACGAATACATCATATGATGAGCCAAAGCGTCACATAGTTCTTTCAGGGAAAAGAAACATCGTGGGAATCGAGGACAAGAAAAACATGTCAGAAGATTATAATAAGTTTGATGAAATTCCGCCCTTCACAGTGAAAACTGATCCAAGCATTCAGTTAAGTAAAGAAGATGCTCCATGATTACATCTGAAGCGATCATATGGAAGGACATATGCCAAGAAGTTCATGCTCATATTATGTAACTCTAGTTCATGTTTTTAATATTAATACATGTCTTGAGTGTTAGTCTTGTTTTTTGGATGGACCGGGACTATGAGAAGAAGTTGTCCCGATTCGTACTTACCATTAAGATCTGATCTCCAAACACGCGCGGTCACATATTAGGGAGTGCCTCTATGACCAGTTTCTTGGAGATGCCGGAGGACTGGGCTCCGTCGACATCTCCCTGAAACTGGCCGTAGTGGTGTCCCTGCTCTCGAAAACCATCTTGCAGCTTGTAACTTCTCTAACTAGATCAATACACATGGGAGCTAACTAATTTCACATATTAGGGAGTGCCTCTATGACCAGTTTCTCGGAGATGCCGGAGGACTGGGCTCCGTCAGCATCTCCCTGAAACTGGTCGTAGTGGTGTCCCTGCTCTCTAAAACCATCTTGGAGATGCCTCAAACTGGCTGGAGGACTGGACTCACAAGGATGCCTATTTATAGTACAAGCAGCTTGACATAGTGTCGACACATATGAAATAATGTCGACACTCACCACTATTATTAGTGCTGACTCTTGTTTTGTCCCGGTTGGTGTCTCCAACCGGGACTAAAGGTTCATCTTTAGTCCCGGTTGGTGACACCATCCAGGACAAGGTACACGCCGCACGACATAATGTCGCCACTCACCCCTATTATTAGTGTTGACTCGTGTTTTGTCCCGGTTGGTGTCTCCAACCGGGACTAAAGGTTCATCTTTAGTACCGGTTGGTGACACCATCCGGGACAAGGTACACGCCGCACGACATAATGTCGAGACTCACCCCTATCATTAGTGTTGCCTGGCCCAGCCTGAAATCCCTCCAACCGTCCCATTTTTAGAACAATGTCATATTTCTTCTGTTAACAGTATATGTATTAAATGAGCCATTATTCTTCCTTCTATTTCTTCCCTCCATATTTTTTCCCGCCATTATTCTTCCCGCCATTTTTTCCCGCCATTTTTCTTCCCGCCATTTTTCTTCCAGCCATTTTTTCCCGCCAGTTCTTCCCTCCAGTTCTTCCCGCCAGTTCACTATATATATATATATATATGTAGGGTTGGCCTCCATTGTCATTGCACATCTCTAGACTCATATCTGCAACCTCATCACTCTTTCCCATGGCTTCCACCGTAGCACTAACCCCCAGGGAGGCGGAGGCGCTTTGCGCCTCGAACTACCCCATCCCGCCGGGCTACTGTGTCCCCGTCGGCTGGATGCTGAGCGCCGGAGGTGTGCCGGTTCCTCCTGTCCCTCTAGGTGTGGCGCGCCGGATGGCAATCACGAACCACTACTACTTATAGCTCACGCCGGAGCAGCGGAGGAATCCCATATGGCATCCCGACTATTTCCCTACTTGGGAAGCCTTCTTCGTGGATCAGCGTGAGAGGGCGCTCGCCAGGCACGAGGAGGACGGCCCACCTCCTCCTAACTTCAACGAGGCCGGCCGTCGGCTATGGTGGGGCGGTCGAACTCTCCAGAGCGTCATGGCCTATGACACTACCGCCGACTCTAACCCCCGTTTGCGCTACCCTCAAGTCCAGCCGACGCGTACTCAGCCTTCAAGGTTCAATTACGGCGACCCCGACGACGACAGCGATGACGGCGGCGGCGAGTACGATGACTATAGTTGCGAGTATTACAGGTGTTGGCAGGAGCATGACTGAATCACTCCAACATTCCGAAACAAGTTCGGCCGATTGTTACTTAATCTGGCCATGTATCTTAATTTTCAGTTCTTTTATGTATCTTAATTATCAGTTCCAGTTCGGCTTTAGGTAACTTACTATTAGTTGCATTCTGTAGTTTAATTCCACTTCTATCTCCTTCACAAAATGACCTATCTCATTCGAGGTTTCTTGGCTTTCGGGTCAAATGACCAATGTTATGGCTAGAATCAAGGCATAGTTTGTGATAATATGGCCATATAGTGCATACATGTGCATCATGGCATGGCAAACAATGTTGCAAGAGGAAGTTTTCCTTTTTATCGCACCAAAAAGGCATTTTCCATTTTCCGAGCATAAAAAATGGACGGTTTTGTGAAGCAACCACCAAATGGCTAATTCAAAAACCACTAACACATTTTACAAAAATACTAGACCACCTTATATGGACAATGTACCAACAGGGGGATCTGAAACCTTTCCGTCCACCTCTGGTGAAAAAGACAAATTCCTACCGAATCGGTAGGAAGTGGGTCAGATATGAACTACAGGTACATGATACGATGCTCATGATTTTTTACAAAAATCATTTTTAGGTTCACAATATGCTATTTTATCAAAAAATCAATGCAATTTGAGCGAGGCTTGGTCAGATTGAAGTGTATACAAAAGATGCGGCATTTAAATATCCAATCAATTCAAAAATGTTAATACAAAAGATGCGCCATTAAAATATGATTTGCTCTAATAAAATAGGGTTAGATTCCTTTTTAGATGCTTAATATTTCTTATGTTCAAAGTTTTAGGATTTGACAATTTATTTTTGTTTAAATTGAATAATCAAAATTTATATGTAAGTGTTTTAATCATTTTGAAAATTTTCATATAAAGTAAATATAAAATGTTTTTACATGAATGGATAGATATTATTTTTCTGAAAATTATGATATATTATTCATATTTTTCTGAGTTGAAATGAAAAAGATATGAATTTACTAAATTCATATCCTATTTTTTGAATTAAAAATGCCCCTTTAATGCATGAAATAAATGCCCCCCTTTAACACCGGTTCCAGACAGGAACCGGTGTTAAAGGGGGGGCGCATTTATTTCGTTTCGCAGGCGCACCCCCCCTTTAACACCGGTTCATGGCTGGAACCGGTGTTAAAGGGGGGGTGTTAAATGCGCCTTCCCCTTCCTTTCTTCCCCTAGAGCCAGATCGAACCCACCACCGCGCGCAGAGAAAAACAGAGAGCAACCGCACCGGCGCTATCCAGCCCTCGCCGTCGCCGCCCTCGTGTCGGCCGCCACCACCAACTCGATCGGAGCCGCCGTCGCCCTCGCGCGTGCCAAGACCGCCACCGCCACCGTGCACGCGCCACCGAAGCCGACGACGACGTCGGCGCCTACAAGAACCCCACTGACGCCGTCTTGCTCGTGGTGGGGAGCTCTGTTTCCTCTGTTTCCTCCCTCTCGGTTTCCTCCCTTTGGAGGCGGTGTGGAGCTCGCGCGCGCGGTGGCGCCGCCGGCCGGCAGATTTCAGTGGAGCTCGCGCGGTAGCGCCACTCCGTCCACGCCTCTGCGTCGTTCGAGGAAGCAGGCGGCCGAAAGTCGTCGGCGGCGCCCCGGTGCGGCCTAGAGCGGCCGCACGGGAGCGGGTCTCTCTGTTTTTTTTACAGGTCTCTGCTACTTATTTGTAGTGAAACTTTGTAGAAAGAAATGACATTAAAACAAGATGAATAGACTTTGAATCAATCCCATTAGAGATATTTAAAAAAGGTCACCCTTCGGAAATCATGTTTATCTCAAATACTACATTTGTACTCCATCCGTCCAAAAATATTGACCATCATTTGGTGAACAATGTGGGGAATATGTGTGATGTATAAAAGATATAGTCGTGTATTCATATTTGAGTAAAGTTTCTGATGTTGTAACATCTATAATTTTGTTTACTTAGTATTGGTGAACTTGATGGTCAAAATCGGGAAACTCGAAACTAAGATGGTATGTAATTATGGAGGGAGTAGTAGTATGGATAGGGTGTCAAGCGGGGCGGGTTCGCGGGCAACATAGTTTCACCGGCTAATATAAATTGTACTACATGCATAGATAAACTTGTATACAAATTGGACTGCGTGTAGGTGTAGCTGTCTGAGACTAAATAATTGTCCGCAAACCCGCCCCACTTGTATACAAACTTGCATCCTGCCAACGTTACCCTCTTGGGGGTATCGTTGTGGAGGTCTGACTCATCCTGATTAGGGTTTGGACCCCTCAGAACTCGTTTAAAATGATCAAGCATCCTTAGGGTTTTAATTTCATTTGTGTATTTTTGTATGAATAATATGTATATTTGTGTATGAATCCAAGTCCACTTGAATGTTTACTCTCTTACTCTAGATAATATTCACTACAAGAAATGTGTCAGCCTGTGACGTTTTGGTAGTGACCATCTACAAAATCGTCTTAGATTTATGAAGATTCCGCTCAAACTGCTTGGGAGGGTCAAAGCCTTAGTAAACTATGACGATTTTGCTCAAAGACGTCATAATTCCTTTAAATGAAATCGTCATAATAGTTAGGGAGATCTAAACATAGAGGATACCAACATGGACCGTTGGATCTAAATAACATGGACGGATAGGATGCTAATATGCAGGAGCTTTTACATGGATCGATGACATGGCAATGCTACCCATCGCGCGCAGGCACCAATATTTTGACATCGCGCGCACACACACGAAATATTGCGCGTGTCTCCCCAACCCCGATCGAACCAAAACCAAAACCGCCACATCCTATCGTCTCTAGTGAGATCCCCAAACCTAAACCTATCGTCTCCAGCGAGATCCCCGCGCCGCCGCTCTTCCTTGTCTAGCCCTCCCCGCGCTCCAGCCGCTCCGTCGCTCTTCCCGCTTGCTCCAGCCGCTCCCGTCCTTCTCCAGCGAGATCCCCAGCCTCGCCATGTCCCCTCTGCTGGCACCTCTTTCCCTCTCCTTGGTGCAAATCTTCGCCTCCCACCCAGATCCCTGACGCCCCTCCTCACCCTCCCCACCACCTCCGCCCCTCACCCTCGATCCCCATCTCCCCTCACTGGATTTCCCACTGCGCCCAACCCCATCCATATCGAGCGAACCCTAGCTTCTCCTATGGCGATGACGACGAAGCCCTGACCTCCCTCGCTATGGATGGAAGCGCCTCCATGGCCACGTTCTGCAGCTCCCTCTAGCCCGGACTACCCCGTGCGATCTGTACTCCGGCTACCCTCGAGCACCTCCTCCGCCTCCCATGCTCGCGCCTGCAGCAACCACGCGATCTGGACTCCGGCGGGCGTCGTCCTCCAGGATGCTCAGGGATGGTGGCGAGCGCCACCAGGAGAGGAGACGACGTCCAGCACATCATCTGGGATTCGTCCTGGGCGTTTCCTCCGAGGTGCTCGCTAGGAACAAGGAAGACCATGATGCAGGTACCCCTCCCCTATCCTCCTTGCTAGTTTTCCGGTGCAGAGGGACTCAGATCTCAACTTTGACCCTTTTCTTCATTTTCTAGTGCAGAGGGACTCGGATCTCGGCGAGGATGAGGCCAATTTCTGCGAGGAACCTGGACAACGTTATCAGCCACTCGGAGCTTGACCATGAACCTGGACAACAACACCCACTAGGGTTTTCCGGTGCACAGGGACAAGGCTGAGGTCTTCGTCTTTCCCTAATCCCCTCTTTTTGGATGGTTATTATTTATGCAGTATAGAAATTATGTTCTATTTGAGTTCCTAGTTAGTTGGACATGCAATTGTTCTGCTAGTGAGCTCCTAATTAGTTTTCATTGGGCATGTAATTTCTATGCATCATAATTGATTATGTAGTTATGAAGAAACGCACCAGTCACCAGGGCTGTATGCACAAGTTTAGACTTATGGTCCTAAAAAAAAATAACTCCACATATATACAGGAAAGGCACTAGTACACTCTCATATATGTCTCTGTTGGTTGGGTCTATAATGCTTCTGGTCTATGTGAGTTTGTGTAGGGTTGTTCTGCAAGTTCTGATATCTGGTTCTTGCCTATTTGGTAGTAATGAATTTAGTAATAACAGTAAGTATCAAAATGATGTACTACTTGTGAAATTATTACGATCAGATTTGTTGCGTTACTGATCAAAATGTTGTCTGTTTTTAGTTTCAGAATTGTATACTTGCAGTGTTGTTTCAATATTTTTTGAGACTATTGTTTCCATATCGAAACTGCCCTGGTACATGATACATGTTGCTGAATGCATGCCTAGCTGTACCAATACTGACTATTGTTTCTCACCTAATGGATGATGTGTACACTTAGGCATGCCTGAATCAAGTACAAGTCTATACTAAATTTGGTTCTACTTTTATTGATTTCATCTGTTGCCTACTCCTTTTTATGGCTACAAATTTAATAATGGCACTGCAATATTGCATGATGTTAATTTTTTCACATATTTCTACGGTTAGCTATCGATCTTATACGCATTCTTTGATACATACAAGACAAATCTGTATAAGGTAGTGCACCATCAGATTTGTTGAGCAATCAGTTTTGACATAGGTTTGAAGTTGTTTATACATTTATCAGCAAGATTGTAGAGACAGATTGCCAATCATGTCCATGTTTAACTTGCATATGATATGTGGTTCTTAATGCAGATTGTTCTGTTGCGGTGATAATCAGATGCTTGGCATACATCAAACTGTAGTTGTGTTTATATTGATGATAGTTCCTTATACTAGCATGCGTGTTTTGGCATACAGGGAATTGCATCGAAAAATGGGGTATGTGAATGAGAAGAGGTAGGCAACTTGGAGTGTCCGACAAAAAAATATCCTCTGGTTAGGTCTTCAGATCTTCCTGACCTCACACCCTGCTACTCCTCTTCATGGGCTCTATGGCGTATGTAAGTTCCATTGTTCATCCCTTTTCTCCTCCACTTGTTTTATGAGACATGGCTGTAGTATCTATTGTTTATTTGCAATATGTGTCGTTCATAGACCATGTTTGAGCACTCAAAGAGAGTTGGTCACTGCAGATTCCCCGACGTCCAATTAGTATACATGTTATGTGACCATGCTAGCTGATCTTTACTCGCAGTGCATATGCCAGAACATTAGTTGTTCCTTGGCTTGTACATGTCAGGATTATGTTATCATTATTCATGTGCATTAAGAAACTAGTTATGCCTTTCTCTCAGCCACATATTGCATACATTTAACAATATAGCTATGCAGCAAACCTTTTCTGTCCATGTCTTGAATTGTGATTTCTCCTAAGTATGAAAAGGATAGCTAATGTTCTTCTAAAACTTCCTAGGACTATGCTTATTTACAGATGAGTTAACATGTAATCTCCTAGTTGGTTTTATTTGTACTACTAATTTTCCTTGAGTTGAAACCATATTGGCATAACATTATATTGGTTTTCATACCCTCAAATCAGGATATGCTTCTCAGAAAATGTCTGTAGCATAAGATAATGAAGCCACCCTTTATCATTACTGTCGCATCCCCCACCCTCACCGTCTCCATCGTCGTGGTTTGGTTCAGATAAGTATTCGGTCTCTCCCACTCCCTTATAGTCCTTGTTAATTCACCCAAGTGAGTTGCTAGCTCAAAGTTATAGTTTGATAATCAATTGATGATGATTGGTAGCTCCTATTTTCGATATGATCTGATCTGACCTGGGCTGGGTACATGACCATGCACGTTTGTGTGTTTGATATAGTATTCCCTTCTTTTTCTAATAGAAGGCAAGAGATTATTATGCAGCATATTTTCCTCTAGTAGCAGTAGTACTACTGGTTTATGTATAGATAGCAATATAGGGTTAGGCCATGTATAATAATTTCCATTTCTATGATCAATTTGGTATCCCAAATCCTCAATTTCTTCTATATCATGATAGTACTGCAGTCTATCTTCTATATCATGATTCTCACTGTCAATTTACTCACTATCATTTTACTGTCATGACAGTACTACAATCTAGCTTCTATGATAGTACTGCAGTACTGCAGTCTAGTATTTCTATGATCAATTTGGTATCCCAAATCCTCAACTTCTTCTATAGATTACTCATTCTAGATAAATTACTTGAACAAGCAAGTCATTTCCTATACACAAGATAGAAGAATGAAAATACAAAATATACTCCTGGTATATTAATTGACGATGAAATAATCTACACTTGGTATATTGCAGTAATATGTTGATGTTGGTGTCATGCAGTAGTAATAGGATTACTTGGATATTTATCAGTGCTTTGGGCGATAAACATATTGTGTCATAATCACTGTATTACAAACAGAACTTGTATCAGTGCGTTCGAGAAGATAAATACCGAAGTTCTCGCGTTTCAGTTGACAGTGTGGTATGCTACCTTTTGTTTGCGCGACTTTCCGTGCAATTACGATACATATACTACTCACTGCATATATGTGCTTGTTCAGACCTTAGAGAAGCAACATCTCATTAAGAGCTAACATTGGAGTGACACAATGTTGGATGTTTGTTGTATTTATTGGATGCAAGTATGTGGCATTAGTCATGCCTAGTCTTTATAGTTATTATTCACTGTAAGAAATAATAGGTAATCACAACCTATGCTTCATTGATGTCTCCTACTAGCTTGATACGTGAAATGCTCTGTGCTTGTAGTTTTCCCATCTGCTTTTTTTATCACTTGTTGGTTACATATGACCTAGTCATTCTGCTAGATATTTCGCTTTTATTCTGCATTTCCTTGTGTATTATTAAATTTAATGAGAGTTCTCAATATTATTGTACCAGGGAATTGCTTTGAGAGGATTATTCATCATTGACCAAGGGGGTGTGATTCAGCACTCTACTATTAACAACCTTATTTACAAGGTGTTGGATTTCATTTTCCAGCAACTATTGTTCTGTCACATTTTTACAAAGGCTCTTCGATGAAGTCTGCCGGAAGAAGCAAGAACATGCACCCAACTTCTAGCCACAGCGACAAGCTCCTCGCCAGCCACAACGGGGCTTTTCTAAGGACCTTGAAGCCCAATGATGGTGAGGGTGCTTGTCTGGCCTGTGGTGGTTTCTGTCTGGTGCTGTCGCGACCGCCGAGAGTGGCGGTGTGTATGGTTGTGTTGTGCAGGAACCTGCCGAGGAGACTTTTTTCATTTTTCTATGTTTCGAGGTGGTTTCTGTAAACGTCCTGTACTAGTTGTGCTCCTGGTGTATTTGGGTTGCATGCGTGTCCTGTATGATTACGAATGAATGTGATACTCGTGTTCTGTATCTGTATTGATTAAATTATTAATTGTTTAATTCCTTTCAAAACATTGAAAAATTAAATACTGGGATCAAATTGGAAATGAAAACTGTTTTGTGGTACCGTAGACACAAATAACCTGAAGTTGTTTGTAAAAAGGCCAAGGCCCGAAAACAAAGTAAAAAATGTTGGGCTTGGCCCATGTAGATGACTAGAATGGATAGGAGAAAAAAACCTAGAATTGTTGGGATGAGCCTATGTAGAATCCAGAAATGGACTGGGCTGAATTACACTATGACGATTTAATTTCGTCACAATTTTGCCACGTAGGATCGGCCACGTAGGATCTGACTTGGCTAGACTAGATGGCTCGTGACGATATTGGATCGTCATAGACGTTATGACGATCCAATATCGTCATAGACGGTTATGACGATTTTACCAAAAACGTCGTTATAGTTCATTTGCGACGCCCAGCTTTCGACGATCTCAAAATCGTCATAGAATCGTCAGAAATGGACTACTATGACAATTCTGTGACGAAAATGGAGGGTCATATATAGCCAGATTTCTTGTAGTGATTATTGTTTTAGAAACTATGGATCCACTTAGTAGAAACCTTGAAGAAGAAGAAATAATGGAGAACATTATTGATGAGGACACCTCACAATATCTGAACTTGGAGGGACATGATGACAACTCAAGTAGTCATGGAGAAGATGAAGACTCCGGTGAACGCAATTTAGTGATTATAAAGTCCGGCGAGGTATATGCATTGATTAAGCCTCTGCTGCCTTGCACCAACAATCTTCTTCTACATGTATTAATTAACGCTCCTTTCTTCTTTTAGCCCTCTGGATCGACCAACCATCAACCATCTTCTACGAAAAAGAGCAAGCGAGGCGCGAGCCATCGGTTGAAAGATCGTGCAAAGTTCACGATCGAAGCAGTCCGTGTTGATGGCAGGCCAATGGAGCCCAAGAAGGCCGCAGACAAATTTGTACGTCAGGCTGGATTTCTTGTTAGGGACCAAATCCCAATCATAATTGAATATTGGAATAAGCCAAAGAAGGGCGACGGTGCCTTTGTCGATGAAAGATCCAAAGAAACGCTTTGGAATTCGTTGTTGGTAAATTTCACCCTTCCTCCAGAGGAGGATGAAAACAACCCGGTTATAAAGGAAAACGTCAAAGAGTGGACTCTAAAGAAGATGGCTGACGCTTTCCGCAACTGGAAGACAAAATTGAACAAATTTGTCAAAGCTGGCGAGACTCCAAATTTCGAAGACGCATATTATGCGAAGATAAGACCTCACTGGCCCGAATTTGTGACATATATAAAAGGTGCTATAGCTAAAAAGAGGTCAGAAACCAATACGCTTAATGCCCAGAAGAAGGAATATCACTAGAGGACAGGGTCAGGTGGCTACATATCTCAGAGGCCTAAGTGGGAGGAAGTTGAGAAGGCCCTGCGCGCTAGAGGGATCACACCCTAGACAGATACGTGGGACCTACGTGCAAAGACTTGGTTCTATGGAATCGGGGCAAGGTTGGACCCAGAAACAGGATTGTGTATCTTCCCAAACCTCCTTGCCAAACCGGTCACTGAACTCATCAGGGCATACGAGGAAACAACCACCAGGACCTTCCATCCCGACAAAGAGAATGACCATCTCACACGCGCCATCGGTAAAAAAGAACACCCTGGACATGCACGAGGCACAGGGGGTATGACGTGGAAGGATGGGTTTGCCGAGTGGAGCGACTCTTACAGATGGCGCGGCAGAAAAAGAAAAAGAGCGTACAGAGCGGATGACACAGATAGAACATGCACTTGTGGTGCTGCAGGCGCAAGTGAATGCACAATAGAGCCATCAAGCTACCGGGCCATCTCAGCGGCACGAAGAGCCTGCATTGGAAGCTGCCGGCGGCCCAGACTCTGCGCGGAAAAGCAGCGTGGCTTCCACGGAGAACGTGCAGCCCACGCTTGAAATGGCGGGTCCTCGATACCCCGTGGATGAGATCACGGAGAGCGAACACGCTGAGCTACATGTGAGATTAATGGGCTTATCCATTAAGGTGGCTGTCGGCTATGCCTTACCTCCTGTAGCTGGTGGAACTTACCACTGCCGACCGATTACAGATGGCTATGCTATTGTCGGGGTGGATGAGGTTGTGAAGGAATATGAGGAAGCACAGCTTGACCATGATATTGGTGAAGGGGAAACTCAACTCAAATTTGCAGTGAAAACAACCATTCTTTGGAAGAAGGAACACATCGTGCTTCCAAATTGGAGGCCACTGGCACCCCCGCCGTCTACGCAGCGTCAGCAGTCTGAGCCGCTTCAGCTATCTCGTGCGCGACAGCCATCTCCGGCGCTTCAGCCATCTCCTGCGCGGCAGCCATCTCCGGCGCGCCAGCCATCTCCTGCCCGTCAGCCATCTCTGGTGCTACAGCCATCTCCTCAGCGTAAGCGGAAGAGCACTGCCACGAAGAGCATCACTAGCACCGCCACAAAGAAATCCGCAGGAAACCATACGCCAAAGAGTTCAAAAAACTACGTCCCGCAGCCTTCCGCCAAGCCATTGCCGGTTTTACCGTGGAATTGCAGCGACGAGGAGACCAATAGGATCTCGGAAGAAGAGGTCAAGAAATTCTTTGCACCTAGACGGGCCGAGCCAAAGGAGAAAATAGATCCGGCGGTGGTGGAGAAGTTTTACAATAATCTTTTGAAACCTGAAACCCCACTTGTGCCGGACTACGAGCGCCAGATTTTGAAGGGGGATGCAAGGCACCGTAGGAAGACTGAAAGTAGTAGTCGTGCGGCACCCCAGAAAACAGTTCCCATGCTCGGAGAGCAGGAAAACCAATCATGCGCCCCGCTCCAAGTGTTCGACACACGGGACGCTCCTCCCGTAAATGATTACGAGGCAGAGCTACAAAGAAAGGCCAATGAGATGGGGATGACTTACATTGCATACTTGAACCTCATGGGAGACAACTTGCCCAAATGCGATGCCAACCCCATACAGCCATGGAAGTATGGGAAGAATCTCGTCAAGAAAGAGGAGCTCAAGAATCTACCAACAAAGATGCGAAGATTGCACAAGTGGTACCTTGATTTCTGCAAGACGATAAAGGAAGAATGGATCACGGTGCATATAAGAGATCAGATTTTCTTGTGCGGAGACGACGCGATTGACTTCAACATTCAAGACTTGCATTTTCTATTCAATCAGAAGGAACTCGACAAAGCTGCCATCAGCCTTTATTGTGTGTAAGTACTATTTCTGTAATTTCTATCTCATCTCATTCACTTCATTAATTGCATGTATATATATATGCTCAATATATATGTATATACTATTATGCAGGAAAAAGGTTATGGAATGCATGAAAGGAGGCCCTTTTGACATTGGGTTCGTTGATCCAAATAGAGTTCACGAAGAAGTGGTAAGAACCAAACCCGGGCAAACAGAAGATTACTTGCTAAGGTCTTTACTGAGACAACAAACCAAAAGGGAAATACTATTGCCTTACAACTTCTCGTGAGTACTGTTACCCTCTCTCTTGTACACATTCTGTTTCGGCTTACTCGATGTTAAGTGTAACTGATGATGAGTTATGCGTGCGTAGGTTCCACTTTATTCTGCTAGTCATTCAACCCGACTCAGGAAAAGTCCTTATCATGGACTCGTTACGAAAAGAAAAAGGGATATGGGCAGACTTTAGAGAGATGCTACAGAGGTAATTTCAATCATATTATCGCACTAGATCGGCAACTTTCGTGACAACAAGTAATTAATTACTCCTTTATCCATTTTCTTTGCCGGACAGGGTTTGGAAAAGGTTCACAGGCAGGGCCGTGGGTGAATGGTCAGAAGAACTAAAATTTGTAGACCAAAATGTAAGTAATACTAGCTAGCTAGGTCTGCGTATCTCTTTGATTCTGCTTCCAATTCCATTATATCATGCTTTATTGATTATTATTTTGATTGAACTCTCTATTCTCGTAAAGTGCGCGTATCAGGGAACCGACAATAACTTATGTGGATACTATGTTTGCGAGTTCATTCGCAACACGATATGTGCGACGGGCCAAGCCGCACTAGAACAACTTAGAGTAAGTAAACAAAGTACACAACATTATTTTATTACCATCAATTGTATTGAGTTTTATTCTTATATATATATTGACCCCATTCTTCATATATATTCAGATCGAATGGATGCGGGACCAACTCCTACCATTTGACCGCATACGAGCCATTCAAGAGGAATTGGCGGGGTTCATACTTGATGAGGTCGTCACGCCTGGCGGAGAACTCTTTAGATATCCACCAAAATGAATGATGACAATGTATGTGCCGATGACGATGTATGTGCCGATGATGATGTTTGTGTATAATAATAGTTGCTTAATTATTCATGTACTCATATGCACCGATGACGATGTATGTGTATACCTCTCCTGATCGATCCCCCCCCCTCCCGCAGAAATATGCCTAGAACGGGGGCAGAACTCTGCCGCGGCAGGAAAACGGCCTAAATCTCTGCCACGGCAGGCCGTTTTCCTGCCGCGGCAGAGAACCTGTTACGAACCGGTGTTAAAGGGGGGGGGCTGAGCCCTGCGGCATCCCCATGTGCGCCACCCTTTAACACCGGTTCGTATAAGAACCGGTGTTACAGGGGGCCCCCCTCTAACACCAAACTCTCAACAGCGGTTCTACAACCGCTGTTAGAGGGCCCTCCCAACCGATGTTAGAGGGCGGAGTCTGCACTAGTGTTTCCTGCTGCGTTGCACGTACACATGGCCCCGCACTAGCTGGTTCCCTGCTTTTCCTCTCTCGCGCTGGTGTGGGTTGAGCCGGTCCAGAAAGAAAAACGCCCCAACGGCCAGATTTTCTGGGGTCTCTATTTAAGGCTTTGCCCGTTTTGAGTTTAGTTGGCTCCTCTCTTATCTATTAGGCTAAACTTTGTCCAGACTTGCTCTAGATCTTGAAGCTTGCCTAATCTTTTCCCTCCGATGATTCTTGCCCATATTTGAGTGGAAGAGAGAGGAGATCTAGACCCACATTTTGACCTAACCGATTCATCTCTTTGTGAGTGCATCTTTGGAGATCTAGATGTTGGGGAATTTTGTGTCTCTCTTTGATTCCTCCTCTCTTGTTCCCCCAATAACTTTAGTAGCTTTGTTGGAACTTGAGAGTGAGGGATTTGAGAATCTTTGTGGTGTTCTTGCCATTTGCATTTGGTGCATCGGTTTGAGTTCTCCTCGGAGGATTTGGTTTGAGTTGCTCATTGGAGCTTGTCCCTCTTAGGTTCTTGGAACCCTAGACGGTTTTGTGGCCTTGGTGGCATTGTGGCCTTGGTGGCATTTGTTGAGGCCTTTTTGTGGCGTTTGTTGGGAGCCTCTAATTAAGTTGTGGAGAAGTGCCCCAACCTTGTGAGAGGTTCCGGTTCCCACCGACAAGTGCACCGATAGTGGAAGCGTGGATCGAACCCGTTGGGGTGAGATTCACAAGAGAATAAGGGAGGCCTTTTGTGGCATTGGTGGTTTGATACCACCCCCTCTCCAAACGAGACGTACTCCATGTTGGGAGGAACTCGGTAAAATATCGGTGTCCCCGCGTGCCTCGGTTATCTCTATACCCGAGCTCTTTACTTATGCACTTTACATTGTGATAGCCTTCGTGCTTGAAGTAAAATAATTCTTGCTATCACTTTGTTGCTTGTATTGCTTAATATAAGTTGTTGGTGCACATAGGTGAACCTTAGTTGTTCTAGGTTGTGCTTAACAAAGTAAACATTAGTTTTATTCTGCCTTTGTTGAGCCACTCTAGGAAAAGTTTTAATCGCCTATTCACCCTCCCCTCTAGGCGACATCCGTATCCTTTCATCCACTATGACCCATCAGCGGGGTGTCTCAACATCGCGTCTTTCTTACGGTCTTCCATGTGCCATCACAACAACTTGGCATGCTCTTTATTTCTGAAGAGACGTTTTAACCGTGGTATTATAGGAGCATACCACATAACCTTGGCAGGAACCTTCTTCCTAGGGGCCTCGCCCTCAACATCGCCAGGATCGTCTCGTCTGATCTTATACCGCAGTGTAGTGCATACCGGGCATGCATCCAAATTCTCGTACTTCTCACTGCGGTAGAGGATGCAGTCATTAATGCAGGCATGTATCTTCTGCACGTCTAATCCTAGAGGGCAGACAACCTTCTTTGCTTGGTATGTACTGTCGGGCAACTCATTATTTCTTGAAAGCAGATTCTTCATTTTTACCAACAACTTTGAAAATGCGCTGTCAGTCACACCGTTCTCTGCCTTCCATTGCAGCAAATCCAGTGTGGTACCTAGCTTATTGTGGCCATCTTCGCAAGTTGGGTACAACAATGTTTTGTGATCCTTTAACATCTGCTCCATCTTCTCCTTCTCCTTTTCAGTTTCACATTCTTCCTTTGCATCAGTAATGGCCCGACCAATATCGTCATCAGCGGGCACATCTATTGCCTCTTGATCTTCATTATCTACCCCTGTTGCAGTATCATCATATTCAGGATACATATTATGATAGTTGTCATCATCCTCTTCTTCTTCATTGTCTTCCATCACATACCCCTTTCCTCCGTGCTTGGTCCAACAATTATAGCTAGGCATGAAACCGGATCGAAGCAGGTGGGCGTGAATGGTTCTGGTATTTGAGTAGTCTTTCTTGTTCTGACAGTGAACACACAGACAACACATAAAACCATTGTAACCACAGTTTACATTAGCCACAACGATGAAATTTTGGAGGCCCGTAATATACTCGGAAGTGCGTCGGTCACCGTACATCCATTGCCGGTTGATCTGCATTAATATATAGTATATCAAAAATTAATAGGGAGATGACCATTTATATAGTACATCAATGACACATGAAAGGATAAAGTTGCCGACCTCGACCGAGAAGAAAAGAGCAACGAGAAAACTTATTTCGAGCTCTCGGGCATTTCACCGAACACCTCTTGTGCATAGGAAAAAACACAAACTAGCACACCTCTCACCCTCTTGCTATGCTCCAAAATGAGAGAGTGAAAAAATGGAAGAGAGGGATGTGGGCTGCGGTGTGTTATATAGGCCCCCCTTTAACACCGGTTCAAGCCACGAACCGGTGTTAAAGGGGGGGCTGCGCGGGCCACTAGGGCAGGGCCTTTAACACCGGTTCATGGCTCGAACCAGTGTTAAAGGGGGTGCTCCTTTTTGCTCTATGGACCACGCTGGTACGGGCACCCACTTTAACACCGGTTCGTAGAAGAACCGGTGTTAAAGCCCATTTCTGACCTCAACCAAAGGCCTCGTTTCCACTAGTGAAGGGGCCTAGAGCCAGACTCCATCACGTCATGCTTCTTGACCTGCTTCTGCAGCTGGTAGGAGCAGCCCTTCAGGGATTCCTTGAGTCTGCGGATCTGGGCAGCACGCTCGGCTCCTTCAGACATAGTGCTGCGGCTCCTTCAGGAAGAGACGGAAGCTGCGACGCCCCTCGCCAGCAGCATCAGCCGTAGGAGCCAGCAAGGGCGGCGCGTCATCCACAAGCTCGGAGATGATCACCCCATGGCGGTGGGTGATGGAGAGCGCCGGACGAGAGCTGAGAGAGGCCGAGGCTCAATATATTTTAGGTACATAAAACGGCGTATAACAACATATTTGTGTACATACACATTCTAGTGTATAAATAGATGCAAACTAGAAAAATTGACATCTAATTTGAGGCAGAGATAGTATTAGATTTTTTTTGTGCGTTGGAGATAGTACCAGACCTGCTGACCAAATAGGTACGGCTCTTTGTACAGTCGGACGCTTGGACCAGCTGGAGCTAGCAGGCAATACGACATACGGTTCAAGACATCCCTGTGTGTGTCACGGGTTCCCAACGCTGCACCCACTGAGACGATGTGCATGTAAGGGTATGTCTACCGGGCTGACCCAAACGGTATGTGTATGTCCGAAACTGTCCGCGCGGACGCGTGGGGTGTGCGCGGCGTCCCAATGGGCCGATCCATCTGGCGAAATACGTCTGGCTCGACCTATCTATGCATCTAATCTGGGGCTCGGTTGCGTCGGTCCGGACGCACGGGGACAGCGCAGGGACTCGTCCACATGCCCACCCATCAGCCACCGCTTACCGGGGGCATTGATTCAGATGGTCGGCGGCACCGATTCAGACGCAACCGCGGCACCGAGACGCTGCATGGAAGGCTGACTGGTAACAGCCTACGTGCATCAATGGCGACGAGACGACACGCTGACGCAGCCTGTGTTCTCGGGCCGACATTGATGGCGAAGGAGCAGGAAGCTGCGCGCGTTCATTGACGGCTGGGCTATTTAACCCTGTGTCTGTCGGTGTTGTCATCCTCACCTCTCGCCATTGCAAAACCTAGCCCTCCACCGCTACCACCACCACCGTCAACAATGAAGACCCCGTCATGGCTGAAGCGGAGCAAGCACGACCACGAAGCATCTGGCTGCCGTGGCTCTCGGCTGCCGGCCTTCCTCCGCGGCACGTCCTTGCCGCCTCCGCCACGACCGGAGGAGTTCCGGAGCGACCCCATGGAGGACTTGAAGGGAATATGCCCTGAGAGGCAATAATAAAATGTTTATTATGTGTATTCCAAGTATATGATAGATGTTTATTTTGCATGCTATAATTGTATTAATACGGAAACGTTAATACATGTGTGTTTAAGAAACAAACAGAAAGTTCCTAGTTATGCCTCTCTCATAAACTAGTTCGTTGATTAACAAGATGATCACGGTTTCCTGATCATAGACATTGGATGTTGTTAATAACGAGATCACAACATTAGTGTAATGGTGTGATGAACATTCATCCGAAGTATAGCATTACGATCAAAGTCATTGAGTTTATATTGCTATAAACAAACTACGAAGTAGTCCTAATCCTTAGACCATGAGATCATGCCAATCACTAACACCGGAAGAGTTTCTTGTTGACATCAAACGTCACTCCGTAACTAGGTGATTATAAAGATGGCTTCAAAGCTACTAAAGTGTTATGTTGAGAATCATGGATCAAGAGTGCAATTTGTTCATCCTGATGATGAATAGATATGCTCTGGGCCCTCTCGGTGATATCACATTGGTTAGCTTGCAAGCAAGTGATTTGATCACTAGAATGTTATATCACGGGAACGAGAAAAGAGTGCATGTCAGTAAGGAGATCAAACTAGGTATGGAGATACCGATGATCGAATCTCGGACATGTAATATATCGTGAAACAAAGGGATTAAGATACAAGCGTAAAAGGTTCCGACGTTCACAGGAAAAGTCATCGTTGAATGTGTGGGAGTCAGTATGGATCTCCAGGTCCCGCTACTGATTATTGATCGGAGAAGGGTCTCGATCATGTCCGCATTATTCGCGAACCGTAGGGTGACACACTTAAGGGACACTGGCATCCAGTTAGAGCAAATGTTTCATGCCGAAAGAATAAACAAGCGCAGGAATTTATTTCACTAGATACCGAAACAGGTTTTCGGGTGAAATTGCATAAAGTGGTTATGCATGTGAAATGGAATTCTAGCAAGGGGTTATTTGTGAATGTTTGTCAGTAAAGTAATTGACAAAATTCTGAATAAAATAAAAGATTTTTATTTAATGAGAGTTTGCATTAAATTTGGTGGAAATTTAATGGGAATTTGAGTGGACTTTTGAGTGGAAAAAATTGAAGGGACATTTTGTGAGTGGAGTGTCCACCCACATGAATGAAGGAGGGGAGGTGGCAGCCCCCATGGCAGGCGGCCACCCCCTTGGGTGCCCCCCTCCTCCTATAAAAGGAGCCCCTCCTCTCACTTGTCTCTCACACCTCCTCGTGAAGGATCTCTCTCCCCCTCTAGAATTTATCCCCCATGGTCTCGGACTAGCGAGATACATGTTCCCGGTGGCTATTCGGCAAGAAAGGGTTGTGCTTCCGCTGCATCGCTGGAGCGAGGAGGCGGAGGTTGCCCGGTGTCTTGTACGTGTGTGCGAGCACGGATGCACTGCTGCTTTGCGGTGCTAGGACTTCCTCTCGATCTTGAGATCGGCAAGAGATCGTCTACATCAACCACGAGTTGAACTCGTTAAGCTTTGTCGGTCTTCAAGGGTATGTTCTCTACGGATATACATCCGCCCGTTGTTTGTATCTAGTAGATAGATCTTGGTACTTAGTTCTCATCGTAGGAATTTTTTTTTCTATGCTGCGAACCCTACAGTGGTATCAGAGACGGATCTATGCGTAGATACTTTACACGGGTAGTACACATATGAGTATGTGGGTGATGATGATCATGTTGTCGCTCCTTAGTTGTAATTTTGGATGTTGGTGGCATAGTGGGATGAAGCGGCCCGGACAAACTTTACATGTCCTCGCACATGAGACCTGTTCCACGCTTGACATGCAACTAGTTTGCATAAGTGGCTAGCGGGTGTCTGTCTCTCCTACTATAGTCAATATCTATTTTTGCAACGAGTTGTCAACAATTTGGTTATCCTCGTTGTGGTTCATGTTCGTAGGTAAGAACGGTTCTATCTCGAAAGCCCTAAGCCACGTAAAACTTTCAATGGATAAATTAGAGGCGTCTAGTTTAGATTGTTGCTGGGCTAGTGTTATGATATGGTGATGTTTTAAGTAGAAGTATGAGATGATACTCTTACAACATACATAACGTGTAATCTCCATAGACCTTGGATTTACACATATAGGTATGATAGTGATCATACCACGGTGCACATGATAGAGATCATATGCGGGAACCATATCATTTCACTAATAAACATGTGATGTTTGATAGCATCTTATATTGCTTGTTTAGCGCTTTGTTAGCATAATAAGATGATCCCTCTTTTAAATATCAAGATAAGAATGTGTTCTTCCTTTAGTATGCACCGATTATGTTTTTCATCGCTCCAAGACATCACGTGATGATCGGGTGTTCTTGGATCCACGACCATATTTCGGGTGTAAAACAGTTACGCACGCGAATACTAAGGTTCTAACTTGGCGAGCCTAGCATGTACAGACATGGGCTCGGAACACGGACCGAAAGGTTAAGCATGAGTCATATAGTAGATATGATGCCCATTTGATGCTCGCCTTTGAAGCTACACCGACTCACGTGATGATCAGACTTGGTGTAGTGGATTTGGTTCATGTAATCACCAAAAAGGCACGAGGGATGTCGTTTTTGAGTGGGAGTTCATTCGTAATATGGATTAGTTGAACTCAATCCAGCATATACTTAGTCTAAACTTTACAAATTCTGTTGTAGATGGCACCACCTGCTTTTAATTTCAATGTATTCATGGAGAAAGAGAAACTTGCAATGAACGATAGCAACTTTACCGAATGGGCCATGAATTTGAGGATTCTCCTCTCTACTGCACAAAAGCAATATGTGCTAGAAGCGTCGTTAGGCCCCCCACCTTTTGATGATGCCCCTAATGAGGAGAAGAATGTCTATCAGACTCGTCAGGAGGACCACAACTTAGTTCATTGCGGCATATTGTATGGGCTAGAGCCAGAACTTCGAAAGCGTTTCGAAAATGGCAATGCTTTTGATACAATGGGTGAGTTGAAAATGATTTTCGACACACATGCTGCTGTAGAGAGCTACAACGCTTCAGAAAAGTTCTTTAGCTGCATGATGGAAGAGCACAGCTCCGTTAGTGAGCATATACTCAAGATGTCGGGTTACGCCGATAAGCTTGTGTCCTTGGGAATATCGATTCCCATTGACTTAGGCATCCATCGTGTTTTGCAGTCTCTGCCACCTAGCTATAAGAGCTTTGTGATGAACTATAATATGCAAGGCATGAAGAAGTCTCTCCCCGAGCTTCTGTCAATGCTTAAAACTCCAGAAGTGGAGATCAAAAAGGCATCAAGTGTTGATGATCAATAGGAACACTGGTTTCAAGAAAGACAAGAAGGGAAAACGAAAGGGAAGTAAGGGCGGCAAGCCTGTTGCCGTGCCTAAAAAGAAACCCCGAGTTGGACCTAAGTCTGATATCGAGTGCTACTATTGTAAGGGGACTGGCCACTGAAAGCGCAACTGCCCCAAGTATTTGGCAGACAAGAAAGCCGGCAAGGCAAACAAAGGTATATATGATATACATGTTATTGATGTGTACTTGACTAGTGCTCGCAGTAGCACCTGGGTATTTGATACCGGTTCAGTTGCTAATATTTGTAACTCGAATCAGGGGTTGCGGAACAAGCGACCGCTAGCAAGGGGTGAGGTCAAGATGCGTGTCGGCAATGGATCAAGCGTTGATGTGATCGCCGTCGGAACGCCGCCTCTCCACTTGCCGTCGGGATTAGTAATAAACTTGAATAATTGTTATCTGGTGCCTGCACTGAGCATGAACATTGTTTCTGGATCGTGTTTGATGCGAAGTGGTTATTCATTTAAATCCGAGAACAATGGTTGTTCCATTTATATGAATGAAATATTTTATGGTCATGCACCGATGATGAATGGTTTATTTCTTTTGGATCTCGATAATAATGTTACACATATTCATAATGTTGATGCTAAAAGGATTAAACTAAATGATGATATATCCGCATATATGTGGCACTGCCGTCTAGGTCATATTGGCGTTAAACGCATGAAGAAGCTCCATTCGGATGGACTTTTGGAATCACTTGATTATGAATCATTTGATACATGGGAGCCATGCCTTATGGGAAATATGACTAGAACGCCCTTTTCCGGTTCAATGGAATGGGCGACAGATTTATTGGAAATCATACATTCTGATGTATGCAGTCCAATGAGTGTGTCGGCGCGAGGTGGATATCGTTATTTTGTTACTTTCACGGATGATTTGAGTAGATACGGTTATATCTACTTGATTAAACACAAGTCTGAAACCTTTGAAAAGTTCAAGGAATTTCAGAATGAAGTGGAAAATCATCGTAATAGAAAGATCAAATTTCTACGGTCCGACCGTGGAGGTGAGTATCTAAGTTACGAGTTTAGCACTCACATGAAAGAGTGTGGAATTGTTTCACAACTCACACCTGCCGGAACACCACAGCGAAATGGTGTGTCGGAACATCATAATCGTACTTTATTAGATATGGTTCGATCTATGATGTCTCTGACGGACTTGCCATTGTCATTTTGGGGCTATGCACTAGAAACTGCTGCATTCACTTTAAATCGGGCACCATCTAAATCCGTTGAAAAGACACCGTATGAATTATGGTTTGGAAACAAACCTAAGCTGTCATTTCTTAAAGTTTGGGGATGCGATGTTTATGTGAAGAAACTTCAACCGGATAAACTCGAACCCAAAGCGGAAAAATGCGTCTTCATAGGATACCCTAAGGAAACTATTGGGTATTCCTTCTATCACAGATCCGAGGGCAAGGTTTTTGTTGCCAAGAATGGATCCTTTCTAGAGAAAGAGTTTCTCGCGAAAGGTGTGAGTAGTCGGAAGGTAGAACTCGAAGAGGTTATTGAACCTTCTCTTCAAAGTATGGCGAGTAGCGCAGCGCCGGAAGTTGTTCCGGAGTTGGCTTCACCTGTTGAAGAGGGAACTAATGATAATGATCATGAAACTCCAAAAGAAAGTACTACCGAACCTCGCAGGTCAAGCAGGACGCGTGCAGCTCCCGAGCTGTACGGAAATCCTGTCATGAATTTCATGGTTGATGAAAATGATGACCCTGTGACGTATGAATAAGCGATGATGAGCCCGGATTCCAACAAATGGTTAGAATCCATGAAATCCGAGATGGAATCCATGTATGAAAATCAAGTTTGGAACTTGGTGGACTTTCCTCACGACCGAAAGGCCGTGGAGAACAAATGGATTTTCAAAAGGAAAACTGATGATGATGGTAATGTAACCGTCTATCAAGATCGACTTGTCGCAAAGGGGTTTCGACAAATTCAAGGAGTTGACTACGATGAGACATTCTCTCCCGTAGCGATGCTAAAGTCAGTTAGGATTATGTTAGCAATTGCTGCATATTTCGATTATGAGATATGGCAGATGGATGTCAAAACCGCGTTTCTCAATAGTAATATTGAAGAAGAGTTGTATATGATACAACCAAAGGGTTTTGTCGATCCCAAGGATGCTAACAAGGTGTGCAAGCTTCAGCGATCCATCTATGGATTGAAGCAAGCATCACGAAGTTGGAATCTCCGCTTTGATGAGGTGATCAAAGAGTTTGGATTTGTCCAAACTTATGGAGAAGCTTGTATTTACAAGAAAGTGAGTGGGAGCAATGTGGCATTTCTGATATTATATGTGGATGACATATTATTGATCGGAAATGATATAGATCTTTTAAACAGTGTTAAAAGTTATCTAAACAGCAAATTTTCAATGAAGGACCTAGGTGAAGCGTCATACATATTAGGCATAAAGATCTATAGAGATAGATCTAGGCGCCTAATAGGGCTATCGCAAAGTACATACCTTGATAAGATTTTAAAGAAGTTTAAAATGGAAGATAGTAAGAAGGGGTTC